>CAMQGK010000500.1:4417500-5152500 GCA_947000775.1 Pterois miles | reverse complement strand
AAACGCCTTTTCCTCCCTCCTTTTCCCATAAATTAAATATTTTTTTTTTCTTATTAATCCATTTTTTTTAGTTCTTAATTATTGATAAGAAGAAATTTTTAAGAACCCCGATCTTTCCATCCCAACAATAACTATCCCCCTTTCCCTTTTTTGATAACATGTTTTTTTTTTTTTTTTCTTTTCTTTTATTTTTTTATTATTTTTTTTTTTCTTTTTCTTTTCCTTCTTTTCAAAACATATTCTTATCTCCTTTAAAAATCTAATAAATCACTATATATTAAAAATTTTTTTTTTATTTTCTCCCCTTTTTTTTTCCCTTTTTTTTTTTTACTTTTACTTCCCATTATATTTAATTTAGCTTCGAAACCCAAAAAATGGTATTTTTGATGAATTACAACGGCCAATAAACCAGTTCAGCTGTTCTCATGTCACTCATATTGTATGCAGCGACTTGTTGCATACACTTGTGGGTGCCTTCCTCAGCTACCCTTAGCAGGTAGCTGCAGCCATTGGCCAGGAGCAGATGTCATCAGGTGGTGCACAACCGTCAGTGAGTGTTTCGGCCCTCAACCACAACACTCTCAGATTGGTGGGCCGACAGTGAGTGGCCAACTCACTGCCCACCTGCTCCTTGCCTCCAGCCGTCCTCCTCTCGTTTGCTCCAGATTCAACACGAGGCACGTGCCGCCTCCTCCCCCATTCTACGGGCAGCTTGCTTCTTCCTTTGCTCGTCCAGGCCCAGAGCTGACAGTAAATGCCATCGGGGGTTGGTGGGGTTTTGGAGGCTGGGACCAGGCTGCTCTCCTTGGCAGGTTTGACGCGGCTGACGTGGAATGTGGGATGAACACGCATAGATCTGGGAAGTTGAAGCCTGATAGCCACCGGGTTAATGATCTTAGAAATAGGGAAAGGATCGACAGATCTTTTCGAGACTCTACTCTTAGTGGGAGATCCTTAGTGGATAACCACACTTTCTGACCTGGACGGTAGGAGGGGGCAGGTGTTCGGCGTCGGTCGGAAGCCCTCTTCCACCTGCTGGTGCTTCGGAGCAACATTTGGCGAGCTCCCCTCCAGGCCCGGTGGCATCGACGGATGAGTGCGTGAGCAGAGGAGACCGTCACCTCCTTCTCTACCTCCGGGAAGAGAGGAGGCTGGTAACTGTAGTTACATTGAAAAGGGGAGAGACCTGAAGAAGAGCAGGGCAGAGTGTTGTGTGCATATTCAATCCAGATTAGTTGTTTACTCCAAGTAGCTGGATTTTGGGAAACGAGGCATCTGAGCCCCGTTTCCAACTCTTGGTTTAATCTTTCTGATTGTCCATTAGGCTGGGGGTGTTACCCAGAGGAGAGACTTACGGTAGTGCCTATTAAGGTGCAAAACTCCCGCCAGAATCGGGATACAAACTACGGGCCCCGGTCAGACACAGTCCCTGGGAAAACCATGGAGACGGAAAACGTTATGTAACAGAACCTCCGCCGTTTTCTTGGCGGAGGGCAATTTAGACAGTGGAATGAAATGGACCATCTTCGAAAACCGATCAACAACTGTTAGAATGGTAGTGTTACCCTCTGATGGGGGAAGTCCAGTGACGAAATCTAGGGAGATGTCTTACCAGGGCCGGCTTGGCACAGGAAGTGGTTGAAGGAGACCTGAGGGGGCCTGATGTGACGACTTGCTCCTGGCACAGACAGGGCAAGCCGCCACATACTCCCCCACCTCCTTCTCGATGGAGGACCACCAGAAGCGTTGTCTGATGAAGGACGAAGTCCTCCTGATACCCGGGTGACAGGTCAATCGGGACGTGTGAGCCCAGTGAATGACCTGCGGATGGAGTGAAACTTGGACGAACAACCTGTTAGGGGGACACCCTTCGGGTGTAGGAATGTCTTTTAAGGCCTCTTTCACCTTGTTTTCGATGCTCCATGTGATGGCCCCAATAACACATGAAGGAGGGACAATATAGGAGGGTTTGGATCGTGTAAAGGGGACAGGGAATCAGGTTTAACATTTTTGGAATCTGGACGATACGACAATGTGAAATGAAAGCGGTTGAAGAAGAGGGCCCACCTGGCTTGACGGGAGTTCAGCCGTTTGGCAGACCTGATGTATTCTAAGTTCTTATGGTCGGTCCAAACCACAAACGGTTGATCCGCCCCCTCAAGCCAGTGGCTCCACTCTTCCAACGCGGCCTTAACCGCTAGTAGTTCCCGGTTGCCAATGTCATAATTTTGTTCCGCTGAAGATAACTTTCTGGACAAGAAGGCACAAGGGTGTAGTTTGTTATCTTCAGCGGATCGCTGGGAGAAAATGGCGCCGATGCCCGTGTTGGAGGCGTTGACCTCCACCACGAACTGGCGGTGCTGATCGGGAAGAGTCAGAATCGGGGCGGTAGAAAAACATTCCTTTAGTTTACGGAACACCTGGTCGAAATGAGGCGTCCATTCAAACCTGGTCTGTGGGGAGGTTAGCGCATGGAAAGGTGCAGCAATGTTACTAAAGTTGCGTATAAATCTCCGGTAAAAATTGGCGAAACCCAGGAAGCGCTGTACCAATTTTCGGCTCGTGGGTGTTGGCCAATCGGCTACTGCACTAACTTTAGCAGGATCCATTTGAATCCTATCGGGGCCCACAATGAAACCGAGGAATGAGATGCTGGGGACGTGGAACTCGCATTTTTCCGCTTTTACATACAACTGATGTACTAGAAGACGCAGTAAAACGCGGCGGACATGACGTTCGTGGGTCTGCTGGTCTGGGGAGAAAATCAGGATGTCATCTAAATAGACAAAGACAAACTGATTGAGCATATCAGGCAGTACATCATTAACAAGGGCTTGAAATACGGCAGGTGCATTAGTGAGCCCGAATGGCATTACCAAATATTCGTAATGACCACTAGGAGTGTTGAAGGCCATTTTCCATTCATCCCCCTCTCTTACACGTACCAGGTGGTACGCGTTTCTAAGGTCTAATTTGGAAAAGACCTTTGCACCTTTTAACAGCTCAAATGCAGATGAAATGAGAGGGAGAGGGTACCTGTTTTTTATGGTGATTTCATTGAGTCCACTGTAGTCAATGCATGGTCGGAGGGATTTGTCCTTTTTGTCCACAAAGAAGAATCCCGCCCCAGCAGGGGATGAGGATGGACGGATGATTCCAGCTGCCAGGGAGGACTCGATGTATTCATCCATTGCCCTCCGCTCGGGGGCGGAGAGAGAGTAGAGACGACCCTTTGGAGGTGATGAGCCAGGGAGAAGGTCGATGGCGCAGTCGTAGGGCCGGTGTAGAGAGGTAGCTTTAGCTTTATTGAACACCTCCCGAAGATCATGGTAGCAAACTAGCATGCCGGACAGGTCTGGGTGTTCGCTGCGAGATGCTGAAGAGGCGTTCAGGAGTGAGGTAGTGGTACCCACCATCACCGCTGGGGGTGCAGGTCGAGATTCATGTAGCTCCGAGGGTGAGACAGGTGAGGGACAGGTTAGTGTACATTCCCCTGCCCACCCCAAAATGTTACCTGAAGCCCAATCAATGTATGGTTTGTTTTTGATAAGCCATGGCAAACCTAAAATCAAAGGGTGAAGAGGGAATTAAACACATGAAAGCTCAGAGTCTCAGTGTGGTTACCGGCCATAATCAGCTTCACTGGTTGAGTGCGGTGAGTAACTCGACCCAGGGGGCGCCCATCCAGTGCGTTGGCCTCCAGCACCTCAGGCAGGAGAGTCTTCCGTAAGCCCAGCGTATTCACAAGTCTCCAGTCCATAAAGTTTTCATCGGCCCTGGAATTCACCAGGACCGGATAGTGCAGTGAATGAGACTGAGAAATCAGCTGAACATGAATTAAAGGGTGAGAGGAATACTTAGAGGAGGAAGTTTGGCTCACCAGCGCCCTCTCTCTCACTGGCGAGCCTGATCTTTTGCCGGGCATGTAGACAGGAAATGTCCTAGCTGGCCGCAATAGATGCATCTCCCCCTCTCGTAGGCGTCGCTGTCGCTCCTCCGGTGTCCATTTGGTTCGAGCCACCTGCATCGGCTCCTCTGGGGCACTAGGGGTAGATGAGATACCACTAACCTCAGCAGGAGGAGGAGGACGCCAGGCCGAGCGAAGTCGAGCAGGTGGCCCCGTCAGGTCTGGAGGTTGAGCCGCACCCCTACGTTTCTCCTTCTCCCTCTCCCATATCCGGTTATCCATTCGGATCGCAAGTGCGATGACCGAGTCGGGATCAGAGGGAAGGTCCAGGGGTGCCAACTGGTCCTTAATTGCGTCAGAAAGACCGTGAATGAAGGTGTCTAGCAGGGAGGCGTCGTTCCACCCGCTGTCGGCGGACAGCTTACGGAACTCGATTACCTAATCCGACACTCTCCGTCTCCCTTGTCGCAGGCTGACCAGCGCTCTTGCCGCCTCTCGTCCCGGTGTGGTGTGATCAAAGATCTTCTGTAGAGTCTCTGTGAACAGTTTTAAAGACGCACACACCGACGAATTGCGCGCCCACTCCGCCGTTGCCCAAGCCTTGGCTCTGCCTGATAAATGCGTAATCATGAAAGCGATTTTGGATCTCTCAGTGGGGAACTGAGCTGCCTGTAGTTCAAAATGTAAACTGCATCGAATCAAAAAAGGACGGCAGTTAACTGACTCACCGGAAAAACGCTCAGGTTTGGCGAGGTGTGGAGAGGCGGAAAAAACAGGTGGAAGCGGCGGCGCTGGAGCAGGAGGAGCCGGCGGCTGGCGATCTCCCGATAAAATCTCAAAACGGCTCATCAGAGCCTGCATCTGGGCTCCGAGTTGAATTACCTGTTCACCGACAGTATTACGGAACTTCTCTTGATTGTCTGTGAGAAGTTGAACACTAGCGCTGACAGCGGAAAGTTGCTCCTCATGGTGGTGAATCCGCGCTCCATGAGCGTGGAGTGAGGACCGAACCTGATCCGGGTTGGCTGAGTCCATGTTTGGCCAGTTCGTACTGTGAGGCACGGTGTCAAACAAGGTGTGGACTCAAAAGCAGAACCAGGAGAGCAGGCAGGTAAGATCAATAGTCTTTACTTGGGCAAAAAAAGAGTTCGATACACGGGCAGTCAGTCAATACACAGGCAAACAAATCCAAATCGCTAGGCAGAGTCGTAAACAGTATTCAGGCAGGATAATCAAAAACACGAGGAGACTTACACGGAAAAGGACGCGAGGACGCTTTCACTCGGGAGTACAAAGACAAACTGGCACAGAAGGAAGGGGAAGCACAGCTTAAATACTAAAGAGGGGAGTGACGAACTATGGACAGGTGAACACAATCAGGGCGGGGGGAGACGATCAGACGCAGATGAGGGTGGATGGAAAGTAGGTCAGGAATCTCATTCATTCAAAACACGGAAGAACAGGAGGGCAGGAAGTGACATGCTCTGAAACAAGAGGGAGAGTCGACAAAATAAAACAGGAAATGCATGCAACAATGAACAAGACAACATCAAATACAACTTAAGAGCTGACAGACGTGACAGAAATCAATGTTAGGTGTAGATGTGCGTGTGTTCACAGCTGTGCAGCATTGGCACTGTCCTGAAGCTTCAGATATCTTTGAATATTCCCCACCGAAGCTTCGAAACCCAAAAAATGGTATTTTTGAAGAATTACAACGGCCAATAAACCAGTTCAGCTGTTCTCATGTCACTCAAATTGTATGCAGCGACTTGTTGCATACACTTGTGGGTGCCTTCCTCAGCTACCTTAGCAGGTAGCTGCAGCCGTTGGCCAGGAGCAGATGTCATCAGGTGGTGCACAACCGTCAGTGAGTGTTTTGGCCCTCAACCAGAACACTCTCAGGTTGGTGGGCCGACAGTGAGTGGCCAACTCACTGCCCACCTGCTCCTGGCCTCCAGCCTTCCTCCTCTTGTTTGCTCCAGATCCAACACGAGGCACGTTCCGCCTCCTCCCCCATTCTACGGGCAGCTTGCTTCTTCCTTTGCTCGTCCAGGCCCAGAGCTGACAGTAAATGCCATGCCGACTTGGCTGGGAAGCCCCTGCATCCAATCTCCACAGGGAACAACCACGCCTGCTAGCCCTTTTTTCTGCAGTCTTGGATCAGAGGTTGGTACTTTGAGGCCTTCCTCTCGTGGGCCACTTCGCAGCCATCCTCCCATGGCACCGTCAGTTCAACCAGAATTATCTTCTTGTCCTTGGTTGACCAGAGCGCGATGTCAGGCCGGAGGGTTGTTTGGACCACCTCCGGGAACTACAGCCTTCTTCCTACATCGACATTCATCTCCCAGGGGCTTGCAGCTTGGAGAATGTTGGGTTTTATTATTGTGGTTGGAATCGGCCTAGCTCCTTCCTTAAGGAAAGTGATCGCCTTCCCTGGAACTGATGTAGCTGGCCTCTTCTTTCCTCTCTCCCGATCTATTGCATCAGCGAGCGAGAGGAGAACTTTGTCATGGCGCCATCTATACCGCCCTTGGGTTAAAGCTGTTTTGCATCCAGACAGTACATGTGCCAGTGTCCCCCTCTGACTGCAGAGCTTACAGAGCGGATCCTCTCTCAGCCACCATATGTGCAGACGTACTGGCGAAGGAAGGGTGTCGTATACAGACCTCAAGAGGAAGGACATACGGTAAGGCTTCAGTCGCCACAGCTCTCTCCACGTGACTTTGCGCTTGGGCAGATCCCATTTTGTCCAAGCCCCCTGGGAACCTTGTTCCACCGCCCTGGCTACCCACTTCTCCTCCTCCCTGGCCCGGACCTCCGCCTGAACCAGGTCCTGGTCCTTGCATCTGCGTCTCCCCAAGATTGAAAGCCGAGCAGAGCCAAGGCCTTGCCGATGGACGCGTTGGTCAATGGTCTCCACGGCAGTCATGGGGAACTCGTATACTGTGAAGAGCCAAAGGAGACTCGGCAAGAGGCCACGTTGGTACAGTCAGGTCTTGAACTTGCCTGGCAGTAGAGATTTATCAATCGTCTTCAGCCGCCTTCGTCTCCTAGTGGCGAGGAGTGAGGCAGAGGGAACGTTAGACCTAGCCCAGCAGTTAATTTTCTCTGAGCAGTGTTGCATGAAAGCATTGTGGAATTATCAACCTATCTAAGTGGCCAGCTGCCCGACCAGCGGGCTGGTGGCCAGCAGCGACGCTGTAAAGTTAAATCGAGGGTGTACAAATGTTTGGATGCCCACAGTTAACTATCCAACAGTAAGTTAAGTGAAAAAGAGAGTCGTACAATATCAGCGAAGCATTTCAGTGATGGAAAGAAAGGGTTGCTAATAGTTTAACTAACTAGTTATGCTAACTGCATCTGCGAGCTACAGCAACATATTCTCTGAAGCATAGATATCGTAGCTTGCTAGATTACAGATGTGTACAATATCGATTTTGGCACCCAACAACACAGCAATAAGACATTTTTGATGAGTATCTTTAGCCCAGTGCTATTGTTTACCTCCAGCTTCACTGTGACGTAATCAGGATGTTGGCTGTAAAAGGGTCTATGCTACATATAGTTATAATGCACACCCTCTAGCCTACTGGCTACCAACCTTTTTGGCCATGACTGTGCAGGAAACTATGAGTGTTGTTTTTTTACAGAATCAGGACAGCCGATGGTATATACAGTTGCAAGAAAAATATGTGAACCCTTTGGCATTACGTGGATTTCTGCATCAATTGGTCATACAATGTGTTCTGATCTTCATCTAAGCCACAATAGACAGTGCTCAAACAAATACCACACAAAAAATTATATGTTTTCATGTTTTTATTGAACAAAACACGCCACCGGCCTTCAAAAGAGAGCGCAGTGGGAGCCGTACACAGGGACTATAGCGGCATTAATCATGGATGAGGGGGTTAGGTTAAGATAAGAAGAGGGGTTAGGATTAGTGTTCGGATGTCCATCCGTTGTCCTGAATGGTCCGCGGATCACATCAGCCAGGGGTGGTTTTTAAGCATCTCCATGGTGGGCCGGTCATCTAGGATTTTTGTTAGACAGCTCCGTAGAAAATCCTGGCAGTCTGGACGTATCGACAGGAATCATGTTTAAATATAAATGCTGCACTCTGTGTTTATGTGTGCTTGAGTCTCCTGCACGTGTGTTTATGACTTACCTTTAGAAAGACTGGGTTTGATATCAGGGACCACGTAGCTGATCTCAAAGGAGTCACGGAAGGGATAACATCCATTGTGCAGCATCCTAAAGATCGTCACACCAAGCTGCCAGACATTGGTACCTTCAGCAGTGTACCACCCATTCTTGAACCACTCGGGACTCTGGTACAGAGGGGTTCCTACAATACGTGCAGCCACACAGAGACAAAGGTTAATGAATGAGGGACGGAAGTAGAAGAAAGAGACGGAAAAGATGCTGGTTTGTTTCAGAGACCAGTACCATGAGAATGACAGCCTACCTTTTCTTTCAGTGTACCTCTTCTCTGACGCAAACGCCGCACAGCCAAAGTCAATGAGCCTCACACGTGGGACATCAGACCCCGTTTCTATGAGGATGTTTGCTGGCTTGATGTCCCTGTGGAACACACCTATGGAGTGGACCTCACTGATAGCATCCACCAGTTGTTTTGTTATGATCTGCAGGATAGAGAAAGAGACATGAAGACTGTGTGACATGTAGGGCATGGACCAGGGGAGGCTGGTCTATGTATTTCATTTTTTTCCGACTAATCAGTGATTTCTCAGAATATTCAAAATGACCCTCCGAGAACAGCCAGACGACTTTCCTATGGAGTGATCACTAGTCAACAACCAGAAGAATACAGTATTGAGTCGGTCTAGTGGTGATTTCCAAATGTAGGCCTTTGCCATAAGATCAATGCGTTAACAGTAGCTAGCTAGCTACATGCGTTAGCCAACACAACAGTTTGACCTCTACGGTAATCACAGCCTCATGGAACTTTATGGCCATAAACTAGAGACCTAGAGCATTCACAGGATGGATGGCTGTCACAGCTAGATTGTATATAAAGGCATTTCTGAGCAGTTTACGCAACAGAAGTGCTCGTCATCCAATCGCAGAAAAATGCAATTCCTGCATAAATCTCAAAATGTCAAAAGTTTTTGATCCCAAATCACAGCATGCCTTTTTCTATGATGTTCCTCAAGGTGTTGGTGTGTTAAAGTGGTATTTTTTTTAGGGATTATTGATCATCTTAATCAGTTCTTTAGCTGTAAAAAATGGTTAAATTTAGCAACAAATTGTGTCAACCCAAAAATTGCTGCAAATCATGAAACATAATACAGCATGGGGATGACCATCATATACTTCTGTCATAATGTTCTAAACCCTTTTACACTGTTCCAGTTCATTTTAATTTATTTATATCTGACTTATGACTAAAACAACAACACAGTGCTGACCTGCAACACAAACTAGTCTTCAGATTTTCAGAGGATGTACACCTGTATGTGTCATCTACCAAAAGACCCCCTGTAACCCCTAAAAAAGACAGGTTTATTGTGGGCCACAGAGGGTTAAATGATTTTTCAGACTTACAAATTAAAAAATCTGAATCCCTTGTTCCCCCACATATGCCATCCAAAAACTAGAATCATGGGAAGACATCAAGCAGCACTGAGCCCATACAAGAAAATGGAGAGGGAAGTGCAAAACCATAGAAATTCTGAAATAAAATAACATGAAGCCATGTGGGGTGGTTTTCTTCCCGTTCTCCCTAAGTTTTTTTGACCAACCACCCGTACAGAAACACAAGTCATCAGCTACTTACTTTAACCTCGTCCTCCTGCAGGGAAAGCTCTCTTGAGTTGATATATTTGTTCAGGTCCATGCAGGGATCGGGTCTCTCTAGGATGATAATCAGCTCATCCTCCAGATGGTACCAGTCGTGCATTTTCACCACTCCACTGGATTCTTTATCTGAGAGTTTCAACAGCATCGCCAACTCTGAAGGCATTGTTGTAATTTCCCCTGCCACGGTCTAAAGACATGGAGTGAAACAGAAGGCAAATAATGAAACCTTCATGTACACATACTGTATATACAAAAGTCAACGGTATTTTAACTGTTAGATTGTATGAGGCACAAGAGAAACATACGCATATGTTCCCTTTATACTCAGAATAACAAAAAGAAATGTTATTCAAGTAACATATCTCGAGTTACATAATGTAGATTCTTGGTATTAGGATGAAGAACAAATGTCTTACCACTTTTATGCTCAGAAACCTCTTGATATGTTTTATGGCCACCTATGGGACAGAAACAGACATTTGGTTTAGCTTATACTACTTAAGGCTGTTCTCATAGACCGTTCAAAGCTTTACCTACAAAGTAATGCAGTGTAATTTATATACAAATTGTGTGTGTGTGTGTGTGTGTGTGTGTGTGTGTGTGTGTGTGTGTGTGTGATTTACAGGCAGATTGTCTTCTTTGCGGTAACCAGCAAAAACTGATCCGAAGCTTCCTTTACCCAGAAATCTCTCTTCCTGATATCTGGCCTTAAAGTCCTCTGCAGAAGCAAAACACAAACACTTTTACTGTACTTGTTCAGAAATTTCATCACACTTCCAAATGAACCCCTAATACTACAGTAACTTGTATTGATTTAAAATTGAATCCTATATCCAATATGGATCCAAAACCCAAGGCTGAACCATAGAGGAAGAGTTTGACCAGCATACAATTAGCTTAGCTTAGCATAAAGACTGATTCTGTCCAAAAGCAAGAAAATCTATTTACCGATATCCATAGACATTATACGGCAGTGTTCCCAGGCTAGTAGTACTCCTCATGAAGATGAAACTCAACTGAATTTACTGATGGAACACAAACTTCATCAATGTTTCACATTTTTCTACTCTACTCACCTCTGCTGTTATTGGAGGAGTTTTGGAAATTGGAGATAGCAAGCTGGTTGTCTGGGTCCTTTGAGTCACTGGAGGTGCGTTTAAGAGACGGGAAGGAAAAGAAATGAGCGACAGAGTTCTTCCTGCTTTTACTTTGAGCCTTGGTGCTTGCGGGTTTTGATGGTCCAGCGTTGCACACTGCAGAGAGTGAGCAGAGAATACTGGTTATTTTTGCATGACTTTTAAATTAAAATGTATACACTTTGATACTTTGATTTCTTTTAATGCAGATACTACTAGTACCCAGGGTGGAATAGGCAGGCAGAGGCAAGTTGTTGTAATCGACTGGTAGCTCAAGTTTGTATATTTTTCTGAACCTACCAAGTAGTTTAGTTGCCTAAACCTAACCAAACCTGAAAATAATGCTGATTAATAAAAAACAATAAGTCAACTAAGTGTGACAGGTCCTGAGTTTGACCCATCAGTCCACCATCACCTACTCCTTGCATATCATTACTACTATTACTAATATTCCTATTAAATCTTTCTGCCAGACAACCATTCAGCGAGCTAACTGTTGTTCCCAGGCTAGTAGTACTCCTCATCAATGTTTCACGTATTTCTACTCTACTCACCTCTGCTGTTAATGGAGGATTTTCTTGTGGATGAGGAGGAGATAGCTGTTTTGGCGGCCTGGTTGTCGGGGTCCTTTGAGGCACTGGAGGTGGTTTTCCTCCTCTTGCTGGGTCCCCCTGTCTCCTCAGAGGTCCTCTTCCTGTTTATCCTCTCGGTTCTGGTGCTGGTGGTGGCAGGTTTTGATGGTCCAGCGTTGCACACTGCAGAGAGTGAGCAGAGAATACTGGTTATTTTTGCATGACTTTTAAACTAAATTTTATATACTTGGTGATTTCTTTTAATGCAGATACTACTAGTAACCAGGGTGGAACAGGAAGGCAGAGGCAAGCAGAGGGGGCTAAATAACTCTCCAAATTTAGGCTAAACTTTGATGAGGAAAAAGTGTCATGGCCATTTTCAAAGGGGTCCCTTGACCTCTGACCTCCAGATGTATCAATGTAAATGGGTTCTCTGGGTACCCACCAGTCTCCCCGATACAGACATGCCCACTTTATGATAATCAAATTTAACTAGCTTTTGTCCTGACAATTTCAACACATGAGGCATCATTGATTTACATTATGGTGTGTTCAGCCTGTATCTACTCTGAGTATTGGGTGAAGATAAATTCTAACATTGTCATGATGTTTTCAAATGTATTATTGTTAAATATATTATTGTAAAATGTGAGTGGCACTGGAATTGGTATTGACTGCTTAATTTCTGCTATCATGACATCCCTACAGAGGACAGTGTAGAAATGGGGGACAGAAATGGATATGACATGCAGCAAAGGTCTCAAGGCTGGAATTTAATATGTCAATATGTCATGGAGTATAACCACTCATCAATTAAGGTTCTCCAAACCAAGATTTTCAAGGGTTATGCAATTAGTCTTTAACTCTCTGACCTCAACCTCCAAAAATGTCTTTACTTTTCCAAAATGTCCTGACTCTCAAGGTCATGAAGGAGTCATCACCAAGTACATGAACACACACCTGTTGATGGCTTCCTGGTTCTTTTGTCTGTCCCAGCAATTAATATAACAATGGACAATCGTGGTTCATCGCAATAAATATTTCAATAGACTGACAGCTCTAATACATACATTTGCTTAAAGCAGCATATTTGTCCACTCCCATGTTGATATGAGTATTAAAAACTTGACAAATCTCCCTTGAAGGTACATTTTGAACAGATAAAAAATTGCCATGTTATAATCGACTGGCAGCTCAAGTATGTAAATGTTTCTGAACCTACCAAGTAATTTTGTTGCCTAAACCTAACCGAACCTGAAAATAATGATCATGATAATAAAACAAACTGGAAATTATCAGTCAACCAAGTGTGACAAGTCCTGAGTTTGACCCATCAGTCCACCATCACCTACTCCCTTCATATCATTACTACTATTACTAATACTACTATTAAATCTTTCTGCCAGACAACCATTCAGCGAGCTAACTGTTGTTCCCAGACTAGTAGTACTCCTCATGAAGATTAAACTCAACTGAATTTACTGATGGAACACAAACTTCATCAATGTTTGACGTATTTGGACTCTACTCACCTCTGCTGTTAATGGAGGGTTTTCTTGTGGATGAGGAGGAGATAGCTGATTTGGCGGCCTGGTTGTCGGGGTCCTTTGAGGCACTGGAGGTGGTTTTTCTCCTCTTGCTGGGCCCCTCTGTCTCCTCATATTTCCTCTTCCTGTTTATCCTCTCGGTTCTGGTGCTGGTGGTGGCGGGTTTTGATGGTCCAGCGTTGCACACTGCAGAGAGTGAGCAGAGAATACTTGTTATTTTTGCATGACTTTTAAACTAAATTCTATATACTTGGTGATTTATTTTAATGCAGATACTACTAGTAACCAGGGTGGAACAGGAAGGCAGAGGCAAGCAGAGGAGGCTAAATAACTCTCCAAATTTAGGCTAAACTTTGACAAGGAAAAACTGTCATGGCCATTTTCAAAGGGGTCCCTTGACCTCTGACCTCCAGATGTATCAATGTAAATGGGTTCTCTGGGTACCCACCAGTCTCCCCTATACAGACATGCCCACTTTAGGATAATCACACTCAATTCAACTATGGACAATCATGCAATTAATCACAAGTAAATATTGTTTGATGGTCCTAATTTAAATACTTTTATGGTTTCCCAGTTAATTCTTGTTTCTACGGCTATCATAATCCAGCATTCATACAAATTGGTAGAATTTAAAGTTTTTGTTTTTATCGCAAGCCGTCAAATAAAACGATTAATGATTTCATCAGTTATCAGTCTTGTATAGCCCTATAGCCTTAATTTAGCAATGGACAATCGTGGTTAATTGATATTAAATATTTCAATAGACTGACAGCTCTAATACATACATTTGCATAAAGCAGCATATTTGTCCGTTCCAGTGTTGATAAGACGATTAAATACTTGTCAAATTGGGTCGATTGGGCCGTATCAGATCAGAATCTACTGATTGACGTGTTTTCGTGAAGCGTTTTTAATCTGATTGGGCCTTTATTCCCATTATTTGTGTCCATGTAAACATAGCAACTGTTTCACGTATTTCTACTCTACTCACCTCTGCTGTTAATGGAGGGTTTTCTTGTGGATGAGGAGGAGATAGCTGTTTTGGCGGCCTGGTTGTTGGGGTCCTTTGAGGCACTGGAGGTGGTTTTTCTCCTCTTGCTGGGTCCCCGTCTCTCCTCAGACTTCTTCTCCCTGCTTTTCCTCTCAGCTTTGGTGCTGGTGCTGGCTGGTTTTGATGGTCCAGCGTTGCCCACTGCAGAGAGTGAGCAGAGAATACTGGTTATTTTTGCATGACTTTTAAACTAAATTTCATATATTTGGTGATTTCTTTTAATGCTTCATGTATTTCTAATCTACTCACCTCTGCTGTTATTGGAGGATTTTCTTGTGGATGAGGAGGAGATAGGTGTTTTGGCGGCCTGGTTGTCGGGGTCCTTTGAGGCACTGGAGGTGGTTTTTCTCCTCTTGCTGGGTCCCCGTCTCTCCTCAGAGTTCTTCTCCCTGCTTTTCCTCTCAGCTTTGGTGCTGGTGCTGGCGGGTTTTGATGGTCCAGCGTTGCACACTGCAGAGAGTGAGCAGAGAATACTGGTTATTTTTGCATGACTTTTAAACTAAATTTCATATACTTGGTGATTAATTTTAATGCTTCATGTATTTCTAATCTACTCACTTCTGCTGTTATTGGAGGGTTTTCTTGTGGATGAGGAGGAGATAGGTGTTTTGGCGGCCTGGTTGTCGGGGTCCTTTGAGGCACTGGAGGTGGTTTTTCTCTTCTTGCTGGGTCCCCCTGTCTCCTCAGAGTTCCTCTTCCTTTTTATCCTCTCAGTTCTGGTGCTGGTGCTGGCAGCTTTATCATAAGAAGTCAAATAAAACACTTGATTGATGATTTCATCAGTTATCAGCCTCATATAGCCTAACACTTAATATAACAATAGACAGTTGTGATCAATCGCTATTAAATATTTCAATAGATTGAAGCTCTAATACATACATTTGTGTAAAACAGCATATTTGTGCGCTCCTATGTTGATAAGACTATTAAATACTTGACAAATCTCCCTTTAAAGTACATTTTGAACAAATAAAAAATATGTGATTAATCCTGATTAAATGTTGTAATCGACTGCCAGCTCAAGTTTGTATATTTTTCTTAACCTACCAAGTAGTTTTGTTGCCTAAACCTAACCAAACCTGAAAATAATGATGATAAGAAACAAAAAATAAAAACTGAAGATGATCTGTGCCTTTTTAGTTGTTTTAGTTTTAGTTGTTTTAGTTGTGGGTGGTTATACATTTTTCTGTGATGTGACAACCTCAGTATATTTATTTTTGCTTTATCTGGCCCCTTTTAGTTTAGCATTTAAATAACAGATCACAGATATAATTGGTCTTTTTATGTCATCTAACCTGTGTTGTCAGTGTATGTTGTGACAAAACGCGAGTCAGCGTCTCTTGATGAAGGTCCGCTGATGTTCTCCAAGTGACTTTGACTCGTCCTTCTCGTCTTCTTCGCTCTTTCAGAGCTTTTCTCCAACTTTCTCTTTCCATCTGACTGGCAGGGGTTAGTGTTGTGTCCTGCAAGAACAGAAAACAATCATTTTGTTTGCTGCATTGTTTAATCAATAATATTATCTGCTGTCTGACCTAGGGTTGAAGCAGCATTAGTACCGTAATTTCCAGACTAGAAGGCGCACTTAAAATCCTTTAATTTTCTCTAAAATCAACAACGCGCCTTATAATCCGGTGCGCCTTATGGAAAATACGGTAATCAGTAACCTAGCAGGTAAATCATGTGGATATTAAAGTAAGAGAGACTGCAGTCTTTGTCAGGATTTTGGCATCATTTCTCACCCAGATTTCTACTGCAGGACGGCTGAGCGGTTCCTGCTGATCTATTTCTTTTTGAAGCCATGGCTCTCAAACAAGTAGTGGTTCACCGTTGAGATACACAAAAGTGTGAGGCTCACTGCTGAAATGTGTAATTCTGGTTGCCCTGGCCTTTCATCTTTTTTTATTTATTTTTCTTTTTGCCTTTCATCTTTTTTTATTATTTTTTTGCCTTTTATCTTCCCAGGAAGTTTTGAAATTTCAGATGTTCTATTTTAGAATATTATAGTTCTATTTTAGAACGCAGACTGTTGCAGCCAAATGCATTTCATCAAAATACAACAACAATATCTGGGAAAGTTAGATACTGTGGTCTGTCTACAATCATCATAAGTAGCACTCATTGGTCATATGCAGTGTAATTATGATTCAAATTAGTATTCAGATCCTTTCTTTTTTAGTATGAATTAAGCATGAGTATATTAAGTATGAATTCATTATTTTTAGTTTTTCTCAGATAGAAATCACTGTTTGTTAGGTGTGGATGTGCTTGTGTGCACAGCTGTGCAGCATTGGCACTGTCCTGAAGCTTCAGATATCTTTGAATATTCCTCACCGAAGCTTCGAAACCCAAAAAATTGTATTTTCGATGAATTACAACGGCCAATAAACCAGTTCAGCTGTCCTCATGTCACTCATATTGTATGCAGCGACTTGTTGCATACACTTGTGGGTGCCTTCCTCAGCTACCTTAGCAGGTAGCTGCAGCCGATGGCCAGGAGCAGTGTCATCAGGTGGTGCACAACTGTCACTGAGTGTTTCGGCCCGCAACCAGAACACTCTCAGGTTGGTGGGCCGACAGTGAGTGGCCAACTCACTGCCCACCTGCTCCTGGCCTCCAGCTTTCCTCCTCTCGTTTGCTCCAGATCCAACATGAGGCACGTTCTGCCTCCTCCCCCATTCTACGGGCAGCTTGCTTCTTCCTTTGCTCGTCCAGGCCCAGAGCTGACAGTAAATGCCATGCCGACTTGGCTGGGAAGCCCCTGCATCTTGGATCAGAGGTTGGTGCTTTGAGGCCTTCCCCTCGTGGGCCACTTCGCAGCCTTCCTCCCATGGCACCGTCAGTTCAACCAGAATTATCTTTTGGTCAACACGTGGTTCAACGCGATCACTGAGTGAGTGGCTGAGAGAAATCAAGAGACGGAACGGCCTTTTCCACAACTGTCCGTCCCAATTGATCGGCGACTCCACAGAGTCAAAACAAAACTGAAGAAAACTAAGCTTGCCGTCATTCCGGGTGGATTAGCTAAATAACTCCAACCGCTAGATATTGGTGTCAACAGGTCATTCAGAGTTAAACTGCGAGCTGCGTGGGAGCGTTGGATGACAGGAGGCGAATAAACATTTACCAAGACAGGGAGGCAACGCCGGGCGAGTTATTCCATTCTCTGCCAATGGATCACCAAGGCAGGAATTATCACTGAACAGCTAAGTAACAGCAACGAGACTGACTCGGATAATGACGAGATGGATTCTGGCGTACTTGATGACGAAGTCGCCCAGCTGTTTAACTCAGACACTGGTGATGAAGGATTTGATGGATTTGTGGACGAGGAATGAACTGAAAAAAACTGAAAGTGAGTGTATTATTTTTGTATTTCGTGTGTTCCAACTGAATAATGTCAAGAGTTATTGAAGTTATTGAGTTGTTAAATTAATTTTGACTTATCTGACCGTTTTGTTTCGCGTATAATCCGGTGCGCCTTATATTAGCAAGAAAAGACAATAGTGTGCCTTATGGAAAATACGGTAATCAATAACCTTGCAGCTAGATAATGTGGATTTTAAAGTAAGAGAGACTTTAGTCTTTGTCAGGATTTTGGCATCATTTCTCACCCAGATTTCTACTGCAGCACGGCTGAGCGGTTCCTGCTGATCTATTTCTTTTTGAAGCCATGGCTGTCAAACAAGTAGTGGTTCACCGTTGAGATACACAAAAGTGTGAGGCTCACTGCTGAAATGTGTAATTCTGGTTGACCAGGCCTTTCATGTTTTTTTTTATTTATTTTTCTTTTTGCCTTTTATCTTTTTTTTTATTTATTTTTCTTTTTGCCTTTTATCTTCCCAGGAAGTTTTGAAATTTCAGATGTTCTATTTTAGAATGTTATAGTTCTATTTTAGAATGCAGACTGTTGCAGCCAAATGCATTTCATCAAAATACAATAACAATATCTGGGAAAGTTAGATACTGTGGTCTGTCTACAAGCATCATAAGTAGCACGCATTGGTCATAGACAGTGTAATTATGATTCAAATTAGTATTCAAATCCTTTCTTTTTTAGTATGAATTAAGCATGAGTATATTAAGTATGAATTCATAATATTTAGTTATTTTCAGATGGAAATCACTGTTAGTTAGGTGTAGATTTGCGTGTGTGCACAGCTGTGCAGCATTGGCACTGTCCTGAAGCTTCAGATATCTTTGAATATTCCTCACCAAAGCTTCGAAACCCAAAAAATGGTATTTTTGATGAATTACAATGGCCAATAAACCAGTTCAGCTGTTCTCATGTCACTCACATTGTATGCAGCGACTTGTTGCATACACTTGTGGGTTCCTTCCTCAGCTACCTTAGCAGGTAGCTGCAGCCGTTGGCCAGGAGCAGATGTCATCAGGTGGTGCACAACTGTCACTGAGTGTTTCGGCCCTCAACCAGAACACTCTCAGGTTGGTGGGCCGACAGTGAGTGGCCAACTCACTGCCCACCTGCTCCTGGCCTCTAGCCTTCCTCCTCTCGTTTGCTCCAGATCCAACACGAGGCACGTTCCGCCTCCTCCCCCATTCTACGGGCAGCTTGCTTCTTCCTTTGCTCGTCCAGGCCCAGAGCTGACAGTAAATGCCATGCCGACTTGGCTGGGAAGCCCCTGCATCCATTCTCCACAGGGAACAACCCTGCGTGCCAGCCCTTGTCTCTGCAGTCTTGGATCAGAGGTTGGTACCTTGAGGCCTTCCTCTCGTGGGCCACTTCGCAGCCTTCCTCCCATGGCACCATCAGTTCAACCAGAATTATCTTCTGGTCCTTGGTTGACCAGAGCATGATGTCAGGCCAGAGGGTTGTTTGGATGACCTTTTTGGAACTGCCGCCGTCTTCCTACATCGACACTCATCTCCCAGGAGCTTGCAGCTTGGAGAATGTTGGGCTTTATTCTTGTGGTTGGAATCGGCCTAGCTCCTTCCTTAAGGAAAGTGATCGCCTTCCCTGGAGCTGATGTAGCTGGCCTCTTCTTTCCTCTCTCCCGCTCTGTTGCATCAGGGGGGGGGGGGGAAATTTTTTCGGGCCCCCCCTTACCCCCCCTTGGTTAAAGCTGTTTTTCATCCAGACAGTACATGTGCCAGTGTCCCCCTCTGACTGCAGAGCTTAAAGAGCGGATCCTCTCTCAGCCCCCATATTTGCAGACGTACTGGCGAAGGAAGGGTGTCGTATACAGACCTCAAGAGGAAGGAGATACGGAAAGGCTCCAGTTGCCACAGCTTTCTCCACGTGACTTTGCGCTTGGGCAGATCCCATTTTGTCCAAGCCCCCTGGGAACCTTGTTCCACCGCCCTGGCTACCCGCTTCTCCTCCTCCCTGGCCCGGACCACCGCCTGAACCATGCCTTTTCTGGTCCTTGCATCTGCGTCTCCCCAAGATTGAAAGCCGAGCAGAGCCGAGGCCTTGCCGATGGACAATGGTCTCCACGGCAGTCATGGGGAACTCGTATACTGTGAAGAGCCAAAGGGGCCTGGGCAAGAGGCCATATTGGTACAGCCAGGTCTTGAACTTGCCTGGCAGTAGAGATTTATCAATCTTCTTCAGCCGCCTACTTCTCCTAGTGGCGAGGAGTGAGGCAGAGGGAATGTTAGACCTAGCCCAGCAGTTAATTTTCTCTCAGCAGTGTTGCATGAAAGCATTGTGGAATTATCAAGCTAGCTAAGTGGCCAGCCGCCCGACCAGCGGGCTGGTGGCCAGCAGCAATGCTATAAAGTTAAATCGAGGGTGTACAAATCTTTGGATGCCCACAGTTAACTATCCAACGGTAAAGTCAGTGAAAAAGAGAGTCGTGCAATATCAGCGAAGCATTTCAGTGATGGAGAGAAAGGGTTGCTAATAGTTTAACTAACTAGTTATGCTAACTGCAGCTGCGAGCTAAAGCAACATTTTCTCTGAAGCATAGATATCGTAGCTTGCTAGATTACAGATGTGTACAATATCGATTTTGGCACCCAACAACACAGCAATAAGACATTTTTGATGAGTATCTGTAGCCCAGTGCTGTTGTTTACCTCCAGCTTCACTGTGACGTAATCAGGATGTTTGCTGTAAAAGGGTCTATGCTACATATAGTTATAATGCACACCCTCTAGCCTACTGGTTACCAACCTTTTTGGCCATGACTGTGCAGGAAACTATGAGTATTGTTTTTTTATGGAATCAGGACAGCCGATGGTATATACAGTTGCAAGAAAAATATGTGAACCCTTTGGCATTACGTGGATTTCTGCATAAATTGGTCATACAATGTGTTCAGTTCTTCATCTAAGTCACAACAATAGACAGTCTGCTTAAACTAATACCACAGAAAAAATTATATGTTTTCATGTTTTTATTGAACAAAACATGCAACCGGCCTTCAAAAGAGAGCGCAGTGGGAGCCGTACACAGGGACTACAGCAGCGTGAATCATGGATGAGGGGGTTAGGGTTAGGTTAAGATAGGAACAAGGGTTAGGATTAGTGTTAGGATGTCCATCTGTTGACCTGAATGGTTCGTCCTTGCTCTGTGGATCACTTCAGCCAGGGGTGTTTCTTAAGCGTCTCCATGGTGGGCCGGTTCTCGACGATTTTTGTTAGACAGCTCCGTAGAAAATCATGGCAGTCTGGAGATATCGACAGGAATGATGTTTAAATATAAACGCTGCACTCTGTGTGTTTCTGTGTGCTTGAGTCTCCTGCATGTGTGTTTATGACTTACCTTTAGAAAGACTGGGATTGATATCTGGCTCTACATGGCAGATCTCAAAGTTGTTATGGAAGGGATAACATCCATCGTGCAGCATCCTAAAGAGCGTCACACCGAGCTGCCAGACATTGGTACCTTCAGCAGTGTACCACCCTCTCTTGAACCGCTCGGGAGTCTGGTACAGAATGGTTCCTATAATACATGCATCCACACAGAGACAAAGGTTAATGGATGAGGGACGGAAGTAGAAGACAGAGACGAAAAAGATGCTGGTTCGTTTCAGAGTCGTCTCAGTACCATGAGAATGACAGCCTACCTTTTCCTGAAGTGTACCTCTTCTCTGACAGAAATGTCCCACAACCAAAGTCAATGAGCCTCACACGTGGGACATCAGAACCCGTTTCTATGAGGATGTTTTCTGGCTTGATGTCCCTGTGGAACACACCTATGGAGTGGACCTCAATGATAGCATCCACCAGTTGTTTTGTTATGATCTGCAGGATAGAGAAAGAGACATGAAGACTGTGTGACATGGAGGACATGACCAGGGGAGGTTGGTCCACAGAGGCAGAGCAGGTTGTTCCTCCTTTTTTTTTTTTTGAGAAGAGGGGGATTAGAGAAATTCTGAAATAAAATAACATGACCCCATGTGGAGTGGTTTTCTTCCCGTTCTCCCTAATTTTTTTTGACGAACCTCACGTACAGAAACACACGTCATTGGCTACTTACGTTAACCTCGTTCTCCTGCAGGGAAACCTCTCTAGAGGTGATATATTTGTTCAGGTCCATGCAGGGGTCGGGTCTCTCTAGGATGATAATCAGCTCATCCTCCAGATGGTACCAGTCGTGCATTTTCACCACTCCACTGGGTTCTTTTTCTGAGAGTTTCAGCAGCATCGCCAACTCTGAAGGCATTGTTGTAATTTCCCCTGCCACGTTCTAAAGACATGGAGTGAACCAGAAAGCAAATAATGAAACCTTCATGTACACATACTGTATATACAAAAGTCAACAGTATTTTAACTGTTTGAATTGTATGAGGTACAAGAGAAACATACGCATATGTTCCCTTTATACTCAGTTTAACAAAAAGAAATGTTATTCAAGTAGCATAACCTGAGTTACATAAGGTAGGTTATTGGTATTAGGATGAAGAAGAAATCTCTTACCACTGTTATGTTCATAAAACGCTTGATATGTTTTATGGCCACCTATGGGACAGAAACAGACATTTGGTTTAGCTTATACTACTTAAGGCTGTTCTCATAGAGCGTTCAAAGCTTTACCTACGAAAAAGTAATGCAGTGCAATTTGTATGAATCTCATAAAATCAATTATTTGTAGTAGTAGTGTAGTGGAGTATAAGTAGTTGTGTTGCCTAACCGTAACTAACTCAATCTTTTCCTAAACCTAATGAAGTGCTTTTGTCACTTAAACTTAACTAAGTACTTTTGTAGCATAAACATAATCAAGTCAGTCTATTTCTAAACTTAACTAAGTAGCTTAGTTGCCGAAACTAAACCAAGTTATTGTTTTCCTAAACTTTTATTTAGTGTGTGTGTGTGTGTGTGTGTGTGTGTGTGTGTGTGTGTGTGTGTGAGATTTACAGGCAGATTGTCTTCTTTGCGGTAACCAGCAAAAACTGATCCGAAGGTTCCTTTACCCAGAAATCTTTCTTCCTGATATCTGGCCTCAAAGTCCTCTGCAGAAGCAAAACACAAACACTTTTACTGTACTTATTCAGAAATTTCATCACACTTCCAAATGAACCCCTAATACTACAGTAACTTGTATTGATTTGAAATTGAATCCTATTTCCAATATGGATCCAAAACCCAAGGCTGAACCATAGAGTAAGAGTTTGACCAGCACACAACTAGCTTAGCTTAGCATAAAGATGTAGACAAAGCAAAAGCAATAAAATCTATTTACCGATATCCATAGACATTATACGGCAGTGTTCCCAGGCTAGTAGTACTCCTCATGAAGATGAAACTGAATTTACTGATGGAACACAAACTTCATCAATGTTTCACGTATTTCTGCTCTACTCACCTCTGCTGTTAATGGAGGATTTTTGGAAATTGGAGATATAAGCCTGGTTGTCAGGGTCCTTTGAGGCACTGGAGGTGGTTTTTCTCCTCTTGCTGGGCCCCTCTGTCTCCTCATATTTCCTCTTCCTGCTTTTCCTCTCGGTTCTGGTGCTGGTGCTGGCGGGTTTTGATGGTCCAGCGTTGCACACTGCAGAGAGTGAGCAGAGAATACTGGTTATTTTTGCATGACTTTTAAACTAAATTTTATATACTTGGTGATTTCTTTTAATGCAGATACTACTAGTAACCAGGGTGGAATAGGAAGGCAGAGGCAAGCAGAGGAGGCTAAATAACTCTCCAAATTTAGGCTAAACTTTGACAAGGAAAAAGTATCATGGCCATTTTCAAAGGGGTCCCTTGACCTCCGACCTCCAGATGTGTCAATGTAAATGGGTTCTCTGGGTACCCACCAGTCTCCCCTATACAGACATGCCCACTTTATGATAATCACACTCAATTCAACTATTGACAATCATGCAATTAATCACAATTATGTATGGTTTCATAGTTCTAATTTTAATACTTTTATGGTTTCCAAGTTAATTCTTTTTTTGCGACTCTCATAATCCAACATACATACAAATTGATATACTTAATTTTTTTTTTTTTTTTAAACATGAACACATTTATCAGAAGACGTCAAATAAAACGATTGACGATTTCAGCAGTTATCAGCCTTATATAGCCCAGCACTTAATTTAGCAATGACAGTCGTGGTTAATCGCAATTATATATTTCAATAGACTGACAGCATTAAAACATACATTTGCTTTAAGCAGCATATTTGTCCGTTCCAGTTTTGATAAGAGTATTAAATACCTGACAAATCTCTCTTTAAGGTACATTTCGAACGGAAAAAAAAATTGTGATTAATCATTATTAAATGTAATCGACTGGCAACTCAAGTATGTATATTTTTCTGAACCTAAAAAGTCATTTTGTTGCCTAAACCTAACCAAACCTGAAAATAATGATAATAATAATAAAACAAACTGGAAATGATTAGTCAACTAAGTGTGACAGGTCCTGAGTTTGACCCATCAGTCCACCATCACCTACTCCCTGCATGTCATTACTACTATTACTAATACTACTATTAAATCTTTCTGCCAGACAACCATTCAGCGAGCTAACTGTTGTTCCCAGACTAGTAGTACTCCTCATGAAGATTAAACTCAACTGAATTTACTGATGGAACACAAACTTCATCAATGTTTCATTTATTTGGACTCTACTCACCTTTGCTGTTAATGGAGGGTTTTCTTGTGGCTGAGGAGGAGATAGCTGTTTTGGCGGCCTGGTTGTCGGGGTCCTTTGAGGCACTGGAGGTGGTTTTTCTCCTCTTGCTGGGTCCCCGTCTCTCCTCAGAGTTCCTCTTCCTGCTTTTCCTCTCGGTTCTGGTGCTGGTGCTGGCGGGTTTTGATGGTCCAGCGTTGCACACTGCAGAGAGTGAGCAGAGAATACTGGTTATTTTTGCATGACTTTTAAACTAAATTTTATATACTTGGTGATTTCTTTTAATGCAGATACTACTAGTAACCAGGGTGGAACAGGAAGGCAGAGGCAAGCAGAGGAGGCTAAAAAAAACATTCAAAACTTGCTTGTAACATGTTAAAGCAAATTTGTTTGAACATCACTAATTTCTTTAATGTCTTTGCAACTTGTAATTTTTAGGTTGTTGCGGGTTCAGTTTTAAAGTGAGAGTGAAGATGCTGGCATCATATGAAACAAGGAAACCTAAGAAGTCCATTGGTACCAACCACGTCATACTAGCGACGGAGGCTAAATAACGCTCCAAATTTAGGCTAAATTTTGACGAGGAAAAAGTGTGGTGGCCATTTTCAAAGGGGTCCCTTGACCTCTGACCTCCAGATGTGTCAATGAAAATGGGTTCTATGGGTACCCACCAGTCTCCCCTATACAGACAAAGCAAAGCAATAAATCATTTGGGCTGTAAATCCTTAAATATCCTTAAATAAATCGTTTGGGCATGCGTAGAGTTGTCTATTTTTTTGGAAATAGTAGAAGAAGTAAAGGTGGAAACGCGTCACGCTGACGTAACACACATGCGCAGTGGAGATAATTTTTCTCCAACCAGGAAGACATGATCCGAATGGGTGTGTACATGGACACTGATCGGAACAACGATTGGCATAAACCACCTCTCTCATTCGGAATGAAATTTCTTTCCTATTGGGCCGTATCAGGTCAGAATCTTCTGATTGAAGTGTTTAGAGCAACTGCTTCACGTATATCTACTCTACTCACCTCTTCTGTCAGTGGAGGGTTTTCTTGTGGATGAGGAGGAGATAGCTGTTCTGGCGGCCTGGTGGTCGGGGTCCTTTGAGGCACTGGAGGTGGTTTTTCTCCTCTTGCTCGGTCCCCCTGTCTCCTCAGAGTTTCTCTTCCTGTTTATCCTCTCGGTTCTGGTGCTGGTGCTGGCGGGTTTTGATAGTCCAGCGTTGCACACTGCAGATAGTGAGCAGAGAATACTGGTTATTTTTGCATGGCTTTTAAACTAAATTTTATATACTTGGTGATTTCTTTTAATGCAGATACTACTAGTAACCAGGGTGGAACAGGAAGGCAGAGGCAAGCAGAGGAGACTAAGTCGCGCTCCAAACTTGCTTGTAATGTGTCAACACAAATTTGTTTGAACAGAACTAATTGTTTTAACGTCTTCACAACTTATGATTTTTAGGTTGTTGCGGGTTCAGTTTTAAAGTGAGAGTGAAGATGCTGGCATCATATGAAACTAGGAAACCTAAGGAGTCCATTGCTACCAACCTCGCATACTAGCAACGGAGGCTAAATAACGCTCCAAATTTAGGCTAAATTTTGACGAGGAAAAAGTGTCATGGCCATTTTCAAAGGGGTCCCTTGACCTCTGACCTCCAGATGTATCAATGTAAATGGGTTCTCTGGGTACCCACCAGTCTCCCCTATACAGACATGCCCACTTTATGATAATCACAGTCAATTCAACTATGGACAATCATGCAATTAATCATAATTAAATATTGTTTGATGGTCCTAATTTTAATACTTTTGTGTTTTCCAAGTTAATTCCTGTTTCTGCGACTGTCATAATCCAACATACATACAAATTGGTAGAATTTTTTTTTTTTTTTTTTCACACATAAAGACATCTATCACAAGAAGTAAAAAACCCACTTGTTTGATGATTTTATCAGCCTCATATAGCCTAGCACTTAGTATAACAATGGACGATCGTGGTTCATCGCAATTAAATATTTCAATAGATTGACAGCTCTAATACATACATTTGCATAAAGCAGTATATTTGTCTGCTCCCATGTTGATCAGAGTATTAAATACTTGGTACATTTTGAACACATAAAAATTTGCGATTAATCCTGATTAAATGTTATAATCGACTGCCAGCTCAAGTTTGTATAAATTTCTTAACCTACCAAGTAGTTTTTTTTGCCTAAACCTAACCAAACCTGAAAATAATGATGATTAATAAAAACCAAAAAATCTACTATTAAATCTTTCTGCCAGACAACCATTCAGCGAGCTAACTGTTGTTCCCAGGCTAGTAGTACTCCTCATGAAGATTAAACTCAACTGAATTTACTGATGGAACACAAACTTCATCCAAAACTACAGCACAGACTGAAAGTTTGGACACACCTTCTCATTCAATGAGTTTCCTTTCTTTTCATGACTATTGACATTGTAGATTCACACTGAAGGCATCAAAGCTATGAATTAACACGTGGAAATATGGACTTAACAACTGAAAATACGCTTTATATTCTAGTTTCTTCAAAGTAGCCACCTTTTACTCTGATTACTGCTTTGCACACACTCTTGGCATTCTCTCGATGAGCTTCAAGAGGTAGTCACCTGAAATGATTTTCACTTCACAGGTATGCCCTGTCAGGTTTAATAAGTGGGATTTCTTGCCTTATTAATGGGGTTGGGACCATCAGTTGTGTTGTGCAGAAGTCAGGTGGATACACAGCTGATAGTCCTACTGAATAGACTGTTAGAATTTGTATTATGGCAAGAAAAAAGCAGGTAAGTAAAGAAAAACACCATGATTACTTTAAGAATTGAAGGTCAGTCAGTCCCAAAAATTGGGAAAACTTTGAAAGTGTCCCCAAGTGCAGTCGCAAAAACCATCAAGTGCTACAAAGAAACTGGCTCACATGAGGACCGCCCCAGGAAAGGAAGACCAAGAGTCACCTCTGCTGCGGAGGATAAGTTCATCCGAGTCACCAGCCTCAGAAATGGCAGGTTATCAGCAGCTCAGATTAGAGACCAGGTCAATGCCACACAGAGTTCTAGCAGCAGACACATCTCTAGAACAACTGTTACGAGGAGACTGTGTGAATCAGACCTTCATGGTAGAATAGCTGCTAGGAAACCACTGCTAAGGACAGACAACAAGCAGAAGAGACTTGCTTGGGCTAAAGTGCACAAGGAATGGGCATTAGACCAGTGGAAATCTGTGCTTTGGTCTGATGATCCCAAATTTGAGATCTTTGGTTCCAACTACTGTGTCTTTGTGCGACGCAGAAAAGGTGAACGGATGGACTCTACATGCCTGGTTCCCACCGTGAAGCATGGAGGAGGTGTGATGGTGTGGGGGGGCTTTGCTGGTGACACTGTTGGGGATTTATTCAAAATTGAAGGCATACTGAACCAGCATGGCTACCACAGCATCTTGCAGCAGCATGCTATTCCATCCGGTTTGCGTTTAGTTGGACCATCATTTATTTTTCAACAGGACAATGACCCCAAACACATCTCCAGGCTGTGTTCCCAGGCTAGTAGTACTCCTCATGAAGATGAAACTCAACTGAATTTACTGATGGAACACAAACTTCATCAATGTTTCACGTATTTCTGCTCTACTCACCTCTGCTGTTAATGGAGGATTTTTGGAAATTGGAGATATAAGCCTGGTTGTCAGGGTCCTTTGAGGCACTGGAGGTGGTTTTTCTCCTCTTGCTGGGTCCCCCTGTCTCCTCAGAGGTCCTCTTCCTGTTTTTCCTCTCGGTTCTGGTGCTGGTGCTGGCGGGTTTTGATGGTCCAGCGTTGCACACTGCAGAGAGTGAGCAGAGAATACTGGTTATTTTTGCATGACTTTTAAACTAAATTTTATATACTTGGTGATTTCTTTTAATGCAGATACTACTAGTAACCAGGGTGGAATAGGAAGGCAGAGGCAAGCAGAGGAGGCTAAAAAAACATTCAAAACTTGCTTGTAACGTGTTAAAGCAAATTTGTTTGAACACCACTAATTTCTTTAATGTCTTTGCAACTTGTGATTTTTAGGTTGTTGCGGGTTCAGTTTTAAAGTGAGAGTGAAGATGCTGGCATCATATGAAACAAGGAAACCTAACCCTCCATTGGTACCAACCACGTCATACTAGCGACGGAGGCTAAATAACGCTCCAAATTTAGGCTAAATTTTGACGAGGAAAAAGTGTCATGGCCATTTTCAAAGGGGTCCCTTGACCTCTGACCTCCAGATGTGTCAATGAAAATGGGTTCTATGGGTACCCACCAGTCTCCCCTATACAGACAAAGCAAAGCAATAAATCATTTGGGCTATAAATCCTTAAATATCCTTAAATAAATCCTTTGGGCATGCGTAGAGTTGTCTAATTTTTTGGAAATAGTAGAAGGTAAAGGTGGAAACGCGTCACGCTGACGTAACACACATGCGCAGTGGAGATAATTTTTCTCCAACCAGGAAGACATGATCTGAATGGGTGTGTACATGGACACTGATCGGAACAACGATCGGCATAAACCACCTCTCTCATTCGGATTTTCTTTCCGATTGGGCCGTTTCAGGTCAGAATCTTCTGATTGACGTGTTTAGAGCAACTGCTTCACGTATATCTACTCTACTCACCTCTTCTGTCAGTGGAGGATTTTCTTGTGGATGAGGAGGAGATAGTTGTTCTGGCGGCCTGGTTGTCGGGGTCCTTTGAGGCACTGGAGGTGGTTTTTCTCCTCTTGCTGGGTCCCCCTGTCTCCTCAGAGTTTCTCTTCCTGTTTATCCTCTCGGTTCTGGTGCTGGTGCTGGCAGGGTTTTGATGGTCCAGCGTTGCACACTGCAGAGAGTGAGCAGAGAATACTGGTTATTTTTTGCATGACTTTTAAACTAAATTTTATATACTTGGTGATTTCTTTTAATGCAAATACTACTAGTAACCAGGGTGGAACAGGAAGGCAGAGGCAAGCAGAGGAGGCTAAGTAGGGCTCCAAACTTGCTTGTAATGTGTCAACACAAATTTGTTTGAACAGAACTAATTTTTTTAACGTCTTCACAACTTATGATTTTTCGGTTGTTGCGGGTTCAGTTTTGAAGTGAGAGTGAAGATGCTGGCATCATATGAAACTAGGAAACCTAAGGAGTCCATTGCTACCAACCATGTCATACTAGCAACGGAGGCTAAATAACGCTCCAAATTTAGGCTAAACTTTGACGAGGAAAAACTGTCATGGCCATTTTCAAAGGGGTCCCTTGACCTCTGACCTCCAGATATGTCAATGAAAATGGGGTCTATGGGTACCCACCAGTCTCCCCTATACAGACATGCCCACTTTCGGATAATCACACTCAATTCAACAATGGACAATCATGCAATTAATCACAATTAAATATCGTTTGATGGTCCTAATTTTAATACTTTTATGGTTTGCAAGTTAATTCTTTTTTTGCGACTCTCATAATCCAACATACATACAAATTGGTAGACTTAAATTATACATTTTTTTTTTACACATAAACACATTTATCACAAGACGTCAAATAAAACGATTGATGATTTCAGCAGTTATCAGCCTTATATAGCCTAGCACTTAGTATAACAATGGACAATCGTGGTTAATCACAATTAAATATTTCAATATATCGACAGCTCTAATTTGCATAAAGCAGCATATTTTTTTGCTCCTGTGTTGAAAAGAGTATTAAATACTTGACAAATCTCCCTTTTAAGGTAAATTTTGAATGGATAAAAATATGTGATTAATCCTGATTAAATGTTGTAATCGACTGGCAGCTCAAATATGTATATTTTTCTTAACCGACAAAGTAATTTTGTTGCCTAAACCTAACCAAACCTGAAAATAATGATAATAATAATAAAACAAACTGGAAATGATAAGTCAACTAAGTGTGACAGGTCCTGAGTTTGGCCCATCAGTCCACCATCACCTACTCCCTGCATATCATTACTACTATTACTAATACTACTATTAAATCTTTCTGCCAGACAACCATTCAGCGAGCTAACTGTTGTTCCCAGGCTAGTAGTACTCCTCATGAAGATAAAAGTCAGCTGAATTTACTGATGGAACACAAACTTCATCAATAACTATGTTTACACGATTTGTGTTGGGTCCTGCAAGAACAGAAAACGATCATTTTGTTTGCTGCATTGTTGATGTAATCTACAATATCATCTGCTGTCTGACCTAGGGTTGAAGCAGCATTAGTACCGTATTTCCCAGACTATAAGGCGCACTTAAAATCCTTTAACTTTCTCAAAAATCGACAATGCGCCTTATAATCCGGTGCGCCTTATGGAAAATACGGTAATCAGTAACCTAGCAGGTAAATCATGTGGATATTAAAGTAAGAGAGACTGCAGTCTTTGTCAGGATTTTGGCATCATTTCTCACCCAGATTTCTACTGCAGGATGGCTGAGCTGTTCCGGCTGATCTATTTCTTTTTGAATCCATGGCTCTCAAACAAATAGTGGTTCACCGTTGACATACACAAAAGTGTGAGGCTCACTGCTGAAATGTGTAATTCTGGTTGTCCAGGCCTTTCATCTTTTTTTTATTTATTTTTCTTTTTGCCTTTTATCTTTTTTTATTTATTTTTCTTTTTGCCTTTTATCTTCCCAGGAAGTTTTGAAATTTCAGATGTTCTATTTTAGAATGTTATAGTTCTATTTTAGAATGCAGACTGTTGCAGCCAAATGCATTTCATCAAAATACAACAACAATATCTGGGACAGTTAGATACTGTGGTCTGTCCACAAGCATCATAAGTAGAAAAAATATATTTCTTTTTTTCTTCCCCCTTGGGAAAATTCTTTTTTTCTCTCTCTTTTTTTTTACACACACACACACACACACACATATATATATAAATTTTTAGATTTATGAATTTGGGGGGGACCCCCCCCACACCCCCCCCCGCTTTGGTGGTTTTGCCTCCCTCCCCCGGGCCCCCCCCCCTCCCCCAAAGAAATACTCCCACCCCCCCCCCCCCCATTTCTCCTCATTTTTTTCCCATTTCGGACTTGAACCGGTGACCCTACAGTTCCCCAACCCACCCCCCTCAAACTTAGCTTCTCCCCCCCCACAGCACTCATTGGTAATATACAGTGTAATTATGATTCAAATTAGTATTCAAATCTTTTCGTGTTTAGTATGAATTAAGCATGAGTATATTAAGTATGAATTCATTATTTTTAGTTATTCTCAGATGGAAATCACTGTTTGTTAGGTGTGGATGTGCTTGTGTGCACAGCTGTGCAGCATTGGCACTGTCCTGAAGCTTCAGATATCTTTGAATATTCCTCACCGAAGCTTCGAAACCCAAAAAATGGTATTTTTGATGAATTACAACGGCCAATAAACCAGTTCAGCTGTTCTCATGTCACTCATATTGTATGCAGCGACTTGTTGCATACACTTGTGGGTGCCTTCCTCAGCTACCTAAGCAGGTAGCTGCAGCCGTTGGCCAGGAGCAGATGTCATCAGGTGGTGCACAACCGTCACTGAGTGTTTCGGCCCTCAACCAGAGCACTCTCAGGTTGGTGGGCCGGCAGTGAGTGGCCAACTCACTGCCCACCTGCTCGTGGCCTCCAGCCTTCCTCCTCTCGTTTGCTCCAGATCCAACACTTGGCACGTTCTGCCTCCTCCCCCATTCTACGGGCAGCTTGCTTCTTCCTTTGCTCGTCCAGGCCCAGAGCTGACAGTAAATGCCATGCCGACTTGGCTGGGAAGCCCCTGCATCCAATCTCCACAGGGAACAACCACGCCTGCCAGCCCTTGTCTCTGCATTCTTGGATCAGAGGTTGGTACTTTGAGCCCTTCCTCTCGTGGGCCACTTAGCAGCCTTCCTCCCATGGCACCGTCAGATCAACCAGAATTATCTTCTGGTCAACACGTGGTTCAACACGATCACGGAGTGAGTGGCTGAGAGAAATCAAGAGACGGAACGGCCTTTTCCACAACTCTCCGTCCTGATTGATCTGCGACTCCACAGAGTCAAAACGAAATTGAAGAAAACTAAGCTTGCCGTCATTCCGGGTGGATTAACTAAATAACTCCAACCGCTAGATATTGGTGTCAACAGGTCGTTCAGAGTTGAACTGCGAGCTGTGTTGGAGCGTTGGATGACAGAAGGCGAATACACATTGACCAAGACAGGGAGGCAACGCCGGGCGAGTTACTCCATTCTCTGCCAATGGATCACCAAGGCAGGAATCATCACTGAACAGCTAAGTAACTGACCGACTCGGATAATGACGAGACGGATTCGGGCGTACTTGATGCCAAAGTCGCCCAGCTGTATAATGAGTGATGAAGGATTTGATGGATTTGTAGACGAGGAATGAACTGAAAAAAACTGAAAGTGGGTGTATTGTTTTGTATTTTGTGTGTTCCAACTGAATAATGTAGAGAGTTATTGAAGCTATTGAGTTGTTCAATTAATTTTGACTTATCTGACCGTTTTGTTTCGCTTATAATCCGGTGCGCCTTATATAAACAAGAAAAGACAGTATTGCGCCTTATAATCCGGTGCGCCTTATATATGCAAGAAAAGACAGTAGTGCGCCTTATGGAAAATATGGTAATCAATAACCTAGCAGCTAAATCATGTGGATACTAAAGTAAGAGAGACTGCAGTCTTTGTCAGGATTTTGGCATCATTTCTCACCCAGATTTGTACTGCAGCACGGCTGAGCGGTTCCTGCTGATCTATTTCTTTTTGAAGCCATGACTCTCAAACAAGTAGTGGTTCACCGTTGAGATACACAAAAATGTGAGGCTCACTGCTGAAATGTGTAATTCTGGTTGCCCAGGCCTTTTATCTTTTTTTTTTTTTTTTTTTTTTTTATCTTCCCAAGAAGTTTTGGAATTTAGAATGTTGTGACCTCACAAAGACTAATTATTTTTTCCTGTTTTTATAAAACTGGATGGTGCCCTGAGTAAATCCTGATATTGCCATTTTTGATGTGTAACTTCAGCCCAGTGCTAGGGTCTATGCTACATATAGTTATAATGCACACCCTCTAGCCTACTTACCAACCTTTTTGGCCACTAAACTATGAGTGTTACGCTGTTTCTTTACAGAATCAGGACAGCCAAAGGTATATACAGTTGCAAGAAAAATATGTGAACCCTTTGGCATTACGCAGATTTCTGCGTAAATTGGTCATACAATGTGTTCTGATCTTCATCTAAGTCACAACAATAGACAGTGCTTAAACTAATACCACACAAACAATTATATGTTTTCATGTTTTTATTGAACAAAACATGCAACCGGCCTTGCGCAGAGCGCAGTGGGAGCCATACACAGGGACTACAGCAGCGTTAATCATGGATGAGGGGGTTAGGGTTAGGTTAAGATAGGAACAAGGGTTAGGATTCGTGTTAGGATGTCCATCCGTTGTCCTGAATAGTCCGTCCATGGTCTGTTGATCACTTCAGCCAGGGGTGTTTCTTAAGCGTCTCCATGGTGGGCCGGTTCTCTAGGATTTTAGTTAGACAGCTCCGTAGAAAATCCTGGCAGTCTGGACATATCGACAGGAATCATGTTTAAATATAAATGCTGCACTCTGTGTTTATGTGTGTGCTTGAGTCTACTGCATGTGTGTTTATGACTTACCTTCAGAAAGACTGGTACTGATATTGGGTTCTGTATCGCGGATCTCTAAGACGTTACGGAAGGGATAACATCCATTGTGCAGCATCCTAAAGAGCACCACACCGAGCTGCCAGACATTGGTACCTTCAGCAGTGTACCACCCTCTCTTGAACCACTCGGGACTCTGGTACAGAGGGGTTCCTACAATACATACAGCCACACAGAGACAAAAGTTAATGGATGAGGGACGGAAGTAGAAGACAGAGACGGAAAAGATGCTGGTTTGTTTCAGAGACCAGTACCATGAGAATGACAGCCTACCTTTTTTGACAGTGTACCTCTTCTCTGACAGAAATGTCCCACAGCCAAAGTCAATGAGCCTCACACGTGGGACATCAGAACCTGTTTCTATGAGGATGTTTGCTGGCTTGATGTCCCTGTGGAACACACCTATGGAGTGGACCTCAATGATAGCATCCACCAGTTGTTTTGTTATGATCTGCAGGATAGAGAAAGAGACATGAAGACTGTGTGACATGGAGGGCATGGACCAGGGGAGGCTGGTCCATAGAGGCAGAGCAGGTTGTTCCTCCTCTTTTTTTGAGAAGAGGGGGATCAATTTTTAAAAAAAAAAAACAAATTGGTTGACGTAAAGCATTCCCAAATATCATTTATAGAGGTACTTTTTTCTTTCATTGACAAAATCCATTATTTAAATTCTAATCTAGTCTTCCAATAGTAACACCTGTAGAGCCAGCAAGAAAGTGGAGGTTGGGACAAGAGAGGTTAGAGGCGGGACCTCTTCTATCAATGTAATGTGTTTCATTTTTTTTTTTCATTTTTTTCACACTAATCAGTGATTTCCCAGAGTATGCAAAATGATGTTCCGAGGATGTCCTCTCTTGAGTGATTACTAATCAGCAACCAGAAGAATACAGTTTTGACGTTGCGTTGGTCCATTAGTGATTTCCAAATGTAGGCCAAAAGATCAATGCGTTAACAGTAGCTATCTAGCTAGCTACATGCGTTAGCCAACACAACAGTTTGACCTCTAGGGTAATCACAGCCTCATGAAACCTAGCGCATTCACAGCACGGATGGCTTTCACAGCTAGATTGTAAATAAGGGCATTTCTGAGCAGTTTACACAACAGAAATGCTCGTCATCCATCTTCATCTTCTTCATCTTTATCTTCAACCAATTATCTGGGGTTGGGTCATGGAGGCAACAGCTCCAGCAGGGAACCCCAAACTTCCCTTTCCCAGGCCACATTAACCAGCTCTGACTGGGGGATCCCGAGGCATTCCCAGGCCAGTGTGGAGATATAATCTCTCCATCTAGTCCTGGGTCGTCCCCGGGGCCTCCTCCCAGCTGGTTGTGCCTGGAACACCTCCCTAGGGAGGCGCCCAGGAGGCATCCTTACCAGATGCCCGAACCACCTCAACTGGCTCCTTTCAACGCAAAGGAGCAGTGGCTCTACCCAGAGTCCCTCACAGATGACTGAGCTTCTCATCTTATCTTTAAGTGAGACGCCAGCCACCCTCTTGAGAAAACCCATTTCGGCCGCTTGTACTCGCGATCTAGATCCATCGGTTATGATCCATTCCTCATGACCATAGGTGAGAGTAGGCACGAAGACTGACAGGTAGATAGAGAGCTTTGCCTTCTGGCTCAACTCTCTTTTCGTCACAACAGAGCGGTACAGCGACTGCAATACCAACCAACAATTGGGTACACCAATCTGCAAACCCTCCTCCCCCCGACTACGCCTCGATATCCTGTCCGTGAATATCACGAACAGGATTAGAGACAAGGCGCAACCCTGGCGAAGGCCAACCCCCACCAAAAACGAGTCTGACTTACTGCTGAGAACCCGGACGCAGCTCTCGCTTTGGGAGTACAGGGATTGGATGGCCCTGAGAAGTGATCCACTCACCCCATACTCCCGCAGCACCTCCCACAGTATACCCAGGGGGACCCGATCGTACACCTTCTCCAAGTCTACAAAACACATGTAGACTGGATGGGCATACTCCCAGGCCCCCCTCAAGGATCCTTGCGAGAGTGAAGAGCTGGTCCGTTGTTCCACGACCAGGACGAAATCCCCATTGTTTCTCTTCAATCCGAGGTTCGGCTATCGGCCGACCCCTCCTTTCCGGCACCCTGGAGTAGACTTTACCAGGGAGGCTGAGTAGTGTGATACCCCTGTAATTGGCACACACTCTCTGGTCCCCCTTTTTGAACAGGGGAACCACCAGCCTGGTCTGCCACTTTTTAGGCACTGTCCCCGACTTCCACGCAGTGTTGAAGAGGCGTATCATCTATGACAGCCCCTCCACACCCAGAGCCTTCAGCATTTCTGGGCAGATTTCGTCAATCCCCAGGGCCTTGCCACTGCGGAGTTGTTTAACTACCTCAGTGACTTCCCCCAGGGAAATTGACGACGATCCCCCATCAGCTTCCAGCTCTGCCTCTACAAGAGAGGGTGTATCAGTCGGGTTCAGGACTTCCTGAAAGTGCTCCTTCCACCTCCCGGTTACCTCCTCAGTTGAGGTCAGCAGTGTCCCATCCTTACTGTACACAGCTTGGATGGTTTCCCGTTTCCCCCTCCTGAGGTGCCGGACAGTTTTCCAGAAGCACCTCGGTGCCGACCGAAAGTCCTTCTCCATGGCTGCTCCGAACTCCTCCCACACCCGCTGCTTTGCCTCCTTTACGGCAGCGGCTGCTGCCCTACGGGCCTGTTGGTACATTGCAACTGCCTCCGGAGTCCTCCGAGATAACATATCCCAGATGGACTCCTTCTTCAGTCGGACAGCTTCCCTGACCATCGGTGTCCACCATGGTGTTCGAGGGTTACAGCCCCTTGAGGCACCTAAGACCCTCAGGCCACAGCTCACCGCCGCAGCTTCAGCAATGGAAGCTTTGAACATCGCCCACTCAGGTTCAATGCCCTCAGCCTCCACAGGGATGCTAGAAAAGCTCCGCTGGAGGTGTGAGATGAAGATCTCTCGGTTAGGGGCCTCCTCCAGACGTTCTCAGTTCACCCGCACTTCACGTTTGGGTTTACCAGGTCTGTCCATAGTCTTCCCCCACCCTCTGATCCAACTCACCACCAGATGATGATCAATTGACAGCTCTGCCCCTTTCTTCACCTGAGTGTCCAAAACATGTGGCCTCAGATCAGATATACAATCACAAAATCGATCATCGATCTTAGGCCTAGGGTGCTCTGGTACCAAGTACACTTATGAGTATCCTTATGTTTGAACATGGTATTTGTTATGGATAACCCATGACTAGCACAGAAGTCCAATAACAAACGACCGCTCGGGTTCATATTAGGTAGGCCATTTCTCCCAATCACACCTCTCCAGGTACCTCCATCGTTGCCCATGTGTGCGTTGAAGTCCCCCAGCAGAGCAATAGAGTCCCCTACTGGGGCCCCATACAGGACTCCATTCAGGGTCTCCAAGAAGGTCGAATACTCTGAACTGCTGTTTGGTGCATATGCACAGACAACAGTCAGAGTATAGGGCTTTTGAACTTGTGAAATTACTCTTAAAATTAAAAAATCTGAATCCCTTGTAGACTCCCCCATAAGCCATCCAAAAATTAGAATCATAGGAACATATCAAGCAGCAGTGAGCCCATACAAAAAAATGGAGGAGCAAGTAGAGAAATTCTGAAATAAAATAATATGAAGCCATGTGGGGTGGTTTTCTTCCTGTTCTCCCTAATTTTTTTGACCAACCTCACATACAGAAACACACGTCATCAGCTACTTACTTTAACCTCCTTCACCCGCAGGAAGAGCTTTCTTGAGTTGATATATTTGTTCAGGTCCATGCAGGGGTCGGGTCTCTCTAGGATGATAATCAGCTCATCCTCCAGATGGTACCAGTCGTGCATTTTCACCACTCCACTGGGTTCTTTTTCGGAGAGTTTCAGCAGCATCGCCAACTCTGAAGGCATTGCTGTAATTTCCCCTGCCACATTCTAAAGACATGGAGTGAAACAGAAAGCAAATAATGAAACCTTCATGTACACATACTGTATATACAAAAGTCAACAGTATTTTAACTGTTAGATTGTATGAGGTACAAGAGGAACATATGCATATGTTCCCTTTATACTCAGTATATAAAAAAGAAATGATATTCAAGTAACATAACTTGAGTTACATAATGTAGATTCTTAGTATTAGGATGAAGAACAAATGTCTTACCACTTTTATGCTCAGAAACCTCTTGATATGTTTTATGGCCACCTATGGGACAGAAACAGACATTTGGTTTAGGTTATACTACTTAAGGCTGTTCTCATAGACCGTTCAAAGCTTTAACTATGATAAAGTAATGCAGTGTAATTTGTATGCATCCCATAAAATCAATTAGTTGTTGTAGTAGTGTAGTGTAGTATAAGTAGTCGTGTTGCCTAACAATAACTATGTCGATCTTTTCCTAAACCTAACTAAGTGCTTTTGTCACTTAAACTTAACTAAGTAGTTTTGTAGCCTAAACATAATCAAGTCAGTCTATTCCTAAACTTAACTAAGTAGTTTTGTAACATAAACATAATCAAGTCAGTCTATTCCTAAACTTAACTAAGTAGTGTTTTTGCCAAAACCACACCAAGTTATTCTTTTCTTAAACTTTTATTTAATTTGTGTGTGTTTGTGTGTGTGTGTGTGTGGAGATTTACAGGCAGATTGTCTTCTTTGCGGTAACCAGCAAAAACTGATCCGAAGGTTCCACTACCCAGAAATCTTTCTTCCTGATATCTGGCCTCAAAGTCCTCTGCAGAAGCAAAACACAAACACTTTTACTGTACTTGTTCAGAAATTTCATCACACTTCCAAATTAACCCCAAATACTACAGTAACTTGTATTGATTTAAAATTGAATCCTATTTCCAATATGGATACAAAACCCAAGGCTGAACCATAGAGGAAGAGTTTGACCAGCACACAATTAGCTTAGCTTAGCATAAAGAGTGATTCTGTCCAAAAGCAAGAAAATCCATGTACCGATATCCATAGACATTATACGGCAGTGCTCCCAGGCTAGTAGTACTCCTCATGAAGATTAAACTCAACTGAATTTACTGATGGAACACAAACTTCATCAATGTTTCACGTATTTCTACTCTACTCACCTCTGCTGTTAATGGAGGATTTTTGGAAATTGGAGATAGCTGTTCTGGCGGCCTGGTTGTCGGGGTCCTTTGAGGCACTGGGGGTGGTTTTTCTCCTCTTGCTGGGTCCCCCTGTCTCCTCAGAGTTCCTCTTCCTGTTTATCCTCTCGGTTCTGGTGCTGGTGCTGGCGGGTTTTGATGGTCCAGCGTTGCACACTGCAGATAGTGAGCAGAGAATACTGGTTATTTTTGCATGACTTTTAAACTAAATTTTATATACTTGGTGATTTCTTTTAATGCAGATACTACTAGTAACCAGGGTGGAACAGGAAGGCAGAGGCAAGCAGAGGAGGCTAAATAACACTCCAAACTTGCTTGTAACGTGTTAACGTAAGTTTTTCTGAACACCACTAATTTCTTTAATGTCTTTGCAACTTGTGATTTTTAGGTTGTTGCGGGTTCAGTTTTAAAGTGAGAGTGAAGATGCTGGCATCATATGAAACTAGGAAACCTAACGAGTTTATTGGTACCAACCACGTCATACTAGCGACGGAGGCTAAATAACTCTCCAAATTTAGGCTAAATTTTGATGAGGAAAAAATGTCATGGCCATTTTCAAAGGGGTCCCTTGACCTCTGACCTCCAGATGTATCAATGTAAATGGGTTCTCTGGGTACCCACCAGTCTCCCCGATACAGACATGCCCACTTTAGGATAATCACACTCAATTCAACTATGGACAATCATGCAGTTAATCACAATTAAGTATGGTTTGATGACCATACCATTGTCCTAATTTTAATACTTTTATGGTTTCCAAGGTAATTCTTTTTTTTGCAACTCTCATAATCCAACATACATACAAATTGGTAGACATAATTTTTTTTTTTTTTATACACATGAACACATTTATCATAAGGCGTCAAATAAAACGATTGATGATTTCAGCAGTTATCAGTCTTATATAGCCCAGCACTTAATTTAGCAATGGACAATTGTGGTTAATTGCAATTAAATATTTCAATAGATTGACTGCTCTAATACATACATTTGCTTAAAGCAGCATATTTTTCCACTCCCATGTTGATACGAGTATTAAAAACTTGACAAATCTCCCTTGAAGGTACATTTTGAACAGATAAAAATTTGCCATGTTATAATCGACTGGCAGCTCAAGTATGTAAATGTTTCTGAACCTACCAAGTAATTTTGTTGCCTAAACCTAACCGAACCTGAAAATAATGATCATGATAATAAAACAAACTGGAAATTATCAGTCAACCAAGTGTGACAAGTCCTGAGTTTGACCCATCAGTCCACCATCACCTACTCCCTTCATATCATTACTACTATTACTAATACTACTATTAAATCTTTCTGCCAGACAACCATTCAGCGAGCTAACTGTTGTTCCCAGGCTAGTAGTACTCCTCATGAAGATTAAACTCAACTGAATTTACTGATGGAACACAAACTTCATCAATGTTTGACGTATTTGGACTCTACTCACCTCTGCTGTTAATGGAGGGTTTTCTTGTGGATGAGGAGGAGATAGGTGTTTTGGCGGCCTGGTTGTCGGGGTCCTTTGAGGCACTGGAGGTGGTTTTTCTCCTCTTGCTGGGTCCCCCTGTCTCCTGAGAGGTCCTCTTCCAGTTTATCCTCTCGGTTCTGGTGCTAGTGCTGGCAGGTTTTGATGGTCCAGCGTTGCACACTGCAGAGAGTGAGCAGAGAATACTGGTTATTTCTGCATGACTTTTAAACAAAATTTTATATACTTGGTGATTTCTTTTAATGCAGATACTACTAGTAACCAGGGTGGAACAGGAAGGCAGAGGCAAGCAGAGGAGGCTAAATAACTCTCCAAATTTAGGCTAAATTCATGCAATTAATCACAATTAATTTACTGATGGAACACAAACTTCATCAATAACTATGTTTACATGATTTGTGTTGTGTCCTGCAAGAACAGAAAAAGATCATTTTGTTTGCTGTATTGCTGAATTTAATGTATAATATTATCTGCTGTCTGACCTAGGGATGAAGCACCATTAGTACTGTATTTTCCAGACTAGAAGGCGCACTTAAAATCCTTTAATTTTCTCAAAAATCGACAATGCGCCTTATAATACGTTGTAGCTTATATATGAATTCTGGTTGTGCTACCTCCTCGAACCAATTTCATGTGGTACAGAGCGCTCAAAAATCTGTCAAAATGTTTTATTATGGGTTTGGTAAGCTTCGAAGCCACACGGCTGGATGGTTTGTAGGAGCATTATGGTAACAGTAGTCAGTGCGCCTTGCGGAGTAATACTTACTGTTACAGTCAAGCACAAAAACTACCATCTCGCAGAAACTGCCAAAGGGTTACGAAGAAAAGCTAGCCATTTTCAACTCCTACTGCAAGGACACGATCACTGATTGAGTCGCTGAGAGAAATCAAGAGACGGAACGGCCTTTTCCACAACTCTCCGTCCCGATTGATCTGCGACTCCACGGAGTCAAAACAAAATTGAAGAAAACTAAGCTTGTCGTCATTCCGGGTGGATTAACTAAAGAACTCCAACCGCTAGATATTGGTGTCAACAGGTCGTTCAGAGTTTATCTGCGAGCTGTGTGGGAGCGTTGGATGACTGGAGGCGAATACACATTTACCAAGACAGGGAGGCAACGCCGGGCGAGTTACTCCATTCTCTGCCAATGGCTCACCAAGGCAGGAATCATCACTGAACAGCTAAGTAACAAACTGACTCAGATAAGGACGAGACGGATTCGGGCGTACTTGATGCTGAAGTCGCCCAGCTGTTTAACTCAGACGCTGGTGATGAAGGATTTGGTGGACGAGGAATGAACTGAAAAAATTGAGTGAGTGTATTGTTTTGTATTTTGTGTGTTCCAACTGAATAATGTCGAGAGTTATTGAAGTTATTGAGTTATTAAATTAATTTTGACTTATCTGACCGTTTTGTGTCGCTTATAATCCGGTGCGCCTTATATAAGCAAGAAAAGACAGTAGTGCGCCTTATAATCCGGTGCACCTTATATATGCAAGAAAAGACAGTAGTGCGCCTTATGGAAAATACAGTAATCAATAACCTAGCAGCTAAATCATGTGGATATTAAAGTAAGAGAGACTGCAGTCTTTGTCAGGATTTTGGCATCATTTCTCACCCAGATTTCTACTGCAGCACGGCTGAGCGGTTCCTGCTGATCTATTTCTTTTTGAAGCCATGGCTGTCAAACAAGTAGTGGTTCACCGTTGAGATACACAAAAGTGTGAGGCTCACTGCTGAAATGTGTAATTCTGGTTGACCAGGCCTTTCATCTTTTTGTATTTATTTTTTTTTTTTTCTTTTATCTTCCCAGGAAGTTTTGAAATTTCAGATGTTGTATTTTAGAATATTATAGTTCTATTTTAGAATGCAGACTGTTGCAGCCAAATGCATTTCATCAAAATACAACAACAATATCTGGGACAGTTAGATACTGTGGTCTGTCCACAAGCATCATAAGTAGCACTCATTGGTCATATACAGTGTAATTATGATTCAAATTAGTATTCAAATCCTTTCTTTTTTAGTATGAATTAAGCATGAGTATATTAAGTATGAATTCATTATATTTAGTTATTCTCAGATGGAAATCACTGTTATTTAGGTGTAGATGTGCTTGTGTGCACAGCTGTGCAGCATTGGCACTGTCCTGAAGCTTCAGATATCTTTGAATATTCCTCACCGAAGCTTCGAAACCCAAAAAATGGTATTTTTGATGAATTACAACGGCCAATAAACCAGTTCAGCTGTCCTCACGTCACTCATATTGTATGCAGCGACGCAGATTATGCTTTACAAAAGTGGTGCATGAATTCTAACGTGGTATTTGATGTCCAATGTGAGATGTGTCTGAGATCATTTAGCCCAAAAGTGATGCTAGCATGGTGAAAAAAATGTTTTCAGGTGGTGAATTCTCTATATACTGTTTAAAATGGCGACAGACAGGCTTTTCTTACCCAAGTGGTAAGTGACCGTGAATGCATCCATATGGAGTCTCAGCTCCGAGTCGGAGAGGGAGTTCACAGACGACATCATGCTAATTTGCAATATTTCAGATTAAAACCCAATGCGGTATCAGACCGTTATGTTTTTATGAATATCATATAATGTTAATGTAATCGCAGACACACCACCCGCCACATATTGACTGCCATCTTTTATTGTAAAATATCTGGTGTAATCGGTAACACTGGTGTTGTTGCCAGCGTATTAACCGGTGGGAAGGGTCCCTCACCGTCACATCCCTAGGACACTATAGTACGATTCTAATGATCTTGCTGCAAAGGCAGATCGTAGAGACATTTTAATCGTTCACGATCTAATATCATCATAATCGCACACCCCTGCAAAATAAGCCAAAACTGATCTCAGGTTACAGGGGTGCCGGGTAGGCTAATAGGTTCTTTGGATATTGAGTGGAATTATCCTTTAAAATATTAAGCGCTAGGCTACACAAAGCTGATAACTTATGAAATCATCAATCAAGTGTTTTATTTGACTTATTGTTATAACTGTATTGTGTAAACAAACAAAACAAAATCTACCATGTTGGATTTTGACTGTAGTGAAAATAAAAATTAACCACAAAAGTATTTAAATTCGGGCCGTCAATTGATTAAAATAGTTGATTAATCACAAATGAATCACATTTTTCATGTTTAAAATGAACTTTAAAAGGAGATTTGCCAGGTATTTAACACTCTTATCAAGATGTGAGTGCACAAATATGCTACTTTATGCAAATGTATGTATATATTTATTGTTAGAAATTTAGTAACGGCACAAAACAATGGCAGATATTGTCCAGAAACCCTCACAGGTTCTGCATTTGGCATAAAAATATGCTCAAATCATAACACGGCAAACTGCAGCCCAACAGGCAACAGGTCAGTGTGTCAGAGTGCGGACTTGACTATGACTTGATCCAAACTGATAATTATAAAGTGGGCATGTCTGTAAAGAGGAGACTCGCAGGTACCCATTAACTCATTTTCATTCACATATCTGGAGGTCAGAGGTCAAGGGGCCCCTTTGAGTTTAAGTTTGGAGTGTTAGTACGACATGGTTGATACCAGTGGGTTTTCTGGTTTCATATGATGCCAGTAAGTTGCACCCTAAAACCAGCAAGTTGTGTCAATTAAAGAAATTAGAGTTAAGCGTAAAAGAAATTAGTGGCATTAAAACAAATTTGCCTCAATGCATTACCGTGTTAACTTTAACAGCCCTCGTAAAAAAAGCCTAAAGCTCAAAAAGTCTACTAACTTGATTTTATGGTGGATTATGGCAGTAGCAGAAATAAAAATTGACTCGGAGACCACAAAAGTATTTAAATCAATATGCAAAACAATTACTAGCACTTAAAGATATGATACGTAGTTTAACTATCAGCCAAACTGCAGCAGTGAATCTGCAGTTTTTAAATCTGTGCTTCTTGCCCGCCTGTGAGTCTGCACAAAAGTATTTCCTACCATTCGTAATTGATTTGATAAGGACAATAAAGTCCTGATGTTGGACTTGAAAGTCTTTCCATTGTGCTGCTCACTGTACCATTAAAAATCGTAATGCAGTCTGGAAGAAGCAGGAGCTACGGTAGGAGCTACGATACTGAGATGTGAAGAAAATATTACATATTACATTAGTGATAAAAATCACTGATGAAAATCAGTATTATCATTGTGGTCTTCAGGAAGTCATTGAATGAAAAATAAATGAAAGTGGAAATTAAACAGAAGGGGAAATAAATAAGGGAAATTAAAATAAATATGCCAGTTAACAAAAGTAATGTTAAAAATAAATATATGCATTGATAACTGATAAAATGTGACATGAATTGATAATTACATTTTACGTAGCTTTTTTATTTATTTATATCTGCATTAATTTCCGTATTTATTTACTCTTGTTTAATTCCATTTTCATTTATTTAGGTTTTTATTTATATGATTTTTAAAATGAATTTATTTTCTTTCTAATTATATTTTTTTCTCATTTATTTAGATTATTTTTTATTTATTTGTAAATTTATTTATATATTTTTGTTCTGATGATAAATAGCTAAAGTGTAAATTAAACAGAAGAGTAAGTAACAGAAATATGCCTTTTGTAGTCGTAAAAGCATTAAAAATAAATGTAGGCAGAAATTAATCAAGAAAATATGTCATACATTAATATATATTTAATCAATTTAATTTTTAAATTTTTATTTATTTACCTTTGTATTAATTTCCATATTTACTTACTCTTCTGATTAAGTTCCACTTTCATTTATTTATGGTATTTATTTTTAGGATTTATTTGAATGAATGAATGAATTTTTATGAAAAATAAATGAAAGTGGAAATTAAACAGAAAGGGAAATAAATAAGGGAAATTAAAACAAATATGCCAGTTAACAAAAGTAATGTTAATAATAAATGTATGCATTAATTAATTGATAAAATGTGACATGAATTGATAATTACATTTTACGTAGCTTTTTTATTTATTTATATTTGTATTAATTTCCGTATTTATTTACTCTTGTTTAATTCCAATTTCATTTATTTAGGTTTTCATTTATATGATTTTTAAAATGAATTTATTTTTTTTCTAATAATATTTTTTCTCATTTATTTAGGTGTTTATTTATATGATTTTTAAAATGTATATATTTTTCCTATTTTTATACATTTCTGAAGTCATTTATTTTCTTTCAAATAATAAATAATTGAAAGCAGAAATTAAACATGAGAGTAAATATATATATGGGAAATATTGCAAAGTTAAATAAATAAAAAGCTAATAAAAACAGAAATATACATTTTTGTCACATTTGATCAATTAATTAATAATATTTGTATTTTTTAATATTATTTTTTCCATATTTATTTATTTATTTATTTATTGAGTAATTTATTCATTTAATTTTGGCTGGTTCCATCCTCCATAATTATGTATGTAACATGTAAAAATGAGGAATAAAATGTAGACGTGCAGATTTTTTAACATTTAGCATTTTTTACTGTTATATTTTACATTTTTCCCTTGTAGTTAAAAATCCTTTTGGACTCCACTAAATAAACCCAATATATAAAATTCACCAAAATTAGGAAGTCACTGAGCAGTCATGACAAATGTAGAAGTGTGAATGTGAGAACAGTGTTTTTTATTAGTATGTTTAATTTATCAGCCCTAGAGGTCACTGCTCATGTTTGGCCAGCTGCCACTGGTGACGCAATGTGTTGCCATGGGAACCTCACCGATGAAGGGCCTATGGACACTGATGAGTCCAAATGACACGAGTCCGCACAGTCAGATTCAATTTGAATGTTATTTCTTTCGAAGAACCACCCTGCGACCCAGTCATGGCTGCTAAAGAATCAGACTGTCACAGCCTTTAATTTGATTTTTTTATTCAGTTGTGACGAGCATTGTGTCTGAGGAGAATAATACCCATCAACAGTACATTGAAAAGTATTTTTTGGTCCGTATTTTGAGTTCTACATCCTCGAAACATGCTTAAAATTAATGGGTAGTATGGATTTTAGATGTAATAAGATAAGATAGCCATTAATTAGTCCCACAGTGGGGAAATTTGTGGTGTACAGCAGCAAAGTGGATCGTGCAAAAACAAGAAGCTGAACAAAAGTCGACAAACATAAAATATGACAATGTAAATAGAAGGAAATATAAAAAAAAATCAGAACAATATAAATAAGGTGAAATATTAGAAATAGGAACAATATATACAGTATTGACAATAGATTATTCACACAATTGTGATTTGGGACTGTTAATGCTTCCCGTATTGTTGTATACAGGTATGGAGGACGGAACCCGCCAAAATAAAATTGCTAAAAAAAGGACTCGATAAATTAGGGATTTAGGGAGGTTTCCACTTTTTACCTCACCAGCAGGGCACTTAAATTTATGTTAAAAAAAAAAAAAAAAAAGAAAGAAAGAAATAATGCCTATGATAAATCAATAAATATAGCAAGTAATTGATAAAATGTGACATAAATTGATATTTATGTTTTAATATGCTTCTTTATTTACCTTTGTATTAATTCCCCTACATATCTACGCATCTATTTAATTTCCCTTTTATTTATTCATTTTTTATTAATTTTTAGTCATTATTTTTCTATTATTATTTATTATTTATCTCCCTAAATTTATTGATATCTGTATACTTTTCCCGATCACATTTCTTCATGCATTTCTTCCCCATCATATAAATGATGAAATAAAACGCACCTCAGTTGACATCAGAAATTATCACATTTTTATGAAATGTAATATTGTGATAGAGCTCTCATACTATGGTCTTTCCTGACCACATGACCACCTCCCAGTTCCTCCAGCTCTGAAATGTGCCATTTTTCACATTCATCAGGCTTTAAGGGAAACAAGCATTTGCGTTACATCACGCCGCAAAGGTCACATATTTAATGAGTGAGGTGATTGTAATTACAGCGGCAGTAATTATTCAGAGCAGCAAATTGCCAAAGAACGAGTTTTAAGAAAACGTTTAAAACTGTAGACAGACAGCCCAATCAGACACAATCAGGTGCTAATGTGCTTGGAAAAAAACCCTCACCACTGACTTCAAGTCAGATGGGGGTTAATTATCCGTTTTCTAGAGGCAACCCTGAAATAAAAGAAGAGGAAAGAATGAAGGTGAAGCTTTAAAAACATTAGAAATTGGTTTTATTTTCAGACGTGTAGATTAATAATGCCATTGAACCAAATTAATCATTAGACAAGCCAGTGAATCAGCAGTGGAAATAATGTTCAGATTCATATCTGAAGTGACTTATATCTTATATATCGGTTACTATTAGACTCCATTGACATATTGTTTGATTTGGTTCCCCGTGACACAAATAGTACTCCTAAATCATAAATCATGACTTTGTATGACTCCTAAAGAAAGACTTTTTCAGTTCAGCTGATATTTAACATGATTTTATTAAATCAGACTTCTGCTTTGTGAAACATGATGAATTTGTCAGAACTGAGTGAATTGTGAAAAGTCGGATAAGTTAATCAACATTTTAAATGATTTTACTGTTTGCTTTATTTCGTTTTCACCTGTGACTCATGTCTCATGTATGGAGGTCATTGCATGACCCTGTAAGATGGCAATCATCTCATCTGTAGGTCCATAACAGCACTGTGGAAAACAGCACAAGCAAAAAATAATAGGACAAGGCAAATAAAGTTCAACTGTTTCCTGCTATCGTTGGAAAGCCGCCGTTGACTCATTGTTAAATTTAACCGGGTCAAGCTTACCGGTAAGCATGTACTCCTTCAGAAAGTTTAAACCTCTTTTTTTTTTTTTTTTTTTTTTTTTTTAAAGCTCAATTTTATTGCATAACGTTGGACAATTTACACCTTATTAGTTCATGATGACTTCATGTAACTTCCAGTCTAACTCCACCCATCACCAAGCTGAGCAGACGTCTAACTAATAAAGAAGTAGAAATACCTCTGTGGATGTGCAGGGCAGCAAGTAGGGATGAAAAGGTCAAGTTAGGATGAAAAGGTTATCCTAAACGTCAGCAAATAGGGGAGGCCAACCATCGTAGTAAGTCACCCCATGATGTAGTATATCCATGATCATATTTCAAATATGGTACTTCTGTATCTGATTGTGTTATGAAGAACCTGTGCACACATAATGTCCTATGAGTGCACATTTTCAGAAATATATTGTTACAGAAAGAGATTTTACTGTTTGCTTTACTTCGTTTTTACCTCACCAGCACCTGTGACTCATGTATGGAGGATGGAACCTGCCAAAATAAAAAAAAATAAATAAATAAAAATAAATAAATAAATACATAATGCCATTAAAACTAGCAAAAATAATATTAAGAATAAATGTAGTCATTATTGAAAAAATATGTTGTGATATTTCTTTTTTAATTTGCTTTTTTATTTATTGATCTTTGTATTAATTCCCTTACTTATTCTTTTTATTCTCCATTTCATTTATTAAGGTATTTATTTTTCTGAATTTTTAAATTACTTTTTAGGTTATGTGTTTTTAATGTATTTATTTATTTTTTTATAAATGTATTTATGTATTTTTGTTTTGATGATAAATAGCTAAAGTGTAAATTAAACAGAAGAATAAGTAACAAAAATATGCCTTTTGTAGTAGTAAAAGCATTAAAAATAAATGTAGGCAGAAATTAATCAAGAAAATATGGCATACATTAATATTTATTTAATTAATTTTTATTTATTTACCTTTGTATTAATTTCCGTATTTACTTACTTACTTACTTCTGATTAAGTTCCACTTTCATTTATTTATTGTATTTATTTTTAGGATTTATTTGAATGAATGAATGAATTTTCTTTCGAATGAAAAATAATGTTAAAAATAAATGTAGGCATTAATTAATTGATAAAATGTGACATGAATTGATAATTACGTTTTACTTAGCTTTTTTATTTGTAATAATTCCTGTATTTATTTACTCTTGTTTAATTCCATTTTCATTAATGTAGGTGTTTGTTTTTATGAATTTTAAAATTAATTTATTTTCTTTCTAATAATATCTTTTTCTCATTTGTTTAGGTGTTTATTGATATGATTTTTAAAATGTATATATTTATTTTCCTATTTTTATAAATTTCTGAAGTTATTTATTTTCTTTCAAATAATAAATAATTGAAAAAACATAAGAGTAAATACATATATATGGGAATTATTACAAAGTTAAATAAATAAAAAGCTAATGAAAACAGAAAGAAAATTTTGTCACATTTTATCAATTAATGAATAATATTTTTATTATATTATATATATTTTTTAATATTATTTTTGCTCCTTTTAATGCCATATTTATTTATTTATTGAGTAATTTCTTCATTTATTTTTGGCTGGTTCCATCCTCCATAATTATGTAGATAACATGTAAAAATGAGGAATAAAATGCAGACGATAATGAAGAATGCAGAGAGTGCAGATTATCTTACATTTAGCATTTTTTACTGTTATGTTTTACATTTTTCCCTTTTACTTTGAGCTAAAAAGCCTTTTGGACTCCACTAAATAAACCCAACATATAAAATTCACCAAAATACAACAATTACATTGTCATATACTTTGACCTAACTTGGAAGTGATTGGAGAACTGCAGCGTTTGTTGAAAGTCTGATCTGTTAGACACTTTTTAAAGACTGGCTTCTTTCTATTTTTGGTGCTAATGCGACAATACATTACCGTCTCAGAAGACTCATAAACACAATTATTAACGTGCGTCTGTATTGATGCACTCAGTGAGGTTGATCCAGATGGGATATACACTGTGTTTGTGGACGGAGACAAAGGGAACCTTCTCGGAGTGCTAAAAGGCTTTTATTGGGTTCGTTGTGCAGTTCTGGGAAGAGAAACACAATAGCTTGCCATGGAGGAATAGATGTCAGGAAACTGTGTTTTTGTATAAGTGAGACAGTGAGAGAATATGACAGATGGTAACAGAACTCTGGACAAATCCTCTCTAACTTTTCCAGGATTTGATGTTTTTTTCCTGGTAATATTTCAAACTAAACACGGCTGGTCATGCTGCACTGTTGCCAGTTTAGGAGCCAACACCAGCTAGGGAAGCAAGTCAGAGCTATACCCTCTTTTTGCATTAAGAGTTGTGATATATTGTTGTGCCATCTCTGGTGCTCGTTTGAGGACATCAGTAAGAAATCTGGGAAAACGTGGACATCTTCTGCTATTTCACTGACATTGAACTGACGATGATGGCTGCACGGTGGTACAGTGGTTAGCGCTGTTACTTCACAGCAAGAGGATCGCAGGTTCGATTCCGGCTTGGGACTCTTCTGTGTGGAGTTTGCATGTCTCCCCGTGTAAGCGTGGGTTTTCTGCGGGTACTCCGGCTTCCTCCCACAGTCCAAAGACATGCTGTTTAGGTTAATTGATGACTCTGTATGTCCCGTAGGTGTGAATGTGAGCGTGAATGGTTGTCTGTCTATATGTTGTCTGTCACTATGTGCCCTGTGATGGACTGGCGACCTGTCCAGGGTGAACCCCGCTTTCGTCCAATGCCAGCTGGGATCGGCTCCAGCCCCCCCCAACCCCCCTTTAGGGGGAAAAGCTGGATGGACGAACTGACTAATCCTAAAAATGATCTGCAAATGAACTGGTCATGAAAATAATCATCAGTTGCAGTCGAAGACCATATGTTTAACTGAACCTGAAGCTTAAAAGCAATGCATTTGGGTATTTAGTATTTAGTTGGGATGTTGAAGTGTCAAATTTTGACATTTTGACACTTCAGCGCAAAGTGTTGTTGTACGCATTGTGTTATAAATATGCATAGTGACTGCCCTCTGCTGGTTGAAACGTAGTGACTGCAATTGAATTTTCTTGTTGGCCCTCTCCATTTTTATGTTAGTAAACAAAAGGAATATTTTGGGTGGAGCATAATGAAGGTAGAAAAATTCTCCCACCATGTTAGTTAATGCTAGCTTGTTTTTTAAACAATGGCCGAAGAAAATATTAGTTTCTCTCAATATGTACCATCGCTCACTCGAGTGTTAGTTGAGAAAGCTAGCATTAGCCAACCCCTACGACAGCTGGCAGACTACTCGAAGAGGAGTAGATAGCTGGCTGATGTGAGTAAGCTAGCTAAATTGTCTGTCTCTAGACCTGGCTAATTAGCTAGCTAGCTTGTCTGGAGACTGACAGGCTAGCTAGCTAATGTCAGTTCTCCTCCCGGCGACGTAGTGTCCTAGTGGCAAAGACTGAAGCAGAGGGACCGTGACCCACCGCTGTCCGCTGTTGGGCCTCATTTTCTGTAGTATCGTGGAATTAGCATGGTCGCTAGCTAACTAGCCAGTCGCTAAATGAGTAAGATTTATCAACCTTCAGCTAACACTGCGATGTAATCATGACATGAACACAAAAAGGGTCTATAAAACATCTCATGAGAGAGGAGTCGGCTGGATAGCACTAATGCTAATCACTAGCATTCACATATCCTAGCCTTGCATGTAAACTCACAAATTAGAAGCGTTAATAATTATTTTGTCACCATAACTCTTTGCAGTTTCCACACTGAACCTAGCCACAATTGTAACAATAGTAACAGGTAGGATTAGCAATTAGCATAAGCTAACTGAAAGGGTAACAGCTGAAGTCTGGCTACATTTTAAAGTAAGTATGTAAAACCAAGTAATTCATGTGGTACTTTTTATGTTCTGTAGCATGATAGAGTGGTGGAATTAGCTAACTAGCCAGCTACTAAATGAGTAAAATTTAACAACTTAACGCTTCAGCCACACTCTTGTCACAGCGGGTTAGTAGACTGTAGACTCCAGATTTTGTAATGTGCTGACGACTGTAATGCTCCACTGGTTATGGAACTAAGCCGACGTGACTGGACGCGTCTTAGCCCCCTTCCCAGCCCTGCGCATGTCGGTACTTGTTTCAGTTCCTGTTTAAAAGTGATCTCATTTTCTAACCGTTCTCCCCTTTCTTCTTGATGTTTCAGTTTTGAGACAGATCTGCGATATATGCGACCGTATTTACAGAACACTGACGGCGCATTCGAACAGGTTTGCATGAAATGGCAAAAAGCGGTCAACACAAAGGAATTCCCTCCTGCCTCAGCTCCTGGCAGCCGCACAATACAACACCTTTCAGCACCTATTGGAACGGTTCACAAAAGCTCTGTTTGTTTGTGCACGTTGCTGCAGGTTTTGGACAGGCACACAAAGGCAGAGTGAAAGAGGGTGACCCAGGGGAAGATAAAGTCCGGCTCTTAGTTAACACACACTTTGCAGCCAAACAGAAAGCGTGAGGTTTGTTTCCTTCTCTTGACTGTTTAAGGAAATATCATGTTCAGTATTTTCTTTGGCCTCTCATCAATCCGGTCTAGCCTAAGATCAGTAATAAAATCTAACTTTAGAGGAATGTGAGCGCTGTTTTAATTGATTTGGAGGTACCAGCTGATAGAATCCACATGATTATTGTATTAAAATAACAAAACAAATGTAGCTGATAGTCTATATGTTTAAATGTAATTATTAGATCCTCCCAGGGCTACAGAAACTTAGTATTTGTAGTATATATGATACATTAGGGCTGTCAATCTGTTATAATATGTAATTGTGATTAATTGCAAGTTAATCACATTTTTTTTATCTTTTCAAATTGTTCCTTAAAGGGAGATTTGTCAAGTATTAACACTCTTATTAACATGGGAGTGGACAAATATGCTGCTTTATGCAAATGTATGTATACTTTTATTACCGGAAATCAATTAACAACACAAAACAATGACAAATATTGTCCAGAAACCCTCACAGGTACTGACTTTAGCATTAAAAATATGCTCAAATCATAACATGGCAAACTACAGCCCAAGGTCAGAGGTCAAGGGAGCCGTTTGAAAATGGTTTTTCCTCATCAAAATTTAGGTGTGTTATTTGGCCTCTTTCACGACAAGCTAGTATGTTATTACATTATGTTAGCACGTTATTATCGCTTTAGCTTTGACAGCCCTAATATTTATAATGCTTAGTTGTTATTTCCCTAATCTGGTCAGTTGTCATGAATTGTAGGTAGTGTTGCGTGGTACACCGATAATAGAAAGGTATTGATGCCCTGTCGTGAAAAACGGTACAATACCACTAATAATGCCATTACTTTGAGAATGACAGTGTTTAAAGAAGCGCTGTAGGCTATTTCCTATGAGCTGTGTCGATGTGCAGCAGCAGGCTGAGTGTGTTTAGCGCTCTGCTTTAGAGGACGCCATTAGGATTGGGATCCTGAGGGAGCAGCAGTTATAACTTTGCTGCCGGTGGGAGCATGCAGTCAAAAAATAAACTGCAGTGATAACCAGAAGCATGGAGTCAACAAGTGACGTCAAAAAGAAGATTAGAGCAGGTCATGAACTGCTCAGCGGCTGCAGCCTCACTCTGAGTTTGTGTCCCTATCAGCAGGACTCCCTTTAAAAAAACAAGGAAATAACAGCACAGCTCTAATTACTGATCAAATGCACCGATAACATTAGTTTCACCATCTTTTTGGAATCGGTCCAAGCATCTCCTGTAATTCGGCAAACACGTAATCCACCAAAGAGCATGTGTTAAAGTAGAAAAAGCAGTCCGGCAGCGTTCATTTCAACACAACAGACCTTTCTACAGTTACTGTGGTGTCTTCCTGATTTTAGCAGCTTTTGGCTCAAAATTTTGAAACTTTTTTTTCAACTTCAGTTTCGTTTCCGGGGCATATTATTATATTAATATATATAATATTGCGGCTTCGTAATGTGGTGTAGCTGTGAAGTTAGAATTCCAGGGTGGTGCTATGCTTTTTTTTTTCGTCCTCAAAAAAAAAAAAAAGATTATTTTCACTCCGAAACTATTTGTCTTTGTTGGTATGATTTTTGACAGTGTTCCCAAATTGAAACTGGCAAATAGAAAAACCCAAAATGTTTGCCAAAAAAAGTGAATTTTCCAGTTTTGATATTGTTTCCGTCATTGAACTTATTAGATAAATCTTATACCCCTGCTACAACAAAGTTGGTCTTATAATAATATAATAATAATAATAATAATTATAATACATTTATGTTATAGGGCTGCACGGTGGTGCAGTGGTTAGCACTCTCGCCTCACAGCAAGAGGGTCGCAGGTTCGAATCCGGCTTGGGACTCTTCTGTGTGGAGTTTGTATGTTCTCCCCGTGCAAGTGTGGGTTTACTCCGGCTTCCTCCCACAGTCCAAAGACATGCTGTTTAGGTTAATTGATGACTCTAAATTGCCCGTAAGTGTGGATGTGAGCGTGAATGCTTGTTTGTCTATATGTTGTCTGTCTCTATGTGCTCTGCGATGGACTGGCGACCTGTCCAGGGTGAACCCGCCTTCGCCCAATGCCAGCTGGGATCGGCTCCAGCCTACCCGCGACCCCTAACGGGATAAGCGGTTGACGATGGATGGATTTATGTTATAAGGTGCCTTTTGAGGCATTCATATGTAGCTCTCTGTATATCGTCTGTTTGCTTGCAAAACCTTTTTCCAATCCAGTCTGAACCTTGGTGGATCGGAAATTCCAAATCCACCGTTTACATGGACGCTCAATAAAATGATCCGATCATGAGCGATCCATCATCCGATCATGAGCGTTTAATCAGAAAAAATCCTTTGGGCATGCGTAGAGTTGTCTGATTTTCCAGAAACAGTGGAAGAAGACGCTGTACTTCAAACAAACGTGTAAACAAACGTAAAATTTCCGTCCTATTGGGCCGTATCGGATCACAATCTTCCGATTGATGTCTTTACATGAAGCATTTTTAATCTGATTGGGCCTTTATTCCGATTATTTGTGTCCATGTAAACGCAGCAATTGTCTCGTGCTGCAGTACCACTCTCCGCCTGAACTCCTACTGATGCACCGGTGAGGGCGCTGTCGTACTAAAAGAAGCCTTATAAGATGCTGTTTAACAAGTGACAGCTGGCTGCAAATATAACGTTAACCATCAAAGAAATCACAAAACCCATGTATAGGGGACATCATATTATTGCATACTATGTAAATTAATTAATACATACATTTTTATATTTTTAATTAATAAAAAATCTAATTTTAACTTCCATGTTCTGTCATCTATTATTCCATTACTTTTCCTGATGTGTGGTGTCAGTATTGGTATTGAGATATTTAGAGAGGGTATCATATTTAAGTCATAAGATCAATATATTTATGCGGTTCACTCGACCTACTGATGTTGCCAATGATGATAATATCATTAAGACCAACTTCAAAAATTTTATGCATTGATCCTTTAAGCAATGCTGTAAAACTCTGCTGCACAGCTTCTTTCAGTGTGAACTTGTATCTCATGACTAACCTCTCTTTCCCACAGTCATTCAGTTATTGGTTCCTAACCCACAATCCTTTTAGACCCAGTTGGACTGACTAACAAAGGCTGTGTGTTGCGTGCGTGCGTGCGTGCATGTGCGTGCGTGCACGTGCGTGCGTGCACGTGCGTTTTGCATTTCACCTGGGACTGTCTGACTTTGGTTATTTCGGGACTTCTTCATTCCCCATTAAACCACACAGCTAAAATGTAAGGAAGAGACACAGGAAGTTGTCATCACGTTGCCATGACGATGCACTGGAGGAGAGAGAGGTCGCAGCAGGGCATGTGCAGCATAAACACGTGCATGTAGTGTTTATCCATGTATGTGGTGTGTGTGTGGGAGTGACGTGTGGGGGGGTGATCTTGATTAATTGAAGGTCTTTGGACTATGTGCACGGTAAAAGCCCTCTAAAGGATGAAGCTAATCGTTGGATGAGTGGATGTGATATATTTTATTTATATATATGATGGGCAACAAGTAAAAATAGTTCAGGCATCAGACATTATTTCTCACTTATGGTAAATGGACTGCATTTAATATGAGGGATGTCACAATACCAGAAATTTAGTAGTTGGTACCAGTGAGTACCATGATTCTTAATACTAATTCAATACCATGGTGAAAAACAAAAGTAAAACAATAACTCTCATGTACTTCAGCATCAACTCCTTTATTACCATTTGTGTACTGATTTTTGTCATAATGGTCATAATTCCCTCTCTATCTATTTTATATTGCTGATAGCATTAAAGTATGCTTTCTGCTTATTAGAGCTTGAAGGCATCATAATGTAAATCAGTGGCGCCTCTACTAGTTGGCTGTTAGCTGTTATTAGTGCTGGGCAAGATGATGTATATATATACGTATATACACGTGTGTATTTATATGTTATATATATATACACACACACATATATATACATATATACACACGTGTATATATATATACACACATATATATGTGTATATACATATATACGTATATATACGTATATATGTATATATACACGTATATATATATATATCTACATATATAACATATATACGCATATATTTTTATACATATACACGTATATATGTATATATATACGTATATATATATACATATATACGTATATATGTAGATATACGTGTATATCTACATATATACGTATATATATAGATATACGTGTATATCTACATATATACACGTATATATATATATATAACGTGTATATATTGTATATATATGCAAGATGATGTATATATATATACGTATATATACGTGTGTATATATGTATATATATGTGCACAATGTGTGTATATATATATATATATACACACACATATATATATATATATACACACGTATATATATATATCACACATATATGTGATATATACATATATATACGTATATATATACATATACACGTATATATGTATATATACGTGTATATCTACATATATACGTGTATATATATACATATACACGTATATATGTAATACGATATACGTACATATATACATATATATGATAATATATCATATTTTTTTTCTGTATCATTTCTTTTGGGTTATAGGCTATCTATATCTTAATATTTTCACTTAAAATTGTTATGTTCATTTTTCACCCAAGTTGTTAAAATGATAAAATACTCAAACAGGAGTATACAGATTTTACTATTAGATTATTTCTTATAGACTATTTGTTTATTGAATTACCACAGACATGTTATATCGTGATAATTATCGAGATATGAAATGACCTGTATCATTATAGAAGATTTTGCCCATATCGGCCAGTCCTCGCTGTTAGCAGCTAACGTTAACTATCTCATCCTGCCGATTTCAACGCAGATTTGTGATTCATAATATAGCATTATTAGGGAAAAAATAGGCTACGTCAATAATGAGTTTAATATGTCCCAAACACATTTTTTATCATCCATGGGATGACGGGACACCGTTAGCCTTGAGCCTTGATGGTAGGCTACCTACAGCACTGTAGAAAGACGAGTACCGTCACGTTTTCAGAATTTTGGCATCGACTTGGTACAGAGGTTTTGGTTCTCGTGACATCTCGTGACCAGTCAAAGCACTTTACAATGCTAGCCAACAAGGGTTCAATATCTTCAGTAACTTGCCCCAGACTTGTAGAGACCATCCATCTTCCCGTTTGGGGTCGCGGCGAGGCTGGAGCCGGCCGGCATTGGGCGAAGCCGGGGTTCACCCTGGACCGGTCGCCAGTCCGTCGCAGGGCACATAGAGACAGACAATCATTTAGTCCCGTTCACACCTACGGCAATTTAGAGTCATCAATTAACCTGCATCTCTTTGGGCTGTGGGAGGAAGCCAGAGCACCTGGAGAAAACCCACGCTTACACAGGGAGAACATGCAAACTTGGCGACAGTACTAACCACTGCACTGTAGCCTATAGACACCATCGTTACCTTATAAACATTTTGTGACTCGGCCAATACGTTTCTCTCTAAATGTATGTGCTGGTGTAGGTGTATAAAGTATAGTATATAATATAAAGTATATATAGTATATAAACAGGGACGTTCTTGTCATTAATTGACATCCTTCACACTCTCTGCTCTGTGCTGACCCTACAGTATGAGAAGCTTTCAGAGTAAACCTTGTATGATGGATGATTGACTTTTATTGGAGTTCCTTCGGGTTCCTCCTTTCATCTCACATCTCCTTTATTATTCTTCTCTAAAATGACTCCCTCATTGAAGTTTTTAACAGTCTGTACATCAAGTTTGAAGAAACGGGAAAAGTGAGCCGAGCTAAGCTGCTGTAAATCTCTGCGATAAAGGTTCGAAAGCGGAGAAGCGAAGCTTTTAAATTCTCCAAACATGGACCGTCAGGAACAGGCCTCTGATTTCACGTGGCTGCCAGGCTCCGCTGCTGAGGTTACAGAGTCCAACCTGCAGCTTCTATTCTGGTTTTGATCCTCCGTGTTGAGCCCGAAAGTCCATCCGGGTGGTGTCCTTGACCTTTGACCTTTGTGGAGGAAGATGAGACAGAAGTAGAATTGGAGATCAGCTGACAATCCCAAATAAATGGTCAAAGTGATGTGATTGGTGTATTTGTTCTACTGCTGTTGTTTCAAGTTTATTTCTGCATGACTTCTGTTAGCTCGCATTATATGATGGATTAAGATCTGTCCTACTTGGAGCTTTCTAAATTCAGCATGGATTAAAAGGCACATGTTTTTAATAGAAACTAATTGCATAGTAGGGAGGGAGAGACCCAGAAAGAGGAAGAGCAGAGGTCAACATTCCTGCTGGTCCACGAAGTCTCAGAAACACACTGCAAACTGAATAAGACAGATCCCTGCTGACTACATTCAACTCTGCCAGAGAATATTTGGATAATGGATAAAGCGGGTTTTGAGCATTTATAATTAAGGGTTGTGAAGCAAAATTAAGGATAGCTGTTAGTCTGAGATAGAAGCACCCACCTGTCCTGTATCAGTGGTAGCCGTGGCAACAGTTTGCCATCCCGTAGACTAGCTGATTAATGTGCTGTGCTCTCTAGAGATGCCACCGTTGCTGTAGTGGAGTCGCACTGAATGCAGCTTCACTGACTGAAAGCATTTACAGTACGTTTAGGTTGATCGTGGTTGGAAATCAGATGACGGCAATGTTACGTGAATGTCCAAGTTGTTGAGCCGCAAAACACTGGTGTGATACTGGTTATGACACAGGCTTTGTGATTATCATCGGTCTTTGGATTTCGGGTAGGAAATAATCAATTCTCCTATGTATCGTAATTTTTTTACAACTTCAAAATCATTTTTTTTAAATGTTAGAATCAATATATTTGAGTCTATGTGGAGGTAGAAGGAAGTTACCGCTTTTATTTTTGTAGTCTGAGTAACACGACTTTATATCCGTTCCGTATCCTTCAGCCAAAACAAACCACAGTGAGCCGAAACAAGAAAATAGAAAACAGTGGAGGGTTAGTGTGGATACGACCTACTGTATAGAAACATGGCCGTCGCTCTCATTTCTGTAGTATATACTGACATTTATGTTAAATGCATTCAAATGGCCCCGATGGATGGATGTATAAAGAGAGTGGAGCTGACGGAGAGCTAGAGACCACCGTGGAGAAGTTAGAGGACATCTGTGTGGTTTTCAAAATAAGGTGCCGACAAAGGGAACTGTATATTGAAAATAAAACGAATTATATTCACCAGAAGTATAGCATGTCCCTTTTGAATTAAAAATAAAAGAAATGAAATGTCTTTTATTTTTGGGTTAAAATTTTAAGAAATAATTCCTGACAATGTTCCTGATATCAATGACTTTAGGACATCTCTGACTACATACAAACTGAATATCAAGCTTTTTTACTGTATTCATTTAGATATTTTCCAAAGTAAAAGTCCCCAGAAGTGTATGATTCCCATGGTCTAGTGCAAAAATCACAATGAATCGTAATATCGAATTTGGCACCCAAGTGTCATGATAGTATCGTATCGGGAGATAGGTGCATCGTCCCAGTCCTGGTAGCCTTGGCAACAATTTGCCATCCCATACACTAAACCTCTTTCCAGAGATGGACATTACTGTAGTGGCAGAGTGGATTGAGTTGATTGGCAATCAATCAAAGTTGGAAACGGTTGTGTATATGAATGTGGAAGTGTGAAAACAGTAGAAAACAGGTGAAATATACCATTGATGTCAATGGAATTTCCATTGCTATACTTTCAACATGTAACAGGTTCTACAGGATTTCCTGTTGCGGTTTAAAAGGAAATGCCTTTACATAAACTAGGCCTACACTAGTTTACAAGTGAGATGCTGCAATACTAAAAGCAGTCTGTTTATTTCTGCCTGCAACCCAGATTAGTCTATAGGCAAAAAAAACAAACTGTAGGGGTTCTAATAGGATCTGGGGCCAGATGTATAAAAAAAACACGCATAAACCGTTTTCCACATATAAAGTGGTATTTATAGAAGAACATGCTGTGAGACTGTGCACATCTCAGCCATTCTTCAGACCAACCAGTGGAGACGAGAGTCAGGACCTAACAAGAAAACATGTCTGTAAAATACCATCAGAGGAACATTTACAAACCAAACTCAGGCAGCGTTTTATTCCTGTATTTGTGATCTTTTTATTCCACGCTTTATTGTGAAGCACCTTGTAAAGTCTGTTTTGATCTTTTGAATAATTTTACCTTTCTGATATTTAATAATGTCTATTGAGATATATTGAGCCAACTATGATTTACAGTTAAATGTAATGATATGGATTCTATAATTATCACAGTGGTGAGTAATGCTCGCAGTAATAACTACTCAGATATTGTTAGAGAACCTCACTGATGAGGCATTATCAGTAAACTATGAAAAATACTGCATATGAGTATTTCTGCCTTCTTGCGTAAACAGTTGTAAATCTACTTACACATCTGGCCAGATGTTTCTCGTGCAATGGGAATACTGGACTCCGCTGCTGACTAATATTAATTAACATCATTAGCCTCTTCGATCTGGCTCTCATCGAAATCTTTCTTTTTCATCCAAAATAAGTTTTGCGGGGCAGGATGATGAATTGGTCCAGACAAGAGTTGTGCACTTATAAATGAACAGGATATGCCAGGATACGTTTTTGAGGTCAGAGCTCGACATCAGTCGACCCTACAGTGTTCGTGAGAGTAATTCGTCCACGTTATTCACGTCCTGATGACCTTTATTGTTGGCGGGTCCATCTGTGTTGTGTTTGTGCTTTTCCAAATGGAAACACCAACTCAGCTGTTGGACAAAGCGGTGACGTAGGTTACCAAAGTATGCTAATCGAAGGTAATCAGTGAGGTTTCGGCTAATGTGAATGCTAGCACTAGCTGAATTAGCATTAGCTGTGCTAAGTTTGGAATTAACTGAAAGGATTGGTTGGGATTTTTTGAAGTGCTGTTGTATATGTACTCCAGTATACTGCAGGTAAAATTACTGTTTTTGTGAATGTAGCCTGGCGGCTTTGAAGAAAGCGATATAACTAGCTTCAGTTCTCTGTCGGAAAGAATGGTGTGATAGCCACAAATTATCAGTTATATCAGTTTTAAGTAGGGATGCTAATTTTGAAAAAATTTCTTAACTGATAATCGACCCTGGTTAACTGATTATTAACCAATAACCGTCAAGATTTGTGCCTTGCAGCTGTGGTATATGAGCACAACAAACTGAGTCAATGGTTCACGCTAAGGACAGCTAATGTAGCAGCCACGGTGCTGCGTTTAGGGTCGTGGACATGCAGCCGCTTTCCTAGTAAAAGTCCACCACCATCACCACCGCCGCATCATTTAGTTCAGTTTGTCAGCTGTGTGTCCGCCAAGATTAACGATAGCAATTGTCCGACAAACAGTGTGCGTGTTTGTGCTACGTTAGAGGCAGCTAGCGTTAGCTTCGTGGCCCCTGTAGCGTAACTTCAGCGAGTTTCCGACAGACCACGCGGGATTGTGGGTTTGTTGGTGGCGTTGTAGCTGTGAACGTAGCTGGCGCAGACAGTGTGTGTACAGTTTGTCGGTGAATAAATGCTACAAGGTACAACGCCTCGGCTGGAAGTCCAGAACCAACTTCCTGTAGCTGGCTCTCTCTTAAGGTGGACCAGCTTTTAATTAATTACTAATATTTCTTTTAACCTTTTAACCGATAGCGTTAATCGGTCAAAATGCTTAATATTGGTTATCGGTTTAAAGGTTATTCCCTAGTTTTAAGTGTATCTTGAATGTAATATTAATGCAGTTTATACAGTATAAAAGTTAGATATTTAAAGCAACAATTAACCTCAAAATGAATTATCTTTAGGAGTAATGATAGATCATAAATTATGCTTGAAACCACATAAATAATGTCAATTTATCACAACACTGCACTTCTGTATGCTACTTTAGATTGTTGCTTCCTTTGTGGAAGTATGGAGAAATGCATAGAAATACATTTTTACATCTAAAAGAGCCATAAGAGTTTAAACAAAAGTACTTTTTTGTGTATTGTAAGTAAAAAGTAGCCACAATACGCTGCAGTTTGTGGGAAAAAAAATATTTGTTTTTTCTCAGATTAGTTGTTAATTTCTTTTCTTTTATCCCATCATGTTGTTTGTGTTATTATTTACATAGATATGTACAGTATTGAATTTAATTTTAAGGAGCCAGGGACCAAATTCATCGTAGCTTCTTTGTCAACAGAACCAGCCGCGATCTGAAGCAACACAGACGGTTTCAGTTATCTGCTGCTTATTGGAGGATGTGTGTTAGTGGAAAATGTAAACGCCTCTTTTTATAGGACATAATGTCCTGCTGTGCCGTAAACACCAGAAAACTACCAACATCAACAGTATTTTGCTTTATAGTGCCAAAATGAAAACTTATCTTTGTTGGTTTTCCAGCATGGATGTTTCTGTTGGGTATTATGTAATACCATAATTTCATGCTAATGTCTCGGCCAGCACACGCAAAAAGCATCAGCCTCACAAAGAAAGTTTTCCCTACATGGCTGCTAGATTTCAGAAGTTTACTCTCAGCCTAGATGATACTTTTCAGCTGCTAATCATCAGACATTTCAAATATGTTTCCGTCAAAGTGGGAACTGTCTAAGTGGTCGATATTTGATTTATTAATGAGGGCTTGTTTCTAAAAATCATCTTCTATGATACAGCACAGCTTTAGTGTAATGAACCAAATGAACACACACACACACACACACACACACCTCAGTAGTCAGTGTCTGCTGTTATCAAGAGGTTTTTGTTGGATCAATATGGAGAAAGGTAATGTTTGCTCTGTCCAAAACTGCATTTTCATATTTTAGGCTTTTAGGCTCGGGCAAATACAGTGTGCTGTGTGTGTTAAGGTCATACTCGACTTTACCTCGAATTTCTTACAGTATACGAACCATAAACTGTATAACAGCCGCAAAGAATAATCAATTCTTTGTTGTCACCATCTTGATAATTGATGAATTGGTTTGAGTAATTTTTTTTAAGAAAAAAAAATCTAATTCCAGCTTCTGAAATGTGAATATTTTCCAGTTTCTTTGCTCCTCTATGATAGTAAACTGATTGTCTTTGAGTTATGGACAAAACAAGACATTTGAGGACGTAGTCTTGAGTTTTGGGAAACACTGATTTTCTGACATTTTATAAACTAATAAATAATCAACAGATTAATCAACAATGAATGAATGATCGTTAGTTGCAGTCATAGATTCTAAAGATGGACGAAATGACAGCTCCCCAAAAGTGAAGCCAAAACCTCTCTATTGCCCCCTGGTGGCTGGCTGCAGTATAGGTCATAAATATAAGATAAGATAAGATAAGATTTTCCTTTATTAGTCCCACAGTGGAGAAATTCACAAATACCACCTGTTCCATGTTAGCAGATGGGATAAGTACACGTCAGATAAATTTTTCCCAAAGATGGTTTCTATCATTTTTGGTTGTAATTTGTAAGCTGTAATTTTTCTGAGTTTGGTTTCAATTAATTATTTGATGCGATGTGATTGACAGCTGTGCTCTGAGTGAAGTAGCCACAGCTGGAGGCTGCAACTGATCATAAATGTAGTTCTAGAGATTTTATGGTTAGTTGTTGTGCCATCCATCCATCGTCAACCGCTTTTCCCATTAGGGGTCGCGGGGAGGGCTGGAGCCGATCCCAGCTGGCATTGGGCGAAGGCGGGGTTCACCCTGGACAGGTCGCCAGTCCATCGCAGGACACATAGAGACAGACAACATAGAGACAGACAACCATTCACGCTCACATTCACACCTACGGGCAATTTAGGGTCATCAATTAACCTAAACAGCATGTCTTTGGACTGTGGGAGGAAGCCGGAGTACCCGGAGAAAACCCACGCTTACACGGGGAGAACATGCAAACTCCAAGCTGGAATCGAACCTACGACCCTCTTGCTGTGAGGCAACAGCGCTAACCACTGCACCACCGTGCAGCCGCTAGTTGTTGTGCCTCCATAGTTAAATGGCTAGCATGGTGTTAGCGTAGCATCTAGGCGGCTCACGCAGGCAAGCTGTGCTCGGCTCGCGATTGGCTCAGGCAAGTGTGTGGGCGGGACCTTGATACCTTGGTTCCAGACCCCTGATCGCTACTGCCCAAGATGGCAGCTCCCTTTTCTGCTGTATTTTGGCTTCACTTCTGTACAGCAGGAGGAAGTGGACGACCATCTATATATACGGTCTATGGTCTGAACCGACAGCAGAGAAAACATCCTCCTCTTTGAGCCTCCCTCTGTCTCCTCATGTGCGACCTGGTAAACATCCTCCCGTGTTCCTCAGGAATGTTCCACAGCCTTTATGTTCCGTCTGTTTCTGCCACCCATGATAAGTCTGGACAGCTCTCTCCTGTCAGTACCGTAAATGTTGCGTTCAATGACGTCAGAGCTCTCACCTCTCTTTTGTGTCTACAGTCCATTCCTGTTGTACCGCAAACACTCTTACATGGTCTACTGACACTGTGTTGTGTCTCAGCATGTGTGGTCTGCAGCGGTATATTGGATCTGACAGAATCCTTTAGTTCTAATAAATAAGTGAGTGGAGATTAGATGTCACCCATCAGTGTATAAAATCAATATGACTCAACACATTATATTGAATATAATGTGCTCACTGGACTGGGAAATTAACTAGGGGATGTCAAACAAGTCAATGTGAGGCACTTTTTCTTCCATTGCTCTGTTTCTATAATGCATGCAGTTTGAATTTTAAATTAGTACTTTGATTGATCATATCTGAGGTCTTGTAAGCCAAAATCATATCTTAGTCACTAGTACACTGTGAAAAGTTGTCGGATATCCTGGGTATGTGCTATAAATACATCTTTCTCTCTTGTATTGTTTCCACTTGAAAGAATGGAGGCAGTACATATACTGTACATCCTCTGTAGTAAATGTGCCACAACTTGAAGGAACACTGCTGTGGGCCAGTACTGTGTTTAAGGTTTCAATAAATAATGTGTGCTCATGTTGAAGAAAAATAGAATGGAAACAGATTATTACTCCAAACACTCCAGTTGTAAAGTGACTTTTTGAAAATCTGACTGTGGTTTGTATCTGGACAACCTGAAATGTAATGGCCTGTTTGCCAGGGGTGTAAGAAAATATCGCAATATTATGCTTTGTGAGTTCGATTCCCAAAAAAACTGTTGTTTTTTTGTAGTATATATTAAAAGTTAGTTACACATGCATTATGCATTAACTCTCATTCAGTTCTTGCAAGTAACAAAGCACACTCTGTAGGGGTGTAGGAAATGGATTGCAATCATATAGTGTCCAAAACACCGGAGGATGGATTGTGAGATTTTGGGACGCATTGTGACCACATTGTAACTACGTAATGATAGGGTTGTCCCGATCACCATTATTTAGGGCTCTGAAGCATCAGGAGTAATCAAGAGTGAATATTCAAAGCCTCACCCGGGTGTGCAGCGCACTCTCAGCGCTCATCCAGACTGCAGTGACAAAGGAGATCACCGCCACAGCTTTGTCTGGTACAATCTGGATATAAGACACATTTTTAAAGGTCACACTTATCTGAGGGATCAGATAAGCTCCAAATGTCTATGCTGCCAGAACACGGGTGGCCTGCACTCAGTGCTGTTCTTGAACACATCCTGTATAGATATAGACGGAGGACTGAAGCTGCTGCTCTGCTGACATGCTGCTTTCACTATGCAGCCTGTGTAGAAGCAGTGTAATAGAAACACCTGTCAGACCGGGGTATGCTTCAAACCAGCTAGTTGGTTGTCCCTTGGTGAACGTAGTCACTGTGACTTCTCCAATTGGGTTGTGGACTACAGTTTTGAAGCCTTGGCATTTTTGCCATCACCATCTTCATTTTTTTCCATCGCCATCTTGGTTTTTTGCCGTCGCCATCTTTTTTTTTTGCCGTCGCCATCTTGGTTTTTTGCCGTCGCCATCTTGGCATTTGGCCGTTGCCATCTTGGCTTTTGGCCATCGACATCTTGGTTTTTGGCCGTTGGCATCTTGGTTTTTGGCCGTCCCATCTTGGTTTTTGCCGTCGCCATCTTGGCTTTCCCCTTTTTTTTTTTCCCCCCCTTTTCTTTCCTCCTCTTTTTCTCATCTTGGCATTTGGCTGTTACCATCTTGGTTTTGGGCCGTTGCCATCTTGGCTTTTGACCTCGCCATCTTGGCTTTGCGTCGACATCTTGGCTTTCGGCCGTCGCCATCTTGGTTTCTGGCCGTCGCCATCTTGGCTTTTGGCCATCGACATCTTGGCTTTGGCGGCCATCTTGGCTTTCGGCCGTCGCCATCTTGGCTTTCGGCCGTCGCCATCTTGGCTTTTGGCCGTCGCCATCTTGGCTTTTGGCCGTCGCCATCTTGGCTTTTGGCCGTCGGCATCTTGGCTTTTGGCCGTCGGCATCTTGGCTTTTGGCCGTCGCCATCTTGGCTTTTCTTTTCCTTTTTCCTTTTTTTTTCTTTTTCCTCTTTTTTGCCTCCCATTTTGGCTTTTGGCCGTCACCATCTTGATTTTTGGCCGTCGGCATCTTGGTTTTTTGCAAAGAGTGACACAAGATGGTGGAGTACAAATGCTGAATAAAATATTTTTAGGCAACCAAAATGATAAAATTCATTTCTGTGCTCTGAAAACACACTGTGAAAGGGTTACGGACAACTCCAAACTTTTTCAGTCCTGAAAAAAGCAGTTGACCCCTACTAACAACTACACGACAACAACTGTACAACTGGACGCTGAATTAGACCAAAATGTTACAAATAACTTCCATGAACTGAAAACACACAAAAACACAGTCAACTCCCAGATACTGTGGTAGACCTGTCAATCACAAGGTAGCCACGCCCTAAACTTCTTTTAGCAACCAGAGGAGTCGCCCCCTGCTGGCTATTAGATAGAATGCAGGTTTAAGCCACTTCAGCACTGGCTTCACTTTTCAGATGCCGGAGTTGCCCATCGGGGGCAATAAAGTTACAGGTCAAAGCTCAAATCCTGTCTTGTTTTTGACATTTTGCCAATTGCCGCTCAAAGTGGTGTCTGTATGATTCAGGGACCCTGGGATATTTGTTTGAAGCACACTTGCACATAGTAGACAGATCCTCTGATGGCTCACAGTGGGGTCGGGGGTGCAGCCTACATACGACCAGCTGCTGCCGTTAGTCAAACAAAACCTTTCTGAGTGATTTCCGATAAAAAATTAAAATCCAATCGTAGCCCTGTGTCGCGACAGCTGACTGATTACCAACCCATCCGCCGGGAAGGCCAGTGATGTGTCACCGGAGTGGGTCATTAGTTAAGGTGAGAGGTTGAGCTGCACATACAGAGCACAAAATAGGTTATTATGGTATGAGACCCACTGGGACGCAGGCTGGGGGTGGTGGATCAATACATTAAGTGTTGGCCCATGCAGATCTCCACAAAGCCGGTAACATCCCATCACTCTGCTGCACGCTGTCAGCTGTCTCAGTGAAGCTTTGAATCCTAGTAAAACCAGCAGGCAGTATCTTCATCACTCAGCCTATTTTTAACCTATTATACCAATAAACTAGATCCTCTTTAGAGTCTCATTTTCAAAGAAAATGAAACTCAGAGGTCGGTTTTAGTCGCAAACTGTGAATGAATGGTGTTTTTAATGTGCATGCACATACAGCAGCCCGTCGGAGACTCTGGGGCTTTTAATAGCTCCCATGTGGTGACCTACATGTGTTAAACACGTGATGTATTTATGAATGGAAAATGATGAATGAGACGTGAGGTGATCTCTTTATTATGGTGTGTTATTGATCGAGGACGGACTTCTACAGCCAGGTGTTTTGTCCCAGTTGGGCTGTTGCTTCATTGTGTCCTTGAGAAACTGTACACACACACACACACACACACACACACACACAAGTTGATGATGTGGTTTTAGATAAATCACTGTGTAAATAGTTGTTTGTGTTTTGATATATCGATGCTGTATGTGGTGTGTATAACCTCAACAACACACATACATACACACGGTTGTATTGTGATTAATGAGAATGCCACATGCGTTCTAGTGTAAATGGATGAGGTGGTAACAGAAAGAACACACTCCAGATACCTGGATTTTCTGAGTCATTTTTCTTTCTCCTGATCAAGCTAAACCTGATAAAGCTTGTAAATATCGGTCACATCCTGTGACAATGTTTCGCGCTGTAATAAAACTGAAAAACCCATCTTGAAGCCAGCAAAGCGCAAACGGTAGCAGCTTGAATATGTGTGCAATTTATCTTTTTCTATTATTGTGCAACACTGTAGGGTTCAGTGTGTTTTTTCAACATAATCGCACATTTTTATCTGTTCAAAATGTACCTTAAATGGAGATTTGCCAAGTATTGAGTACTCTTATCAACATGGGAGTGGACAAATATGCCGGTTTATGCAAATGTATGTATATCCAGAAACCGTTGCATTTTTAGAGGTTAATTAAAAATGAATATAGTGTTTTGGAGAACTGATACAGTATCACACAACATAATGTCACAAAACTCATGTATATTGATATACTACTACTACTTCCATAATTAGAGTTTTACTCACCCGATGTGGTATTTTACTTTCAATCGTCATTGTTGAGCCTTGCTGTAGCTGTGTCCCAGTTCCATACTATGTACCATCTGTATACAGTATGTACCATTATATTATACTTTACAGTACAGTGTTTTTTTGCAGTTAGCATATACAGTATTTTACAGGAAATTAAGCAATATGTGTGCAGTCGAACGCCATTGCCAGTTTAACTTAATAGATAAAGGGCAAATGGTTTTCCACATTTACTATTTTTTCTTTCTTTTTTATATTTGAAAAGCACTATCAAAAGGATGCAAAAGTATTTTTTTTTTTAATTTTGGCAACACACTCAGAATGTCTGCTTCACTCAGTCTCCATATGATTGACAAGTCAAAGGCTGCTGCTGCAAACAAAACCACAACTCTGCTTGCATGTCGACATTTCTCTGAGACCTCTTAGATCCACGGTGCGTATATCTGTAACAGCTGTGGCCTCACTTCCTCTTGAGTGATTTGTTCCACTCCGTGTGGTTCACTTGTATCCAAACTGCAAGAAAAGACTCTCCATTGTATCATGCACCCATTTATACACTTCTAGTATTCCTCATGTTAAACCATAATTAGATTTGATATTTGACTAATTGCTAAATGCTAAAGAAAAGCCGGTGAGCTGTTTGAGGCTTCAGGCCATGTTTCCAGAAGATGATTGATGCTGTAATTCACTGGGGAGTGGGCACCGAGGGTAATGAGGGAGTACAGAAAAGGGGCGATAAGGAGAGGTCTATCAATATTTATGGATGACAAAGGGTCAGAGGGGAAGGAAGTTGGACATGGAGGGCGATCAGAGGAAGGTAGAGGTAGATTGTGCAGGAGGGGGAGAGCAGAGGAAATAGAGGGAAGGGAGTGGATAAACAGACAAATGGAGACGTGTCAATATTTATGAATAGTTTAGAGGGTTAAAAATAATATTGCTGTTCCGGCGTATATGCATTTTTGGTTCGAGCTCTTCCATCTTCGAGCTTTTATTTGGAGCAGCAGTTTAATCTTGCTGTCACTGCAGGACCACCTACTGTTCATTTAAACAGTCCCCCGGACACACAGGCATTAAATGCACTTTACTTGAGCTCTGAGCCAATTAAAACAGACCTTTTTACTAGCGGACCTAACTGGTACTGAAGAACAAAACTTCTAAGTGTATAAATGTGATAACATTCCCTTTCCTGCCCCCCTTAAACTCACCATGAAATATGACTGCATCAGGAAGGGTATCCGCTGTAAAACCTATGCCAAATCAGATATGCAGATCATGAAATCAGATCTCAAGATGATCCACTCTAGCGAAGCAGCCAAAAGACGAACAACAACAAATAGGAATGTTTGTTCTGGGATGTGTGTGAATTTGCTGTTGGCGTCCATCTTTCCACCCTGAAGTAGACCACATGTCCTCCAGCTCGTCCAGCGATTCTGAGGCATTTCCAGATGGGATATACATGACAATCCCTCCAACAGTATCTGAATTACATTATGACCATAAAGTCCAGCCTTAAAACATGACACAGAATAGCAAAATCTGGAGACAATATGAAACTATATGTTTTGTTTTATTTCTGCTTTAATAATGACTGAGGGTATCATAACTTTGCTTTTCCAGTTGAAGGAAACAATGGGCCTCATTCACCACTATCTTCCTAGTTTAGTCCTTAAATTTGTTAAGAAAGGTCTTAAGGAAAGTCTACGTCAGATTCATGACGTGTTCATACCTGTGTTCTTATTATGATGAATCCCATTGTCCTTGGAAATTGAAAGTGTGTGACTGCTGATTCTCATTAGCCGAAATAAACGACCCCTCAAATGCCATAAAATGATAAAAAATATTATTGTAACCCATGTTTTTGTCTTTTTTAGATGGGTACCGTGGATCTATAGGGGGAGATAGCGGGTCAACTAGATGTCACATAGAAGTGGTGTACATCATCTGAAAGCTGGGAACTTAGACTGAACTTATTAATAAGAGCTGCAGCTCACCAGATTTGATGCTAACCATTTTAACCACTAGAGATTTGATAAAAAATATTACTATTTCCTCCAAAATACCACATTAAGACACCAAGACCTTGAGGGACACCACAGAAAAAGCCATGCTGTGATTTGGCATCAAAAACATTTGGAGATTTCTGCGAGAATTGCATTTTTTCAGCAACTGGATGGCGAGCACTTCTGTTCTGAAAGCAACCCTGTTGTCATTCTGCATCAAGGATGGGCAATTATTTTTCCTGAGGGGGCCATGTGAGAAACACAGATTGTTCTGTCAGACATAACTTCTATTTTATCACTGGATTAAATTACAGAAAACATGCTGTGCATTTATTTTTCAGCATTTATTATATTGAAAATCACTCCAAACAGCTTATTAAGAAAATGACATGATATTCAGGAGTATTTGAAATGTACAGGACTGACCGTAACACTTATATTTCCTTTTTCGTATTTTTCTGCATGTTTTGTCTCAAAGTGACAGTTCAAGTTGTGTTCTTTAAAGTCAGCCACGTTTGCTGCAAACAGCTTTACCGCCAGCCTCCGCAAAAAACTATGTGGCAGTCCATGACTCATGATAGCCGTGACTCTACTTCAAACATCGCTCACATCAGTTTACTGCAGTGTCAAGCATGACAGGGAAAGCACACTGACGACACACAAGCGTTTCAAAATAAAAGCTATTTTCTTTACTGTTATTTTAGCTTTGTAAGTAAAATTATGTGGTTTGTCTGAGACCTCCCGGGCCGAGCAGAACCATCACAAGGGCTGTATAATGCCCAAGTCTGTTCTACATTTTCAGTCCTATATCTTGAGGTCAGAGGCCAAGGGACCCCTTTGTGTTTAGCCCAGCTTTGGAGCATTATTTAACCTTTTTTCCCCCCCACAAGCTAGTATGATATTGTTGGCATTAATGGATTCCTATCTTTAAAACCTGCTACAACCTCTGAAAGACCGTAAAGTTGGTTGGGATCACTCCCGATCCCGCAGGTCTCGGAGGGTTAAATCCTGATATACAACTGTAGAACTGAAGGAAACGCAGTTAACTATTGTGCTTAGATTCTGTTCTTAGCTAAGAACAAATCCCAAATAGGAAAACTGGTCAGTCTTCATGAAAGCTGTTTACGTGGGTTTTAAGGGCCATTGTTATTGATACAACCTGAACCAGGAAGGGTATTGCTATTCCTCCAGGGGCTTAGTGAGTGCTTGTTAGGCAGTAGAGAGATTTTCCTCCTTTTATTAAACGTATAAGATGCAATAATTGAATGTTTCCACAGGGCGGAGATCATTTTTATACCTCACCGTTTGTCTGTATGTCCATCTGGTTGGTTTTTACCTCCGCCAAGGAGGTATCTGTTTTATCTGTTTGTTTGTCTGTGTTCAAGATAACTCAAAAACTTATGGACGGATTTTGATGAAATTTTCAGGGTGTGTCGAAAATGTGAAAAGGAAGAACTGATTTAATTTCGGGGGTGATCCGGAAGAAATCCTGGATTCTGGATCACTTTGAAATTTTTGTTAACATTGGGGTAATTAAATGTTAACAAATGTTAAATGTTAAATTGTTTCTCAATATCTCTGGTAATTGTTGCCCAAAGCTCATGAAATTTGACTCAGGGATTTACAATGTGTACTTCTATCAAATCCCAAAGGCTGATCCAGATCTGATCCAGATGGAGGATTTTATAGCAATTTATATAAAAAACTCTGGTGCTTGGCGGAGGTCTGCGCTCTCCGAGTGCTTTTCTAGTTGTGATTGCGATACCTCAGGAAGGGAATTACTTTCAGTCTGGCAAAAATGTACATTTGGATCCCAGAAAGTCAAAAGTCAAGGTCACTCTGACCTTGCAAACCCGTTTTTTGCCACAACTCAAAAAAATTGTATGCTAATTTTGACAATTTAACACAAGTATCACAGGATAAAATGGTGAGATGACATTATGTAGACTGCTAGTTCTAGTTCTAATAATCACTGTCTTTATGGTTGGCCACCCAATCAGATTTCAGTCATTTTAATTGCTCTGAACTAGCGAATGTGCCAACAACATGCACAGTATCCACTGTCATGAGCTCAGCACATTATATTAAATGTCACTGAAAGGGGAAGTGACCCGTTTGAAGCAGCGTGATGTATTGCACTCGACAAACAAAAACCTCACCCTCGCATCAATCAACTGCTTTAGCTGCTAAAGCCAATTAGCATTTGGAGCTACTGACACATAATCCTTAAAATGATCCAGTGTGAGGAGCATAATCTCCACATAATTCATGTCAGCAAGATGGGATTTGTTTGACAGAATCTGAAATCATTTGGACTGTTTTGCGTTTGATTTATTGGAGCAGTAACAGGTGGCGTCTGCTTTTAGGGAGAAATTTGATGAAGTTGACAATTCTAATTGAACTAGCTGAGGTCATGAAAAGAACTATAATGGGTTTTATGGTGGATTTTCCCTTTGGACTGGAGCCCTGCAGGACTCATCGACCTTCACTATATTGATCCTCTGGAAGCCACCGCCAGAATGCTTTCTGCTCTATAGCAATGTCTCATAGCAACGATATAACAGAGTGCACTTCAGTATACGACCAGCAGCAAGAAAACTGCACGATCAATGAACGTGTTGCCTCCGAAATAAGATTTCAAAAGATTCCTGCTCTGATGAAGTGTGTGTAAGTGAGCTGTGGAATATATCATTCAGATAAGCACTTTACCATTGATAGTTAAACGAGACAGACACAAAAAGAAGGTAATGGATGAAATATTGTGTATGCTAAAAATAGAAATGTTCATGGTAAGTCAGGCATAAGATGGTATCTCAAAATTTGGGATTATATTGAGTGTTTTTAACATGCTTAATTTTTCATGTATATTTGTTTTCCACCTTAACAGCCCACCTTAAGTGAGCCTGAGCTGAAGATGTCGCTAGTTTCCGGGCTAACCTCCTTCACTTTAACCAGCAGATAGCTAGCAAGACACAGGAAGTTAGCTTGGGTCCTGAGTAGCTGTAGCATTTATTCACACCGCACTGCTATGTTCACAGCTATAACATTACTGCTACTTACCGTCACACTCGTGCCCTCTTTCTCTCCGTTGGCCGACCGCACACTGGCTAACGTTGCGCCGCTAGCTTGCTAACGCAGCTCGTTTCCTCGTCACTATCCCACATCAGCTCACGTCTGTGCAGCCTTAACAGAAGCTAGCACTGTTAGCATGTTTAGGAATGAGGTATGCTTGGGCGGGAATGAAACAGACCATGGGAATTTCAAAATAAAGGCTTAAAGATAATGATATACATTGACGTTTTCACTTTGCATCGATGATATTTGATCGTTGATGACTGAATCGATATAATCGATCCAGATCGATGGCCCATACACCCTTACTAGCGCTAGTTTGTCCGTTCTGGGCTACTGTAGAAACATGGTGGACTCGCTATGTAGATAAGTAGCTAATTCTAAGCTAACAAAAACACAACAGTTCATAGTTTCAGGTAATTATACCCTGAAGGAAATGGAATATTATATTCCATGTCTACCAGTAGATACCCCGAAATGGTACACACTGTTCCTTTAAGAGAAACTCAAAGACGAAGACGTCACAGGGTTGGAAACTGTATGATTCAACTGGTGATTTCTGGGAAATGCAGTACAAAACATCACAACAACATAAAAGCAGCAGTGCAGATGGAGGCAACGTGAATCTGATATTTAAACCAGACACTGATTACTCCATCACTCATTGACACATGATGCCAGGAAATAGCAGCACACACACACACACACACACACACACACACACACACACACACACACACTGCAATGCAATAAGTTACCTCATCAGGGACAGCAGCCGATGGCTAAAAGGCTGCGGTCTCATCCAATCAGAGAACGTCTTAGCATGCAGTTGGAGATCACCTTGAAAAGCTGTTCTGGGTTAGCCGTACAGTCCAGCGGCGTGGCGGGGGTCGTGTTTCCGGCCAGGATGAACGGAGCGTGGGAATACTGAGCCTCAGGCTTGTCATAGGCTCTGCTATCAGGGAGATTATCTGTGGAAAACTCCCAGCTCTCTGTGGTTCGTTTCAGATCAGTCGGGGTCGGGGATCTCTATGAAACCAGACATCTTTTTCTTTTGAAAATATCTTTTAATATAGACATGATTTATTTAATTTTTAAAGATATTTTTATCTTGCTGTGGCTTCCCAGTGGTGTTCCTTATGTACTCAAATCCCAACTTTCACATTTTTGTCAAAGTACGTATGTTTTAGCATCAAAATGCTATTTTCCCAAGCCCTTCTAAAACCTTTTTCCCATGGAAATATCTGCATAATGATGCTAAAACATACAATATAGAGTATATATGCGTACGTCCTTAAAGTGTGTTAATGTTGCATACAGTAACTAGACCAGCAGTCTACAGTAAGTAGACCAGCACCCCTCGTGTTCAGAGAGGTAAAATTACTGTTTTTGTGAATGGAGTCTGGTGGCTTTGAGGAGAGGGCTGTCTGATGACAAGGTTAAGTGCTGAAAATATCCGAAATATAACGTAAACTTCAACTTTTTTAGGTGGCTAAAACACATTTTTCTGCTGCTCCCATCCACAGCTGCTTTACCTTACCTCCAGACAGCCCTTCCTGTCGGGGAACTAAAGCTGTTATTTCGCCCTCTTCAAAATCACCAGACTACATTCACAAAAATAGTAATTTAACCAAATAGAACTTGGTAGTACACATACAACCCCATTTCAAAAAAATCCAAACTAGTGTTGGCATTCATGTTATGCACAATCCTGTTGATTAGCTTACTGTGCTAACCACATAGATAGATAGACCACACTTTAAATTAGCAGCCCACAATATATATGCTTGTCTTAGATTGGCATAATGTGACAATTAGGACTGTCAACCAAATAAAATAGTTAATCACACATTTTTTATCTGTTCAAAATGTACCTTAAAGGGAGATTTGTCAGGTATTTAATACTCTTATCAACATAGGAGTGGGTAAATATGCTGCTTTATGCAAATGTATGTTTATATTTATTAGTATAAATCACTTAATAACACAAAACAATGACAAATATTGCCCAGAAACCCTCACAGGTACAGACTTTATGTCTGTAAAGGGGAGACTGGTGGGTACCCATAAAACCCATTTACAGTCACATATCTTGAGGTCAGAGGTCGAGGGACCCCTTTGAAAATGGCCATGCTAGTTTCTCCTCACCAAAATGTAGCATAAGTTTGTAGCATTATTTAGCTTCTCTCCTGATCGTGATGACATGGTGAGTACAGATGGATACATTAGGTGTGTTGCATCAATGCGTTAAAGACATTAGTGGCATTAAAACAAATTTGCATTAACGCGTTACTATCGTGGTAACTTTGACAGCCGTATAGTGATAGCTAAAAAGCAAAATGTGAAAGACCCAAAGCATATTTTTCACTGTTCAAAGCAGTATTTATTTAATCAACCTGCTGAATAAAATGCTCCTGAGGATCTTTAAACATTCTGTCGGACACCAACGTTAAAAAAGAAATATTTAAAACTGCATTATCCATGACTAAACAGAACCCTGGATTTGAGAGCTAAAGAATAGATGTGACATCCAAATCTTGGCTCCACTTATCCTTATTTTTTGGTGGTTTGGTTTGGAAAGGAAACACAACTTGCAATCAATAACATCCATTCAGCAGCGTGGCCACAAAAACATCAGCAGGGAGACCACAGTAGCATCCGTCCGAAGGACAAATACTTTCTGTCAACAGACTGTATATCATGCTATTATTCCAGAAAGCTGAATAAACTATCAAGTTTAGTATGGCTGACACTGTGTGGTTGAAGAGAGAAAACATTTTCCAAACCACACTTTCGAGTTTTGATGGTGTGATATCCCTTTAGGGTTTGTCCCCAAGGTGCCACCATCACTCTGTAATATAGTGTGTGCTTGTAGCTCTGGCTGTTTGCCAGGATTATTCACTCATCAGTTTCTTTCAGCATGTCCTGACATGGCTCACTGTTGGCTCACATACAGAACTAACACACTTCCACAAACACACACCCATGTATATAAAAAAGAAGCGTACCCAGTGAGAACGACTTATGAAGTTTTGGTTTATGAGCGAACGTCCAGAGTTGTTGGTTTGGAGATGGACAGAAAGAGAAACAGAGTTTCTTCGAGCTCAGAGTTCGTCATAGGAAGAAACTGGCTTTGTTCCAGGTATTACTTCATCGGTAGGTAGGGAGACACTTGAGGTCACAGGCCATTTCACAATAACGCAGTGACTCAGGATCACCTATAGCAGGTACTTTGTAAAACTGGAGATGTGCTGTCATCGCTTATTTACTCCACATTAGTGAGAATACCACTGGAAATTCAAAAGGTGTTTAGGATTTAGGGTATAAATGTGTTTGGCAGTAAACATGTAGGACGGAAATCAATGTAATGATTGTAGCGCAGTATAATTTTTAACGTTCCGTACACATGCTGCGTGTAAAAACGCATGGAAAAGTTTTCAGTGTACGTGGGAGGTTGTGCTCCGGTCACGCCTGCCGTTACTAAGCAACCAAAACCTGCGTGCTGCGGTGCTGATGATGATGATGATGGCTGAATTAAACGCAAGCAAAGAATAGATAAATGCATTTCCAGCTCCGAACCCTCGCAGGACATTTCTGCTCCATTTCTCTGTAAAATAGTCAGTGGGATGGATCATAAAGCTCTGGGTAGTCCTGCGCTAAAATGATGAAGATAACCGGCAGCAGTGATTGGTTGTTTGCTATCACATGACTTGGTGCCAAAAGTTGAACTACATCTTAGGGCTGTCAATCAATGAAAGGTCAGAGGTCAGTGGACCCCTTTGAAAATGGCCATGACAGTTTTTCCTCGCCAAAATTTAGCGCAAGTTAGATAGAGATAGTTAGATACCTAGGGTTCTCTAGTTTCATGTGATACCGGTATCTTCACTCTAGCTTTAAACTTGAGCCCGCTACAGCCTCTGAAAGATCGATTGTGTTAAAGCATTAAAGAAATGAGTTAAATTAGTTCATTTTCAGCTGGTCGGTATAAACTCTGACAGTGCTGCTGTAATGTTAGCGTGAAACTAGATGTGTGACGAAAAAGAGACATGAGTCTGAAACATTTAACACTCAGGAAGTCAAAAATCTGACTTTCAGGCATTAAAGGGGACATATGCTCATTTTCAGGTTCATACTTGTATTTGTTGTTTCTACCATTTTTACATGTTTTAATGTTCACACATTTTTCCTCATAGTTTCTATCTGAGTATACCGCTGTCTGAAATGTTCCGTCTTTATGCCTCTATGTCTCTTTAAGACTGATCCAGCAAGTGAGTTTTTCATATGTCCCCTTTAATATGTCAATAGTCACATTGCTCAGTTTTGTTTTGCATCTTTTGTGCAAACTGATCGTTGCTGCTCCCCAATTCGGACAACAGTCGGAAAACAATAGTAGTGCACCCGCTCACATAAATCAGAAACATAAAGTGCATTAGTTATGTCAGTTATGCATTTTTAACCTTTTTCAATACACTATACAATGACTTTTTATCACTTTTTTCGACATACTTTACTCTGACTTTTTTTTTTTTTTTTTTACCTTTGTGACATACTGTATCATCCTGGTAGATTTGGCGACACCTGTGTTTACTGGTGGGAACAGTCAGTACTACAGAAAACACTTATGTAGCAGATACTTGCTGTCAGAAGAACAACTGGTGTATTTGTTTCCACTTTACAGTACAAACAAACTCTTATTGTTTAAAAAAAAAAAAAAGTCTGTCAACAGGCATTTTATTTAAAACAGATAACTCTCAGCGCTAGTGCCTGTGACTGCTTTAGTTGTTGCATCAAACACATACAAGTCACAGCTTCTCACTGTCGGAAACACTGGTGAAATACACTCTGATTTGAGGAAAAAAAAAAACACACAAAACATGCATCCAGGTAATGCTTACTCACAGTCAGATACATCGGGGAAATACACTCTGGTTCAAGGGGAAATAAAAGCACCCAGCTAATGGTTACTTGCTGTCAGAATCATTGGTGAAATACACCCTGGCTCACGGGGGGGAAAAAAACACACCCAGGTCACGGTTAGCTGCAGTCAGAAATATCTGTGAAATACACTCTGCTTCAAGGGGAAATAAAATGCACCCAGGTAATGGTTACTCGCTGTCAGAAACATTGGTGAAATACACCCTGGTTCACGGAGGAAAAAAACACACCCAGGTCACGGTTAGTCACAGTCAGAAACATCTGTGAAATACACCTTAAAAAACACACCTAGGTTATGGTTATTCACAGTCAGAAATACTGGTGAAATACAATCTGGTTCACAGGAATGAAAACGCACCCAGGTCATGGTTAAGCGTGATCAGAAACATTGGTGAAATACACTAAGCGGAGGTAATTTCCAAACAGGCATATTAGTCGTTAGCTTTGACATAACCACTGCGGTTGTGAAATATGAGTAATTAATTTGCAGAGATATTTTGCTGGTGGTTTTGCTGATTTGATTCTGCAGTTGGCTATCCACTCGTGTTGACGCACCAACTTTGGCACTGTACGTCCTTGGGTCCCCAGCAATACACCCGCCGTGAAGTAGATCAGATGAGTGGTTCTCAAGATATGTGAAGGACATACAGACAGACAGACAGATTCCTTGGTTTTTAGTTAGATATTAAAATGACATCACAACTAATTGGTCTCTCAGTATCCAAAACACATCATCTCTTCTGGTAAAACAGGTTTATGATATACAGGTTAAGCGTTACGTGGAAACGCTTTGTGACTCATTTGTTTCTCACTGTCACTGCGGTTCAATACTAAATGTCGCAGCCTGAGTGATTTATTGTTAGCTGCAAAAAGTGAGAAGTGGTGACACATTTAACTTCTCCCCTAGACATGTCTAGAACGCTGACTTCTCACCCGGTCAACTCTCGTACACAAACACCTTTTACCTCGTCAACTCTGGCCACTTTCTGTTGTCTTTAGCAGTTTCTCTGGACTGCAGCTGCATTGTTCGTGCTCAGAAACTATTTTTCTATTTTCATCTCTGAGCAGATGTATCCTGTAGGGCTACACAGACCCATCTCCTTTGATAAAAGTCCTCAAAGAACAGATAGCAACCACAGTACACCGCCCTGCCATCAAGCAAGCTCTTATTATCAACTACATGGCGAGGATTATCATTTGTGTAAAATGGCATATCTGTGGTTTCATGTTATCGGCATAAATAATAGTCAGGAACATGTTAAACTAATCAGTGTTATTCTAATATGAACACATGGACCACAGCCATGTTTCTTAAACAGTTACTGGCTTCTGTCTGAGTTTGACAGTACTGATATCAGTACTGTTATTATGTCATCAAAGGCACCGGTAGACAGTTTTAGACAATATTTGATATTTTTTTATTGGATCGTTTCATGGGTTTATATTACATTCGACAATGCACCTTCATACAATGGTACGTATGATATCTTTCAAAAAGTTATTCCTCATTTTTCGTGCAGTTTCCAATGAATGTCCAGCAACACATGCCAAATCGTTACATGCAAACAGTCTTAAAAATAAACTTCTGTTTGTACAGGAAACAGCTTGGTTAGGTTAACGCAATAAAACTACTTAGGTTTAGAAAAAGATTGACTTAGTTATGTTTAGCTAACAGAACAACGTGGTTAGATTTAGGCAACAAAACAACTTGATTAGATTGAGGACAAGATCAACTTAGGTTTAGGCACCAAAATTTGTGGAAGTGTTTGGTGAAGGAAATGATCAATGTAGTTAGGTTTAGGCAACAAAACTTAATAGCACGGTGAAGGAAAGATCAACTTAATTTGGTTTAGGCAACAAAACCACTTGATTAGATTAAGGAAAAGATCAACTTAGGTTTAGTCACCAAAATTTCTTAGTTTGGTGAAGGAAAAGATCAACATAGTTAGGTTTAGGCAGCAAAACTTCTTAGTTCAGTGAAGGAAAAGCTTGACTTAGTTAGGTTTAGGCAACAAAACTTAATTAGGTGAAGGAAAGATCAACTTAATTTGGTTTAGGCAACAAAACTACTTTATTAGATTAAGGAAAAGATCAACTTAGGTTTAGACAACAAAATGACTTGGTTTGGTTCAGGTAACAAAACTACTGAGGTTAAGAAAAAGATTAACTTAGGTTTAGGCAACAAAACAACTTGTTTGGTTGAGGCAACAAAACTACTTAAGTTAAAGAAAAGACTGACTTAGGTTTAGACAACAAAACAACTTGTTTGGTTTAGGCAACAAAACTACTTAGGTTAAGGAAAATATCAACTTGGTTAGGTTTAGACAACAAAACAACTTGTTTGCTTTAGGCAGCAAAACTACTAAAGTTAAGGAAAAGATTGACTTAGTTAGCTTTAGACAACAAAACGACTTTGTTAGGTTTAGGAAAGGATAATTGGGTTTAAATAACTCCGGAAGTACAGAAGTTACGTGACAAATCAACGTTGACTTCTGGTTTCACATGGGGCGCGAACACTGGTCCACCCCGTCTCACACCAACAACCAGGATGGCCGCTTGACAAATCATCACATACGGTTCTACGAATTCAAAAAGGGAACATTTCCAAAAATTCAACATGCAGAAAATATTGTGGCAAAAGCAAAATAAACCATTGCCATTGAATCCTAATGTTTTGAAAAATGTTGATCTAAGGTCAGAACACTGTTTCCTTGTATTCATCACAGACCTTAATGCTCTTCCTGCTGACTCTGACAAAACCATCACAGTAAAGCACTTTTCATTCAAAACAAAGATATTACAAGTTTAACTCGCTTTGAAACTCACTTTTAAAGTAAAAATTGAATCAGCTGCTGTCAAATCCAGTTAGAGCCTTTGACTTAAGCTTACACTGTGTAAGTAGGCAAACAAGTTTGGTAGCCAAATGCATAGCCAAGAAATGGAAAGTAGAGGTGTGTGCCAGTGATCATTCACACATACTTTCTCTGGATCAAAGCTTTGCTTTTTCTGTCTCTGGACGTTTATGAAGCAGACACATAAAGCCCCGGGATAATCGCTCATTTTTCTCAAGTTGAAATCTTGTTAACTGGTGTGGATACGTGCCTCGTGATCTGTCTGAATGTAGTTACAGTGCAGTCTTAAGCTTGCATTGATTGACCCTCAGCATTGTCTGGTTTTGTCTGACTTTCTATTTAGTTGTTTATTTCCTTTTGAAAAATTCCTGTGTCTTTCTCAGAACTACGCTTCATACGATACGCTGACTAAGACCAGGCTGGTGTGTTGTCTTGTCACACTACCTTGGAAACCAGTGCAATCATCTGACATGCGCCCACACATAATGAGCACAGTCGTGTAGTTTCCCAGCTGTTGTGAACATTTGCGCTGCAGACGGTCCCTTTTTTTGAGTCATAAACTACAGTGTTGTTAATCACAGTCTAACTTTCGGCTTTAGTCCACTAAAAATGCTTAAATATTTCATTAACGCTGGTGCCTCACTTACTTGGTGAGGTTTCTCACAGATGTTTTGAAGCTCCTGTGTGTTGCTATATTTAACTATGTCCAGAGACTGTTTGTCATTACAGTGTGTAATAGTGGACATTTAATAGTTGGGCAATCCCAGCCCCTGTTTTCTGCTGTATTACTAAAGGGGAAATCCCTCTGGTTCGTCCATCCTTCCTCCGTCTCTTCACTCTCCAGCTCGGTGTTTGTCCCTGTAAATGAGGCATGAGATTTGTATTGATGTGACAGTGAGAGTGGAGGAGAGTAGTTGTGGTTTGCAGAGGAAGTGGTTTCATGGGGAGAGGAGAAACCATCAACTGTCAGCCCTTTCTGGGGCATCAGCATACGTCTCTGTATGACTCATATGTTATATTCTCAACAGTCCATTATAGGGATGTCAAGATACCAGAAATTACTAGCAAAACTAGTGAAATTGTATGATTCTCAATTCCCACTGCAATAACAGTGAAAGACAAAAGAGATTACATGTACTTCCACAGACACTCCATTTATTATATTTATATACTGTTTTTTTACTGAATTTATGATGCATCCCCAATGATGTGCCACAAGTGTCACAAAAAACAAATTTGAGCAAGATTGCATTTGTTATGTTAACATTATAATTTGCATTTGTCCAGTGCTCATTTTCACTGAACAGACCCACATAGAACTGAAATCATAATGTAACTTAATGCAACCTTGTATGTCTTCATCTCTTCATCTTCAACCGCTTATCCGGGGTCGGGTCGCGGGGGCAACAGCTCCAGCAGGGGACCCCAAACTTCCTTTTCCCGGGCCACATTAACCAGCTCTGACTGGGGGATCCCGAGGCGTTCCCAGGCCAGTGTGGAGATATAATCTCTCCATCTAGTCCTGGGTCTACCTCAGGGTCTCCTCCCAGCTGGTCGTACCTGGAACACCTCCCTAGGGAGGCGCCCAGGAGGCATCCTTACCAGATGCCCGAACCACCTCAACTGGCTCCTTTCAATGCAAAGGAGCAGCGTCTCTACTCCGAGTCCCTCGCGGATGACTGAGCTTCTCACCTTATCTCTAAGGGAGATGCCAGCCACCCTCCTGAGAAAACCCATTTCGGCAGCTTGTACTCACGATCTAGTTCTTTCGGTCATGATCCAGCCCTCATGACCATCTGTGAGAGTAGGCACGAAGATTGACCAGTAGATAGAGAGCTTTGCCTTCCGGCTCAACTCTCTTTTCGTCACAACGGTGGGGTACAGCGACTGCAATACCGCCCCCGCTGCTCCAATTCTCCGGCCAATCTCACGTTTCATCGTTCCCTCACTCGCGAACAAGACCCTGAGGTACTTGAACTCTTTCACTTGGGGTAAAGACTCATTCCCTACCTGGAGTAGACAATCCATCGGTTTCCTGCTGAGAACCATGGCCTCCGATTTTGAGGTGCTGATCCTCATCTCTTGTATGTTAGCTGTTATTTAGTCAAGAAGGACTGTGCTGTTCACTGGCTGCTAATAGCGAATGTTGTTAGCTCCCCTGTTAATTTCAACACAGATTTGTTTTTCATAATGTAGTATCATCAATGTTAGTCTTGAGGCCTGATTCCCAGTACCTTAGGTACTGTAGAAAAACAAGTACTGTCACAATTTCAGAATTTTGGTGCTGACTTGGTACCAATGTATTGGTTCTTGTAGCATCCCCAGTCTATTAGACAGGAGTGAACACATTAACTAAGATTCTACAGCAGTGGTTACCAACCCGAGACTGACCTGATGTTTTTGGACTTCCAAGTTGATCACGACGATTGTGACGCATTTCATTTTAAAGGACATTTGTCCACCAATCAGAATGCTCTCCTCGAGCAATGGCTCTGGAAAGTGAAGCCAACGCTTTAGTGCCTTAAACTTGCATTCTTTCTAATAGCCAACAGGGGGCGACTACTCCGGTTGCAAAAAGAAGCTTATGAGAAAATAAGCCTACCTCTCACTTGATTTATTACCTCAGTAAACATTGTAAACATGAGTTTATGGTCTCAGTCACTAGTTTCAAGTCTTCTTCAATACAGCATGATGTTCATGTAGTAAATTATGGTCCCATTTAGAGTGAAATAGACCATGAAGCGGGGGATGCTTTAGGGCATGGCTACCTTGTGATTGACAGGTTGCTACCATTACGTTGTCAGGTCTGGGAGTTGTCTGTGTTTTCATTTCGTTTTCATTTTGGTTGCCTTAACAATGTCTTATTCAGTGTTCGGGTGTACTTAGTGTCTCCCTCTCGTGTCACTCAAAAAACCAAGATGGCGACTCAAGGTTTCAAACCAGCAAACAAACCAATGGGTGACATCACTACGTCGGCCCACTTCTTACTCTCTCTCTATATATACAGTATGTATATACTGTAGGTGGCTGATTGTGTTATTATCACTATTATTTGTCAGGCTGACGGCTTAATGCTTAAACGTGTTTGTTTCTTTCCCCTATACAATAAAAAAAGACACTTTTTCCTTATATTTTGTGCTGTCCTCGCCAAGAGTCGAGCATTACATGGCTTCTATTAATACATCTTGTGTTTAAAATTCCTTGTTCTAAAACTCTTTCTGTGGCACAAACGGTGTCTTTCAGCAGAGGATGGAACAGATGAAATCGTCCCCTAAACCCCTCGGACATTAATTTCATCCTGAGGGTTTCTCTGTACAGCACTACGTATTGCTGTCAATCCCCATCTTAAAACGACAATATACTATTTATGCATAAACGCATGTTTTACATGCGTGTGCAGTATGTACTATTCAAAATTTATGTTGACTTTTATGTATTGTTAGGACAGGTGATGTATGCGTGCATGCATTGCTCAATCTTAGAGAAGCATCTGTTTCATTTAACTATGCTTTATCATAACTGCCACCGCATGTAAATGTGTTGCAAGATGCCTCTCTCAAGGTCGAAGCTGTCCATTTTTAAAAACCTAAATACTTCAGATTTAAAAGACCTTCAGTCATTAATCGCGAGATTATGCGACGTTTGAGCAAAGCAGCCAGTCTCTGGACGCTAATGCTCGCAGGCCACTGGCAGAAAACTGAGCTGATTCAAATAACTAAAAATAATATCTATGCAGAGGTCAAATCATGCAGTTGTTCAGAACATCCACTCTCATCCCACTTTGCCTCCCAAGTCCCGCTGATCTCAGAGCAGCAGGGTGGCTGAAGACCGAAGTGTCCCTCAGCAAGTCGCTGACTGCTGCTAGCTTCAAGGTTTCAATTCTGTAAGTCACTCTGAGGGAAACCCAGTTAATGCCCAGGGTCGGCTCGTATTTCACTTCCCCGGGAGCTGCAGACGGTGATATTTCTGTCCCTATTTCACAGACCGCTCACTCTGATAGCAGCCTTTAACAAGCATGTCAGTTTCATGTAAATGTGTTTGAGGAAATGTAAAAATGAGGATGCATTGTCAGAGAAACTCCTGAGAACTTGTCCTCCCTAAATAAATAAGAGCATGACAATTTTTTCTAGCCTGTTTCCAGCTGGAGGAATGATAAAATCCCCTTAGATGCAGTGGTTATTACGCCTGTCGAGCTTTCCATTCTAACATGACACATATGCAGTTACGACAATAATGGTGGCAGATTTACAACCTAAAATTATTAGTAATATTTGAAACAACTTGTCTTTAATTTCACACTGAAGTAGACAAAAGCAGGGTCCTCCGAGCATCTTGGATCCCACACGGTGAATGTTTATCAGCTTGTCCAATGAACCTCACACAAGAATGTACTGTGGTAGGTAAGGATGTACTACTTGGCTTTGGAGGTAGTAACAGGTCACTACCCCAGGAAGTAAGCCAGTTACCTGGACATGCTAATACATGTTAGAACAGATAAACATACTGCTTAACCTTGCACTTTTGCTTTTTTGGAAAGTCCAATACTTGTGTTACTTTTGTAAAACTGATAAATTACTTTTACCAGATTGGATGTTGGCTAAGCTTAGCTACGTATAGAAATTAGGGATGTCAACAGTTAACCACTGAGAACATGTTTGAATGGTTCTGCATGTCTATAGGTTAAATCCTGAATTTGAATAAATGATGTTAGTCCTTTTCTATTAAATCAAATCGCTTTAATGACTTGAGCTCGTCAGTTTCGTAAGCACGAATAAAGTGATGACATCTGGATGGATTCACCAAGTGACTGCAGATGCATAATAAAATAACATGACATGAATAGTTAAATAAATGTAGTTTATGCCGCTCTTTATTTATGGTGACCGAAATGTTTTTTAAAGGCTAAATGGCAACAAATATCTAATATTAATATTACGTTTGATTAAAAACATACAATAAATTTGACTGTTGAAGTTTACAGAAAACAGGAGTTTTTGGAAAGGTTTGAATCACAGCCACCACTGGACTCTAATAATAAAGTATAATAATAATAATATTAATGTAGCCTGATCTTTATATGCTATTGTGCAGAAATACCAGGTTCAAACAGAATGAAGGTTCTAAGTAGAAAAATATATTTTAAATAGTGTTATATACAGACTTTTGTATATATATAATTATATATTACCCAGTAAGTTTGTTATTATGATTTAGGTTATACAAGTGGAAATCCTGGCGCACCCCCATGATGTTTGGTCCGGACCCCTCAGGGAACCACTGGGTTAAATTAAGGTCTGCTATACTTGAAGGGAAAACTCAACACAGGAAGAAACCAAATGAGCTGTTCAAACTGGAGCGCCGGAGTAAAAGGAAATCCTCTCCTGAATTTTACATCATTTTGCATTTTTATTTTCTTAAAAATCAACCAGTTTGATATCGGTTAATGGGTTACAGAGTACAAAATGAACTGAAACTGACATCCCTAATAGCGATATGATACTAAGATGAGCTGGCATCAACAGCTGTATATAAAAAACACCCTTATTAAGCAGCAGTTTTGTTTTACTCAAAGAAGCCTTTTACGGTAATTATCTGCTATGTGGGAAACTCGACTATAAACCCCCCTCTAGTTGGATTTTGAAGAGCAAAAGTGCGACCTTTCACATGAGCAGAGCGGCCTGCAGCTCTCAGTTTTGTGGTTTCAAATATCTTTACAACTGGATGAGGAAAGCCTTGAAGACAAAGTCGTTTTAAAAGCTATTACCAGAAGAATGTTCCTTTATTATAATCAGGGTGAAGACGAGGGTTCATTTTCAAATGGAAATTTAATGTCATGCTGGAAAGGCACAGCAGAAAGCAGTTTGTAACCCTTTTTGGTACAGACCTGACTTTCTCATTAGTTATGCTGGCTTAACTGGTTTGTGACTGGCAAAACTGCAGTTGTTAAAAAATGTGTTTTGAAGATTATAAGACATATGACATCCACACCAGTCTTGCATCAGCAACACTAATATAAAATCCGAAAAATATGTTTTTTTACACAATGCCAGAGATTGAAGATGTTAGTACTGATGAAACTATGTAAAACAGTCAGTCAACCACTGTGCTAATCTGCATCTTGTTCTGACACTGTCACTTCCCCCTAAAGCTATACTTTCCTGTGCATGATGACCCGGTGACCTCTTGCTAAAAAGTTGTTTTTCTGACCTTTCACATATTTTCACCTCCATATCATCAGCTGAGTCTGCAGAGAGACGATAAAGGCAGCTCTCTTTTTTACTGTCTGTTGGTATTAAATGAGTACACTGGAGTATTTTTGCACACAGAACTATCAGAGCAAAATTGCTGTGTTTCGTCACATAGTTCTGGTAGACCTGAAGTTACAAGCTTTAACAGGAAACTATGCTGAGACTAATTTACCGCATTTAGATAGACAATCTGATGAAAAATTGAATATGGTAAATTAATATAAAGGTCTTTCCATGGTTTCACACAGTTAGCATTTAATCTTCTCAGTGTTATTCCAGAGGTGATTAAGATTTGCATATGAAAGTAGAAAATATTAGTCATCAACAACTTATGAGTGTGGGGGGTCAGTTTTGTGTTACTGGAATCTCAAAATTTGTTAACTGACTAATTTCGGTTTGACGAATAGAGGAAACTGATTAGTTTGGAAAATCTACAGAAAGATAAGCTCATTAGCTGGAGGTGGAGATATAATCTTTCCACCTAGTCCTGGGTCTTCCCCATGTCCTCCTCCTAGCTGGTTGTGCCTGGATCACCTCCCTAGGGAGGCATCCTTACCAGATGCCTGAGCCACCTCAACTGGCTCGACTCTGAGTTCCTAATGGATGGCTGAGCTTCCCACCCAGCCACCCTCCTGAGAAAACCCATCTCCGTCGCTCGTACCCACGATATAGTTCTTTAGGTCGTGACCATAGGTGAGAGTAGGAACGAAGATTGACCAGTAGATCAAGAGTTTGCCTTCCGATTTGTCAAGTATTTAATACTTTAATCAACAATGGAGCCTCCTTCCCGACAAGTCAGTATGACATTAGTGTGTACGTAGTGTGACATTGACATGTGATGTTGGTACTGACGGATTCCTTAGGTTTTCTGGTTTCATATGATAAAGGTGCCGAGGTGCCCCTGAGCAAGGCACCGAACCCCAAACTGCTCTGGGCGCTTGTCAGGAGCAGCCCCCTCACTCTGACATCTCTCCATTGACGCATGTATATGTACTGTGTGAAATTAACAACAGAGTGTAAAACTGAATTTCCCTACGGGGATTAATAAAGGTTCATCTTATCTTATCTTATCTTATACCAGTGCCTGCAACCAAAAAACGCAAGTTGCGTTAATGTTAAAGAAATTAGTAGTGATAAAACAAATTTCCGTTAATTCATGTTATCATGTTAACTTTGATAGCCCTACTTTAAACACAATGAAACATGTTTTAAACGGTAAATGTCAGGTGGCAAGGAATGAAATGAAAAAGACCCGACATTAAGTATTAATACTTTTGAATCTCCAATATTATGGTGCCACTATCTGGAATCAGCCGAGTGATCTGCACACTCTCACACAAACTCATCACGTACGTCAGCTCCTTACTTCCTCTAACCTAATCAAAATGCAAGAAGACACAATATTGTCCAAGTAAACAGACAGGGTTAATTAATCAACTGATCAATTATATAGAATAAACTCAATTATGCTAATGTGTTCCTGATGTCTGGTTGGGCAGTTGGATGTAATTATTTATTGGTGGGACATTAATTGACACAAAGCAAGCAGGATATATAGTGAATTATGGGTAATTATCGGGGGAAATGATGTTGAACAGTTATCAAATGACGTGCGCTTTCAACGGTGGAGGTTTGAGTGTGACTCAACGCTTTGGTCCTGTTATTCTGTGATGGCCACAGTTTGATTGTAGGTGGTGAGCTTAGTAAAGATGGAGGACATTATTATCTGACCAGCCATCACAATTGACCCTAGCCGTCAGTTCATGGCTGTAAATACATATCTCGTTATGTGAATTCAAACCCTGTTGAATTGTGGAACTGTTCAACAAATCTAGGGATATAATGGTACCAGAAATTTAGTAGTCGACACCAATCAGTGCAATTCCCAATTCGATACCACAGTAAAAAACAAAACTAAAACGTCTCTTGTGCTTCAACATACACTCCTTTACTACCATTGGCGTACTGTTTTTTGTTAGGACGTTATACAGCTCATAATTCCTTAATTATCCATTTTGTATTGCTGTGAAATCATCTCTTCAAGCAACTGCATTATTCAAATTTCTCACCAAAAAATATATTTTACAAGATCACATTTGAACGCATCATGATAACATTAGAATACGCTTTCTGCTGAATTGAGCTTGAAGGCATCATAATGTAAATCAATGGCACCTCTAATGTTGAAATTGAGCTAATTAGCTCTTAGCTGTCATTAGTGCTGGGCAAGATGACGATATCTATTGTCAAAAAGATATAAAATTATCAATCATATACATTTTTCTTTCTCATTTCTATCATGTTACAGGTTATCTAGAATTTACCTTTGCCTAATACTCATTTTTACTATAGTGCCTGAATGCATCATATTGGTAATTCCTGTGTTGAAATAATCAGGACAAGAGCTAGTTAACCTTAGCTGTAGCATTATCAAGGAAGTGTCGATACTGAGTTTACTGCACCCCAAACACATTTTTTGCTGTCCTAGGGACGACAGGACGGCCTTGAAGTTACCTCCGGTAAAAAATTGCCAAAATTCAATTGTTTGTTCTATTGCACCCAGTAGCAAAGCTACTTTTCCACCATTTTGGACTTAAAGTGACTACCAAGTGCTTACAAAAGTAAAAAAAAAAATCTAAATTTTCTACCAAAATGGCCTGTGTTGTACAATCAAATATTATAAATATAATTCATCCAAAATGGCAGCATCAGCCTATAGTACCTGCGGTTCTGTAGAAAAACGAGCACTGTCACGTTTTCAGAATCTGGGCATCGACTTGGTACCGAAGTATCGGTTGTTGTGACATACTTTATCTACTCAAATCCTTTATATGGGTAAATGTACCAGCACTACAGTGTGAAAATACTCCAGATTTTACTTGAACCCAACTCACAGATTTTTTTTAAGGGGCCACATGGCCACACACAACTGTGACCACAGCATTGTCATTGTCGACGTAGATCCCTATGCAGTTAGCTACAACAGCTGCTGCAATCCAGGAACTACTTTATGTGTTCACCTTACTCAGAGACGTGTTTCAGATATATGCAAGTCGGTACATATGCAAGGATGCGGTCACATTTCCTAATTCTCTACAATGCAAGTTGTGAAAACAAATTTAGCATGAGACCCAGTTGGAAAAAAAGAACAAATACCTTTGCAGCTTTCTGTTAGCAGCGACACACCTTGTCATTACTATTACGATGAATCAAAGCTAAAATGACTTTCACAGGAAGAGTGTGGGGGCTGAAGCAAATACTGATTAAATCAGACTCATCATGACTCATCTAAAAAGCATGCAAATATGCAGGAAGTCTACTATACATAACCTCAGTTAAACAAGACAGTGTCTTTTCCAGAGAGCTTTTGATCCCAAATATATTTACACGCTAATAACAATTTTAATACATTTGGTAGTTCACACTGCAGTAAATACTCACATGCAGCCATTCACACTGTAATATACACTCACTCAAAGAGAGGAAAGGTTGGCATATAAATGGGTTGTGGCATTTAATGTCTCAATCCTAAATCATCACTCTTGATAGATTAGATTACCTCACATTCGCTGGCGGGAGGAAGGAATAGAGAGAAAGAACGTCACGACTTCAGAATTAGTTGACGGTTAATTCTGCAGAAGTCAAAACAAAATGGTGTGGCTACGACATGAGTCACTAATTGAGGCCCTGATGATTGATTCTAATTACCTAAATTAATTTCAAATGCTTGCCCAGAGGAAATGATGAATTTGAAATAAACAAAATAGTAATAATTTAACCTGCCTAAATTAATCGAAAGGTTCCTGTTCAAACGTTACCTTCAAAAACAAAACCTGAAGAATTTGCAAGTTGTACGTCCAACGGGTGGAAGTATGGATGAAAATAAATTTGGTCTAAAATGTCTTTGACAAAGCTATTGAAAAAAATCTGGAAAACTCTCTTAGCCATGCACGCAGTTTGCACTTTTGATTCAAACTTCATCCATGAGCCGTCCCGCTATCGACGACAACCACCTGGTCTACTGTCGATACAGAAGAAAGAGTCTGAATCTCCGAGCCAAGATCTGAGGTTATAAGACATGAGGTTTCCACTGATTGTTGCAGTGTGTGTTTTGATTCAGAGTTATGATTGTGTGTAACGACTGTGGTAAATTGCGTCAGTCGTTGCAGGGGAAATAACAAATTCAGATGCTGTTTGTATCTGCATTGTCTGTTCATCTTTGAATAATTTATTCATATTCACCTTGATCCCGACTCTCATGGTGAACATGAGGCTGTTCTCATATACCGTTTGTAGTTATATATACAGAAAGTAATGCCCTGTAATTCGTCCATAATGTATCCCATGAAGTCAGTTAGTATGTAATTAACATAATTATGAACCAGGAAGTATAAAGGTCGATAAACGTTGCTCAGGGTGTTCGTATCCTGTGTGAAACCAGAAGTCAACATTTATTTATTTGTCATGTAACTTCCATACTTTAGTTACACCACTTCTGGAATTATTTTAACCCACAATCTGGTCTTAAACCTAAGTAGATTTATTGCCTAAACCTAACTAATTTGTTTCCTGTGAAGACAGAACTTTATTTTGAAAAGACTATGCATGAAACAAGCGGAAATTGACACGTTATGAAAAATGAGGAATGGATTTTTGTAAGATATATGAATTGTTGTCTGAAGATTCGTTAACATAAGAGTGCAGTTTGCTTCATTAATGGCAATTTGTGAGCTGTCTCCAAGTCTGATGATGATCTCAATTGTTTACCTTTTGTTTCTTTTATCAAGTAAAAAGTGCAAATTTTTTTAAGTGCAAGGCTTTTTAATTTGACATTAACTATTTCCAAGTTCCCTCAAATATTATGCCATCAGTTTGCTTATGTTAATGAAGTGTCACCAATGAAGAAAAAGCACCAAAACACTGAACACATTTGTGATCATAAAAGTGTGGCTGCAAGCAAAGCCAAGCTCCATCATGAGACAGTTGTTGACTTCCTGTGTGCCGATGTTGCCGATAATTTACTGTCAAAGGACCCCCTTAGGCTGATGAGGTTCAGTGCTCACCCTCAATACATAGGCCTACGTAGCTTAAACCGCAGAAATATGTTGTGTTATAATGATGGAAAACACAAACAAAGCAGTCCGCCTTGAAGTGACATGCAAGGAAAATTCCACGAGGCTGACATAAAGAAACTGAAACACACGTCTAATTGAAAGATTCGCCTGTGTTCTCCACATCTGGAAGCCATCCACAAACTGTATGTGTGTGAAGGACGGGATATACAAAGTAGGTCGGACAGAATATATGCTGGATGAGATGTTTTATTTACACGAGCCGTAAAACACACACATACTCACTCAGTGCATTCAGTTTCATCTACAGTACTTTATAATTACAGAGTAAAAGACATCAGGTAGGTAACATTCTGGTTTGACATCATCACATTTCAGTGCTGTCTGTCACACACATACACACTAGCATGCACACACATTCTTGTCTATATTATGTTATGGGGACCACGATCCTGGAGTTCTTTATGAGGACCACCACTTCTACTGGAGCTAGAATAGTGCAAAGACAAGCACACGCACACAAGCTTGCACCTATTGTAGGCGCATGGCAAGCACACACACACACACAACAGGAAAAACACAGAAGCAAAACTCACACATAACACCCACAGGAAGCAGTAAGTTACTGTCGTAAACACTGAACATTTCGATCCTGAGCTCAGAACTAACAACAGACCAACGGAGGCAATAAACCACTGTTCTCACAACACAAAAGCCAAACCATATCATCACTGCTCTTTCGCTCTCTTTCTCTCACACACACACACACACACACACACACACACACACACTCTCTTGACACTTTCAAAGAAAGGGTTACAGCCTCAAAGTTAACCTGATGCTCACACTGTCTGGCTGATTGTTGAGAACTTGTAGTTTGTAGGACCAAACTTGTTCAAATTAAATTGGATCCCTGCTATTGCGTAACCCCAGTCACTCCAATGTTTTTCCTGTCTGAGAGATTTATGACCAGAGATCATGCAAAAATCTGTAGCAGCTTATTTTCTTGTTGGACACTTTAACGCAGTTTGATTCATTTCAGAGGAAGTGATGCTATAATAATTTCAGTTCTCTGTGGAGTTGTGTAATCCACCACATCTAACTTTTACCAGTGCGGAAATGTGAAAAACAAAGTGTAGACAATGACCTGTTTTCTCCGGGCAACTCATCTGATGGAACTTCCATCATTATAATGTAATGAACTGTTTATAATGAGCTGTTCATTATAATGTAATGATGTGTGACATTGGTGGGTGTGAAAACAAACCACTGTTTTCTGGGTTTGCTGTAGTTGGCAGTTTGAGTTTGAGCAATCAGCACAAGAAGACATAATCAAAGACTGAAATCACTGTTTTCCATCTGGGACATAAGTAGCAATTTAACTGGCCATCCTTTGTCCCATATTAGTGGTGGTCCTCTGGAAAGACACACTGACCAAAAATAACATTTCAAGATGTTCCCTTGTAAAACTAATGCAGATTAAATGGCACTTCAGTTGTTAAGTCAATAAAATAAAGGGCACTCTCTTCATACTTTCCAAATTACATGACAGAACAAAGTACCCACCAAGAGAAAACAAAGCACGAGTTTTGTCCCAGTGTGATGTGTGTTTGAACTCAGAACTTATTTGTGACACAAATTGAAGACAAACCATGGTACTGTTTAAAGGGTAACAGACAATTTACACCAACTTACAAGCTTGACACTCTACATTTTTGATTATATACAGAATAAATAATATTACATTTAGTAAATGAGAGTATTAGCTTATTAAATAATTGAGTTTTTTGAAAAAGCTTTTTCCAAAAACTTAAAGCAGTTAAAGGTACCCTGCAGAGTTTTTGACCACTGGTAGAACAACCGTTTATTCAACCTGATCTCACAGTAAGCTGTATAAATAGCAAAACATTACAAAGACATTCTGCCTGCCATGAGGACACATTTTAGGCTTTTCGCGAGTCAAATGTACGTTGCTTTTTGCGAGTTATTTGTTTGCTATGCAACAAAACTATGGTAATGTCTGCAATTAGGTTTAGGCAACAAAACTAGGTGTAGGAAAAATTTATGTATAAAAGTTTGCATAAGTAAGACACATATGGAAAAAACAAGTATGTAAATTTCATCACAAATGTCACTAAATTAAAAAACAAAACAAACTCGGCACGTGCATGAGCACAGGTGGCATGTTATGCAGTACTGCCAATGGATTCAGGCTGTTCCAATACTGAATTTAAGTATCCAAAATATATTAATTTAGGACAAAAAATGAAGTTTATCCTCTAATAATAATAATAATAATAATAATTACCATATAGAATTTGTAAAAATGTTTTGACAAGTAGTTTGCTCTTTAAAAAGTACCATCATTTGCTACAATTGTGTGCTGTCATCAGTTTTTTGAGCAATTACAGCCAGATTATGCGAGAATATTTACTTTTGCTGTTAATGAATTATATAAGAAGCAGAAGTTTTCAAGTCAAAAGGTAACTGCAGTCTATTATGAAGATCTTAAAACATTCTTATAATATATTATATGTAAATAAATGTCCAGATAAATGAAATCTATATCATCAACTTAAACTTTCTGTGTTAGCTACATCCGATTCGACTGTTATTAGCTCATTAAATCGGTGTTATAGGCTGTTATAGATATGGGTCAGTAGGGGCCTGCTGCTCCTCTTACATTGTAAAGTGAAATTTAAAAACGATTGCATGAAATGTTTTGAACAAACAAAACAGTCTCTTTAGGTTTAGGCTGCAAAACCCCAGTCTCGTGGGTGAAAGCCCCATGTTCTGTATTCCATTCCATCACCCCTGACCTTTAGACCCCATTTATATATAGTTTTAATGCAGTCTTTGCGTTTATTTCTGTCATAATTACTACAGCCACTAGAAGTTGCTGTCATTTTCTTTTATTCCTTCTTTTGGTAATCGTTCATATCAATTGATGATAAATACCTACCAGTAGGTGTAGCAGGCCCCTTGTGACCCACATATATGAGGCATATAACCACTGATAACACCCTTTTAAAGACTTGATAACTGTCTAATCAGCTGGTTATCACTCCTTCCCACCCACTCCCTGAGTGAAGTTTTGACTATCTGGTATACCAAAAAGTCTTTTCAGGCTTCTTGCCCTTTGACCTTTTCAACAGGGATCTGGTAGGCGTGCAAGGAGTAAGGTTACCAAAGCAGACCAGGGGTTAAGAATCTTACGAACATTATCTTATCACTTAAGAGCTTAAGTGTTCAAAAGAGAAAGTCATGCCCCAAATATTTAATATCAAGTTTACTTGTATGAACATGTCTCTTGTCTAGATTATATCTAGGTATGCTTCAGACAGATGCATTAAAATGCATTGCTTTAACAAAGGGCCCTTCTTCTAGTAATCTAAATATCCCATCAAACTGTCATCTTGTATGAGTGTCATGATCCCAATTTCTCCGATTGTGCTTACTTTTTGTTTATCCTGGTTTCAGTTCACTTAACGTGATTTCTTTGACTGTGCTCTGTACAGTTACATATTTGTTAGTGACTGTTTGGAAAGCAGCATTTCAATCAGAGAAGGCATGTACAGCAAGGCCATAAGTCAACGTTTACCTCCTTCCTCGATAGATGGATGTCCTTCGTATGTTGCATTCTGTCACAACTCCTTGCACAAGCTTCTCCAACCAAACAGCTTTCTCTTGATATGATGCAGAGACAACAGCACCCATCAGCAGCCTTTTTCAGTTCGTTGATTAATTGGCATAAAATGCAAGCAGCTAAAGAGGCAAAAATGTTGTATTTTACTTAAAATATAAAGCTGTAGACAAGTCCAGGTGCATTCAGCATGCATATACTTAACTGACATGCTTGGAGTGGATGAAAACACCCTGTAAATGGCAAGAGGCGGCCACCGGCTGATGGAACTAGTTTGTCAGTAAGACCGAAAAGGCCATTATCTACCGGAAACACATTCATAAAGTAGATATGAAACACCACCCATAAGGGAGGGATATTGTGGCCCACAAAACCTCTCCGCTTCATGTGATCACTGAGGAGAGCTGTCTAATAAATATAAATATGAAATAACTATTATGGTCATTAAGTTTCCACAGTGTGAAAATGCTCCGAGTATTCCAACGTTGGGCGAGACAATTCAAGGTTAGCCGGAGAATTGTCTTTGGCCATTGATGATTTAAAAATGGATCCCCTGGAGGTTCCCAGGGTCGCCCGGCAAACCGAGGCCCAGAAAAAGTGCAGCACGCTGGGGGACAGGAGGATAAAGACCCAGGGGTCGATGATGGAGTTGACAGAGATGAAGCGCAGGGCGATCAGGTCTAGTCGGTGAGACTCCTTGCGAGGATGCTGTATGGAGTTGATGTACACCCGGAACTGAGAGATGGATAGAAAGAGGGAAGCAGAGACAGGGGGAGGGAAATTGAAATTAGCTGCCAAGGTATAATCCCACTGCTGACGGACAACCTCATCCTAGTTAACATCCTGGTTTAAATCCCACACGAAACCCTGCATAGCAACAGTAGCAGATGAAGCCTGGGACCAGTTTATGGTGATATGGGAGGGGAACAACAGAGACTGAAGCCACTTACCTGTTTAAATACCAAGCTGATACTCATCATACATGCTTAGGTTCATTTTTCTATGCGACTGATGTTATCTAATTCCATTATTGAAATACATAAAAGAGAAAGTGGGACATCTCAGACAACAGTGACCTTTTTTGTCTGTGTTTCTGCCTGTTCAGCAAGATAGTAATCCTCCCCATACAGTAAGCTGCTGTCTCCTCTAAAAGAGCATGATGCACAGACACCATCATTATCTGTTGTTCAGTCAGTCTGTTTAGTTAACTATGTACCTCTGAAACATGGGAATATATGTTACTTTTGAATATGCAGGTGATTTACCACATTTAAGGTAGTTACGGCAAAGTTGTGTAAATATGATTCAGCTGTTTCCATGCGGTCATGTAAATTATGATGAAATAGCTCAAAGACTGGCTGGTATAGCAAAAAAAATAGGGCTGTCAATCGATTAAAATATTTAATTGTGATTCATGGTTTTTAATTTTTTAATTTATTTTTTTTTAGTTTTTATTTTCAGTGGTTCAAAATTTCGTAAAATTCGTAGGATTCCTTAGGCTTTTCTAGTTTCATATACTGTATTTTTCTGTTAAACTCTGTTAAACTCAGACACTGATGATGAAGGATTTGATGGATTTGTGGAAGAGGAATGAACTGAAAAGTGAGTGTAATGTTTTGTATTTCATGTGTTACAACTGAAAAATGTTGAGTTACTGAAGTCATTGAGTTATTAAATGAACTGAATAAAGTTTGACTTATCTGACCGTTTTGTTTCGTGTAATGCATCTTATAATCCGGTGTGCCTTATAGTGCGAAAAATACTGTAATACCAGTATCTTCTCTCTTGGTGCTACACCATTTGAAAGCTTGATTGCGTTAAAGCTTCTATTCGTGGCGTTAAAACGAATTTGCGTGAACGTATTATTGCGTTAACTTTAACAGCCCCACGAAAAAAAATTTATTTTCACAGTTTTTTATTATTAGTTAGGGAACCATAGTGTGTAAAATATGGACATAGTCTCCATGACGTCACCCATAGATTTCTGAAGAGCGATTGTAAAGCTCTAAGTGGGTGGCTTTAGCCGTCGCCATCTTGGCCGTGACGACACAGTCTAAAGGACTTTACACACAGCCGGTGTATTTAATTCGCAACCTTTTATTTTTTTTATCTTTAGCTTTAGCGCCACAAATAAAGGCATCAACCAATCAGGTTGTGCAGAACAGACGTATTCAAAAAGTAAACTGGTGTATAACAACATGCAAGCTCCGTAGTCCAATATGGCAATCTATTCCTCCTTTCAACATAACAAAAGAAGCACATACAAGAGCCACTTCTTCTGTTCTTACCTTTCACAATAAAAGCCCTAAAAAGCTAAAATGAAAAGCATGAAAAGCTAAAATGAAACTACAATAGCTTACAGGAGTTTAGGTTATACAACAACCTCAAATACTGTCGACTGCCAGACACTGCTCTGGGTCAATAGGATCCTGGTTTTGGACAATCTATTTCAACATTGTATTGAAAATTGTTGCAACTATAGCTGCCAGTATGAATAGCTTTGACGCAAAATATTCCCACGTGAGTAATTTGCATTTTTGTGTTCATCACTCCCCCGGTGTGTAACGGCCTTAACTCCCAGCTAATCCAAAAAAGGGCAAAGAGGTGGGTCTTTGGTGGCGCTGAGGCGGGTCAACGTGACAGACAGCTAGCAGCTAGCAACCTGATACGGGACCCGCCTGTCACTCAAAGAGGCCACGCCCCCAAATCTGCCAAACTTTAAGCCTTAATATAATTAAAACAAATAAAAATTCAACCCCCGTACATTCGTCATGAACGGAAATTAGCTATAGAGACCAAACCTGTTTATGTACCAGGCTGTAAACGTGTATTTCTGCTGTAAATTTAGGCATTTTAACATGGGGGGGTCTATGGGCATTGATTAGCTTTTGGAGCCAGACTCAAGTAGCCATTTGATGAACTGCAGTTTTTGGGCACCGGGTTCAGCTTCAAGGGAACTCGTACATCAGTTACCACAATCTCCAAACCAGAAAGACTGTTTACAGACTTGAGTGAATGTGTACTGTGGGTTTTAGCCTTAATATGTTTGCCCAAACTAACTGTGACATAATAAATGTAATAAAAAACCTTTTGCATGTTCAACAAAAAGCATACTCCCTAATATTCGCTATCACTCATCCCAGAACACACAGGATGTTTGCAGAGAAAGGAGGAATGTTGTAATTCAAAGAGGCTATCACTCTGTATCGTTCTGTTTGCTGTTCGGCAGGACTGGCAAACACAGGCAGCCCATGAAACTTTGAAGAGGCGAACATGTGTGTTTAGTGGTTTTAGGTGAGGCCTGGCGGCAGATGTTGAATGATGAAAATCCCATGTTGATATCTGGTGACACACAAAGATACACATAATTAAAGACTCTTACTTACTTATTGGTACTGTCATTTATTACTATGTACACAGTATATTCATGCACTAAGAAATGATGAACAATAACAATTTAGGAAAAACAAGTCTTAGGTTGGGATGTCTAATAGTTTACAATGGGGCTCAAAAACCGGAACAGTACTATAGAAACCTTTTAAATTTATCCGTAATTGGAAATATTTGCAATAAATAGTCATTTAATCTTACATCACTACTTTGCCTCAACAAAAATCACTAAATCTGCAATGCTGCCTTGTTTTTCTGCGCCTGTGCGACCTTTGCATGTGAAAAAATTCAATACTACTGTTTCTCTCTGGAGGTGGAAATGAGTTAAATCATTTCTATCGCGGCATCATTTCGAGGATTTAATACACGCTTTTATAACTGCTCCTTTAGATTGGAGCTCGACCGATATGGGTTTTTTATAGCTGATGCCAATGCCGATTAACTGCCGATATATGATGCCGATTTTTTTTTTTTTTTTGTGGGGGGGGGGGGGGCATATGTTTGTTTGTTTTTTTCCCTCCATCTGATAAAATATAACCGCTTAATAATAAGAAATGTTACACAAAATTTCTCAACTTCAGTAAATATTTATTGAACACCTATATTCTGTCTCTCCATTCTACATTTTGAGTTTGCACTGCAGTGCACTTATATATTTTAAATATAAATAATGTATAATCTAAATACTGAATACATGAAACAGGTAATCTGCTTGATAATTGGCTTAATATGCTCAGACGTCGGCCGATGCTGTTTATGAAAAAATGTTGAAAAATTGGCTCGAATAATCGGCTCGATTGACCGGTCGGCCGATTAATCGACCTCTAATTTAGATTACTGCAGTGCTTTATTTTGGGATGAGCCAGGCATCACGCTCTTGGCTGCAGCTCGACTTTTATCAAGCTCCAAAAAATTTGACCACATTACCCCAATTTTAGAAGCAGTTCACTGACTCCCAAAGCATTTCAGAGTAGATTTTAAAATTCGTTTATTTCTTTTTAAATGTCTGCATTGCCTCGCCCCCCAGTATCGATCTGACCTCCTTGAACTGTACCCTCAGGTCGGCAGATCAGCTGCTTTTAGCCACTCCTAGGTCAAAGAGAAAACTGACCCCCAAAGCTGTGGAATCAGTTGCCCCTCCACATCAGGCAGGCCGACTTGCTTCCTGTTACTTAAATCTGATCTTAAGACGTTTCTTCTCTTTTCTTTAACTCAGCTTGAGAGGCTGTTTTTAATTGTCTTTTATCATTTTATTTTGTCTTAATTCTTTTATGTGTTTTTAATTCTATTTTTAAATGTGTACAGCACTTTGGCGTACAACATTGTTTTAAAGTGCTTTATAAATAACGTTGTATATAAAATCTGTTCACATAAGAATCACAGTTTTTACCCTTTTAATTTAGATATAGGTTTTTGTTTATTGTCACAAAAAAAGGTGTAAGAATGACACGTTCTAGCTTTTGCTGTGTCATTTATACACCACGCAGTGGATGCAAATGCGTCCATGTGAATATGCTCCACTCAGAGCTAGTAGCGTAGACTAAAAAGTGATATGAAGGGTGGGAGGGGGATGGGTCCAACAAACACAGGACTTTCAACCAGGAGACCGGTGTTTTGTTTTGTAAGTTAGGTTAGTGACGTGTTTTTTTAGTGACTTTTGTTATGTATTGTCCATACTATGGTTACGTTGTTTTCTGTGTACTGTACTTTATTTATGTACTAATTTCAAGCCCAACCATGATTTTTTCCCCTAAGCCTATCTAACTGGTTTTCTTGCGTCTGCCGAACTGCATACGTTTTGTTATGTTGTAGTTCATCCTCAAAAGAAAAGTAAACATTTGGTCATACTTTGGTTTTAATAACTGAATTACTACCTTTGCCAGAAACACTTTGTACCTCATCATCTACAGACTTTATTTAATTATCTTTACTTATTTTTATATTTCAGACAGAAGTCAATTTTGACCAAATATGGCTGCTGGGTTTTGCCTTCATGTTTGTAGTCTGGGTCTGTCTTGTGAAAATGATAAACATGTACCGTTCGAAAACAGCTGTATTACAAATTCTTTGACCTTTTTAAATGGAAACTTCCTTTTAATACAGCTGTTTTTAGCAGCACCGTTGAGGCCGAGAAATGAGCAGCTGATTTCATTCACTGTTTCCTGTCTGTGGTTCAGATATGGCAGTGAAATCTGCAGCTACTGGCTGAAGTGAAAAGCTGTTAACTCCCTGGGCTGATGTCCACAAGGTTGAGAACCAGCACATTAATACAATCCATGGAAGCTGTGAGTCATTCCCAGGTTTAGAAAGTCTGGTGCTGGTCTCTCTGGGGGTCAGAGTGGAACAATATTAAATATGCAGGGAAAAATGACTTTACAGCAGGTTGTAAAGTCAACCTATTCACTGACATTGGTGACATTTTCAATTCACCTTCCACCCACGCTTTTCTCTTGAATTTCTCATCTCCGTGTCGTTCATCTCATCTCTTCCCTTATAACAGTTTTCTTCTCAATCCACTCAGGTTTGACTCCTGTAAATGCACCCAGATTTCCTGAGATGTTGCACCAACATTGCCAATCTCATTGGGCCATCTTGCTGTTGTTCAGTCACACGATCCAGCGGCTGAGTTGATGCAATAAAGACTGCTTTCCCAGCAAACTAGCTGCAGGGAAATGGTAATTGCTAAATAACTCATCTCAGGAAAACCACAACAAAATCAGCTCAAAAATACAAAAATAGCTCCCAAATCCAACAACTGAGGTGTGCTGTATTTTCTTTAAGTGGTGCGGAGCCCCATGCTCACCCCAACATTGTCTTAAACAAAACCACATGAGCTCATTGCTGGGATTAGTGGCAGCCTTGCCATGTGTGTGAAACAGAAACAGGCGAAGGAACGTGTGGAGACAGATTTTTTTGTTTAGCCCGACTCCGTGAAATCCAACACTGTGAGTCCATTTTCTTCTCCTCTCCCAGCACTAACAGGAAGCGCAATAAAAGTGCTAACGTGAAGTGTTAAAACACTGCAAAAACAATAACACTGTCCTCCATTTGAATCTATCCTCTAGAACATGGGTGTCAAACTCTGGCCCGCGGGCCAAATTTGGCCCGCAGTGTAATTATATTTGGCCTGCGAGGCAATATAAAATTACTATTAGAGCTGGCCCGCTGGTACAGAGCAGCGCATTCCCCGCTAATACTACAAATCCCATAATGCTCTGCTGTTGTTTTGGCACATCAATCAGGACAGGACCCAGACATGCCCTCTACTCTGTGTCAGTAGCGAGCTGTGCTTCGGCAGGAAAGCAATAATTAACGTTTTCTTTATGCACTTTTTCTTGCTACTCCAAGGCTTGAATGGTTGATTCATTCATTATTGTTATTTTATTTTCAAATTTATTAGCCTGTGGAAAAAGCTTATTTTGATATTTACCTCAGAGGGCTTCAAATAGAAAAGAGGCAGGCAATATTTATCTAAATTTTATTTAATATGCCATTGATATGTTTTTTTTTATTATTTGAAATTTGGTTTTGCATGTCTGCACTATTAAGTTACATAAGCAAAACTTGTTTGGGTCCATATTAAAGGTTCATTTGTTCAATGTTGGCCCGCGGCTTTGTTTAATTTTAAATTTTGGCCCACTGTGTATTTGTACAGTCCTTTATCGTTTTCAGAAAAGGTTGGATTTGTGCATTTTTTTTGCAATCACTAAAAGCCGTCATCCAAAATCTGCATCTGATAAATTACCAGTGTCTCCCAGCACAAAGCGCTTAACAATACAGAAATAAAAGAATACAGAGATGTTGAATTTTAAAAAAAAAAGGTTGAGGCAGGTGATAATATTAGACAGTAATGATTGTGCTTAGGCTGCTAAACATAGCTTCTTGCTAATGTCATTCATTCATTAACCGCAAACACGGCTAACGTGTCCACATAAAGTTTTGTCTTGTATTGCGAATTTACGAATAGAATAATAAGATGTGTCAGACTCAGTGTGCAAGGTTTCTGTGCGTAATGGATTTAAAAAATTCATATGAACGGTCATGGTGTGAAAAGACCTTTAATCTCTGCTTGTGGCTGTTTTTCATTAGATTTTCTCACTATTTGAGAGACCAAAATATTGCCATGTCAAACATGCGTGAATTGTCGATTGCTTGTTTGTTGGCATTCAACGTTTGCCGAGCGAAAGAAGGAGACAGAGCAGCGGTGGTTGAGCGAACTATAGAGTGACTGAAGAGTGGGAGCGGCGTTAGCAGTGAATCAGGAGAATAAAATGTTATTTTCTAATTGTTTCACAGCCGTTACTTTCTAAAGCACAAACAAACACACCCAAAGCTCCGCACAACCCTGCGGGAAGGTGCCGCATTGCCGGATTTTGAGGAATACAGCATCGTTTTTTAGGAAAATGTAGCATATTACACCTTTATCTCCTGAAAAGATAGCGTATGACGTTAGGAGGTTTAACTTGAACATATTGTAGTGTTATGGGTTTAAGTGCAGCCTTGGACATAATTGCAGTTACTCCTCATATAAAGGGCCCTCAAAATAAGTATATTTTGAACTGATAACTGCACCACTCTAACTCCATTCCAAATTGATATTTTTAATCCATCTCCCATATCTACCTCTCCATCGGTATCTCTTTTTCTGTGCCAAAAGGCTATTGTCTAGCCTTATCAATTTTTAATGCAATCACAGATAACCGGAGGCACATTGCACTTTGAACTGGACTGAAAGACGGCAGAAAAAAGCTGTAATATGATCTTGCTGTGTGTGTGCGTGACCTCAGACTGTGGTATCACATTGCTGGCTGGACACCCATGGGTGTTCATATAAGGCTATTAATAAATGATGCATTTGTAGCATTGCTTATTATGGACAAACGTAGCACTGGCAAGCGTGTGACCACAAAGCTAATATGAAACTCCTTTAAAACCTTAATACAGATTAATGTATTAGCTACTATTGCTACATCTTGCTACACAAGTCTAGACTGCAAGAGTGTTTAGTGACACTTTTCTCTACAAGTTTGTCCCCACCAATGTCATCCCAGTGTCTCAATTTATGGACGTCTCTTCACTGACTACATAAAATGGCTTCTATCAGCGAAGAAGACATTTTGGCCTCCATCTAGATCATAAAGAAAGGATGGGGAAAGGAAATTCTACGAGAGGGCTGATGTTCCTTTAAAATAAGAGACCACGTCCACATCAGCCTAATCACTTAGAGCACGCTTTGAGTGAAATATGGTAAAAGGTTTTCTACATCTTCCTGCAGGGCAACAAATGGAGATGTCTGCCAGTAAGTTAATGTGGCCATTTTGAGGAAATATGAGAGGAGAGGAGCGACGGACGTGAGTGATTCTTCAGTATATATAACCTAGCATTCTCATTATAAGAAGAATTAATATATGGCTGACATTACTGTTATAATGACTTCTGCCTGCAGTGCTGAAAGGTCTGGTTACTGGTTATCTGATAAAGACACAACAGACATAGCCCACTGTGATTTAACAAAAATCAAAGAAACAACTCGGTTTCTACTCAACATATTAAATTGATGTAATGAAACAATACTGATCAATATACAGTATAATTATGACTCTCATGACAAGATGTCACAGAATGCTCTCATCTGTGTCAAACTGCTGAATCAATATTAGATAATAATCATGACATTTGGAAAAAAGCTACCGCTGATATGGTGTTTTTGCATAGCCGTGTTTCCATTCAGTCGGCAACCAACTGGTTTGGAGCGAATAAACTAGGCTGCGTAGTTTTCAGGTTTTAGCGGTTTGGGTTGCTTTTACGCATGGCTGTAATCTGCCAGTAAACAGAGTAGAAGAAGAAACAGAAACAATAAAACAGGTCGCCTTGGCCATCTAACTCATCTACACGAGAAAAATGAAAAGAGATTTTCGGAAGTTGTATCAGTCGGGCAGCTAATATTAATGTTTCACGTTATCCGGAGATGAAGACAATATAAATGTCCGGGAAGACATCGACAGGAAACAGCAGATCAGTCATGTGAGTTAAATGTTCGCTACATAACCCAATAGTGCAACAACTCCGTTTTCGCCAAAGACAACTTCAAGCAAGCGTAAAAAAATTTTTTTGCACCATTGAGCAAATTCGATCCAATTTTGCTGCTTCCATACAGCTTTTCTAGTGCAATACTTCAAAATGCAAATAAAATATGTGAATGGAAACACAGCTGTGGTGCCAGATCAAATATTAGGAATGACCCATTTAATGTTAAATTTGTAGTCCACTCAAAAAGTGGACGCTAACAAGAGGCTAACTAGCTCTAGCGCTCTAAATCACAAATGGAGTTAAGTGACGGCTAACAGGTTAACAGCCTGTGTGACTGTTGGAATTGCCGTGATATTAACACAGATATTACACCAATCATACACCAGTACCAACAGTCAGAACACAAATGTAGCTGTCGGTTACAGTTTAAACCACATGTCAAACTCGAGGCCCGCGGGCCAAATCCGGCCCGTCACCTCACTTTATGCAAAGAATATAGAATGCATATCATTCAATTCTATGCCGCTTCACAGAAGTAACGTGTCTCTAAACTGCATATCCCACAATGCATCTCGATTTTGTGACATGCGCACTGTAGCGTCTCAGTATCAGCGGTTTCCAGCAACAGCGCTGTGACGCCTACTTAGCGACTTCGTCGCTATATTTAGCCAGTTTTCAGACCCCTCTAGCGAGTCTTTCAAAAAAGAAATTAGGGCCAAATCTGACGAGTTTTTCTGGTGTTATGGAGACTTTTGGAGACTCTCTCATGAAAGCAGGTATCGTTCTTCCTCTTCTCAATGAGCAGCGGGTGCTGCCGTGGACCCCTCCCCGGTCCCAAAGCTCTCATAGGGGGCCCGGTCCTCATCAGCAGTCCCTCCTAGCTGCAGTCAGAGCTGAGGGGAACCTGCCCTTTGAGGGGAACCATGATGCTGATGTGGCCCGGGGTGAAAATGAGTTTGACACCCCTGGTTTAGACCAAATAAGTCAAAACTAACACTGACGATAGTTATATACTGATATCTTAGCAAAATAACATTGATTTCAGTTTCACTACGTGCTATGCCTTTTTTAAATCTGTTGATAACACAAGATGGGACCTGCTGTCTGTTGTCTTTCAATCTGCTGTGTCCTTTCTGTCTGTGCTTGTCTAACCTCATTATACCTGAGTCATCCAAAGAAAGCCGGTGAAGTAAGACGAAGCCAGTGCCCTTTACCTGCATGCAGGAGTCTCCACCTGGCAGGTACATTTAATAAACCATCCCACTCCAGTTTACCGTAAACGCCCTGTTGATATTTTGGATGTTGTTCCACTTTGTGAAGCAGCAATGATCTGGCAGATTAGTGTCCCTCACGGCGACAGGAAGTAGTGGAAATAAAAGTGAATTACATCTGATCCTGACTTACTAACACACGGTATCTGATTTCAAGGACCTTGACGAGCTTTTTGGCATCACGAGCAGGGCATTTCCTGTCTCAAACCGAGGCAGAGGTTCATTTGTAGTCCTACTTGTTCTTGAAGTGTACTAAGGTAGCATATCACATGACACAAATACTGATATACTAAATATGTTGTGTTTGATTCTACTGACAAAATAGAAAACAAAGGTGGATCTTCTGTTTCTGAAGCATTTCAATTTAATTTAAACTGTATTTTAAGTAATCCCCACTCACACTTTTACAAGACACTTAAAACAACCTATACTTTTTAATAGAATTTATTTTGACTGTTTTACTCCCTAATTTATATTATTTGCTTTTATCAGTGACCTTTTCGTGGCAGATGTTCTCAGATGTGTTGTAATTAGGGCGTTAATGCATTTCTTTACCACATTAACGACTTTTAGGTAGTAGCGGGCTCAGTTTTAAAGCTAGATACTGGTATCGTGAAACTAGAAAAGCTTTTATTTTGAAAAGACACAAAATGTGTGATTCATTTTCAAACTTCAATTAATCACAATTAATCATGGGCAATCACGCGATTAATTGCTATTAAATATTTTGGACTGACAGCCCTATGTAATGAGTATGTTCTACAGATGGGAAAAAGGGGATTAAATATAAAAAATAGATTTAAAATATGACTTTATTCCCTTCCTTTAACAACCTTAACCCACCGAGAGAGGCCGACATGCAGCAAAGGGTCGGAAACCCTGGCCGCTCTACCAGCATTTTTATTTAAATAATCTGCTTTCTTTATTAGAATATTAATACAAACACCCATAAATGATATTTGACAGAGGTGGCCGCCTACGCAGGAAAAACCGTGGTAAGGCATATGTACAGTTTAATAGCTTTTACTCTAAATTAATAAAAGAATCAATATAGATTCTTCAACTTACAACTCATATGTGCAATTATATCATCATCTGCTCAAATTATAGTAACTGGACAGTTATTTATTTATATGCTGGACATATTTTAGCTTTACTTTTCTATTATGTATATACTATTTTATTTTATTTGTATTAATACTGTTTTAAATCTATGCTTCTTGTTTATTGCACTATCCACTTTGCTGCTGTAACATGTGAATTTCTCCACTGGGACTAATAAAGGAATATCTTATCTTATCTTATCTTCACTATGACTGCAGTGACAACAGTGTTTGTGGCGTTGTGATTGCTATTAAATGAAGCGTGACGCGTTGGAAGATGGCACTTTTTGTTACTGATTTAATATTTGAAGTCCAAAGTGACACTTTCAGAAGCGAGGCGGTCACAAGACAGATAGCCCAGAAGTCTTACTCAGGCAGCACTATGGGTAATCAATGGATGATGAGTCATTTGTGGGTTGAATTTCTACTTTGCTCCATCCATCCAGCCTTACTGTCCCCAAAATCAACTTTCTGGCTCTGAAATCAAAACTGGTTTCCACTGGTCGATTCAGTTAGCATGGTGGCTAACACCGTCCCGTCTTCTCCCTGACATCCCTGTCAGATTCATTGATGACTCTACATTGGTGTGAATGTGGGCGTGAATCACTTTCTATGTGTCAGCCTGTGATAGATCTGGCAACCTGTCCTGGGTCTACCCCGCCTTCGGCCAACCTCAGCTGGGATCGGCTCCAGCCGGTAAGCATTTATGGATAATGAATGAATGAACGAATGGAGGAAGTTAAAACACAAGGCTTTGTGCCAGCACTGTCATTAGCTAATCAGCTACTCCTCTTTTACATACTCCTCGTATTTATGGTTTATTTGATTGGTTTATGGTCCATGCATGGTAACCAACAGCCGGTTAGTAAACATGAATAAATCCAAAATGGAGAGCTTAAACTCAAACTTCGGATGACATTGGGTACAAAATCTGGAGCTGCTCCATAGACTCAAACACTGACTCCACAAAATCACCCTCCCATTCAATGTCTATGGATATTGATGCGTTTTGAAGTGGATTTGTATGAGAAGGGAGGATATTTTAGCCACTTAAAATCTCTATCCATTTAATCTGTCCATTACAATATATCTAGTCTCATATCACAATATTGATATTATCGTCATCTTGCCCAGACCTCAAACGGTGTTTTACTCGATAAAACAAGAATTTGCAGTTGAAAAGGGGTCATGGCAATAAGATCGTATCATGACTGAAGTATCATGGGGCCTCTGGTCAGTCCCACCCCTGTATGACATGATTACTTGAGCAGAAAATACTTTGTGCTTGTATGAGGTCATTTTGTTCCACCCAGTAGGGTGGGGGAACAACTTCCTGTTGGAGAGTGGTTAAAGCGTAACATTAAAGGTACAGTGTGTAGGATTTGGCAGCATGTAGTGGTGTGGTTGCAGATTGCAACCGACTGAGAGCCCCTCTGAACGACTAACGACAGTATCATCTGTTTCAGTCAACCGTTGTCGGCCGTCATCTGGCGTCAAAATCACACCCACTATGGAAAGTACCTCATGCAACCCCGCTTCAAAACACCCATCTGTCCCTTTAAGGCCTTTGACGCCACCATCTCTGCCAAACGTCGCACTTCCCAGCACGAAGCACTTTACGATAACGAAATAAAAGTATACAAAGGTGAAGGATTTAAAGAATCTGGGCTGATTAAACATCAGACAGTCGTGGTTGTGCACTAGGCATATTGTGAGTTTTCAAATAGTATAGTAAAATGTATCGGACTCATAATATGGACTCGGTGTGTAAAGAGCTTTTCTTCTCTGGTTTGTGGCTTCAAGAGAGTAACTCATGTTCGTTAATATCGACTGAACTTTACTTGGCCATGGAAATATTGGAATTCTTAATTTAAGCGGGGTTCCCCTTTAAAGTGGTTTGCAACCAGGAGATCTGAAAAGGCTGCTGGGTTTATAATTACAGACCGTCTTCTCGTTAGAGCCTCTATCCAAATTGCTTCCTGATGGTAACGACGATGGCTAACTGGTCAAATTTGGGATTCGTCAAAGGACATTTACTGTATGCGGTTTACTGTATGTAAAGTCTGCTTCACTAAAATGATTCTAGTGATATAAGTGTATTATTTTCTAGCGACAAATACATATATAATATTTATTAGCATTTCTCAGCTATGAAAAGTCAGAAGATTTGAGTACCTTTCCACTGTACTGACATGCTATCTATATTTAAACATGTAGTGTCTATACCTGGCATCAAGCTGCTACAGTGCTTCCTGTCCACAGCTTGGCATCAGAGCAGCCCATAGTCTATTGTATTATTTATGAATAGCTGCATGTCCACAAAATGCCACAAGTGTGAGAGACAGTTACACAGATAAACATCAGATTGCACAACATATACAGCTAATTATATCTGGGTGACATTTTGACCTACTGTATATTTGAAAATTGTTGTCTGTCACTTTCAGTTGTCACTCTAAGTGGAGATATCCTTAAAGGAAACAATGCTATCAAATAAATATAATTACAATGCATATAAATAATATATTAGTCACATACAAGTGCCTTCATCATTTCGTGTGTAAAAATAAAGGTATGTAATATAATATATTATTCAAATGTCCTTAAAGGAACAGTGTGCAGCATTTTGGAGGATCTTTTAGCACAATTGGAATATAATATTCAGAACTATGTTGTGTTTTTTGTTAGCTTAGAATGAGCCCTTTTCATCCACTGGGTCATCTTCGCAGCCATCGTAGTTCTCCGTAACTTTTGCGAAAATGCTGTAACGTGAGCCGCAGAGTGCAAAATCGCGGTATCGCCAGTCGGCATCTGTCCTCCGTTGCTCCTGAAATGGTGTTATTATGGTGAGGATGGTGTCTGAGCGGGGCGAACGGTGTTGCCACGGTTTTGCAGTCGTTCAGAGGGGTTCTCAGTCGGTTGCGATCTGCAACCGCACCACTGCATGCTGCCAAATCCCACACACTGTACCTTTAATGTTATGCTTTAACCACTCTCCAACAGGAAGTTATACAAGTATTTTCTGCTCAAGTAATCATGTAATACAGGGGTGGAACTGACCAGAGGCCCCATGATACTTAAGTCATGATACGATCTTATTGCCATGACCCTTTTACAACTGCAAATTCTTGTTTTATCTAGTACGACAGCGTTTGAGGTCTGGGCAAGATAACGATAATATCAATATTGTGATATGAGACTAGATATCTTGGATATCCTAATATGATATGGCACAAGTGTTACATTACAATAAAGTGAGTCATTTTCAAAACTTACTAGACTGTTCTAGCTGTTTTATTATTTGTCTTTTACGCTTAGCCATTATATCCACATTACTGGTGATTATTCATCAAAACCCTACAATATTGTCGCAATATCATTACTGAGATATTTGGTTAAAAGTATTGTGATAATTGATTTTCTCCATACCGCCCAGCCTTCACGTTGTTTTATTCCCATATCTTGAGGTCAGAGGTCATGCCAGTTTTCCATTAGTCAATGTTTAGCGTAACTTTTGAGCGTTGTTTAGCTAGCATGACACGACATGACATGAGGTTGGCACCAGTGGGTTCCTTAGGTTCTCATCTTTATAACATACCAGTATCCTGGATTTCCCTCCGGGGATTAATAAAGGTACATCTTATCTTATCTTATCTTCACTCTAGCTTTAGGACTGAGCCTGCTACGACCTCTGACAGACTTCGTAAAAGATCGATAGTTGACGTCCGTGTATCGGTACAATATCACCACGCAAAAGATGATGATACTATGCTGTATTGATTTTTTTCCCCTGACCCCTACTGTAATATAATATAATTTAATACACGGCTTTGTTGAAAACTTGATTCTGATTGGTCAATCACAGTGTTTTATATGTCCTTATAACAGACTGTTGCTATGGACGCAGTGGAGTTTGACCTGAAAGATGAAGACATGGTGTTGATCCCAGTATGTCGAAACACCAGGACCTTCTTCGTCACTGCATCATGAAACTTAACAATCAATTTCTGCTCTGACTGTATTGATTAAGTGACCCATTGAGTTGATTAACCCCAAGGGGGTCGGTTAAATGCTGTCCTTACAGAGTGGATTAGCCTTAATGAAGGTAATGAGGTCAGCTCTCAACTTTGTCACCTTTACGCACCTAAACGCACTTGTGTATTTTTAAAAGCGTGTATTTGAGTTATGCGCTGTCATCTTACCACCAGGGGCAGTGTGCAGAGGATGAAGATGATGGTCATGAAGACCAGGAGGATGAGATGCTCCACCTCCTCCGCCATGGACATCACCTTGCGCTCGCTGTTGGACCTCACGGTCTTCATCACCGAGCCGCCGTTCCTCTTCCGACGCTGGTACATCTTGAACAGCTGGTACATCACGAACCCGTTGCACGCCACTATGGCCAGCACCAGCACCAGCATGAGAGTGGCGTACAAGTTGGCGTAGACCCGGTCCGCCTTTCCGTTAGGGTTCATGTCAATGAAGCACCACGTTCCGGGGCAGTATTGTACATATTTACCGAATCCCGCAAAGGGAAGGAGACAGAATAGCGTACATAACAAAAACACCACCGGGATTGCGATGTAGGCACATTTCCGGGTGACGTGGCGGCTGTACAGGTAGGGGTACCCAATAGCAAAGCACCTCTCTAACGCCATAGAAAAGAGAAGCGACATGGTGGCCAGGCTGAAGAAGGTCATGCTGACGCCGAAGTACGAACACACGCTGCGAGATTCGGGCGACATCCCCACCAAGGTAGTGTTGCGCGAGTATGACAGCTGCACCAGCGGGCTGATCAGGCAGGTCCCCGCCAGGTCCGTGACCACCAGCACCGTGATGAGCACGTGGAACAACGAGCGGCGCCACGTGTCCCCGGTCCTCATGTCTCTGCGCCGGCGGATTTCCAGTATCACCAGAGCAGCCACGTTGCCGAAGATGCCCGCGGCAAACATGACGGCGCTGAGCAGCGGGCTCTTGGTGGCGTCGATGTGGTGCTTGAAGTGGCACGGGTCATTCTCTGAATCGGAATCCAACATGGCTGAAAACTGGCTGGATTTAATTTGAAAATATGTCCGGCTTCAAAAAAAAATAGAGTCAAAAGCGTATCCTTAAAAAGTTGTCTGCAGCCATCCTGGTGAAACAGAAAAGAAAGAAGCGATTTAGACTGTTGACTCATCATTTGATCAACTGAAGATGAGTCAGCAACTACTTTCATAATCTATAAATTGTACATATTTAGTTTTAGCCCAGATTAACAATATTTTAGAGGAAAAAGTTAAATCATATCATTACTAGTCACTTAGATGTTTTCTGAGTTTACTGATGATGTGATAATTTTCAGATGTGTTAAGACGTTCTTAAAGGGATAGTTCAGGTGTTTTAAAGTGTTGTATTAGGTACTGATCCATTGTCAGTGTATAATCTACAGTAGATGGAGTTTGGAGAAACAGACAGAGTACTAGTACGGGGGCAAAGCGAAGTACTGCTTTAGACGAGGCTGTGCTGTATTTAGAGTCTTCATCATACCTCGCAGAACACGGGAGTTGCTGGTTTACCGCTTCATCTAAGTCACTCAAGAACATTAACTAACTATGCTGGAGGGTAAAATTACATTTTTTTTCAATGGAGTCTGGTGGCTTTGACAAGAGCATATATGGATACAACAGCTGTAGCTCCCTGGTGGAAAGGGCTGTCTGACAGCAAGGTGAACTGGTGAAAATACTTTAAATATAGCGTACACTTAAACTGATACTGAATTTTTTAAAATTTTGCTGCTGCCCCCCCGTCCACAGCAGCACATTGCTTTTCTCCCGGGCTTGTACTCCAAGCTGGAGGCGTACTGACCGCCATCTACTAGGTAATAGTTAGGTAATACACTGACTCTGGATAAGTACAGTACAGCGCCACTTCAGAACACCCAAACTGTCCCTTTAATGGTTCAAATTGGAGGGCAATTTAGAAAGTTAACCAAAAAAATTTGTCAGCCACAACCCACAGCTATAACCCTGCTGTTTACTTGCCACTCTTTGGCCCGAGGAGATCCTGCAGGACGATTTCTAATCTCACTCTGACTCTGTTTTGACTGGATGTCAACAATGCTGACTGCACGCGCCACTCTAATTCCACGTTTGCGAGGCTTTGTCTAACTTAACTGATCCCACACATACACAGAGAAGGACGAACATCTTCTTCCTCTCATAGAAAGGAACGTTTTGCATATACTGAGAGATTCCAGGGCTTGAACTCTGCTCCAGTGTGAGATGGGATGTAAGTTGTGAAACCCAAAGTTTCTTCCTCTTCTGTCACAAGTTGACACATATCAGCTGACGAGGCTGAAGGTTCAAAGTTTTCTCACAGTTTTTTCGCTCAGATTCCCAGCTGTGCTGAGGATGTTACTCAGAAAAACGTGGAACCCCTGGCGGGCCATTTGTAACTGTGCCATCACTTTCACTTAACCGTGACTCACCTGCTTGCTCTGTAGTGCATGGTGTCCACTCTGGTGGAAGTTTAGGGCTCCAGATGTCACTGAAGTGGTCAAAAAAAGACACTAACAACTGTGGAAATGGCCCAAAACACAGAGGAGAGCTCTGCCAGATGTGCCCAGGTGTTCAGTCCGCGTTTGTAGAAGTTGAAGGCAGATTTTGTCAGTTGCGATGCTAGTTGAAGAGTACTGTTAAATCCCACATGTAAGATGTTATGTGAGAAAGAGTGCGCGCTCAGTTGGTTGCGTAAAGCGCACATAACATGCTGGCTGAGTGAGGCGAAGTTGATTTTATTTGGAATATAAATGCTGCTGAATGTATAGAGTTTAAGCCGAATGGAAGAACGACTACAGACGTATAAAATAGGTAAAATTCAGCTCTGACAGAATGAGCGTTTTTCAGTCAGCGTGGAAAACGTTACACTGGCGCGTTTTCTGAATGGAGTTTTGCACTAAGGTCGCTCCGAACGAGAGAGCAGCGCGAGGCAACAACTGTGACATCCGCGTGGACTCACCAGCCCCGAAACGCCTCCAAATAATGAAGTTCTCACCTCTTTCACAACCCGCTCCCCGCAGCGTAGACCTTCGTGTCCGCGTTTTTACCGTCCAGACCGAGTCGCTCAGGAGAGAAACGGATCCATACGCGCGGTTTGGTTCACTTCTGGAGCCGCTCCGGTTTAAAGGTGAGGCGCGGGGAGGGCGCGGCGCGCGGCGCTATGGTGAGGTGGGGATGAATGGGCCCGGGGTGCGGGGGAACGATGCGGTGACGTCGCACGGAAGGGGTACACCCACCCCGCGCGTAAAGGCTGGAGCAAGCTGCTGGATAATCCGCTAATAACCATTCAGCTGGAAAATGCAACCTCTGATCAAATACAGGGAACTTATATACTGTATATTACTCATTTATACCATTTCACAAATATTTAATAATTTTCAATTTTACTATTTTATGTCTCCAAAGATATTTGGATAGAAAAAGCACAGCTTTAATTTAAATTAAATGAATTTAAAATAAATTAAAATGTACACACGTTGTATATGTATGTTTAATCTATAGATATATTTTTTTGATTAATCAATCAATGATTTTAGTTAACAGAAAATAGTGAGCGCAGGGTGGTGTCATCAAATTATTTGCTTTGCCCAATTAATAGTCAAAAATAAGTGAAATAATATAGATAAAATGAAACAAAGCAGCACAAAAGCAGCATATCTGTCTGGAAATATTTTTTTATACTTAATTAATCAGCCATTCAAGTTGTTGACAGTTCATTTTCAACGAAGCACTTAATCGACTACAGTACCAAACCTGGTGTAACCTGTGAATAATATGTTAATATTTTATATAATTTCAGAAATAATAACTTCCAATTTGTGCGTATACATATTATATAAATATATATATATTATCCCACAAGAGTAGAATTTGTTAACTAATTGAAATCCTCACCATCCCTCCCACTCCATCACACCGCCATAGTTAGTTATACAAGAACACGCATAAATTACTTAAATATTTATTTTATATATAGAAAATAGTGACGAATGGCCACTGAGAGTTCCCAGAGCTCAGGGTGGTGTCATCAGTTTGTTTGATCCAACCAGCAGTCCAACATCCAAAAATATTATATTTAAAATTTCTATGATCAGACACATATCTGCCCAGTGGAGAACTGGAAATATGTTTTTTGCGCAATAATGTTTTTATTTATCAACCGTCCAAATTGTTGACAATTCATTTTCTGTTGAACCCTTAATTGCTTCAACACTAAATGTATTGTTTTACAGATTCAGGAGTTGCAGTGTGTGACGTTCACCCATGCTGTACAATAGACATTTACTAAATACAATCATAATAACAAAATGAATCTTGCAGTGCAAGTTCTTGAATCGGTGTTTGAAACAACACTGAAGGGGACTCCCAAATGTATGCAATGCATGTAATGCATGCAATTATCAATAATAATGACAAGAAACACATGGTGGACATATGAGTTTTTCTCCAGTGTGAATGATGTTATCGATATATTACAGATTGCATGTTGCTCACCTGGGTTTCCTCCGTCTATCACATGGATTTGAGGCGTTAAGTTCGCATCAGGATCAATAGACTGTTTGTTTTCTATCTGTGTACTTCATGTCTTCAAAGCAGTGTATCAGTTTATTTTTAGCATGTAGCTTTCATAAATGCCATAATGCATTCAACTTTTACATTTCATGACATTTCACAGTCTCACTATTATGTTGTTTTGTAGCTGTGACAGCGCTCGTCAGAGGCAGGAATCCTCCACGCTTCTACTTCCTGTTTCTTTTATCTGTCTTCCTGTTCTCTCTCTCTCTCTCTCTCTCTCTCTCTCTCTCTCTCTCTCTGTTGTTGTAGGTCAGTCTCTCCGTTCATTTCTGTCTCCTGCCCTCGCTCTATATTTATTTCCTCAGAGGCCTCTTTTACCTTGTCCTCTGCCCCTGCTGATGCCAGCATACCATTCTTCTCCTCCGTTGCTCTTTTCCTTCCTTTCCTCTCCTCTCTTGCTTCCTTCCCTTTTCTTTTCCTTCCTTTTCCATTTTCTTTCCTCAATGTCCTTCTCTTTCCTTTCTCGCTTCCTTCCCCTTTTTTATTTCCTTTCCTCTCCTCTTACTGGTTTCCTTCCCTTCCTTCTTCTCCTTTAATTTCCTTTCCTTTCTTTTTTTCTCTCCCTAATTTCCTTCCCTTTCCTTTCTTGCTTCCTTCCCCTTTATTTCCTCTCCTCTCCACTCAGTCGCTTCCTTTCCTTTTCTTTAATTTCTTGTCCTTTAGTTTCCTTTCCTTCCCTTGCCCCTTTCTTTCCTTGATTTCCCTTCCTTTCCTCTCTTGCTTCCTTCCCTTTTCTTTTATCGCTTGTCTTTTCCTTCCTTTTCCATTTTCTTACCTTAATTTTTCCCCTTTTTTTTCTCTTCCTTCCCCCCTTTTTTTTTTCCCTCCCTCTCCCCTTAGTCGCTTCCTTTCCTTTTCTTTAATTTCTTTCCTTGCCCCTTTCTTTCATTGATTTCCCTTCCTTTCCTCTCTTGCTTCCTTCCCCTTTCCTTTATCTCTTGTCTTTTCCTTCCTTTTCCATTTTCTTACCTTAATTTTTTTCCCTCTTCTTTCTCGCTTCCTTCCCCCTTTTTTATTTCCTCTCCTCTCCACTTAGTCGCTTCCTTTCCTTTTCTTTAATTTCTTTCCTTGCCCCTTTCTTTCATTGATTTCCCTTCCTTTCCTCCATCTTGCTTCCTTCCCTTTTCTTTTATCTCTTGTCTTTTCCTTCCTTTTCCATTTTCTTACCTTAATTTTCTTCCCTCTCCTTTCTGACTTCCTCCCCCTTTTCTATTCCCTTTCTTTTCCTTTCCTCTCCTCTCTTCTCCTCTTACTTGCTTCCTCCACTTTTCTTAAATTTCTTGCTCTCTAATTTCCTTTCCTTCCCTTACCCTTTTCTTTCCTTGATTTCCTTTCCTCTTGCTTGCTTCCTTCCCTTTTCTTTTATTTTTTGTCATTTCCTTTCCATCTCTTTCCTTTTGGTTTCATTGTCTTTACCTTTTTTACCCTGTTCTGTCCGAAGATTTGTCTTTGATTATGAGTGAATCTTTCTGTTCCACCCTCTAGTAAGATAAGATAAGATATTCCTTTATTAGTCCCACTTTTTTTCAATTAGTCTTTATTAGTAGCTATCGATCCAGATGATTCATGTAGAAGCAAGCTGAATGTATTGTTAGTGTTAGTGCTTCATTTCCCTCAACACTGCTTTACAGCAACACAGTACACCCGTGTGTGTGTGTGTGTGTGTGTGTGTGTGTGTGTGTGTGTGTGTGTGTGCCAGACTGCTAATGGTCCATTGGTGGGTTGATTGGTTTGGGTGAATATCTGATGTCAGCAGCCTGTAATTACACACTGAAATACAGGAAAACATTACCAGAGAGGAAAACAGGATCATTAGAGACTAATGATGAAATGCCATTTATTGTGGATTTTATATGCAGCCATTTATTGAGAATCTATATGTAAACATGATCTGATTACATGGCCGATACTGATTATTTAAGATATGCGAGACTGACTATACGACACTTTTATACAAAGTAAAACATGCATTGTAGTTTTCCCAGACTAAAGTGGGTTTTATGATCTCAGCCTGGCCTCTGGCTCCACCTATAGGCTGCTCTGGGTAAGTACATTCACCAACACTAGAGACCATCCTCTATTTTAGCCTTGTGGTTGAGAAACATTCAGTAAAATCTACAGATGTCCTTTTTTCTAATTGTATCACTGCTAAAACTCTGCTAGAGTTAGTTAATTTTTCATCTGTTCATTCTTTTATCAACATGGGAGTGGGCAAATATGATTGCTTTATGCAAAAGTAGACTTATGCAAACCCAGTAGAACCTATTTTCATTCACATATCTTGAGGTCAGAGGTCAAGGGATCTTTCTTAAAATGGCCATGACTGTCTATGATACCAGTATCTTCATTCTTTAAAACTGAGTCTGCTACAGCTTGCATCAACGCGTTAACGTGGCGTTAAAATGAATTTGCGCTAACGTGTTATTAGCGCGTTAACTTTGACATCCTTATTATATACATTAGATTTTTTTTTTGGTAATTAATTCTACACATTAACAAGGCAAAAACCTATTTTCTGAATTTGTTTGCAAATGTAAGACCATCTGCGTTCTGTTTTGTTGTTTTTCAAAAGGAAACGGCCACTCAGCCGTTAGCAAAAAGCAGTGACGTAGGTTGCCACGGTAAGCTAATGGAAGCTAATCAATAAGGTTATGAATAATGTGAGCGTTAGCACTAGCTGAGTCAGCATTAGCTGTGGTAAGTGTGGAAATAACTGAAAGGACTAGTACGTATTTTATGAATTGGGGCTATATGTGTGCCGCCATGTTCTGCGGGGTAAAAATCGCTGTTTCTTTGTATGGAGTCTGGTGGCTTTGAAGAGAGCGATATAACTGCTTGGGTTCCCTGTGAGAAAGTCCTGTCTGACAGCGAGGCAAAGTGGCTGTGGACGAATTTAACGAATTTTAGACACATAAAAAATAGTAATAATAAATGAATATTTAAGTGTGCCGTGTATGCTATATTAAGGATATTTTGACAGGTTTACCTCACTGTCGGACTGCCCTTTCTGACGGGGAACTAAAACTTTTATATTACTCAGATCAGACTCCATTCATAAAGACAGTCACTTCACTAGTTGCTGGTCTGAGTTACTGTATGTAACGTTTAATACACCGACTATAAGGATATATATATATATACTGTACATTATCTTCTTAGATAGGAGACATAGCATTTTGATGCTAAATCATCCCGACTTTAACCAGCATTTGGAGCAGCAGCAAAACATATTTTAGACACCTAAAAAGACAAATAGCAGTTAAAATGTACGTTATATTTACAAGACTTTCACCACTTTACCTTGCTGTCAGACGGCCCTTTCCAAGTGGGAACAGAAGGCGTTCTCTAAGCTTTCTTCATTGCCACCAGACTCCTTTGAAAAAAACTGTAATTTTACCTTGCAGAAGAAGGGGGCTGCTGGTCTACTGCTGCATCGATGGCTGAGATCGTTTGTGTTATTGTGTGAATCCGAACTAACATATACCACTAAAATATGCTTATAGTTTTTGTGTAATTTTTTAAACGAGTTTACTGAGTGATGATTTAATGCTCAGGCCTGTAGTGAATTCATCTGGGCTTTTTGCCCTCAGGTTGGTCTGCAGCAAGTGAAACACATGCTCAGCTGGAGTGACGTGGCCAGTCCAACACATGTTTGACATCATTCAGTTGACTGAATATGGATTTGTCCTCTGTCTACAGGACTAAGGATTCTCTGTGCTGGACCATCAGCCGTCCCTGGACCTCTGTCGCCCCCCTCTGGCTGTCGGCGCCTCATTCCAGATGTCTTGGACTGGGTCCAGGAGGCTCGGCCTTTCCTCTTATCTGTGTTTGAATGTGGGCTTCAGTATTGTGTTTGTGGATCTGTCCTCTCTCCAGGTCTCTGTGGTGGAGAAGAGGTCGCCTTGCTCAGGACCTTCTGTTTGGGCAACCTGGTCATTTTCTCCAGTTATGATTTCAAGCTAATTAATAATGTCAAACTGATTTTATATTCTGCTTTTACTGTTTAGGATCTCTTCTCTGTTTACTGTTCAGGATGTCTCTGTTGCTTTTAATGGGATTTTTTTCCATTTTTTTCCTGTTTAAAGGGTTTTTGGGAGCTTTTTTTGATCTGGATGAAGAGTGTAAATATGTGGTGTTGTATGCTGTACAGATATTAAACCCCTTTGATTATATATCCTGTATACACAAATATAATTGTCTTGATATTCTTATTGTCATTTTACAAAGATACAAAACAGGAAACACGATGGTGTTTTTGTTTGTAAAATGATAAATTATGTTGTTGATTTAAGAAAAATGTGTTAACTGACTTTCAGATCCATTTTTTTACTGTTTACTTCTATATTTATTATATATTTACAGCTTATTTATTATCTTTACTGTTTACCTACCTATTTTTACAGTTTATTTATTTTGAATCTTTAACGATTATTTATTTACTTATTATATTGTTATCGTTCATTTATTTATTATTTTTACTGGTTACTAATTTCTTATATTTTTAAAATTTATTATCTTTGTTGTTTACTTATTTATTATATTTTTACGGTTTATTTTGTTTACTGTTATGTATTATATCTTTGCAGTTTATTTATTATCTTTACAGTTTATTTTATTTACTGTTTACTTATTTATCACAGCTTTAAGTTTATAATTTTTAGTTTACTTATTTATCACAGCTTTACAGTTTATTCATTATATTTACTCTTTATGATTTATAGTATATTTATGATTTATTTTATTTACAGTTTACTCACTTATTTATTATATCTTTACAGTTTATGATCTTTATGATTTACTTATTTATCACAGCTTTACATTTAGTTACTATATTTACTGTTTATTTATTTATGGTATATTTATAGTTTTTCATTACAGTTTACTCACTTATTTATTCTTATCTTATTTATTATTTATATCTTTACAGTTTATTTTATTTACTGTTTACTTATTTGATATATATTTGCTATTTATTATATTTACTGTTTACATAGTTATACATTTACAGTTTATTTATTACCTTTGTTGTTTATTTATTTATTATATATTTATTTAACGTTTATTGATTCATAGTATTTACTGTACTTATTATATTTACTATATTTTGTCCCCTTTGCTGCGGTAACTGCACATTTCCTCACTGTGGGATTAATAAAGGATTATTTTACTTTTTTTATCATTAATTTTAGGGCTACTTTGTATAATTATTTATGTTAATTTGCTGGAGAACGGTGTACATGCTGCATGCTGCCATGTGCTGACACTAGGGGGCGCACAAGGCAAAGTATTTTAAGGTTGCAATATGGCCTTTAATGAGTGAATAACTTAAATAAAACAGATTTAAATGACATAATAATTACAAGTATGTAATGTAAATTATGATTGATAATTTCTAGTGTATGTAAAAGAAAAAATGTAAATACGAGACATAATAGATGCTAATAATAATAATGATAATAATAATGATTTAGCCACCTTGAATTTAAAACGTTTATTATAATACAGTTTATATTTTTTTATGAGAATATAAAGTCTCCTTTCTACCTTGATAAATGTCTTTCAATGAAATTCCCACGTGTGTGTTAGTGTGTATAAATAACCCAATGTCTCTTTTTCATTGTTGTGAAACAGATAGAGTTACATCCGGATTAAAAACGCTCTATTTGTCTTCTCTAATACGAGCCAGATGTTACCTCCAGGACCGTCCAGCTGTCACTCAACTCTCCCCCGACCAATCAGAGCGGGCCCTGACTCCGCCCCCGCCCCCCTCCCCTCCCCTCCCTGCGGAGCGTCGCTCTGCGCGGCGGAGGTGGAGACGGAGAGGAGGAGAGATCTCCGTCTTTCTGCTGCGCTCCCTGACTCCATCCGTAGCCGTCAGAGCTGCTCAGTCCCCCCCGGCTCTACCATGGAGAGAGGGCCGCTGCTGGCTGCGTGTCTGCTGCTCTGGAGCTGCAGCGTGGCTGTGGTTCCAGCCATCCAGAGGGCCGATCTCTTCCCGTACGGCACCCTGAGTGGAGATCTGATTCTGGCAGAGGGCGACGATGAAACTTCCAAAGTGCTGTCCCTGCCCAGACCCTTCTACTTCTACGACTCCTTCTTCTCCCAGCTCTATGTGAGTAGACCGCATCAGCGCTCATCCGCATGCCTGTCACTGACTGCCTTTATGATGTTGGCTGCGAAAGCGTGAACGACTCTCTGCAGGTGATGTTTGCAGCTGTGGAGTCACCGCCGCAGCAGAGCAGCGGTTTTTATGCCGCCAAATGGAGCCATTTATTAACATGTGATTGAGGAAAATCTGCTTTCTGTTTGGCCGAATTCTGTGATCACTCCCCATGCAAGAAATCTGCACTCATCCTCACATCACTGTCTGTTAAAACGAATGAATACTCAGCAGATGTTGAGAGTCAGCAGGTGATCGAGAAGGAATTGTGCTTGTAAAAACTTTTATATTAATTACTGGAACCTCAGTGGTGAAAGATCGGATCATTAACTGAAGTAAAGTAGCAACGCTTCACTATAAATTGACCTCATTACAAGTAAAAGTAGCAAAACTTAACTATAAAGTAGCAATGCTTCACTATAAATTTACCTCATTACAAGTAAAAGTAGCAAAACTTCAGTATAAAGTAGCAATGCTTCAGTATAAATTTACCCCATTACAAGTAAAAGTAGCAAAACTTCAGTATAAAGTAGCAATGCTTCACTGTAAATTTACCCATTACAAGTAAAAGTAGCAAAACTTAACTATAAAGTAGCAATGCTTCACTGTAAATTTACCCCATTACAAGTAAAAGTAGCAAAACTTAAGTATAAAGTATAAAGTAGCAATGCCTCACTATAAATTTACCTCATTACAAGTAAAAGTAGCAAAACTTAAGTATAAAGTAGCAATGCTTCACTATAAATTCACCTCATTACAAGTAAAAGTAGAAAAACTTAAGTATAAAGTATAAAGTAGCAATGCTTCACTGTAAATTTACCCCATTACAAGTAAAAGTAGCAAAACTAAAGTATAAAGTAGCAATGCTTCACTATAAATTTCCCTCATTACAAGTAAAAGTAGCAAAACTTAAGTATAAAGTAGCAATGCTTCACTATAAATTTCCCTCATTACAAGTAAAAGTAGCAAAACTAAAGTATAAAGTAGCAATGCTTCACTATAAATTTACCTCAATACAAGTAAAAGTAGCAAAACTTAAGTATAAAGTAAAGTATAATGTCGCGATGCTTCACCATAAAAGTACTCCTGTACAAATAAAAGTAGCAATACTTCACTAGAACATTACTACATTACAAGTAAAAATAGCAATACTCCACTATAACAACACTACATTACTAGTGAAAATAGCAATACTTTACTTTAACATTATTACATTACACGTTAAAGTAGCAATACGTCACTATACAATGACTCAGGGTTAGGGTTAGTCTGATGTCCCGGTAAATAAAAATCACAGTACTTTAGTATAAAATTACTCCTTTGCAATTAAATGTAGCAATACTCCAAATAGTAAGCAGTACTTCACTATAAAATGCCGGCCGCCATGTTTCCACAGTAGCTGGTTGCAGTCTACCACCTAACCACTAGATGCTGCCAAATCCAACACACTGCACCTTTAAAGTACATTAATGCACCTGTAGTTAAAATACAACAATATGATTCAGAAACGGGCCATTCTGCATAATGAGTACTTCTACTTTTGCGACATATATTTTGATGGTAATACCTATTTAAGTACAAACATCTCAAAATGTTACTGAAGTACAGTACATGAGTGAAAGTACTTTGCTCCATCCCACCAACTGCAGTGTTGCTTTCCATATCTTATTATACCCATCAGCAGAATGTGTCACGCTGTTACGTAGCGTAATCCATCAAGAGGAAAACCAGTATGTGGTTTGATCAGGAACCAGGCCCAGAGGTCCTTGAGGAGGTTCCAGTGGTTTACGAGGGGGATCTAGGGGGTCATTATGTGGTTCCTGGGTTCCATGAGGGGGTTCCAGTGGTTTATGAGGGCGTACGGGTTCATTAGGGGGTTCCATGGGTTTATGATGGTGTTTCAGATATTTCTTGGTCTGCAGGAACACCAATGGAGGACTGCTGGTGCTGGTTATTAATCAGTGTCTCTGTCCTTCCCTAGGTGGCTACTAATGGCATCATCTCAGCCCAGGACCTGCCGATGGAGAAGCAATACGTGGACGACGGCTTCCCCACAGATTTCCCAGCGGTGGCTCCGTTTCTGGCCGACATCGACACCAGCGGAGGGCGAGGACAGATTTACTACCGGGTGACGGAAACGCCAAGTGTGCTCAACAGAGTGGCCCAGGTCGGTTTTTTGCTCTCTTTCTTTAATTTGACTTGCCTTATTTTTTGCTCCGTTGATTTTTGTTGTTTTGCAACCATATCGTTTCTTAAAATGCCAATTAAAAGCGTGAAATGACATGTTTTGCACTGTGCTTGACTACAGATCTGGATTCTTCCCTTTTCCAGTTCTCCATCCATTAGTTCAATCCATTGTACGCTCCATCTTTCCTTCCCCCCCCTTCTTTCCTCCATCATTCATTCATTCATCTGCTCACCCAGGAAGTCCACCGAGGATTCCCAGATGCAAAATTCACACCGACGTACGTTGTGGTGGCGACGTGGGAGAACGTCGCGGCGTATGAGGAACAATCTCGAACCGCTGGGGCTTCAAACAAGGTAAGATGGGCGGAGAGCTCATCTTGTCTCTGGGCCTTGTTAGTCTGAATGTTGATTTATGACTGAAAGAAGTAATTTTATCATCATCTAAGTGTGTTTGGGTTCTCGTGAGAGACACAATCCCAAATTCCTGGAGGATGTGCATCACTTGTAATCAGCCTGGGGCGGGGGGTCTATTTGTAATTCCCTTCCCCTCCTAATCTGCCTCTTAACCTTTTCGAGGGGTCAGAGGTCATCTTTAAGGGTCATCAAAGTGCCTCTCCCGACTCGTTATCCCCTCACATGCAGGTAGACGCAAACATGCCTCGGCCATTAATGCTCACATGCTCTGTTGGACTTTACTTCCCTCCCTGTTTGTCAGCCAGTTACCAGTAATTAACCCGGTTTACTTACAGTTTAAGTTCTCGTCTCCAACCCATTTCCACCTCAGTTTGTATTCAGGGTTTCTGACATATTTGAATACATTTTGGCACAAAACTAGATTTTTCAGTATTCCCTGTCCCGCACCTGTCCCTTTCACCTTGTCCGGTATCTTTGCCTCACATCTCGCCCCCCTTTCAACCCTCCCGTGGCCCCCTGGGGAGGCACGCCTCGCAGCTTGAACACTTTAATTTACACGTCCGTAATTTTCTAGGAATTGTCCTGGAAAGAAGCGTGTAATTTGGAGCTAATTATAGGGAAAATAGGAATTTTCTCGAAAATAAAAGCTCTATTTAAACCCGTTCATTTTTCACATAAGAAACTTTACTCACCGTATTTGTTAAGTTGTATGCTTGCCTGTAGACAAATGTCGCATTTTTGCATGTTCAGATGACCCACTGTGCTTTAGGCTCTTCGCTTTAGGCTATGCTAGGAGTTCATCGAATAATTAAAGGGCTACTCCAGCAATTTAGGGTGTCACTTCCATAAAGTTGGGCGATTCGCAAGAGACAGAGTAAAAAAAGGGCCGTTAAAGTTGAAGCAGCAGAAGCTGGGATATCCTCATTTTAAGACTAGCAGGGGACAAACTTTAAAAACTACATTTCCCATAATGGAATCGTGTACAGTCTTACATTAGCCCTTCCTTAGCTTCTAAATGCACACTTTTCAAACTTCGTACTACAGTTTGTAATGCAGGCTTTACCAAATATAGTCCAAAGGCTTTTACTCACCAGGGGCTTGATGAATAAACGACACAAAATGCAAAATACTCACATATGTCTAGGGCTTTTATTGTGAAAGATAAGAATGGAAGGAGTGGTTCTGGTCTGCGCTACCTTTGTCAAGGTTGAAAGGAGTAACTAAGTCAGCCATCTTGATTCAGACTACAGTGCCTCCGTGTTGTTTCATAAACCTTGACTCAACTCAACCCATTTCGCACAATGTGATTGGTTGATGCCTTTATTTGCGGTGAGAAAGCTCAGAAAATCTACTTCCTTCTAAAAAAAAAAAATGCTGCCGCTTTTTCACTGTGTAATATTCACGTTACGTGTGAAAAGTACTCATGACAAAAACAACAGGTTTTGAATTAATCGCACAGAATTTTTTGTTATTTTCTTAACGAAGTTGATTTTCGGAACTATGAAGGCATCGACCAATCGCGTTGTGGGGAACCCGCCGGAACACGGAAGCTCTGTAGTTAGAACCAGTACGGCAAACTTCATTCCTCCTTTCAATCTTGACAAAGGCGGCACAGACCAGATCCACTAGATATGTAATATTTGTACTTTTTGCACTAATTATGCATTTTCGTGTCTTTTATTTGTCTTATCTCCCGTGTGCAACGGCCTTAAATCTCACGATCAAGTTAAGAGTTAACTCTGATGACATCACTATGACATCATCAGGGTTATTTTTTCAAACTTTGTAAAGCTCCCTTTAAACCCGCAGAAGACATTATACAACTTGATTAATAAACTGAACTAAAATGCCCATTTAATTGGAAGTGTACCAATTAAAGACTTTCTCTATATTCTTTATAATTCATACCAAATTTTCTGGTTCTTTGGGGAAACTTTCCCCAGAAATTGTGGACCTTTAAGAGAACTAGAGGCTTTGTTTGCGTTCGTCTTTGGGAAAGAGTCCAAGTCAAGTCAGGCCAAGTGAACTTATCGATCAAACAAACAGCGCTCTGTTGTTCCTGGTTTGCCGCATGTAGGAGGCAGGGATGAAGGGAGTGGTAGATTTAAGGAAAAACCCCAGGAGATCCCTACTCTGGCTCTCCCTCCCTCTCATCTGTTTGTCCTTTCTCTTTGCTCTCCTGGTCTGGTTTCTTTTTAAGCCTTCCTCTCCGTTCCTGATTGATCAGCCAAATGGACGAATTAGCTCATTGAGCCTCAAATAATTAAAATAATAATTCTGTTGACTAAATTCTGATTGGACGCTGGTGTCCACCACTGAAAGAGTTTGTTTAGTTGTTTGGAGGGTCTGCGTGGCTTGTCAGATCGGAGCAGTCCAGGTCCCGGTCTGGGATTTGCTTCAGTGGGTCTCCCTTCGGACTGATAGCATCTTCCTTTGAAGTGATTAAGCCAGAGGTGCTGGGCGGGGTGGGTTGGGGGTAGAGTGGTATGTGTGTGTGAACTGATTAACCTGAGGTGTGTGTTTGCCGGGGATGTGTATTGGGGGCGACGGCGTGGGGGGAGGGGGCAGACTATGTGGTGTTTGGGGGTCAGATATAGGGTTGAGAGGACTGGAAAGCAGAGCCAGAGAGAGAGAGAGTTCACATCCCTAAAAAGTGGGCTTGTGTTTTCTATGAAATTAGTCTTAAAGAGGCTATTATCATAATTGGGAAGTAATTGCTTCACTTGAAACCTGTAACACACCCTCTGTTGTGTCTGCTAATGACCAGAGCCATTTCCACAGAGAATCTGGCCTTCTGTGTGGTGATGTTTTAACACATGTTGACTTTACTTTCAGTAGCATATTGCTAATCCTTCCTCACACGAGGACACCTGTCGTGTTAGCGGATGCTGTTACACACATTCCCATGGATGTCATTATTCGAAGCAGCAGAAGTCGACTTATGTGCTTCTTCGTCACCCACGAAAAGTGAAGCCGATAGTTTGATTTTATATTTTGATACCAGCACAGGATTGTGCATGTTCAGAAACTAACGCTAGTTTGACTTGAGTGTCAAATGCATCAGTATATTAAAGCAATAGTTGGATATTTTGGGAAATACTCACTTTCTTGGCTGGGCGATATATCAATATAGAAACTATACATCGTCTTAGATTTTGGGTATCGTAATATGCCATAGGTGTTGTCTTTCCCTGTTTTTTTGAGGCTGCATTACAGTAAAGTCAAACATAAATTGCTAAGAAGTGAAAGTCAGTTGATTGTTTCATTGCAGCATTGCGCCGCTTCCGCCATTTTGGACTGAACGCGACTAACGCGACGCCAAAAAAGTGCAAAAATAAAACAAAATTAATTTTATTCTACCAAAATGGCCAGTGCTGGATAATAAAATATGATATATAATAAGAATTGGCTGTTGTGTGTGCTTTTAGGTATACTCGTTGGTAAAGTGATGAACTTACCAGACTGTTCTAGCTGTTCTATTATTTGCCTTTACCCTTTTAGGTATTATATTAATGGTGATTATTGATGAAAAAATCTCTGTAAATGTTTTGCACAGGTCATGCAGCAATTTTCTAATAACAATCAAATAATTCACAGTGATTTTTGAATAGTATTTTTGCTTTGAATCCCTAGAAAGCATCAGTAGTCAAACCCTACAATATAGAACCCTACAATATCATCCTAATATTGATATCGAGGTATTTGATCAAAAATATTGTGATATTTGATGTTCTCCATAATGCCCAGCCATAGCTGAGAAGATTGACACCACTCATGTGTGTACTGAAAATATGAAGCTAGAGCCAGCAGAGTAGCTTAGCTTAGCATACAGACTGGAAACGGGGAAACCGCTAGCATCAAAGCTCTGCAACGGTTGGGGCAGTCACTGAGCTGCATGGGGTTAGCAAGAAACTGGTTCTCAAAGTGCAAATAATAACTGATTTCTTCCAATAGATGGATTAGAGCAGAGCAGACCAAATAGCCACTTTGTGTTTAATGCTAACTAGCAATTGTTAGCATGGTAACACACTAATCTAAGACAGTGACCATGATAAACCTGCTAAACATCAGCATGTCAATCTCATTAGTTAGCATGTTAGCATGTTGGGACATTAGCATTAGCATGTCCGAAGCCTCTTAGTCTTGTTATAATACTTTATGATGGTTAATTTACCAAGTTTCAGTTAGAAAATATATAAGAAACACCCATCTTCTCATATGCGTCGCTAAATCCAGAATTGAATGTTCGGTGGCGTGATGGGTGCCGCAGTGGGAGTCGACGATATGAAAAGATTTGAAAGGAAATAGCACATAGTGACAGTATAAGGGACGTGCACATCTAACCTCAAGTTCCCTTCCTGAGAGCGTTCCTGTTTATGAGCAGCAATTTCAGTTGGAATGTGATTTTACATTTGACCCCAGCAGACCTCTTCCCTCCAGGTTGAACAGCATGTTACATGTCCGCTGTGTTGAGGTCAGATGGGACCGAATGAATGAAGAAATGGACTCCTCTGTTCCTTCCCTCACCTTTCAGTTTGCTCTGTTCATATAACATAAGATAAGATATTCCTTTATTAGTCCCACAGTGGAGAAATTCACATGTGGCCTCTTCTCTTCACTTCAATGTGTTTTTCTTCTTTTCTCGTCTTCTCTCATCCGTCCTTTTCTCTGCTCTTCCCTTCTCTCCTCTCCTCTGTCCTTCTCTTCTCTTCTCTCTCTGTCCTTCTTCTCTTTTCTTCTCTTCTGTAGCACAATAGGAACTATTGTTCCTATTAGTGTTATTTGTTGTTTCTGGGGGCCCCCTTGCAGTGACACACGGAGCTTCCCTTGAAATCTGTTCATCCTGGTTCAAAGCAGACTCTGACTGAAAATCAGCTCTCATAATGTTATTCTGTCTATCACTGAGCCTGTCTATAAGCAGAAACAAAGCCTTGAGGCTGTACAGCTCCATAATGGCCGGTAAAATCCCCAGACTACATGAGTTTAACTTGGATACAGGCTTGAGACTTGGGATCTTGACGGCTTTACTAATTACTAGTACAGTCATAGTGCGCTGGTTTGTAGTTGCGGGAAAGATGCTCATGTTCACGAACCCTCCAGGATCTAAGAAAAGCAGCCATGGTTTTACCCGCCATGTGTTCTTTAGCTGATCAAAAAGGTTTTGAAAAGCTTTCATAAGCGCTGGAGTTGTACAGTTTCCTCAAGCTTTGAGAAGAGCGGGGAATCCTTTGGAGTCCGGCTGATCCGGATGAAGGTCTGACAGGAAAGCCACCTAAAAGATCGGAGCAGGGGTTTTCATACGACAGCGACGAAATACCGACTGTTCCTGGCCACAAGCCTGGTGTGTGTGTGTGTGTGTGTGTGTGTGTGTGTGTGTGTGTGTGTGTGCGCCAGTTCCCACGCTGTAGGCAGTTCCGTTTGTAGCACTCCGGCGAGGTTGGCAACTGGCCTGCAGCTGCTTTCCTCCCTCTGCCTGTTTGCAGCTGTTCTGCGGCCGGCGAGCTGAAAAACCGGCAACCGACAAACAAGTGTTGTACGTTCATCCAGGCATCCCTCTATCTCCGTCTCTCTCTCTTCCTCGGGATGTTCCAGACTAACCATCCAGCTTTGGATATTTGTTATGCGATTCAGAACATTTGTTTCAGACTCAGGAAACACAGGCAAGATGAGAAGTCTGTTAAACTATCATTAGTAGGGCAGAGTAGACTAAACTATATAAAGACAGAGTAAACCAGACCAATAAACAACAAACAGAACACAGCAGCTGCTGTAGGGTGTGCAAAAGTCTAATGCTAACTTATATATGCCTACTAACCTAGCGTTAACTACAAAGGTCTGCTTGGTTTTCTGGACGCAAAGATTGGGATATAGGCCTTGAAAGCTTTTGAATCCTGAAAATATGAAGAAATCTATAGATCAACAGTGTATACTGCGTATGACATATTTGTATGGTTGCAAAAGCTACCGTCTAATTACTAAGCAATTCTGGCAACAATTGAATCGAAGGCAACTGGACTTAGATTTGTCTCTGAAGACGTTTCGCCCCTCATCCAAGTGGCTGCATCAGTTCGAACGCTACAGCCTGACTAGTCACCACTAGTCTGACCAAAGACTAGTGGGGTAAGTAAGTAAGTCAGACTAGTGGGGACTAGTCAGACTGTAGCGTTCGAACTGATAAAGCCACTTGAATAAGGGGCGAAACGTCTTCAGAGACAAATCTAAGTCCAGTTGCCTTAGATTCAATTGTTGCCAGAATGAATATGACCTGGATGAATGAGAACATTCACAGACTAACTACAAAGCAAGAAATCTCTGTCAAGTTGTCTGTGTGTCCTTCACTTATCTCAAGAACCGCTCATCCAATCGACTTCGCGCTTGGCGGGTGTATTGTTTCGGGACCCAAGGACGGGCAGTGTCAAATTTGGGGCAATTCGAACATGTTGAATATTAATAAACTTTTCATAAACAAGCAAACGCAGCGGGGGTGGGGCTTCAGGGCTCTGCAGACTGATTGTAAAGATCCACCAAATTCGGTCAACAAACATCAGCGTTAACTAGTTTGACTGTTCGGAATTTTGCGAGCCTGCTGCCTTATCATGGATGGACCTCATTTGCATAAAATTGAGGTCAACTCACAGGGCCGTATCTATCATGCATGATGTGTCCAGATCTCCTACTGTCTATAGCAATTGAATAGGTTCGGTTGACTTCACATGCGTAAAAAAATTTATGTATCTCAACCATGAGTCAAGTATGTCATCTGCAGTTCACTTTTGCTGCTGGGTGCTTGATATACTAACACAGCAACTGAGCTCTTTCACTTCCCTGGAGTCAACAAGCAATGAGCAGATCCCGACAATGCTGCAAGTAGCAATACCTGGAGCGATATTGCGAATCCTATCATTACAAAAGCATGACCCGCCCTACTCTGATTGGGTTATGCTATGATACTAAGAGCAACAAAAGCAAGAAAGCTTTGCCGGCAGAATTGTCACAGAGTTGCCGTTGTTTAAGCGCTAGTTAAAGAAAAGAAAGAAAGAAAGATATTCCTTTATTAGTCCCACAGTGGGGAAATTCAGTTTTACACTCTGTTTTTCACACACAGTACATATACATGCGTCAATGGAGAGATGTCAGAGTGAGGGGGCTGCTCCTGACAAGCGCCCAGAGCAGTTGGGGGTTTGGTGCCTTGCTCAGGGGCACCTCGGCAGTGCCCAAGAGGTAAACTGGCACCTCTCCAGCAACCAGTTGGTCTTGGTCCATGGGGGTCTTGAACCCGTGACGTCCGCGTCCTAACCCAAGTCCTTACAGACTGAGCTACTGCCGCCCCCGTTGATGTATCGTTAAATACCACTGGGAACTGGCTAACAGCATTTTTTCAGAACAGGGTAAAACAAAAGCATATAATTGGTTAACGCTTCACCGCATTATCGGAGTGCTGAAAAATGAAACTTTAACATTACCGTAACTAATCGCACTCCAACCCATGAAGGCAACCAGTGCTGGCCAATTACTGGTAGAGTAGGGTGGGTCATGCTTTCGCCATGGCAAGATTCGTAATTTAGCATACTGGTAGCCAAGCAACTGGACTGCTCCAAACGGGCACACGTTCCAAACGGCATGCTCTCCGATACCAGAGCCAAGTAATCAGCCCATTCCAAACTGCCACGCCCCCAATGGGCACTACGCTAGTTGTATCAAAAATAGCAAATAGCATTAGCCCTACTTTAAAGGAATAGTTCGACATTTTGGGAAGTTCTTTCGCGTTCTTGCCAAGAGTTAGATGAGAGCACTGATGCCACATTGAAATGAAAATATGAAACTGACTTTGAAACTCGTCCTTGGAATATGTTATACAAAGTGTGTTTAGTTTATCTAAATGAACTTCCTGTATCTTGAGTTAAGCTATTGGGTATTTCCAGACTCTCAAACAAATCCCCACCGTGCAGCAGATAAACCTAGCAGACTGATGATGTTACCACCTAAAGCTTAAAGCTTAAAGGACGACCCTGACAGCAAACATTTGTTGCTCCTGGAGACAATTAACGTCTGTGCGTGTGTCTGGTCAATGTTGGGAGTGTGAGGACACTCTTTAAAAAAAAGGTGTAACAAAATGCCTGTAGGAAGGTCGAGGGGGGTTGTCGGAGCACATGCTCACATACTGAGCTACACACCGTCGGAGAGTCTTTGATGTGTTTTGGCTGCTATTTGTTGTCTTCCAGCTGTGAGTGTGTAAAGCACACCGGGACTACTTCACACAGACAGACTCAAACACAGCAGATGACCACACAGATAGAGGAGAGCGCAACTTAAAGGAGTAGTTTAACATTTTGGGAAATGTGCATATTTAGCTTCTTGCCAAGAATTAGATGAGAGGATTGCTACCACTCTTATCCCTATATAGACTATGGGGTACAATATATACACTACGGCACTACGGTTGGAGTTCTCTAGTTAATCCACCCGGAATGACGGCAAGCTCCGAATTAAGTTTTCTTCACTTTCGTTTTGACAGTGTCGGTGAGTCCCGTAACGCCCCGACAATCCATCCAACAGTGCAGCTTCGTAGCTCACCAGAGTCGTAATAAAACATTTTGACAGATTTTTTAGCGCCCTGCGCCGCATGAAATTGGTTCGAGGTCAGTAAGCACAACCACAATTGATACATATGGTGCACTGTTGATTGTTTTAGAAAATTAAAGGATTTTACGTGCGAAAAATACGGTGTGTATATATTCTACAGTGTAAAATCGCTACACTAAGGCGTACAACATATACACTATGGCATACTATATACATGTATATGTATATGCATCCCCACGACATACATATATATAAATGTATATACATATATATACGTATATATATATGTACATATATATATATACACATATATATATATATATATATATATATATACGTATATATATATATATATACGTATATATATATATATATATAACATACATATATATCACAGTGTATAACAGCTACACTAAGGTGTACAACATATACACTATGATATTCTACATGTGTAAATATATGCCCCCCACATACACATATAGACACACATGTATATACATATACACTATATATGTACATATATATACATATATTACATATAATGTATGTATATATATGTATATATACATATATACGTATATATGTACATATATATATATATATATGTATATATACAGATATACACATACATATATATCTCTATGTAATATATATATATATATATATATATATATATATATATATATATATATACATGTATATACATATATGTACATATACATATATATATATATATACGTACATATATACATATATGTACATATACATGTGTATATATATATACGTTATATATACGTATATATACGTATATATGTATATATACGTATATACATACAGATATACACATACATATATATTCTACAGTGTAAAATAGCTACACTAAGGCGTACAACATATACACTATGGCATACTATGTACATGTATATGTATATACATCCCCGTGACCCCTAATGGGAAAAGCGGTTGACGATGGTTGGATGGATGGATGTTTATACGTACACATATATACATACATGTACATATACATGTATATATATATGTATATATATACATGTATATGTACATATACATGTATATATATACGTGTATATATATATATATATATATATATATATATATATATATATATATATAACATATATATATATACGTATATACATATATATACCTCGTGCTTCAAGCTAAACGCTAATGTCAGCATGCTAATATGACCCACAATGACAAAGCTAACATGCTGATGTTGTGCATGCAGAATGTTTAACATGTTTACCATCTTAGCTCATTGTGTTAGCATGCTAAGATTGGCTAATTAGCACTAAACAGTACAGCTAAGGCTGATGCGAATGTCCTTAGTTTTGCATGTGTTTGATCGCAAACCAAACAAGACCTGATGATGGTACTAGTGGAAAAATAGTCATGACAATCCATGCAATAGTATTTGAGATCTTTCTGTCTGGACTGCAACTAAATTCACCAGAGGAACTTAAATGGCGTCATATAAATGGGGAACTTGCGTTATTTGTTGACTTAATTTTTCATATCTGTTTGGATGGAAATTCATCCTGTTTTCTGTCTCCCCATATTTCTCCCACTGTAAACCAGACCTATGATCTCTCTCCCATCTCTGCCATCCTTTCATCTCCCCTTGCCTCCTCCTCCTCCAAGGAAAATGGAGGGATAGCAGACCTTTAGAAAGGATATTACGGACAAAGAAAAAGCAGATCCTCTCTTTTAGCTCCAGACTGTTCTCCTCCCAGAGACAGAAAAAAAAGAAAAGAAAGACCCCCTCCTTAGTAATTACAACAAGCCCGGAGGCTACAAAGTCCTCCACGCCCACAAACAAGATAGCTTAAAGATGTTGATGTAAACAATTAGGAACACACACATACATTCACATGAGAGGAATATAGGTGGACGGACATCTGTGCTTGTATAAGTGTGTATCTGCGTGTCCACCCCACGTCTCACATTGTAACGATGTCTGGTTTGTATGTTGTAACATCATCGTGAAAGATGCCCAGACACACAGGAAGACAGCTGTGGAGATCAACATCTGGGCTGGGGGTTGAGAGACCGAGGTGTGTGTGTGTGTGTGTACATGTCTTGGTCTGTGTGTGTGTGTGTGTGCAGATAATGTGATTGTGTCTCAAAGGAAAACAACATGGGATGTCTCAGTCTTCCCCTCATTCACCAAATTTGTGTTTTTTCAACTGTGGTTTTGGGAGGCAGAGTGGGCTGGACGCCACCGCATTTAGAAGAAGTTCTGGTGGAAAACGTTCCCTGTTCCTACTTTTTCAGTGAATTTATTTCCTGCTAATTTGCGCAAAATAGATGTTTGGAAACCCAGATGCTCAGTATGTCAATAATTGGTGGTGGTCAAATGGGGGGTGTGAAGGGTGAGAAGTCTCAACATGAATCCCAGCAGAGGAAGAGGAGGAGACATGGGGAGGAGGGAAGAGGTGTGAAGTTTAAATTTGAGGGTGTTTGAGCTGGGCCGACTCTGCACACAGGAGGTGATCTCACCTCTATTGACACCAGCACAACTATTATGGTTACTTTAAGGTCCATACTTGTATTTTGGGTTTCTACAAGAACATGTTTTTTAAAAAAAAAACGCTGTATTTTTGTCATACCAGCTGTGCTGCAGCACCTCTTTTCACCCCGCCTTCCATCCGAGAAGCCCAGCGTGCTCTGATTGGTCAGCTGGCCCACTCTGTTGCGATTGGTCAACCGATCCCAAACTCTTCAGACTCCACTCCAGCTCCGCTCTAACTAACTTTGTTTGAGGGCGTGCCATACTAGCCGCTAGGCAGGTATTATGCAAATTTGTTACTTGGTGACATCACTGTGTAACGGAAGAAAAGGCGGGACTTCAAAAGCAAAGCAACGACTTTTTAAAAGATATTAAGAAAAGACTGTGCTTGAACCACCTTTGCGAGTGGATACTGTGGTGGCAGTGCAATTCTATGTCACTGGTTCTTTACTCAAATCACGATCCTTCATGAAAAAGCAAACCAAGGACTCTGAGAATACTGCAAACTATCAAGTTTATTCTGAGTTGCAGAAGCACTGTGGAAGTGAGTCTAGAGTTTATAATTAACATGGCGTATTTATACAATGCTCGGCAGGTTTTTGCAGGTTTTCTCTCAGCAATTTAAGGACATGCAAACCGTTAGCGACTAGCACATCATTTTTCCATTACAGTACTTTTAGTTTTTGTCTCTGATGTACATTCTGGTTCTAACTGATGGTGTCTCTCTTCTTTCTCTTTAGGTCAATACATTCCAGGCAGTAATTGGTTATGATGAGACCGATTCATATGTTCTCTTCCTGTACCCTGAAGGTGGCCTGAACTTCTTTGGGACACGCCCCAAGGTAAACTGGTTATACACAGGGCTTTAATTCACAGTTTGATTTGCTGGAATATTTTAACACTGCAACACCTGCAGACATGCACTAATTAAGTCTAATTAATGTTATTTTTACAACTTATTATTTGAGGAAAATTCTTATTTTTGCACGTTTTTTGTTTCTAGGAGTCTTATAATGTGGAGATAGAGCTTCCTGCTCGAGTTGGCTTCAGCAGAGGCGAAATCACATATCTGATCTTTTCCCGAACTGAGGGACCTCACTACAGCGTCACCAGCGATGAGCAGAGTGTTAAAAACCTCTACCAGTAAGTCAAAAATCTTTTTTTTTTTTTTTTTGGTGCCATCAAATGGGGTGGTGTTTAACGTGTTGGGTCCATAGCCCCGACGCCCCCCATGTCGTATTCACGACCTCGTAAATGGAAAGTTTCTGAAAGCTCCGAGTTCACGACTCGCAACGTGTTTGTTGACGTTGTAAGAAATGGTGGCGCCCATGGAAGTTCATTTATCGGTGCATACATTGTGATTAATCTGAGCAATAAGGTTCGTGCAAACAGTGACTGGCAACGTGGCCAGAAAAACAAAAATATCTGAAATATACTGTCAGTTAAAGTTCAAGTCGCACTGATGTGGGTTATTTTAGAAACTATTATATGACACAGAGAGCTGTATTAAGCACTATAAAACACTGTAATTGTAGCTAGAGAAGAAAGCTAATGTTACACTTCACAAAAAATAAAGCTACAGTAGTTAGCAAAGTACTAACTAGCTAGCAGGCTAATTGAGCAAAGCAGTTGTTGTTGCTAACAGGCAACACAACTGTAATGCTAGCTTTAATTAAATACAGTGCTTTGGTAAATAAATGTGTTTATAGGGAAGGATAGCTAATAAGATAGAAGGGTTTGCTAACTGACAAAATGACGCATATTTGATCTTTTGTGACAGAAATCTGTATTTAGCTCTAAACTTTTCTATAAAGCACTGTAAATTGTAGCTAGAGAAGAAAGCTAACACTACATGCTACATGGCTTATTACTAACTAGCTGGCAGGCTAAACATTCAGTAAAGCAGCTGTTGTTTGAAGCTGTTAGCTGCTGTTGCTAACAAGCAACACATCTATAATGCCAGTACTTTGAGAAATAGCAAAATGTGTTCATAGTGCGAGTTAGCTTAGAGTATGTTACGATAGCAGTGTTGACAAATGGACACTATCCAAACAAAATTAGATTTGATCACTATCTAGATCATAAAAGCTTTTCACATTCACTTTTGTCTTGGAGCTAATAACCTCCAATATAGAGACGGAGGGCAATGCATAATACTCCATGCCCACGTCACCATAATATGCAACCAAGGGCTGCAACGCTAATAAAATACCCGGATTCCTTTATGTCTATCGTGGTGCAGTTGATTACTAAAATGATGATGGATGATGATGAAGTTAGCTGTTTAGCAAGCTAATGTTAGCTGTGTGTTAACATGCTACTGTAGTTAGCTAAGGCACTTGCAAACATAATACTGCATAGCTTTCTGATTTAGGCTATCCACATTCCACTATAACACAAATTGCATAATGTCAAATTGCTTTAGGTTAATTGTCAGAAATACAATTAGCCTAAAACTGATATTTGGACAAAATGCTTGCTGCACACGCATACTTTTTTCCTATTAGTCCAGCAGATGCCTCAGTTTTGTCTCCTTAAAGGCTCAGTTTTAGGTTCGGCAGCTTATAAAAACTTGGATGAATTATTTTCCCGTAAATGCAGTGTGTTTCTATGCCTTCCAGGGTGTGCTTTGTACCTGAAAATCATTCACAGTCTGCAGGAAAAGCACAGGTGTAATCAATCACACCGATAATGAGCCTGTGAGGTCAGAAATGCACTCAGACTGGACTGTGTGCTCACACTGGCTGGTTTCTTGTGTTCTAGGGTTGGCAATACAGGGATTCCAGGCGTTTGGCTTTTCCACACTGGGAACCGTTACTCTTTTGACAACATTGTTCCTGCATCCACTGGTGGCCTCCTTGTTACTCCACCATCTGGAGGACAAAGCCTCTCCCTGGTAATTTTGTCTTTCTGTTTAATTCATTTTGTGTACAGCCAAGAGTTGTTTTGAAAACTCCCAAATCCTCCATGGGTTCTGCTTCTAGGACACCACCACCCCTGAGTATGGTGAGTTTGAGGAATACCCAGACAACACTTTTGACCCTGATAACCAGGACGAAGAAGATGATTACCCTCTGACCGGCGTGGACCCTGAATTCCAGCCAGCCCCAGCTGGCAGCGATCACTCAGAGTCCCTTCACTCAGCAACACCTGATGCTCCCTCCTCGCCTCCAGAGGATTCTGGTCCCCAGGTGTCGTACGGCAGCGATGATGTGCCACTGACCTCTGAACCCAGGTACAATTCAGAGCCAGCAGAGAGGCAGTATGCTCCTAATCCTCCAGAAAGCGTACCAGAGGGAGGTGACCGGCAGACTCAGGAACAGCAACCACAGGTAACGCTAAAATGTCCCTACACATGAAATTAATTAAAGGTCTAGCATTTAATTAAGCATTTTTACTGAAAAGAAATTCTGATTCTGAATTATGCCGACCTTACCAAACAACTTTTCAAGCAGTTTCACTGTCGCAGACTAATTTCCAGTGTCGGAATAAAATCACAAGAGTTTTGCTTGAGTTGTGCCGCGCTCGCGTGATCTCAATCGTTTGGTGTAAGGTGGTCGTAAAACTCAGTCCAAGCCTTCTTAAGTCAGTGGTTTTCTTGTCTTGACCTTCTGATAAAATCAGGCAAGTTTAATATTATCATAAGTTCAATGACACGAACATTGTTGACAACAAATAGGAGTGCTCTCTCCAGCACCCAACAGGAAGCAGCAAACGGGGTAGAAAATAGATATGGAGAAACTGGTGGAGTTGTGGGGTGAATAAGAGCGCCTCTTTGTCATGTCCTCCCATTTGTACTATGATAAAGTGGCAAAGGAAAAAAGCTGCAGCTCTCCAAATCCCCGCTGAGTATGCTATATGCTTGGCTAGCTAGCGAACCACTATCCCAAACGGGGCTACATACAAGCTAATGTTAGCGAATGGATGTTTGCTTTAAAACGAGCAAACTGTACGTTTCAGCTGAAGATTGCTAGCTCCAATCATATAAACTACTGCAATGTTTGCTATTAGCCTACGAGCTAACTGTATCTTTCAGCTAAAATCCACAATGAATATGCTATAGCTAGCTAATGTTAGCGAATGGAATGTTTGCTTTAAGCCTACGAGCAAACTGTACGTTTCAGCTGAAGATTGCCAGCTCCAATCATATAAACTACTGCAATGTTTGCTATTAGCCTACGAGCTAACTGTATGTTTCAGCTGATGATTGCTGGCTTCAGTCATATAAATCTGGCTGCAGTACTCACTCTCTCTCTTTTTCTAATATACATGTCGATTTATATGATTGAAGCTAGCAATCTTTTGCTGAAACATCCAGTTAGCTAACAGGTTAATAGCAGACGTTCTAGTAGCTAACGTTAGCTTGCAAGTTGCCCCATTCGGGACAGTGGGTGCTAGCTAGCTATAGCATATTCACCGTGGATTTTGAGGGCTGCAGCAATTTCTATCCACTTCTTTCTCAACAGTTTTTCTTGCAAATTTCCACCAGGAGCAGGTTAAGACACCATTTAAATTCATCTAGCTGTAGTCTTGTAAATAGTGACCCTGTGACACATTATCTTGAGATGTGAGAGGGTGTCAGACTTAGTCCTTTAAAAGTCTTTTCAAAGTCTCCTAGTGCATAGGTGTCAAACTCAGGCCTGCAAGATGATATCAAATGTCTATAAGAGCTGACCCACCAGTATATAGCGTGTGAACCGCTAATACTACAAATCCCAGAATGCTTTGGTAGTGCGTTGCAAGAACAGCAAGAAAATTTAAGCTACCTCTCCCCAGAAATGACCAAACGAACTATGGACAAGAGGAACTTTCTAGACAGGTGGGAGGCAGAATATTAGTTCACAAATGTAAAGGACAGACCAGTCTATTGTGTGAGGAGCCAACATGGCTGTAACCAACGAATATAACATAAAAAGACACCATGAAAAACACCACACCAAAGCAAGTACAAGGACCTGGACATAAACCAGAAGCTCCAGTTTCCATTGAAAATTAACTTGAAAGGTTACAGATAGAGGGAGGCATAAGAATTCTATTATTATCATTATTTTATTCACTTAAATAAAGATAAGAAACAAATTCCACTAACGTTTAGATCACACTTCTAACAAGGATTGTGAGTAATACTAAAGCAACACTGGTATCTCTGGGTCGCCTGTTAGTGTGGAAAAAATGACTGGCAACCACCTGTTGTTATGTAAATGCAATGGAATGGGGGAGGGAGAATGCTTCATGTAGTGGCTGAATATTAACATTGTTATCAATAGCACCTTTTAGGCAAGAAATCCTATTGGCAGTACCTACATGTGTAAACAAACATTTTAACAGATTTTTTCTGGCATTTTTATGCAAAATCAAAAGCACCTACAAACATGGCAAAGCTACTAGACCATGTTTATGTGTTGCGTGACAAGAGTTTATGAAATTGCGACTCTCAGAACGCATCACTTATTGTAGTGGATGTGAAAAAGTTAAACTGGCAGCACTGTCAGTTTTGTAATGAGGATTTGAAATTGTAGTCGCTTTTTGTAAATGCTGCGGTTGTAATGGAACGCTCTTTTGGAGACAGTATGGCGGTGTCAACAAAACGCTGGCAAATCTGCACTCATTATACCCTACATACTGTATATATGTAAAGTATGCACAGATCATAGCTCTCTGGTTTATAGCATCTGGAGAGAGTTAAAAAGTATTGGCTCGGCTCTCAGTGACAACAGGAACAACGTATAACAGTTTATTCCCCTCGTAGGTTCCTCTGGAGGTGGTGGATGTCTACCCTCCTCATAGGAATGAGCCACCTCTTTCCCCTGGGGGTCACGTGGTCAGCGTGGATGAAGACGATATTGATTTTGACACAGGAGGTAAGAGAAAGACCATGTGTGTGTTAATATGGATATTATATATGTAGTTTTCTGCTTAGCTTATGGAAGGACGGTCACTTTGAGAAAGGGTAACGTTACCTTGCCCTCTGCTGCAGAGCTGGCAGCACAATACTGCCGTTGTGCTGGGCAGCTCCCAGGTGTGTGTGTGTGTGTGTGTGTGTGTGTGTGTGTGTGTGTGTGTGTGTGTGTGTGTGTGTGTGTGTGTCCCTCCCCCCGCAACTACTCCCACAGGCTTCTGCCATAAACAAGAATGTGTTCTCAGTCAACTTGCCTGGTTACATAAGAGTCAAAAAGTCCATCTCATTAAGTCATTTAACTCAGTTTGGAGTGATGAAATGCAGTTTTTCTTAGAAGATGTGAAGAAATATCTGTCAACAGACTGAATGTTTTCCGCAAATCAATTAAAGTATTTGTTGAATTTGGCCAATCCTTTCATTTAGTATTTAAAAAAAGGTGTTTTATGTCCCATAAATCAATAATTCTGGCTTGTTTTCAGGGAATTTTAGACTTAATTTATAAGGCAAGTCTGATATTTGTGAAGGAAATGTCCATATACAGTAGTGTGTGTGCATTTCCAAAATATAAAAATCTGAGAAAAATCAGAATTTTCCAATACGCAACCCCACATTTATAAACTTTTACAAAATATAAAAACATGATATTGGTGTGTGGGTGTCCTTCCACAGCATTGACATGTGCTTCGCCCAAAGAAACTCTTTGTCGACTAAGTCATGATTTTGCTGATTTAATCCACAGATCTGAGTTTCTCCACAAAGAATCACACTAAAGCAACACCTTATATCTTGTGTTTACTAGAGATGTACACATATGTTTCAAATTTAAGTAGAAAATAGGCATATTACTATTTTACTTATTTTATTTTATTGCCATTTGCACCTTCTCTTTTACTTATATTGTATTCATCTGTACTGTTGTTGCTGCTGCTATGACGCCCGAATTTCCCTCCGGGGATTAACAAAGGTTCATCTTATCGTATCTTATCTTAGAAAGATGACTAATCGACTAAAGAAATCTTAGTCAGCTAAGACCAAAACAATCAATTAGTCGATTAATCGACTACGAGGGGGCAGCCCTAGTAAAAGCACAGTGATTTGTCATTTGTGCACACGTTTACTGAGAAAATACATCCTGTGTGTGTGTGTGTGTGTGTGTGTGTGTGTGTGTGTGTGTGTGTGTGTGTGTGTGGGATGCCCCTGTAGGATGATAGAATGCAGCATTTTGATCCCAAATCAGCCATTTATCAAAAAAGACAAATAGAAGGAGATACAGGGAGACAGTAAAGCACTCGCTTGGTAGTTATGCAAGGTCCATGTGCTGTTTTGAGTCCAATGAAAAATGCTGAAGTCAGAATTTGTGATCCATGACACATTTTGGTAATCGTCGATGTGCTCTTTTAGCTCTGCATATTACACAAATGACTTTATTCTAGAGGCTTCATAGTCACGGTGGCCTGACAAAATGCAATTTTTACTTTTTGTGTGCTCAGCAGTGGTGACTGCCAGTTTTCATGCTGACTATCCAGTTCTTTTTCTGTTTAGTCCAAATGAATCAAGAAGAGTGCATCACTTCCTGTGTGTTTTCTCAGAAAACTGCGATCATCCATAAGTGTTTACAACAGCATATGTAAATACTTCCATGAGCTACTGCACATATACTGTAGATATACATTACTTTAAACTTTTAGCATTGCCCCCTCTTAGTCAATTAGTCGACTAATTATCGTTTTGGTCTTAGTCAGCTAAGAGGTCTTTTGTTGATTAGTCATTTTTCAAAAACTGGAATTTTCAAACTAATACGGGGTCAGCAGCATTTTCAAAAGTCTTCGTTTCTGCCCATCTAGACTAAAATGCAACCCCAGAGTTTTCAAACTAAAACGGAGTCAGCACAGTTTTCAAAAGTTTCTGTTCTCCACCCGTCTAGACTAAAACGCAACCCCAGAATTTTCAAAATAAAATGGGGTCAGCAGCGTTTTCAAAAGTCTCTGTTTCAGTCTGTCCAGACTATGGCGCAACCCCGGAGTTTTCAAACTAAAACATGGTCAGCAGCATTTTCAAAAGTCTCTGTTTTCCACCCGTCCAGACCAAAACGCAATCCCAGAGTTTTCAAACTAATACGGGGTCAGCAGCATTTTCAAAAGTCTCCGTTTCTGCCCGTCTAGACTAAAATGCAACCCCTGAAACGGAGTCAGCACAGTTTTCAAAAGTTTCCGTTCTCCACCCGTCCAGACTAAAATGCAACCCCGAAATTTTCAAAATAAAATGGGGTCAGCAGCGTTTTCAAGTCTCTGTTTCTGCCTGTCCAGACTAAAACGCAACCGTTGAGTTTTCAAATTAAAATCGAGTAAGTGACATTTCCAAAAGTTTTCGCTTTCCACCCATCCATACCAAAACGCAACCCTGGGATTTTCAAAATAAAATGGGGTCAGCAGCATTTTCAAACACTTTTAATTTAGGGGTTTGAATACGCTGCAGTAGTATGGGCGCTAGGTGTAAACGTAGCAAAGGTTATGCGTTAAAAACCGTATTAGTGTGGATGCAGCCTTAGTTTTTGTCTGCTCAGCAGTGGTGACTGCCACTTTTCATGCTATCCAGTTCTTTTTCTGTTTATTCCATATAAATCAGGAACAGAGCGCATCACTTCCTGTGTGTCAGAGGACTTTTCTCAGGAAAGAGCGATCATCCCTACGTGTTTAGAACAGCATATACACAGTTATTTATCAATTTATTGCCATTTTTTTAAACTTGTACATTCGAGATTCCTTTGGGAGTTCATGAACAGCAGTGAATTTGTGTGAGTGGATTAGTCGGTGTGGGAGGCAGGACTATAACAGCTGGTTTCTCTCCAAGTAGTGCCTTGATGTGTGTGTTTGTGTGTATACCTCCCTGTCTTGTCCACCTTGTGACTGTTTTCGTCCATCTGTACTTATATGGAAACAACCTTTATGTTCTGTCTCCATGCAAACTTGCATGATGTAAATACTGCAAGTGTTCAAGCTAAGCTAACAAACTTCACTGCCACTTTGTCTTTCCATTTCCAAATAAACTGAACTGACTTTGAGACGGGAGGATATTAATTATATATATATTGTATTGTATATGTGATGCATAATAACACTTATTTTCTCTCTCTCAGTGATTCAGTACACCACAGAGAATAAGGAAACATGTGCCAGGTATGTGAAAACTAGCTAGCACGATATGTACCTGTAGTTGCTGCTATCAGAAATGTAGATACTAATTATTTGTAGGGGTGATGGTTTATTGTATTAATTAGGGACTGTATGAAAATGTTTGGGACTCCAGAGAGAGAGGCTACACAAAATCTGACAAAGTATACCTTGTATATACCTATATATACCTTGTATACCTGTCGACTACGGGATTGAAAAATGTGGAGGCGTGTGATGTTAGATAGAAATGAGCACACCAGACCTGGACGCTACATTAGCCGCTACTAGCAGAACACGTAGCCTCATCTCTGCTTGAGGTTAGCAGCTTCAGTCTATATTAGCTGCTACTAGCATAACACGTAGCCTCATCTCTTCCTGTGGTTAGCAGCTCCAGGCTACATTAGCTGCTACTAGCATACCAAGTAGCCTCATCTCTGCTTGACATTAGTAGCTTCAGTCTACATTGTCCACTACTAGCATAACACGTAGCCTCATCTCTGCCTGAGGTTAGCAGCTCCAGGATACATTAGCTGCTACTAGCAGAACACGTAGCCTCATCTCTGCTTGAGGTTAGCAGCTTCAGTCTATATTAGCTGCTACTAGCATAACACGTAGCCTCATCTCTGCTTGAGGTTAGCAGCTTCAGTCTATATTAGCTGCTACTAGCATAACATGTAGCCTCATCTCTGTTTAGGTTAGCAGCTCCAGGCTACATTAGCTGCTACTAGCATACCAAGTAGCCTCATCTCTGCTTGACATTAGTAGCTTCAGTCTACATTGTCCACTACTAGCATAACACGTAGCCTCATCTCTGCTTGAGGTTAGCAGCTTCAGTCTATATTAGCTGCTACTAGCATAACACGTAGCCTCATCTCTGCTTAAGGTTAGCAGCTTCAGTCTATATTAGCTGCTACTAGCATAACACGTAGCCTCATCTCTGCTTGAGGTTAGCAGCTCCAGGATACATTAGCTGCTACTAGCATAACACGTAGCCTCATCTCTGCTTGGGGTTCACAGCTCCAGGCTATATTAGCTAGCATAACACACCCAAATCTCCCTGAACTGTTGGTGGTCAGATTGCATTGTGGGTAATGTCAGCACCAGGTTTTGAGAAGAGGAATGTGTGAAGTAAAAAAGACAATATGTCTGGTTCTGCTGCATCAGTTTTTTTAAGCATTAAACGTGTCTTTTTTTTTCTTTGCATGCTCTGGTCATTCTAGATTCCAACAGCAGTGTTCCCAGAATGCATTCTGCTCCGACTACGCCACAGGCTTCTGCTGTCACTGCCGTCCTGGCTTCTATGGCAGTGGACGCCAATGTCTACCAGAGGGTTAGAGTGCTACCATGAACCCACATTAATATTATTTATTTTCTTTGTATCTTAAAGTTGTTTTTGGTTGTAACCCTTGTTGCCTCTTCAGGTGCTCCACAGCGTGTTAGTGGTAAGGTGAGCGGAACTGTGACCGTGGGTTCGACTCCAGTGGAGCTGAACAACATTGATCTTCATGCCTACATCGTGGTGGGAGACGGCAGAGCGTACACTGCCATCAGCGAGGTAGAAGTCTGAAAACAAATATCATTTTAAACCAAGTTTTCTTTAAATATTTTCTTCATCTCATCCACATTACATTTCGCTGGGTTCTCTGATTCTGATTCTGATTGGTCAGGTACCCGAGCCAGTGGGCTGGGCTTTGATGCCACTCGCACCAATAGGAGAGCTGTTTGGATGGCTGTTTGCTCTGGAGCTGCCCAATAGCCAAGCAGGATTCAAAATCACAGGTAAACTGAGTGTGTTGGTTAAATTATGTTGCCTTATACATCTTGACTCGCACATCTGTAGAGAGATGAGGGAACTCCTCGACTGTGTGTGTGTGTGTGTGTGTGTGTGTGTGTGTGTGTGTGTGTGTGTGTGTGTGTGTGTGTGTGTGTTTTCAGTCTCCCATCTCCCAGCCAGCTGTATTGTCTCCAGGGATGTGATGTGATATCAGGCTTCCACCTCCCCACTCTAATAGGAAGCAGCTGTGTGTGTGTGTGTGTGTGTGTGTGTGTGTGTGTGTGTGTGTGTGTGTGTGTGTGTGTGTGTGTGTGTGTGTGTGTGTGTACAGATGTAACCATTGCAGACATTCCACTTTTTATGCCACTGCTGCACTGTTGGTGTGTCTGCAGTAATGTGCTATGAAAATAATCTCTAGATAGGCAATTGATAGATTGATTGATCAATCAACTGATTTTATCACCAGGTGCTGAGTTCACTCGTCGCGCAGAGGTGATCTTTTACCCCGGCAACCAGCGCCTGTCAATCACCCAGATGGGCCGCGGCCTCGACGACCACAACCACCTCACCGTGGATACTGTAGTCAGCGGCAATGTGCCCTTCCTGCCCCCTGGAGCTGAAGTCACCATGGATCCCTTCAAGGAGACCTACCAGTACTACCCATCTGGTAACCATAACAACGACAAGAGGAAAACTGTACATAACATTTGACGCCTTCATTTGCCTAAATCGTTTCTGTCTCTTTCCCCAGTCATCACCTCCACTTCTGTGAGGGAGTTTACGGTGGTTTCTGCCGAGCGCGGATCTGAGTCCTTCTCCTTCCAGCTGAAGCAGAACATCACCTACCGCGACTGTCGGCACGACAACCGCGCCGCAGTCCCGGAGACCCTGCAGATCACTATGGAGAGGGTGTTTGTGATGTACGTCAAGGAGGAGCGGATCCTGAGATACGCCATCACCAACAAGATCAGCCCAGTCGGAGGTGAGTCAAACTGGGACTAGATGGGAAGACCACTTGCAGATTTCAGCCCACTATTTTATTAAGCGTGAGATGAAATAACTCTCCATATCAGCGATTCAACATGCTGAAACTCGGACACGAGAGCTGGCGGTGAGGGACACACTGAATGAACTAGGGAGGCTTGATGTATTAGGGCCTTAAGGGATGAACATCATATCTTGAGTAAAGTTACAAGAAACATTGGAAGTGTATTAAAAAGAAATATAGGAAAAAAATATTTGTGTGGTGTAGAAAAAAATCATTTTACAGAAAGAAAACAATTCTGTTATCGCCCAAAAAAAGTAACAGGTACTATTCACAACTTTTTCTCATGGAAGACCAAAGAGTGAGTCCAGCTGTGCTGTACAATGCCGTGGAAATACATCGTAAGGTTTTAATCCTAAGGGTTTAGTCTTGAAATGATCTGAAATGCTCCACCCTCATAGGAGTACAACTGAAATGATGAAAGTGATGAAAGTGAACCTTAATTAGTTCCTGAATGGCTATTTGCATTTCAGTCATAATTCAAAACATGCGCAAGAGACGGGAACAATAATAATGCATCAAACACAAAAATAACAACAATGGGAAGAGAAACAGTCCAGAGCACAGATGGGCTTTTTCTACCACATTTCAAAGATTTAATAAATGCTGAAATACTGGATACATGTATTATTCATCAGCCTTCAAAAACATATATCACCAATATGATTTCCCTTTTATCAGTCTATTTATAGAGTAATACACATTGACCCATTATACGGAGAAGTGTATAAGTGACTGCCTAAATCCATTCTGGACCATCACTGTCAGTCGTAAGTGTGTGAACATGCTGGAGGCGTTAAAAACACAAGATTTTCTGTCCCAGAGCCACAACTAGCGACCAGACCACCTAGTAATTGTTGCAGCGCCGCCACACAAACCTCAGCCAAACCACGGTGCCAAGTCAGACGGAGCTGAGCTTTAAACTCACATGCTGCGAGCTGAGGGATAATTATACAGCGAAACCATAGAAAACAATGCTCTAATGTCTGCATTACCTCGGCTGTTCCTGGCTTCGTCGTGTACAAATGTCTGCAGACACACTACACCGCTTTTAGGATCGTCGTAACCGCCATTTGCGTCAAAGCTGACTAGTTTGGTTTGGTCACGCTTGATTGCCATTTATGACTTAAATACGTGTTGACATGGTCCTGTAGAGAGCTGGTGGAGCAGTTAAAGATGAACGGAGGCCAGATATATATTCAATGAGATCGTAGCATGAGGACAGCTAAATAGATATGGGAGTGTAGAAAGTAAAATGTTCACCTCATTGTTGGGTTTGGTTTCTGAAAGTACTTTGTGGTACCACAGAACACAAAACCAAAGCCACAAATCATTGTATTTTTCTAGATTGGTTTGGCTCTGTCGCATTTGTATGGAGGCAAATAATACCCATAATGATGTGAATCTTATAGTTGATGGCATATGGGTGATCGTCAACAGCTGGAAGCAGTATCAGCCGACACCCGTCACAGGGTCTAATTGAAGCTGCATATTTATCATGTAGCGTTCTTTATTTATTAACTATTCATGACAACATTGTATATTAAGTATTCAAATGAAAAGATGAGTTGGCTGTCCCTTTAACACAGACGTCGTATCGGCTCTGTGACTACCTCCGCTGATGTCTTAAACTCAGACAAACCAAACTGACATCATAGAAGTAGCGGTCATGAAGGTCACAAGTTGTCTTGGCTAAAAAGTCGGACACACCGCAAAGACTACAGCCAATGGCCGACTAGTGTGAGAGGAAGTAGTCTATATTCATCATTCAAAAAGGGAAACTGGAAGACAGAGACCGTTGAACTATCAAAATATTCAGCTCAATAAGGACATTATTGCTTGATTCAACTATTTATACTTTCTAAAATATTAAGCTTTTTTCATATTTTTTTTTTTACAATGTCACTCAATGGAGAAAATCTTCAAATCCTCTTAAACGTGCTCCACTTTGAAATACTACTGCTTCCGCATACTTTTAGCTACAGACACCATTTAACCTTTAAAGTGGTAACAAGACTTTGAGCTATTAAGCTGTGATTCAGCTTTTTGTTATCTTTTACAGTTTTTCCACAATCACAGTTTAAGTTTTGTTTTTTCAGACGTTTTCTGAGTTTATAATGGGTGTGTATTGCGTGGAAGGATCAGAGCTAGAGTGCGTGAGTTAGAGTGGAGCTGAGCTTTAACAACTTTTGAAACCTTTCTGAATAAATTGCTCCTATGCCCACAACCTTTACCCATCATACATATTTTTTTTCATAGAAATGTTGGACAGCTTGTGCTGGTCGCAGTCATGTTTCTATGGAATCAGTCAGACTTACATATTTAGCTCTAGATGCCTGGAAGCGACAGCAACTCCAGTGTTGGATCAGAGCAAAAGTTATCGACTTTTGTGAAACTGCTCCTGAGGACACATTTTACACATTACATGCAGAAATTTTTCTACATATCTTCATCAGAGTGTCCTAATTGGTCTCCTCAAAAATCAAAACAATATCTGTTATGGTTTTTCTGTTATCAGCACTTGTTCTGTGTGCGTTTTTCTGGTTTACTGACTGGGAAACCCTGTCTCACTGCAACCATGACTCAGCACTTTCAGACACACACAGGTGTTTCTGATTGGCTGATTCGAGCTCCATCAGTCTCTGCCTGATAGAGCTCGCTCTAGACTATTAAAGGTTGATTCCGCCCAAATACTGCTTTATGTCTAACGACTTGGAAGATTCAAATTTACCACTTTTGACAGCATTACAGTTTAGCTTCCAGCTTCTCTAGCAACGTATTTCAGCTCTTAGCTTCTTTAGATGATGCAGTTGAGGTTCCAGCTCCAGTGCCATTTGACATCTTTAACATTTTTAGGCAAGTCATTTCACATTTCTACATTTTCAGCAATGCTTTGCAATTAATTAGTGTGAATGCTGATCCAGAATTCACAGTATTGTTCGTTGAATCTTTATTCAACAACATGAACATCTATTTCTTACATATATTTTTGGACATTCACTACTCCTGCATACTTTCAGCTACAGAAACCATCCAACGATCAAAATATTCAGATACTGAAGAAAGATAGATATAGAAAGATTTGCCACTTTTGACAGTCTTACAGTTTAGCGTCTAGCTTTTCTAGCAATGCATTTCAGCTCTTAGCTTCTTTAAGTAATCATCTAAGCTTCCAACTCTGCCAGTTGTACATTTCAGTCAAGGTTTTTTCAGCAGTGCAGTGGACTTGAGCTTTAACATTTTTAGACAAGTCATTTCACCTTTCTGCATTTTCAGCAATCAGCATTCACACGCATTTTCAGCAGGAAATGCATTTTCTAGCTTTTAATTAAATTTGAATAGTTTTATTAGCTTTTGAAAACTAGTTGCTTACATTTTTATCTGAACTGGTGAACTCATACATACATACATACATTCAGGCAGATGGCGCTCTAAATTCAGTGGCGATTGTTTTCACGGCTGTTAAATCCTGATTGTGTGAATAGTAAACCAACCACAGCTGTAATTTTAACCATTTTCTCCAGATACCAGCAGAAAAACGCTACAAATATGGAAATGTGTGCGTGTATAGAAATACAGCATGAGCATGTGTCATGTTCTTTTTCTATCAACACGCAGTGCTTTTGCTCATGCTTTCTTTACCCCGTCTACCTGATGAAAACCAGATCGAGACCCCAAATGATGGAGATTGAGAGAGAGAGACTGGATTTTTTTTTTTTTCCAGTTTTTGAATCCGGACCAAGTTTCTGTCATTTAAACGTCAACACGTTGATTAAAAAGGTTATGATGACACATCTCACACGTGCACATGCACATGCACTGATCCACCCAGAGCACAGCTGGAAGAGCTTTCTGGGATCAGGGGTTTTGTAAACATGGGTTAAGTGGTGTGTGTGTGTGTGTGTGTGTGTGTGTGTGTGTGTGTGTGTGTGTGTTCAAGGGTCTTACACTTTCTGGGAAATAATATCCCAGCCAATGACAGATTTTCTATTGGGGAGGGGTGTTGCCGGGCAGAATAGCTGCCCACTGATGTCATGAGAATCAGAGATTGCAGAAGAACTTAAAACACTGAACTGATAGAGAAAGAAGGGGATACAGAAACAGACAGAAGAAAGGTACCAGACATGAGTATGTGTTGTCAACATCTTTGTGCAACATGAACAGCTGTCATACATTATATTTCAAGATTCTTATATACCTCAGAATTGCTTTTTCTCTTCTCTTGATTCATTTTTAGTTCAGCCCAGCGGGCAACCTCCAGGTCTGAAAAGTGAAGCTAAATTCCCTTAAACCTGCATTCTTTCTAATAACCAGACTCTGACTCTGGTTGCAAAAAAGAAGTCTGATTGTAGAAGAAATCTACTTCTCACTTGATTTATTACCTCAGTGAGCATGAGCTTATGGTCTCAGTCATCATATTAAATTAGGTCCCATTTAGAGTCAAATGGTCCATAAAGCAGGGTATGCTTTAGGATGCGTCTCCCTTGTGATTGACAGGTCGCTACCATACTGTTTTCTGGTCTGGGAGTTCTCATGGTTTTCAGCTTAGAACTTAAAATTTTTCACAGTGTTTTCAGTTCATGATAGTTAATTGTAACATTTTGGTTGCCTAAAAATGGTCACCTTCTTGTGTCATTTCTGGTTGCAAAAAAACAAAATGGCGATGGCCAAAAACCAAGATGGCGACAACCAAAAACAAAATCCTGAAAGTCAATCGTAACATTTTGGTTGCCTAAAAATGACTTCTCATGTCACCTTGGTTTGCAAAAAAACAAGATGGCGACAGCTAAAAACCAAGGTGACGATGACCAAAAACCAAGATGGTGACGTCAGAAACCAAGATGGCGATGACCAAAATCCAAGACAGTGATGACAAAAACCAAGATGGCAATGGCCAAAAACCAAGACGGCGATGATCAAAGCCAAGGTGGTGGCAGTCAAAATCCAAGATGGCAAGGGACAAAATTTAAGATGGTGACGGCAAAAACCAAGATGAGGACAGCCGAAAATGACGAGGGACAAAAACTAAGAGAGCTATGGCAAAAACGGAGATGGCGATCAAAAACGATCGTTGCCATGACTATCAAAAACCAAGATGGCAACAGGCAAACACCAAGATGATGACAGCCAAAAACCAAGATTGCAACAGGCAAAGACCAAGATGATGACAGCCAAAAACCAAGATGGCGATGATCAAAAACCAAGATGGCGACGGCCAAAACCAAGATGGCGACGGCCAAAACCAAGATGGCGACGGCCAAAAACCAAGATGGCGATGATCAAAAACCAAGATGGCGATGGCCAAAAACCAACATTGCAACATGCAAAGACCAAGACGATGAGCCAAAAACCAAGATGGCAACAGGCAAAGACCAAGATATGACTGCCAAAAACCAAGATGGCAACGATGCCAAAAACCAAGATGGCGACGGCCAAAACCAAGATGGCCACCAAAAACCAAATGGCACGCCAAAAACAAATGGTGACGGCCAAAATGCCAAACTTGAGGTTTTGAAAATGCCAGCCCACAAACCAATGGGTGACATCATGGTGACTACATCCACTCCTTATATACAGTCTATGGATCAGACCTATAATGAGTTGTACTACATCAAAGTATGCAGCCTTCCCGTTCATTTCATCAAGAGCATTGACAAAGGGGGTTTATCAGTGAGTACGGGTGCTTTGTTTCTTCTGTCCTTGCCACTACCGAGCACCTGATACTGTTCAAGATTTGGAGCCAGATTCATTGCTACTTTCCACCATAATTTAAAGTGGTACTCCAGTTACGAAGCATTGCTTTTCAGTACAGCTGAGAGGCATATTAAAAAATGGTCCACATTGAAGCAGGGGAGGCTGTTTGATCGCTAGTGCAGGGCCTCACTTCGATGCCGCTTTCATCCCTTTAAACACCACTCTGTTAAACTCCAGCTCATTTCAATGTGTTAGTAAAAGTCAGTGATGATAGATGGATAATTTTATGTTGCATCAAGGGTGATTCGTTGGATTACAAGAGTAGCCAGGTCACCTCGGCCAGCTTGATACAGTTACAGCTACGCCCTCGTAAAATCAGTCTGTGTGAGTGGAGGAGTTCAGTAAAAAGCAACAGGTGGGAAACTACAGTCATTACTTTGATGGTGTAGTGTAGTGTTTGTATCGCCTGCTCACCCTCTCTCTCTCTCTCTCTCTGTCTCTCTAATTATCCCTCACTCTTTTCTCCCATCCATGTGTATCTTGCCCTCTCATCTTCTCCTCTTCCCAGCCACATTCAGGACTTTGAAGAGTCTCTCTCTCTCTGTCTCTCTCTTTGATAATGAGCCAAAATTGGCCTCTGGCCTAAGGAGATGGAAGCAAGCTGTGCCTAATGTCTGTGTCGTGTGTTTGATTTTGTTAAGGTGTAAGTGTGTGTGCTGTTGTTTATATGCCCCTGATGGTAAAGAAAAAGTCCATCTTAAAACACTTAAACATCATTAAAAACAGATAGTCATGTGAGTTTTATTTTCATTTTCTTTTAGGTGGTTTGCTTTTCTTGTTGTGGGAACTGCTCATATGTAGACAGAACACAGACTGTATCGAGGAAGTGGACAAGTCACCGTGACGTCACGCATTGGTTAGTGGACTGCTGTTTTGAAGCCTTAAGTTAGGCCTTTTGGCCATTGCCATCTTGGTGTTTGGCCATCGCCATCTTGGTTTTTGGCCATCGCTGTCTTGGGTTTTGGCTGTCGCCATCTTGGTTTTTGCTGTCGCCATCTTGGTTTTTGGCCATCGCTGTCTTGGTTTTTGGCTGTCACCATCTTGATTTTTGGCCATCACTTTCTCGGTTGTTGGCTGTCGCCATCTTGGTTTTTGACCATTGCTTTCTTGGTTTTTGGCTGTCGCCATCTTGGTTTATGGCCATTGCTTTCTTGGTTTTTGGCTGTCGCCATCTTGGTTTTTGGCTGTCGCCATCTTGGTTTTTGGCTGTCGCCATCTTGGTTTTGCTGTCGCCATCTTGGTTTTTGGCCATCACTTTCTCGGTTGTTGGCTGTCGCCATCTTGGTTTTTTGCCATTGCTTTCTTGGTTTTTGGCTGTCACCATTTTGGTTTTTGGCCATTGCTTTCTTGGTTTTTGGCTGTCGCCATCTTGGTTTTTGGCGTCACCATCTTGGTTTTTGCTGTCGCCATCTTGGTTTTTGGCCATCGCTTTCTCAGTTGTTGGCTGTCGCCATCTTGGTTTTTGACCGTCGCTTTCTTGGTTTTTGGCCGTCGCCATCTTGGTTTTTGGCCATCACTTTCTCGGTTGTTGGCGTCGCCCTCTTGGTTTTTGGCCATTGCTTTCTGGTTTTTGGCCATTTTGGTTTTTGGCCATTGCTTTCTTGGTTTTTGGCTGTCACCATCTTGGTTTTTGGCTGTCGCCATCTTGGTTTTTGGCCATCGCTTTCTTGGTTTTTGGCTGTCGCCATCTTGGTTTTTGGCCATCACTTTCTTGGTTTTTGGCTGTTGCCATCTTGGTTTTTGGCTGTTGCCATCTTAGTTTTTGGCCTTCGCTTTGGGGGTTTTGGGCGGTCACCATCTTGGTTTTTTGCAACCAGAAGTGACACAAGAGGGTGGAGCTAAATACAACCAAATGCTCAATAAGACATATTTAGACAACCAAAATGTCACAATTAACTTCTAGTGAAAGGGTTAAAGTTCTAAGATGAAAACACAAACAACTTCCAACGCCATGGTAACGACCTGTCAATCACAAGGTAGCCATATCCTGAAACATCTCCTGCTTTATGGTCTATTTGACTCGAAATGGGACCATAATATATATATATATATATATATATATATATATATATATATATATATATATATATACATCAAATAAATGAACATCATGCTGTATAGAAGAAGACTTGAAACTAGCGATTGAGACCATAAACTCATGTTTGTAATGTTTACTGAGCTAATAAATCAAGGCGACCAAATGTCTTCTCTTTTTACATTTAAAGCTTCTATTGAGGATTTCGGATGATGTTTTGAATGTCTACATAACCCTAGATACAAATCTTTGAATGAAATTCTTAGTTTCGATAGACTGATTCATCGGATTAAATGAGCCGTTCTTTTTTATTAAATCAACTTCATTAATTAATAACTCAGGAGTTTTGTTTGATTGCTGCTAGACTGTTCCGTTAATACTTATTTTATTATTATTTTAACCACAGTGAAAAAGTTGTCTTTGAAAGGCTAAACGCCAACAAATATGGACTGAAGCAGATTTTGTTAGATAAAAACATGTTGTGAATTTTAGAAATGATTACAGCTATATTTTTAAAATATCTGTTGACTTTTGGACTTAACACCGTTGTTGGAATTACTGGAAATGTTTGGATCACACGAGTCGTAGGTATCATTTGACTGGACAAGTTTCGATACTGCTTGGTACTGGGTTATTTCGGTCGATACCTTAAAGCTGTCGAGTTCCGATATTCAGCCCTAATCACAAGTGCTGTGTTTCTTTTTATCCAACAACAAATGTGACAACAGAATATTCACATTTTTTACATCTTTAGAGCATTCTTTAAACCACGAGACACCAAATCCACAACCAAGCCAGACAGGATTCAGTGGTTTAGTGGATCAGATTCATTTGGTAGAGAAAGACACTGACTCACCCACCCATCCTGATGTTTGCCCTCTAGAACATTTTGAAGTAGAGTAGCATCACTTAATTCATAGCATATTTATAAGTTCTTAACATTCTTTTCTAACAGCTTCCCATGGTTTCCTTTACACTGCTGTTTGTCTTACTGATTTTCCAGAAATTAGTCTAAGGATTGCTGTTTAAGTTGTCTTGTGCTTTGGTATGAGGAGACCCTGGACACATATCCGCTCACTCATCCCCCTGTCCGTGTGTCTAACATTATCCATATGTTGAATATCGAGAACACAAAGGGAGTCGCTTCCTAAAAAGAAACCGTCCTATGGGAATGTATGTGGAGTGATTTTACATGTGTGTTTGGTTAAGACCGTCTGTGAAGCAGCGCCGTAATCACTGGACTTTTACTCTCCAGTAATCTCAATTAATCTCAATCCAGGTGAATCCCTGTTGTGCTGTTTCAAAGCATGACGACCCTTTGTGTTATTTATTTTGCCTCTTCCTCTATGTAGCCGAGCCGACAGGGCCGGAGCTGGTCAACCCCTGCTATGCCGGGAGCCACGACTGTGACACCACGGCCCAGTGTATCCCACTGGAGGGCCAGGCCTTCCAGTGCCAGTGTGCTACTGGTTACAGAGGGGATGGACGCAACTGTTACGGTATCCGTCCGTCACCACTTCATATGGGCATGCGTGTGCACATACATTGCAGAGTGCATTTTGGGGGCGGCAGTAGCTCAGTCTGTAGGGAGTTGGCTTGGGAACCGGAGGGTCACCGGTTCAAGTCCCGCCATGGACCAAGAACTGAGTGTGAACTGGTAGCTGGAGAGGTGCCAGTTTACCTCTTGGGCACTGCCGAGGTGCCCCTGAGCAAGGCACCAAACCCCCAACTGCTCGGGGCGCTTGTCAGGAGCAGCCCCCTCACTCTGACATCTCTCCATTGTTGCATGTTTGTGCATGTGTGTGTTCGGGTCTGCATGTACCGTGTATAAGTTAACAACAGAGTGAAAAAAATTGAATTTCCCCTCGTGGGACTAATAAAGGAATATCTTCTTCTTCTTCTTCATGATGCTTCGTCTATTTAGCTTAGTGTAATGGTGTCTCTTACCCTCACAAACACATGCAGACAAAGTTAATGATGGTTCAAGGCAATGTGTCTGACTTTCATCAACATCTGTCAACCCACCCTCGAGGGGTCAAGTTCATCTGTGTGTTTCTTGTCTTCGCTTCACTTCTCTTCACTTCACTTCTCTTGTCTTTGCTTTTCTTCTCTTTGCTTCACCTCTATGCCTCTCTTTGCTTTGATTCTCTACTTTTCACTTTTTGCTTCTCTTGGCTTCTCTTCTCTTCACTTTGCTTTCCTTGTCTTCGCTTTTCTTCTCGACTTTTCTTCTCTTCGCTTCACTTCGTTTCTCTTTATTTCTCGTCTTTGCTTTTCTTCTCTTCACTTTTCTTCTCCACTTCGCTTCTCTTCTTTTTGCCTATCTTTTTGCTTCACTTCTCTTCGCTATGCTTCTCTTCTTTTCTCTGCTTTTTTATTTCCCTTTGCATTACTTCTCTTGGCTTTTTGCTTCTCTTTGCTTTTCTTCGCTTTTTGCTTCTCTTCTCCACTTTTCTTCTCTTTGCTTTGCTTTTCCTCTCAACTTTGCTTCTTTGTTTCTCTTTGCTTCACTTCTCATCTTTTCTTCTCTTTGCTTGTCTTCTCTTTGCACTCTTCTTTTTGCTTAGCTTCTTTTTGCTTTACTTTTCTTTTGCTTTGCTGCACTTCTTTTGTCTTTATTTCTCTTTACTTATTTTTGCTTGTCTTTGCTTCTGTTGCTGTCTCTTCTTTCTCTGTGCATTTCTTTGCTTTTCTTGGCTTCTCTTTGCTTCTCTTTGCTTCTCTATGGTTATCTGTTCTCTTAACTTTGCATTGGTTCTCTGTAGTTCTCTTTACTTCTCTTTGATTCTTTCTTCTTCTCTTTTTTTCTCTTCTCATCTCTTTATTGCCCAGTACAGTGGAGAATGCAGTCAAGAATCCACAGGTGTGGGGCTACATGTTTTCGTAACACAAACAAGCAGGCACATAATATCTACATACAAAAAGCACCAGTAATGACCATAATTACAGCTTTTGAGTCAGCATGCTACATGTTGGTAGGTTCCTGGTGTGCAGGCATATGAGTTCATAGTCTCACTTTCTCTCTTCTCCTCTCACGGCAGACATAGACGAGTGTGCCGAGGGCTTGACGTCATGTGGTGCTCATGCTGAGTGCGTGAACCTGGCTGGTAGCCACCGCTGCCAGTGCCAGACGGGCTACGAGTTTGGCTTCGACGGTCGGACCTGCGTTGGTGAGTTGCGCTGAATGCCCCTTGAGGCAAATTTATTTGTGATATAATTAAAACTGACATGACAATGAGAAAACAAAGCTTCATTTTTAGTAATTGAGTTACTTGAAGAAATTGTTTGAGCCCTAAAACGAACCTTTAACTGCTTAAATACACATTCTTTTTGCTGCTACGGCCTGACATTGCAGGTACTCTTGTCTCAGTCTACTATGTCCTAGTATACACTATTATCCATCCAACAGATATTTCACTCAATAAGTGAAAAATGTAATATGATGGTGGCATTATTGGAAAGTCTCTCTAATATTATTACAATTCATCCTAAGGGGAACATGAATGTGTGTACTGTGTGTGTGGAACAAAGTGGTGGACCGACCAATCAACACTGACGATCCTGAGCGCCCTCCAGCTTGCATTGCTAAAATATTAGCCCGAAAAAGCCAAAAAACTAGCTTGATATCTTGACGTAAGCACAGGTGCTGTATTAATTCCCAGTATGGCAACTGTTTGTGTCTGATGAAATTGCCTCAACATGTTTCAGCACCTGTTAATTATTTTCCAAATTGAACAGCAAGCCCATTGTGGTGGTTTGTCTTTGGGCTGAGCGCAATGACTCATCATTTCACTGTAAAACTAAAGCCACTAAACATAAAGGCTCGACGAGAGGTCGACTGATATGTTTTTTTTTTTTATGGCTGATGCAGATTATTTTACAGAATCAGGATAGCCGATGGCCGATATATGATGGTGATTTTTGTGGTCTGAAGAAAATGTTACAGTGCACATGTTTCTGGAGTTTTTCTTCTTCATCTGACCTTCCCTGGTGTCGGTTCAGTGAAATACTGCCATCAGGCATTCGATTTATGTTCAGCCATCAGACTGCAATTATAGAAAAAAATGAAAAATACAAGGTTAGTAATTTATCCCATGATTCCGTCATTCATATTATTTACAGTGGTGTGCATGGTGGTTTATAGTAGTAATAGCACAGGGCTCAAAACCTTTTAAGCACCTCTCTAAAACTGCCCTAAAGCATGTTTTTATTTGTTTGTTGACAGACACTGTTACAAGCCATATGGCCATAATCTAAGTGATTATATTACACAGCCTGCTGCTCATATCTGCTATTGGACTACACATAAGCCACTAGCGGTGGCGTCATCCAGGCTACGTAGGACCGCAGGCAATAAACATATTGAATGAGGAAAGCTAAGTGATCCCAGCCAAGTGAACTTTTTGAACATTTAATATCTAAGCAGTTACATACAGAAGGCCTTGAAAGAGAAGAATTTAAGCATTACATTTTTTTCCCGGTTGCTCCCATTTATGACGTTGTCGGCCACTAGATTGGCAATTTGATTGACACAAGGGGCGGGGTCACAAGTGTTGTACAGTGCTGCACTGGGCTGCCCGCAGATGCGCCTGCTTGATAATCGGCTTAATATGCTCAGACATGCAATTAATCAGTCGACCCCCATGCTTGACTTTAGAAAAAAGTCAGCTAGAACCATTAAGCATGCTGCTTTCTGCTTCCTGCACGTACTGTAATACTCTTCACGTGAAAGTAAAAATGAACCCTCTGCAAACATACTTGTATACTTTATGACAAGTCTCCCATCTTCATCGTTGTGTGTTACATTTGTTGTAGTAGTACTGCATGTTCCGAAACGAGCCGAGCATTTGGAAGAGATCCACATAGCAACGCACAGCTGCAAAAGCGAGGAAACGCAGCGAGAGGGGAGGATGGGTGACAAATGTGAGAACCAGGGGTGGGAAGGAAAGGACTGATGTGAGAAAGAGGGGGGTGAGATTAGACAGGAGTGGGGGGGGGTGAAAGTGAAAGACAAATGGAGCAATGACACAATGTGTGTTTTGCTTGGAATGTGTGGAGGAGAGAGGTCCTGCCGGTGTGTGTCCTCCTTTCACCCATCAGTGTGAACTTCTGATGAACTTCCTTCAAACCCTCCCTACCTCTCTGCTTGACAGATACTTTACATAAGGCCTGGAAATGATCCAAAACCACCAAGCAAACGCCGATAAGCGCCAGATATACATCACTTCAGATCTGTGTTTGTGTTAGGGGAATTCATTTATATGTATTATATCTGTGGTGGTTTATTTTTTCCTTAGATATGGATGAATGCAGCTCATCTCCATGCCACATCAGCGCCAGATGTATCAATGGACTGGGTTCCTTCCAGTGTCAGTGCCAGCCTGGCTTTTATGGTGATGGTTTCTACTGTTCCCAGCAGCAAGGTCAGTCAAGTTGCAGTTATAGTAGTGATGTACAATTGTGTCAAAAGGTGCAATGTGACTAACATGATTTGTAATACCACAGAAAGCTCTGCTTTGAGGTTATACCTATCATAATCATATTTTTAGAATGGTTTGTACAGGTTTGGGTGATTATTGTCCATAGCTCCAGCGCTAATTTTTCACTCATTTTCTTAGTCAATCAAGTTTTATTTTTATAGTACATTTCATAAAAGTGTAGACTCAATGTGCTACAGAATATAAACAAAAAACAGGCAAAGATCATACATGACAAAATAAGAACATAATGTATAAGATAAGAATGTATTACGTATATAAAAACATCTAAGATAAGAAGGGATTACATATATAGAACATAAGATAAGCAGGTATTACATAAAATCATCTAAGAAGGGCTTACATATATAAAAACATCTAAGATGACATGAAGGGATTACATATATAGAACATAAGATAAGCAGGTATAAAATCATCTAAGAAGGGCTTACATATGTAAAAACATCTAAGATAAGGTATTACATAACAAAATCATCTAAGACAAGAAGGGATTACAGACAGCGTATAAAAACATATAAGATAAGAAGGTATTACATATATAATCTAAGATAAGACGTGATTACATATATAAAAACATAAGATGAGAAGGTATTACATGTATAAAATCATCTAAGATAAGAAACGATTACATATATAAAATCATTTAAGATAAGGTATCACATAAAAACATCTAAGATGAGAAGGGATGACATGTATAGAAACATAAGATAAGAAGGTATTACATATAAAAAATCTAATATAAGAAGGTATTATATATATATATATATATATAAAAATCATCTAATATAAGAAGGTATTGCATATATAAAATCATCTAAATAAGAAGAGATTATATACAGTGTATAAAAACATAAGATAAAGTATTACATATATAAAAACATCTAAGATAAGAAGCGATTACATATACAAAATCATCTAAGATAAGGTATCACACATAAAAACATCTAAGATGACATGAGGGGATTACATATATGGAACATAAGATAAGCAGGTATAAAATCATCTAAGAAGGGCTTACATATATAAAAACATCTAAGATAAGGTATTACATAACAAAATCATCTAAGACAAGAAGGGATTACAGACAGCGTATAAAAACATATAAGATAAGAAGGTATTACATATATAATCTAAGATAAGACGTGATTACATATATAAAAACATAAGATGAGAAGGTATTACATGTATAAAATCATCTAAGATAAGAAACGATTACATATATAAAATCATCTAAGATAAGGTATCACATAAAAACATCTAAGATGAGAAGGGATGACATGTATAGAAACATAAGATAAGAAGGTATTACATATAAAAAATCTAATATAAGAAGGTATTATATATATATATATATATATATATATATATATATATATATATATATATATATATATATATATATATAAAATCATCTAATATAAGAAGGTATTGCATATATAAAATCATCTAAATAAGAAGAGATTATATACAGTGTATAAAAACATAAGATAAAGTATTACATATATAAAAACATCTAAGATAAGAAGCGATTACATATACAAAATCATCTAAGAAAAGGTATCACACAAAAACATCTAAGATGAGAAGGGATGACATGTAAAAAAAAATAAGATAAGAAGATACTACATGTATAAAATCTAATTTAAGAAGGTGTTACATATATAAAAACATAAGATAAGAAGGTATTACATATATAAAATAATCTAAGATAAGAAGGTATTACATATATAAAATAATCTAAGATAAGAAGGTATTGCATACAGTATATAAAAACATATAAGAAAGAAGGTATTACATGCAGTATATAAAAACATGTAAGATAAGAAGGTAGTACATACAGTATATAAAAACAAATAAGATAAGAAGGTAGTACATACAGTATATAAAAACAAAAAGATAAGAAGGTAGTACATACAGTATATAAAAACAAATAAGATAAGAAGGTATTACATACAGTATATAAAAACATATAAGATAAGAAGGTGTTACATACAGTATATAAAAACATGTAAGATAAGAAGGTATTACATACAGTATATAAAAACATATAAGATAAGAAGGTATTACATACAGTATATAAAAACATATAAGATAAGAAGGTGTTACATACAGTATATAAAAACATGTAAGATAAGAAGGTATTACATACAGTATATAAAAACATATAAGATAAGAAGGTATTACATACAGTATATAAAAACATATAGAAAAGAAGGTATTACATACAGTATATAAAAACATATAGGATAAGAAGGTATTACGTACAGTATATAAAAACATATAAGATAAGAAGGTATTACGTACAGTATATAAAAACATATAGAATAAGAAGGTAGTACATACAGTATATAAAAACATATAGAATAAGAAGGTAGTACATTTGACTGGGGAGCCCGTCCCAGCTGGCATTAGGCGAAGAGTTCACCCTGGACAGGTCGCTAGTCCATCGCAGGGCTGACACACAGACAACCATTCACACTCATTCACACCTATGGACAATTTCGAGTCAGCAGTGAACCTAACCTGCATGTCTCTGGACTGTGGAGGAAGTCGCAGAGAAAACCCACGCTAACGGGAGAACATGAAAATTCATCAATTCATCCCCATCCTGGATTCAAGTCTGTGACCCTCTTGCTGTGAGGTGATAGTGCTATTGCTGATTGTTTGTCTACAGGACAGACAGTTCGCCCAAGGAGTCAGTGTGAGCAGCACAGAGACAGCCTACAGAGTGGGGGGGAACAAGGCGGTCGGCCGATTATCGGAGCCTTCATCCCTCAGTGCGACTCCGACGGACGCTACCGACCCCTGCAGGTGACTGATGGAGCGGTAAAGTGCATGGCCTAGTGATGACTTGAGGTACTGATTTGACAATGTCAAATATTCATTACAGTGTCATGGCTCCACTGGACATTGTTGGTGTGTGGACGTTAGGGGACAGGAAAGAGCAGGAACCAGGACTCCACCTGGTACAGCACCTAGAGAGTGTGAGAGACCAGGTGAGATATAAACCCACTTATAGTCTTCTTAGCAGCATCTGTTTTCAGCTTTGTTAAACTGTGTCGTTTATGTCCTCAGATGAACCAGAGCGTCCTAAAACTCACTGTGAGCACCACAGAGACAGTGTACAGACCACCGGTCCAGAGGGACTAGTTGGAGCCTATGTGCCTCAGTGTGACGATAACGGACAGTATACACCTTTACAGGTTTGTAGTGGAAAGGAGCTTTTATCACCTCCAACTGAAAGAAGGTTAACTTAATTTCTTGCTAATCAAATATAGTGTAATGTTATGATGTTATTGCTGCTACAATTTACCGCAGTGTCATGGCTCCACTGGACATTGTTGGTGTGTGGACAGTAATGGACAGGAGAGAGCTGGAACAAGAAGACCACCTGGTACAACACCCACAGACTGTGGCAAACCAGGTGGGGAACATGCATTCTTCTCAGCCCATCCCAGAACGTAGATGTTCTGTGTGCGTTCCACCATTTAGAATTTGGCCGAGAGTCCCCCATCTGATGGGGGTTGTTTTTTATATAAAGTACATAGTGATGACCAACATAGTCATATATTGTCATGGTGTTGCTATGGATGGAGTTATCGGCAAAATAAATTATTCTTCTTTTTGCTGGGGACCCCCTGGAGCCATCTCAGGGACTCCTGGGGGTCCCCAGACCCCACCTTAGGAACCTCTGTCTAGCTCAAGCAGACATAACCCAGATGACAGCACTATGACATCATCAGGGATATTTCCTCAGACTTGACAAAGCTCGCCCAGAGCCACAGAAGACAGTATACAACTGTTTTCGCACACTTAGTTGGATCAACCCTAACCAGTAAATTGAATTTGTTGTGTAAAATCGGTGCAAATGAGGCAAAATACAGTTATAAGCCAATAACCCATTATGTGTAAACTTCCACACCAGGGTGTAACATTAACTGCTAATCTAATAGTTGATCCAGTGTGGTACATCTAGCCATTAAATCACAAAAAGTCCTCACATATGCAGATGACACCATCCTGGTTGTGTCTAATCATCACCAGCAAGGAGAAAAGCTGGAAATTAACTACTAAACCAAACTTAGCCTTAGAAAGTGGGACACCACTTGCCACTTTTTGAAAGCTTATTATTTAATAAACAAATAGTCTTGAAGCTCATTGTTTGAAGAAAATATGATGGGGTCAAAAGACATATGCGAATATACATGCTAGAATTTGCTAACCAGCATGACAAAAAAATTTCACAATTTAGCATGAGTACCTAATCACATATTTGTCCAACAGTGCATTCTTTCACGATTCTCATTATCATTTCATTTTTTTTCTTTCTTTATAGATGAACCAGAGCGTCCTAAAACTCACTGTGAGCACCACAGAGACAGCGTACAGACCACCAGTCCAGAGGGATACCCCATACTTGGAGCCTATGTACCTCAATGTGACGATAACGGACAGTACATATCATTACAGGTCAGTGTTTGCAATTTGTTTTACCCATAATATTTTCATCAGCAGTAATTTACCTGTAATGTCAAAACCAAAGATACATGAATTGATTATAGTTACTGTTATTGTTTTAGTGCCACGGTTCAACTGGACATTGCTGGTGTGTGGACAGTAATGGACAGGAGAGAGCTGGAACAAGAAGACCACCTGGTACAACACCCTCAGACTGTGGCAAACCAGGTGGGGAACATGCATTCTTCTCGGCCCATCCCAGAACGTAGATGTTCTGAGTGCGTTCTTTGCAAATCAGTGCGGTCAGATTGTTCTACACAAAGACACAAATATGGCATAGGCTACTAGGGTCTTACATTAAAGGGGTACGTCAGACACTTAGTGTTTGACTTCATTAAAGACAGCAAAAAGAATGGTCAGAATCAAAGCAGCAGAGCCTTCTTGGTTTAGTACAGCTAAAGCTCCAAAAACACTGGGTCCTACATTTCCAATAATGCAATTGGGTGGAGTCTTTCATTCGACCCTCCCTGCCTAGTAAACACCCATGTCTTTCCAACTCTACACTTCCAGTCTGTAATGCAGACATTTATAAATATGTAGTCTCCTAGCCAAGTGCTCCCCAATTTTTTTAACATCAAGGACAAAAAAAATGATACAAACTGGACCACAGACCACCATTGAGAATTTGGCCGAGAGTCCCCCATCTGATGGGGGTTGTTTTTTTATATAAAGTGTATAGTGATGACCAACATAGTCATATATTGTCATGGTGTTGGTTATGAATGGAATTATCGGCAAAATAAATTCTTCTTCTTTTTGCTGGGGACCCCCTGGAGCCATCTCAGGGACTCCTGGGGGTCCCCAGACCCCACCTTGGGAACCTCTGTCTAGCTCAAGCAGACATAACCCAGATGACAGCACTATGACATCATCAGGGATATTTCCTCAGACTTGACAAAGCTCGCCCAGAGCCACAGAAGACAGTATACAACTGTTTTCGCACACTTAGTTGGATCAACCCTAACCAGTAAATTGAATTTGTTGTGTAAAATCGGTGCAAATGAGGCAAAATACAGTTATAAGCCAATAACCCATTATGTGTAAACTTCCACACCAGGGTGTAACATTAACTGCTAATCTAATAGTTGATCCAGTGTGGTACATCTAGCCATTAAATCACAAAAAGTCCTCACATATGCAGATGACACCATCCTGGTTGTGTCTAATCATCACCAGCAAGGAGAAAAGCTGGAAATTAACTACTAAACCAAACTTAGCCTCAGAAAGTGGGACACCACTTGCCACTTTTTGAAAGCTTATTATTTAATAAACAAATAGTCTTGAAGCTCATTGTATGAAGAGAATATGATGGGGTCAAAAGATATATGCGAATATACATGCTAGAATTTGCTAACCAGCATGACAAAAAAATTTCACAATTTAGCATGAGTACCTAATCACATATTTGTCCAACAGTGCATTCTTTAACGATTCTCATTATCATTTCATTTCTTTATTTCTTTATAGATGAACCAGAGCGTCCTAAAACTCACTGTGAGCACCACAGAGACAGCGTACAGACCACCAGTCCAGAGGGATACCCCATACTTGGAGCCTATGTACCTCAATGTGACGATAACGGACAGTACACATCATTACAGGTCAGTGTTTGTAATTTGTTTAACCCATAATATTTTCATCAGCAGTAATTTACCTGTAATGTCAAAACCAACGATACATGAATTGATTATAGTTACTGTTATTGTTTCAGTGCCACGGTTCAACTGGACATTGTTGGTGTGTGGACATAAGGGGGCAGGAGAGAGCAGGAACCAGGACTCCACCTGGTACAGCACCCAGAGACTGTGACAAACCAGGTGAGACTGCACATTGCATTTAGGATTGGGGCTGCTGTTTTGCATGTGCAAGAAGACTAAACTTAATCTAATTTCGAGGAAACACCCAGCTCAATGTCTTCCAGTTCTTTTTCTACCGTTCCCTACTCTGTAGCTGTGACCCATTTGTGTTACTTGTTAAAGCTTTCTTGTATAATCAATTGTTGTACATTCATCCCCAGATGTACCAGAGCATCCTAAAACTCACTGTGAGCACCACAGAGACAGCGTACAGACCACCAGTCCTGAGGGATACCCTATACTTGGAGCCTATGTACCTCAGTGTGACGCTAACGGGCAGTACACACCACTGCAGGTCGGCATCATGTTTTTGCCGGCGTTTATCTGTCTCTTTGTTTGTCTGTCTGTGTGTTTGTTTGTCTGTGTTCAAGATAAGTCAAAAACTCATGGACGGATTTTGATGAAATTTTCAGGGTGTGTATGGAAAAGGACGAACTGATTTAATTTTTGGGGTGATCCAGAAAAAATCCTGGATTCTGGATCACTTTGAAATTTTCGTTAACATTGGGGTAAATGGGACCCAAAAAATTATTTCTCAATATCTCTGGTAATTGTTGCCCAAAGCTCATGAAATTTGACTCAGGGATTTACAATGTGTACTTCTATCAAATCCCAAAGGCTGATCCAGATCTGATCCAGATGGCGGATTTTATAGCAATTTATATAAAAAATGGGGGTACTCTTACATTCTGGCCTAATGTATTGTGAGTTTTATGTTGTGTCTTGTATATATGTTCTATGTTTGCCACGGATATAAAATTCTTTTTAAAAAATGTAGGATTTTTATTTTGGACTGAATTACAATATGGGGGGAAACTATGGTGCTTGGTCTGCGCTCTCCGAGTGCTTTTCTAGTTAAGACAGATAATATTTTTGAATTTAATTTGATTTAACATGAAAAAATCTGACTGAACAAAATGTGTATTTTCAGTGTCACGGCTCTACTGGACACTGTTGGTGTGTGGACAGTCGTGGACAGGAGAGAGCAGGAACCAGGACGTCACCTGGTGCACCTCCAACAGACTGTGACAAACCAGGTGAGACAGGAAATGAAACTTGAACAGACAGAACTCTCCCTCTATTCAGCTTCCCGTCAGTGCTTCGAACTTGTGTGCAGGAACAGTACAAGCGTCGGCAGGTGCTTTATGTCACGGCTCTCCAAGGGCTAAACATTGACCTGTGAACCCACTAATTCCTCAGCTCAATGACAAGTCAAACAGACGGCACGTTTACGTGAGTGTATGTCTAACCTTGTAAGTGGTTCACTATTGAGGTCATTGGGTCGTAGCCTTGGAATGCCTGGAAAACAGGTGATATCACTGCATGACTGTGTGTGTGGTGGGAAGCTGAATGTAAAAGACAGCAAAGTATAACTGAAGTCATATGAGACAAAAGTACATTTACAATATACTGCATATAAATGTTGTTTGAAAAAATGTGCCCTTTAAAGTCCATTCATAGGTTTTCACGCAAACACATTCAGCATTAAAGTAGCAGCTTAGCAGTAAAGGATAATATAATTATAACACAAAATTATACTTTGAAAAAGGAAGATTAGCAAATGCTTTAAAACATGTATGTTTGTAACAGTACTGTAAATTGACATGTATATTTTATGTTAGATTGCATTTGTTGTTCATGATTACTGAGTATGTACTCCATATCTTAATAATAGTTAGTAGTAGGGCCAGGCATTATTATTTATGAATAACATCTCAATGTTTTTAGGCTATGCTATATAACATATTGTTTTCATATTTTCTTTTTTATCTTATTAACTGTTTTGTCATTCTAGTAAAGTAATCTGTACACTGGTCATGAAAATGTATTCTTTATTATGAAGTTTCACTAATTATTCTCATAACTGATCTTCAATTTTTCTCTGAAATGTGTGTTTTTTTTAATGCATCATTCATTTGATTTATTATTTAATTCATTAAGTGAATTTTATTATTTATTATTTAATTTTATTTTAGTCTATATTTTTTATTTAATTGATTTTTGCATTGAATTAATTTTGCTTTATTTATGTTCATTCACATATTATTTGATATTTATTCATTTTAGTTATTTGTTTATTTAATTAATTATTTATATAGACTGGCTGACTTATAACCTCCAAAACACCAAACGGTAAATAAATATATTTGATAGACTGGCCACCCCGAGTTTCAGCAGTAGTTATGTATATTGGTCTATATTAGAAATATAGACACGGTTTTATTCTTGTAGTTACAGACATTACAGATGAAAAATAACTTTTTATAACTTAAGAAAATAAAACCCTCTATTTGTTGTCTAGTGTTACTCAATGTATTTGAATGATTAGAGGGGTCTTCTATACATGCTCGAGAAGAATATGAATATGATCCTGTTATCGTCCATCTTTATGTCCCCAGATGAACCAGAGCGTCCTAAAACTCACTGTGAGCACCACAGAGACAGCGTACAGACCACCAGTCCAGAGGGATACCCCATACTCGGAGCCTATGTACCTCAGTGTGACGATAACGGACAGTACGCATCATTACAGGTCAGCACCTGATGACAGATTCATAGTTTTATTTATTTATTTCATGCAACTTTAAAGAAATATAACCAGAATTTGTATATCAATTGTTGCTGCTGCAGTGTCACGGCTCCACTGGACATTGTTGGTGCGTGGACAGTAGGGGGCAGGAGAGAGCAGGAACCAGGACTCCACCTGGTACACCACCAACAGACTGTGATAAACCAGGTAACGGAAAGTTTTATTGATTACATGTCTACTAGCTCTGAGGGATATCACCGATCTCATTATGGTATTTGTACTCCGGTGTGGCTAGAGCGTCCTAAAACCTACTGTGAGCAGCACAGAGACAGTGTGCAGACCACCAGTCCAGAGGGATACCCTATACTTGGAGTGTTTGTACCGCAGTGTGATTCAAATGGACAGTACACGTCTCAACAGGTAAGATGTGGTTTTAATGGATAAAGACATGACGTCTTTAGGCCTTCATAAGGCTTATCTCTCAATAATGGTCGCTTATTCTTGTATATTTCAGTGTCATGGTTCCTCTGGACACTGTTGGTGTGTAGACAGTAGGGGGCAGGAGAGAGCAGGAACCAGGACATCACCTGGCACACCAACTGTAGACTGCGACAAACCAGGTCAGACTGCTGTCTCTATCTGCTAAAGTCTTGTTGCATAGACGAATTCAAGTATTGTGTCTCAGCTAAATGTGAAACCAGAATGACGCGGATGGATGATAATAATCTTTGGTGGGTAAAATCAGTTGTGCAGCTTTCAAAATGAGCGTCAGGAACTTGCAAAGATACTTATATACGAGTCAGAAGTGGATTATTCAGGAGCACATGCAGCGATACGACTCGATCTTGGACAAGCTAATAGCAGCAGAATAGTAGTGGGCTCAGCACTGAGCCATGTGGTACACCAGAAGATGTGTGGTAAAAATAGTGATGTTCCTAACGACTAATTTCCCTGACGTTTAAACAGAATTTTCAACTTAAGACTAGTTGATAAGACAAAACCTCTTGAAAGCCTTTAGGAGTGGGCAGCTTGTAAAAGGGTTAGGGACTGAGGAAAGAGAGAAAATGAGGTCATATAAGCTTAAAAACGATTATTTGGACTTTGAAGCTGTTACTCTGTGAAAGCTACTGATGTGTAGATTTGGTGTTTTCTATATATTGTACTTGAGGAGGAACAGAAAGTGAATGAAAAACAATGCCTTACCTCTGTTATGCTAGTAACACCTGTGTTTGACTTGCATCAAATGCGTCAATCTTTGTTTTGCAGATGAACCAGAGCGTCCTAAAACTCACTGTGAGCACCACAGAGACAGTGTACAGACCACCGGTCCAGAGGGATACCCAATAGTCGGAGCCCATGTACCTCAGTGTGATGCTAATGGCCAGTACATACCACTGCAGGTAAACATCTTTTGATATTGTGTGGAGTAGCATGAATCGAATTATAGACATAGTACCTAAATGATCTTCCATTATTGCTTCAGTGCCATGGCTCTACTGGACATTGTTGGTGTGTGGACAGTAGAGGACAGGAGAGAGCAGGAACCAGGACACTCCCTGGTACACAACCCAAAGACTGTGACAAACCAGGTGAGACTGCTAATTCTAGCTGCCCAAGACCCAATGGAGTGGCCCAAGGGAAGGTTCGGGACGATAACGCATCGTTTCTACATTCTAGATGGGTTGTAGAACTCATCAGCAAAAAAAGGTTAAGAGGCCAAAGGAGGTTGATAATGGTTTTGAGCATAGTCAGATCTACGTTCGAAATAAATGGCCGTAATGTACGAAGACTGCAGTCTGTGCAGGGGTCATCAAAGAGGACGGGGAGGCCCTTCAGAGATCAGATGGCTGATAGTTGATTGTCATCGAGATCGTGGGACCATAGAAGGTGTATAAGAAAAGGATGTAGTCACTGTGACCTCACCCATTGGTTTTGAAACCTGAAGTTCGACATTTTAGCTGTTTTTTGGGGCATTTTTTTCTTGGTATTTGGCTGTCTCCATCTTGGCATTTGGCCTTCACCATCTTGGCATTTGGCCGTCACCATCTTGTGTTTGGGCCATCGCCATCTTGTTTTATGCTGTCTCCATCTTTGTTTTGGGGCATTTTCATCTTGGTATTTGGCCGTCGCCATCTTGGATTTTAGCTCATTTTCTCGTTGACTTCTATACAATCAGACTTCTTTTTGCAACCAGAGGAGTCGTCCCCTGCTGGCTATTAGAAAAAAAAAAAGGAAATTTAAGACACTTAAGCAAAGGCCTCAATTCTCAGACTTGGAGGTTGCCCAATGAGTGGGGACAAGAGAAAGAAAACAAGGGGTACAGTCTTGTTGGTCATCGTCTTTAACGAGGCACGGTGAGGTCCAACAGGCCAGTTTGTGAAACGTGAAACCAAACGCGTTGACTCAGTAACATATAATTACTCACCAGAGCTGATGTGGATTTTAGGTGATATCATCCAGATCTGTGACTTGAGATGTGCTGGAAACAATTTGTGTGTTAATTAATAACTTTTGTAAACTTATGAATGTTTTCCAGATGAACCAGAGCATCCTAAAACTCACTGTGAGCACCACAGAGAAAGAGCTCAGGCTACTACTCAAGACGGATATCCTGTAGTTGGAGCTTATGTGCCCCAGTGCGATGCCAATGGGCAGTACCTACCACTGCAGGTTAGCATCTAGTAACCAATCTGATCAGTCATATTTTACTGTGTTTTTAATAATACCTAAATAATCTTTCATTATTGTGTCAGTGCCATGGTTCCTCTGGACATTGTTGGTGCGTGGACAGTAGAGGACAGGAGAGAACAGGAACCAGGACTCCACCTGGTACACAACCCAAAGACTGTGACAAACCAGGTGAGCCCAGAAAAACATTAGGCCATGTTTTATATATGATGGTTACAGTGGATACTAACTAAGAAGCAGTAGATTGGAGTGAAGGCGGTATAGACACAAACATTCTGCAGCATTCTGGATGACTTGTACAGGCTAGCAAGAATCCTTTACAAGGCCAGACAGAAGTATTTATAGTATATGCAGGACATGTGAAGAGTTTGAATGAGCCAAATGTTGTAGATTGCAGACCCACAGAACAAGAAGTGTCCATGATACATGCCAGATGGTAATCCGTGACACCACTAAATAACAGTCTGTGCAGGAGTCAATATTTTTTTAATAATGGGTGTTTCAGAGGTCAGGATGGATTAAGTTCTTGCACACCAGAAAGTCTTACAGACCAGTGCATCGAATTAAGATAAGATAAGAAAGAAAGATAAGATATTCCTTTATTAGTCCCACAGGGGGAAAACACAAATAAAAATTAAATTTTAAAAAAATTTTTTTAAAATAAAAAATAATAATTTTTTTTATACATAATAAAAAAAAAAAAAAAAAATAAAAAAAAATAAAAATAAAACCAAAATATGTCCATTTATTATCAATAAATAATTTCCGGTTCCTATAATTCAAGCAGATGACATAGTTGCCGAGCCAAACTACTGGGGGCGGTTCTGGTTTTGGGGTCTAACCGCTGCAGGCAGGAAGGACCTTCTTTACCCCCCGGGACCTTCTTTAACCCTCAAAATCTCTAACTGACTGAAACATTGTCAATAAAGTGAATACAAGTGATTAAATGCACAGTCAGAGGTCAGAATTAACAAGAAAGAATACAGTTTGATGTTGTTTTAAGTGATAAGGAGACAGCTTGAGGTTGCTTATAAAAGTAGAATATCATCTACATAGAGTCGGAGAACCGGATAGGGATTGACAGCAAAGAGGGCAATCTTGACATGAGAGACAGTAGACATGAAAGATGTTCATTAAATCATGATGACTAATGACTTTGAAAGTTGCCAAGAGCCCTTGTTTGTTTCCTAATAATTTGATTTTTGATTGATTTGTGATTAATGATTTGTTATTTTTTCTAGATGAACCAGAGCGTCCTAAAACTCACTGTGAACACCACAGAGACAGCGTACAGACCACCAGTCCAGAGGGATACCCCATACTTGGAGCCTATGTACCTCAGTGTGATACAGAAGGACAGTACACATCTCAACAGGTAAAACTGTGATTTGTGTTTCTCTTATTTTTCTTATTGTTCTTCTTCTTATTATACGGATAATATTGTTACGTATTTCAGTGCCACGGTTCCACTGGATATTGTTGGTGTGTGGATGTAAGGGGGCAGGAGAGAGCAGGAACCAGGACTCCGCCTGGTACACCACACGTAGACTGTGACAGACCAGGTGAGACTGCTATCACTGCATGGACCTTTCCCAAATGCTTGTGCATTCAAGCGAAACGTAGATTAAAATACCAGTTTGACATTTTGGTAAATATGCTTATTTCCTGTCTTGCTAAGCGTTAGATGAAAAGACTTCGCTTCACTTTAGAAAGTACACAGTGATTCCACCTAATCAATAGCTTTTATGAATATAAAAATTTGCGCTGTAAAAGTTAACGCGATAATAACGCATCAACGCAAATTTCTTTCAGCGCCACTCGTTTCTTTAATGCGTTAACACAACTTGCAATCTTTAGGTTGTTGTGGGCTCAGACCTCGAGTGAAGATACTACACTTTATGATAATCCCAGTCAGTTTGGATCAAGTCATAGTCAAGTCAGCACACTGACAGCTGTTGTTACCTGTTGGGCTGCCATGTTATGATTTGAGCATAATTTTTAATGGTAAAGTCAGAACCTATGACAAAATTTGTCATTGTTTTGTGTTGTTAATTAATTTCCAATAATAAATATATATATATACATTTGCATAAAGCAGCATATTTGACCACTCCCATGTTGATAAGAGTAGTAAATACTTAATACGATTAATTGTGTTTAAATATTTGAATCTCTCTCTCTCTCTCTCTCTCTCTCTCTCTCTCTCTCTGAGCCTGTGATCCTCTCTCGCCCTCTCACTCACACTCTAATGTACACACAGGGGCCGCTCTATAAATTCAGTTCTTGCTATAAATTCCATCCAGACATCTCAAGTGGTCATTTCGTGGTAAGATGAGCAGTCGGCTGTTGCCAGGCGACCAAACCAAAACTGGACAGACTGCCCGACCAGCTGAGTGACTAAACGGCGTAACACCCGCCCTGCGGATGCTGCACAGACAGAAACACATGCTTGTAGATTTGTAACTTAGCTGAGCTTTGTTTCATTACACCTGGAAGCTGTACAGTACAACCACAGTCAAGGGCATTTCCTGATCATTTTAAGTGTTGGATTCATATCCTCTGCTCCAAATCAAAAGTTAAGACAGGAAACGTCAATTATTTGCATGAACTGAACCCCATAATTTGCTAATTTTAGTTCTTGAATTATATTTGTACCAAATTTAGAAGTTTATATGACGCAAGCATCAATCACCCACATTAAGCTCTCAAATTTGTGTGGCCACATACAAGTCAATGCCAAAACAGTAAGTCAGCCTGGGGATTGAAATATCATTGATTTAGTGGACAGTCCACATGTTGTTGATTTCTGAGAAGGACGTCATGAACCACTAAACCCAGCTGGTCATGTGGTTAAACAGTAAATAGAAGTAAAACCAAATGATTCATGAGACTGGGTTACAGCACACTACAATAACTCCTGCTGGAAAAACTTAGCGAGGCATCAGTCTAATTGTTTAGTTACTCTTAACCTCTCTGATCTCTCTTTATATTCTCACTCTCCTTTCTAATATTATCCTAGTCTTCTTAGAAATGTTCAGCGAGCGAGAGAGAGGCCAGAGTAAACATTAGTGGAAGCCTAAAGTGGTTTCAGGTTTAGTTTTAAAGCTTTCCCATAAAATGAGTTATTAAAGAGATTTTACAAGGTAAACAATATTGACAACGCGAGATGTGTGTGTGCCTCTTTAAACACAGGGCCTCACACACCATTAATCACATGCTCCACCTATCACTGGAATATAAACTGGAGCTAGAAAACACAGTGAGAATATGATAAATAAAACCGAATGGGAGCTGAATAGTAACTTTAAAGCCATGTAGCATTATACTCAACTTTAAAGATGACCTACTGGGCTTTTTCACCTTTCCTTTAGTGTGTTATATTGCATTTTGTGCTTGTAGAAGAAGGGAAAGCCCTCTCCCACAGAAACACTGCTCCTGAACTGCCTGAAAGCTTGAAGTCCCGCCTCTTCTTCTGTAACGCAGTGATGTCACCAAGTAACATTTTTGTTATAATACCTGCCCTGCAGCTAGTTTGGCATGCCCTCAAACAAAGCTAGTTAGAGAGGAGGTGGAGTTGAAGAGTTTGGATAGGTTGACCAATCACGACAGAGTAGGCCAGCTGACCAATCAGAGCAGAGTGAACATTAAAGCATGTAAACATGTTCAAGTAAAAACCCCAAACGACGCCCCCAAGTATGACCTTGGAAATAAGCATCATAGGTCATCTTTAAAAGCATTGGGTGTGTTTGATTTGTGTCCCCCCTCAGTCCCGGTGGCTCCCACCCAGCGTCCTGAGAGTGTGTGTGAGCGATGGAGGGCCAGTCTGATTGAGCACTACGGTGGGAAACCAGAACCACAACAATACGTGCCTCAGTGTGAGGCAGACGGACAGTTCAGGTACACACACATAACTCAAAAAAACAGGTGAAATTGTTTTTTTAATGACAAATTAAATGAGAGAGTGAATTGTCTCTTAGTCCGGTCCAGTGTTATGGAGAGACCACTTACTGCTGGTGCGTGGACCAGGACGGAAGGGAGGTTCCTGGTACCCGATCACACGATGTCGTCAAACCTGCATGTAGGTATCTTTCCACAGATGATGAAAATGACACTGAATTGTTTTTTTTGTTTTTTTTTAACCCGTCCAATCCTGTCCCAGGCCTTCCCTCGGTGGCCCCGCCCACTGTGCGCCCCTTGCCCCGCCCAGATGTGACCCCTCCCCCAAACACTGACATCACACTGCTGTACGCTCAGGGACAGAAAATAGGAGCATTGCCTCTCAACGGGACCAGACTAGATGCAGCCCGGTCCAAAACACTACTGACTCTACATGTAAGACCTGAACTGTACACGCTTCCATACATGTTCTGTCAATTTTTACTTCTGGTATTTTCTTGTGGTTCGTATGCACATAATAATTCCTGTGGTTCTTTAGAGAGATGCTTAAAGCTGAAAAGAAAAGAAAAATGGAAATAAATCCCAATTTAAAGCCAGTTATGTCTACATTACCACCTTAGAAGTGCTCTAACGCCGTTCGCCTTTTAACTTCCTGTCTCCACCATATATTAGAATGTGTTAAGTGGACACCTGACCACCTTGCGCCTCCATTTTAGCAAATATATGAGCAATTTTAAAATATAACACATTGGTTGCCCTTTAATCGTGCCAAAGGTTGCCCTTTGATCGCCAAAGGTTGCCCTTTAATCGTAACCCCTAACTTTGAGAAGTGACGGCTGTGTGAAACAATCAGCACTAAGACTTTTATTTATTTATTTTCCAGTCATAGCCACTGGAGGTTAAATGGATAGTTTGGGTGTTTTGAAGTGGGGTTGTATGAGGTACTTATAGTCGGTGTATTAACAAGTAACAAACAGGAGTACCAGCACTGGAGCAAAGCGATGTACTGCTGTGGACGGAGGCTGCAGCAAAACCGATTTAAGACACCTAAAAGAATCAATGTCACTCTAAGTGTATGCTGTATTTCGAATATTTTCACAGCTTTACCTTGCCGTCACATAGCCCTTTCTGACGGGGAACTGAACCTGCTTTATTCATTTATGCACCAGACTCTATTTAAAAAAAATGCAATTTTACCTGGCAGAACACGGAGGCTGTTGGTCTACCGCTGCCTCGATCGGATAGTTTGTTGTTATTGTGTGACTTTGGTGAATTCGAACTCAGCGCAGTCACACAGTAACACTAATAAACCACTCCTGTGGTCTGTGAGGTTAAATGACTTTATTTTGCTTTGGCACGATCATAGATCATGGCTTCATGGCTGTCAGAAACATACACAGTATCGCTGTCTCAGCAAGATAAATCAGCAAAAATATTCTAAATATAGCGTATGTGCCTAAACTGATGTTTTTAGGTGTCTAAAATCTAGTCAATCAAGTCTATCAAGTACCTCATAACACCCAAATTATCCCTTTAAGAGACAAAACCAGAAATAGAACTAACAAAAACTATGCGGCTGATATGGCTGTAGTTATGTTGATATATCCCATTATGTGTATTGTATGCTTATGTTCATGTGTGTGTGTCCAGGGTTCCATAGTTGTTGGTATAGCCTATGACTGCAAAGAGAACCAAGTCTATTGGACAGATTTGTCTGCGAGAACAATCAACAGAGCTTCAATGGCGACTGGTGCCGAGCCTGAGATCCTCATTAATACAAGTAAGAACTCCTGCACGCCCTTATTTCTATTATAAATGTGTTTTAAATGATGTCAACACTCTCTATGTGGTCCCCCTGCTACATGTAGATCTGGTCAGTCCGGAGGGTTTGGCGGTAGACGTCAAGCGTAGGTTGATGTTCTGGGTGGACTCGAACCCCGACCTGATCGAAAGCGCCAACCTGGACGGAAGCGGGAGGCGGACGCTGTTTGACACGGACTTGGTTAACCCTCGAGCCATCATAGTGGTCTCCTCCACCGGGTAAACACCCTTTATTCATCTGCCAGCGTCTCTTTTTGTCTTTCTGTCTTCTGGCATCACAAACTTACAAAAGCTGCCACTTCTAAAGCCTTGGGGCACTTAAAAGGGATGGTTAGGGTGTTTTGAAGTGGGGTTGTTTGAGGTAGTCGGTGCATTACCTGCAACAGGAGTTACTGCACGGGAGCAAAGCAGTGTACTGTGGATGGAGCCAGCAGTGAAACAGATTTTAGATACCTAAAAAAATCAATATCAGTTTAAGAGTATGCTATATTTCCAGTTTACCTTGCCGTCAGACAGCTATACAGTCTGACATGCCAATCTCCATTGAAAAAAATCAGTAATTTTAGCTTGCAGAACATGGGAGTCGCTGGTCTACCGTTGCCTTGATCGTTTGGTTTGTTGGTGTTATTTTGTGACTTTGGTTAGTTGGGATTCACCAAAGTCACTCAACAGCACAAGCAAACCAACCGTTTGAGGCAGCGGTAGACCAGCGACTCCCATGTTCTGCAAGCTAAAATTACCTTTTTTTTTCCAGTGGAGTCTGGTTACTTTGGCAAGATGGATACAATGCCTTCAGTTTCCTGTCAGAAAGGGCTGTCTGACGGCAAGGTAAACAAAAATATCGTAAATATAGCGTACACTTCAACTGATATTGATTTTTTAGGTGTCTTAAATCTGCTGCTCTACATCGCTTTGCTCCTGTGCTCCTCTCTGTTTCGCCAAACCGTCATTAACTGTAAGTAATACACTGACTGAGGATAAGTACCACACACAACCCCACTTCAAAACACCCAAACTATCCCTTTAAAATGTACAAATGTCCTCCCTGAGCAAGAAACAAACAAGCGCCCACACTCTCATCGCGGTCAAGTGTAACATCCTGGAGGTGCTCCGCTGAGGCAGAATGAGACACTGTATACAAGGTGGTTTTATATCAGGGGAGGGCACACATGGTTTCCTGCCCATTACCATGACAAACACATTGAAGTCCTCAGACAGGCTATGAGTCAACAAGGCCTGCGTCTAATTCATTAGTATAGCAGATTATATTTAAAGCCATTTCGCAGACAGGATTCTTGTTGAGTCCGGTCACTAAACATGACCTCATCAGCATGAGATCGCAGGGGAATCGATGGGGTTTTGGGTGGAGCGTCCCTTTAGTGACGCGGGTTTGATAATTCGGTCATGTAAGTGGCTTTTTCTGACAGCGTTGCACCAAAACAGAGCCAAGAAAGCTGTACCGATGCTTTTAATCCTGCACATGCAACGAACTCACCGTCATCGGTCAGCTCTCCAGGAAAAACATCTGCTTTTCATCATTGCGGCTAATCGCATAATCAACGCCTGTGTGTTTGTGTGTGTTAATGCGGTCGATACAAGTGATTAGCGGCAATAATCAAAATCATAAAACCTCAGATGTGTGTTTCACATTATTGGGTTGACAGTTTGTTTTCTGACTGAATGCCAAGTATGTGTGTGTGTTCTGACAAAAAGCCAAGTCCTAAAGGTAATTACTGCTTCACACGGGTACACTTATGATTAAGCATGTGCTCTATGATTCCTGAGCCTGCACATGTTACACTCACACACACACACACACAACCACACACCACGCACACACATTAAAAAAAGCATGTGTATGAATGTCTCAACATCTGCTCTCCCATACCTTCATCGAATTAATTAAAGTGCAGACTCCGAAACACATGGTGGATGTGTGAGTTGATTGCTCATGTGGTGTGTATTACCTGTAGTTCCCAGCGGACTGCCCACATGTACACCATCATCTACAGCGTGGCGTCATGAGCAGCCCACACACACTCTGCCTGAAGCGCCGCTATCATTCTGCTGAGAAATATTGCAAACAAAATTAAAATGCGGTAAAATATTATGTGATTCATCGCAGAGTAAGAAACACGGAGGTATTCGAAATAGAAAAATGTGCTATTTGGGTTAGCCGGTGTGGTCCATAGTTTCTGACGTACACAGATGAAACACTGGAAGAGCTGGGGTCAAAGGTCACATGTTGCTCAGAGTAACCTGACCGTGACCTCATCAGCATGAGACAGCTGGTCCCTGGAGCCCCGTGCCCTTGTACCTTTAGATACCCGCTCTTCTACATGTGTGCGGTTTTCTTCTTGTCTCATTATATTAGCCAGATCGCAGCGCTCAGTGCAAAACAAGCCCATGCAAAAACACACCGCTGCAAAAATAGTTTTACTCGTCGACTTTAAAGGCACTATTGATAACATTCAGCTGCTAGATGTTGCTTTCTCCTTCCCCTGTTCCTTTGCATTTACTTCACAACAGTTGGTTGCCAGACACTTACAGACACGTCAGTCTCGGCCATTTATCTGATTTTACGTGATACCAACGTCATTTTACTTTTGGCTCACAACCCTTGTTAGAAGTGAGAGCTGAAGAATGGAGATTAAGAGTCCTGCGCTCTATAATATTTTTCTCTCTGCAGTACTCTGTATTGGACCGATTGGAACCGAGAGGCTCCTAAGATCGAGAGTTCGACGGTGGACGGTCAGAACCGCAGGGTGGTGGTATCTGATGGGATCGGTCTGCCGAACGCTCTCACATATGACTCCTCCTCTGGACAAGTCTGCTGGGCTGATGCAGGTAAACACTACTACTCCTGCTACTACTATTACTACTACTACTATTAATGTGACCACCAGTTAACTGCTGCTGCCATTATTACTAAAAAAAATACTCAGTTCCTCTCTGGGGATGGGAATGACCTCTCAGTTTTCAAAGTCCTGCATTTTATTTGAATCTGTATAGAAGAAGTTGGTGTTGTCACCTTGATGTTACCCATTGGTTTGTGGACTTCTGTTTTGAAGCCTCAATTTCTGCATTTTGGCCGTCGCCATCTGGGTTTTTGGCTGTCGCCATCTTGGTTTTTCTGTCGCCATCTTGGTTTTTAGCCGTCGCTGCTTTGGTTTTTGGCTGTTGCCATCTTGGTCTTTGACCATCGCCATCTTGGTTTTATGGCCATCACCATCCTGGTTTTTAGCCGTCTCCATCTTTGCTTTTTGGCAGTCGCCATCTGGGCTTTTGGCTTGCCGCCATCTTGGTTTTTGGCCGTTGCTATCTTGATTTTTGGCTGTCGCCATCTTGGATTTTTGGCCATCTTGGATTTTTGGCCATCTTGGTTTTTGGCTGTCACCATCTTGGTTTTTAAGCCGTCGCTGCCTTGGTTTTTGGTTGTCGCCATCTGGGTCTTTGGCCGTCGCCATCTGGGTTTTTGGCTGTCGCCATCTTGGTTTTTAACCGTCGCTGCATTGGTTTTTGGCTGTTGCCATCTTGGTCTTTGGCCCTCGCCATCTTGGTCTTTGGCCATCGCCATCTTGGTTTTATGGTCATCACCATCCTGGTTTTTAGCCGTCGCCATCTTTGCTTTTTGGCAATCGCCATCTGGGCTTTTGGCTTGCCGCCATCTTGGTTTTTGGCTGTTGCTATCTTGGTTTTTGGCTGTCGCCATCTGGATTTTTGGCCGTCGCCATCTTGGATTTTTGTCCATCGCCATCTTGGTTTTTGGCTGTCGCCATCTGGATTTTTGGCTGTCGCCATCTTGGATTTTTGTCCATCGCCATCTTGGCTTTTGGCCGCACCATCTTGGTTTTATGGCCATCGCCATCCTGGTTTTTAGCCGTTGCCATCTTGGCTTTTGGCCTGCCGCCATCTTGGTTTTTGGCTGTCACCATCTTGGTGGACCTAAGTACAACCAAACGCTGAATAAAACATTTTTAGGCAACCAAACACATAAAATTAACCTCCATGATCTGAAAGCACACTGTGAAGTGCTAAGACGAAAAATGCAGACAACTCCCAGACCAGTCAACGCCGTGGGAGCAACCTTTCAATCACAATGTAGCCTCACCCTGAAACATCCCCTGCTTGATGGTCTATTTGACTCTAAATGGGACCATAATTTACCAAAAGAACATCATGCTGTATTGAAGAAGACTTGAAACTAGTGATTGGGACCATAAATTCATGTTTACAATGTTTACTGAGGTAATAAATCAAGTGAGAAGTCTTCAGACTTCTATGCGACCAGAGGAGTTGCCCCCTGCTGGCTATTGGAAAGAATTCAAAGTTGCCCACAGATTAGAATGCCATCAGCTGACAGGAAGTTAACATGGACCCAACAGTGGAATTTCATTGAAAAGCAATATATGCCTCTGATAATAACAATCCATGTTTTTCAGGTACAAAGCGTTTAGAGTGCGTATCCCCGGATGGTTCGGGTCGAAGAGTGGTCCACCCCAGCCTCAACTACCCGTTCAGCATGGTCTACTACAGGAACCACTTCTACTACACTGACTGGAGGAGGTAGCCATCTTTATCTAGTCTTTCTTCATCACTGATCGCTAATCAATCAGCACGAAGCCCCGCTGCCTCCTCATCCTCACCGTCTCTCTCCGTCTGTCCTCTTCCTCGTAGGGACGGAGTGATCGCAGTGAGCAAAGACAGCAGTCAGATCACTGACGAGTACCTGCCAGACCAGCGCTCTCACCTGTACGGTATCGCCATAGCAACCACCAGCTGTCTATCAGGTATGTGTGCTGTGAAATGAATGAACGCTAAACACAAACATACTGACTTCAAGGTGTAGCAGACAGTGAGCTCATTGGATTGTGTGCAGTGATGTCATCACATCAGTCATCTCCCAGCAGATGTCACCTTAACCCCCGAAGGCTGCATTTACACGTAGTCGGAAAACACAGTTAACCCTGCACAGGGATGTAGCAGAGAACGCTGCATTCAAGTCTAATGGAAACACAGGATATATGGGCTTCTACACGGGCTGTGTAACAAAAGCAGCATATTAGTGTCTACACAGGATGCATTCAGGGACAGCATTGAGTGTAGGTCACCTGCTTGTCAGCAGCGGCCAACACACTGTTGCTCTGTAGTTATGCATGAAAAATTGCAGCTATGGGACTTTCAATAGATAGATATAGATTTATAGAATATATTGATAGATTCTGAATATTTCAGTGAGGGAGAAGAAATGCATGTAGTTTTGAATCATTTTGAACAGGGTACAATCAGAGTTTCACTACACGATTATCAAAAGAATGCACAATATTAACCATATCTGTATATATAAAATAACGTAAGAGGCGCTGAATTATTTATTATCATGTGAGTATTATTAACATGATATCATGAGTTCATTTTTAAATATCATTGTATTGTCCAAACCTGTATATCATGACACTCCTTGTTCAAAACATATTTTTATATGTCATGAGACATTTCTGGAGGGGATCAAGTGAAAAAAATACCATGATACAAAGTAACTGGCCGTGTTTCTGTTTGCATATTTTTATGCTCATTTTAATGTATCCCATTAGAGCTGTATGGAAGTCAAAATTCAATACAAATTTTGTCTTTGTTGAAAAAGATTGGTTATGGAAAAGCCTTTGCCAAATAAATTGTGAAGTTGCGAACACATAACTCGTGACTGATCAGCTGTGTTCGCTGTCGGCGACTTCTGGGATATTCCCATAACGTGCCTCCAGACAGCATGAAACATGGCCGACGCTAGCCGACAAGAAAGAACAATTAAAACTGATTGAAACAAATTCCAGAAGACCTCAGATGACCTTAGATGGCCAAGCCGACTTGTTTTATTTATGGTTCTTCTGCTCTGTTTACTGGCAGATAGCAGCCATTCGTAGTCTATAGCGCCAACGTCTGACCGAACTACGCTGAGTTTATTTGCCCAAATCACTTAATGCAAATGCACCTAATTTAAATTTGCTTAAAATTTGCTTGACATTTGAACAGAAACATGACTACTGTTACACTTTAGTGTTAGATATACTGTAAGTGTTTAAAAACTAAGGCTGTCAAAGTTAACGTGATAATAAGACATTGACGCAAATTTGTTTTAACGCCACTAATTTCTTTAACACATTTGCGATTGTTAGGTTGTAGCGGACTCAGTTTTAAAGCTATAGTGAAGAACTGACATCATGTGAAACTAGAAAACCCGATGAATCCATCGATAGTTTGTTGAGAAGAAGTATTACTGCATTGTGAACAACAAATCGGTGTTGAAATCGGCAGGAGAGGAGAAATAGTTAATATTAGCAGTTCGCAGCCAGTAACGTTAATTAGCTCACAACTTGTACTATGATGTGTTCAAGCTCTATTCAGTAAAAACGATATATTATTAGTATTGGACGAACTTCTAACATTGGTGTGTTCAAATTAGGGCTGACAAAGTTAACGCGATATAACACTTTAACGCAAATTAATTTTATCACGACTAATTTCTTTAAAACGTTAACGCAATCAGTTTTACGGAGGAGGCTAAATAATGCTCCAAACTAAATTTTGGCGAGGAAAAACTTTCATGGCCATTTTCAGAGGGGTCCCTTGACCTGAATGTCCCTCCGGGGATTAATAAAGGTTCATCTTATCTTATCTTATCTTATCTTGACCTCCAGATATGTGAGTGAGAATGGATTTTATTCTATTGTCCTGTGCCCACTTTATGATAATCACATGCAGTTTGGAGCACATCATGCCTTGCCATGTTATGATTTGAGCATATTTTTTATGCTAAACGCATTACCGACGATACAGTATCACATTTGTGTCATTGCTTTGTGTTGTTAATTGATTTCCAATAGTAAATTTGTACATATATTTGCATAAAGCAGCATATTTGTCCACTCCCGTGTTGATAAGAGTATTAAATACTTGACAAATCTCCCTTAACGGTACATTTTGAACAGATAATAAATGTGCATTTTAATCGATTGACCAACCTTGCAACTTTTGCTGTGTGAAGAAACCCACGTTGGTGTTTCATCACCTTGCACCAGAAAACAGTCATCACACAGCTGGATTGCGCTCCACTGTGTGCAGTGACTTCACGTCCACCATAGACATGAGGACAATGATTACACAGCTGCCGGCGTCCCTCTACCTGTATTTTGTCTACGTGTGCGTCACTTTTGATGTGTTGACGTCTGCAGATGGCTTCAAGTCCTTTTCAAAGCCTCGCAAAGTACAAAGTAGCCCCCTAAATACAGGATAATCCCTAAAGTAGCACCTTGGCAGATGTGAGCGGAGTGTAATATCTGTTCATGATAGAAGAGTTTGAACACAATTCGGTTTGCGCGTCCGACTCTCCGAATGACGGCTGTGTGTTGCTGTAAATGTCACGTCTGAGCGTCCGCTCGCCTTCTCTAAAGCCTCCAACTAAATAGCAGCCGCTTGCTTCAAAGACGACGACGCGTGGTGTAATTGTGACCATGATGACGGCTCTAAAACAGACCGGGAGCTGGTTGTAAGAGGCTTAAAAGGTGTTATTGTTGAATGCACGAACGCCGATGCACACATGCTCTTTACGGAGCTAATCCTAAAGTTGTTAAGTGTAGGGCTTTGTCCGGGATGGAGGCGGTTTGTTCTGTCATTAGGCCACTGCAGCAACTCTCATCCTGTCGGATTCACACAGGAAGAGAAAATCAGAGCTCTTCATTTCCACCTGGAGCTATAAACTTAAAGAAAAAAAGGTTTGTACTTCCTCTAGAAATGTGACATACAGTATGCGTCGTATAAGTTGTATTTTGTCTTCTAAACGTCTGATTTGTTTGTCGCAGGGAGCCACTGACGTCAGACCGGCAGCTGCAGGGTCCTTTGGTGCTAAAGTTCTGGATTCCTGATCAGAGGGCAGGACCACCTTAAAATGGCCTCCAGTGTCCGTCCGAAAAAAGGACACTCAGTAGGGTGCAAGATGGCCTCCTGTTGCCAGATCGACCGCCAGAGCAAATTTACAACCCCTCCACTCACCCTGACCCCAACTCACCTTAAAGATATAACCCCAAAATAAATGTTTTGTAAATTTGTTTTATACCTCATTTTTAGTTTTTTTTTTTTTTCTACTGTATTTTTGTACGTGAGTTGTTTTTCTATCGATTAAAGCTACAGAACAATGAAATCAGATTTTAAAATGTACGCGAGTGTAGGTTTTCTGTCCATTAAAGCCAAAGAAGAATGACTTTAAACTGTTCGAGCCAAAGTTCTGTTGTGAAACTAAGCTTCATTTTTCTTTTCGGTCGGCTGGCCACAGTGGCTTTTAAACTCATTTAGCTGTGGATTATGCATAAAAACAAAAACAGGTCAAATGAAATGGTTATATGTTTTGGGAAATTTGTTTGCTTTCTTGACGAGAGTTAGACGAGTAGATTGATACCTCACTTGGGTATGTTAAATATGAAGCTAGAGCCAGGAGACTGTTAGCTTAGCTTAGCTTAGCTTAGCTTAAAGACTGGAAACAGCTCGGCTGTGTCCAAAGGTACCAGCACCTCTTGGACTCACTAATTAGTACGTTATATCTTATTTCTTGAATCCAAACAATAACTAAAATAACTTTTTGGTGGGTAGCCAGGTTAGTTTGTTAGCTGCTCCCCCTGTTTTCAGTCTTTATACTAGGCAAAGCTAAGCTTAACATTTCCCAGCTCTAGCATAATATTTAGTGTAAAAATACGATAGTGGTATCAATCTTCTCTCTTCATCTAACTCTTCTCATCTAACTCTTGTCAAAACAAAGTGTCAAACTATGACGTTCTGTTTCGAATCAGGTAAAGAATAACCATGCTGATTTTTCATAGCTTTTAACTTCAGTTAAATTCTTGTAAATCAGTTTGTTTTTCAGGTATCATGTCATTGTTTTACACTTCTTTGCTTTCTTGACAAGAGTTGGACAAGAAGATTGCCACCATACATACCCCTTAGGTTTGTAAGTTAAATATGAAGCTAAAGCCAGGAGATGGTTAGCTTAGCTTAGCTTAGCATAAAGACTGGAAACGAGGAAACGGTTAGCTTGGCTCTGTCAAAAGGTACCAGCACCACCAGAGCTCATTAATTAACACATTATATCTTATTTGTTGAATCTGTACAACTGAAATATCTATTTTCTGGGGCGGGTAGCCAAGATAGCGGTTTCTCCCCATTTTCAGTCATTTCCTGGCTCTAGCATAATATTTAGTGTTAAGATCTGATGGTGGTATTAGTCTTCTCATCCAACAAAAAAAACCCAAATAAGCTTATTTTTTGAATTCCATAAAATATGCTAAGTGGAAAATTGGCATTGTTGGATAACTGAAATAGTTTTTTGTAATCAGATTACTGTAATCTGATCTCTAATAACGTTCCCTGAGCCCTGTGTGCCACGCTCAGACCAGTCCAGCCATATCTCTCTGCACTACTAATCTGTATTTCACACATGATGAAAGGACATTACTTGCTTTTTTTGCCAAATATTTTTACTACTACTACTACTACTTTTCAAATCTTTATCTTTTTATAAGATGTGATATTTATAACAATAAAATGTGATTTGGTACTTGACACTTTTGGGGGATTGCTGTATTCTCGTTTCCATCCAGGTTTGATGCTAACAGAGGATAATAACCACCAAACATGCGGCACACAAGAAGCACACGAGCCAAAAACTCTGTTCAGCTGTATTTATATATTTTCCCAACACAGCGTCAATATTTAACTATTTCAAAACAATGCGTTCTTCCATCTGCAAAAACAAAATTGAAAGTCAGTTTGAATGTTTCATTAGCTTCTCTGGTTTCTATGGAGGGAGAGGTTACTAATCAATCGAAAACTTTTTGTAGTGTAAACGTATCCATGTGGCAGTACAAAAATAAAAGACTATCTGAAAATTTGGCATCCAAATTCCCAAAACGATCGGTCTGATCTCATGCAACAACGGAAAAAAAAACACAAATTCATTGAAGTCCAACGCAGATTTTTCCTCTCGAAATCAAATTAAAACTCCCGTAGTTCAGTCCTGCCGTTCCTCCATCGTCCCCCCTTCGTCCTCGCTCTCATCTGCCCACCTTGCCCAGCCGGTGGTCTGTCTTGGGGTCGGCTATGATGGCCTGGACGGCTACGATGGCCTCGTTGATCTTGGTCTGGAGCTCCCTCAGCTCCTCGATGTGCAGCAGGCGCAGGATCTGGGCTGCTTCGTTCAGAGTGGCATCTGAGAAGAAATGCGATCAATATTTTACTTTCCCGTAAAGTTTTATTGGACATGTTTCACGCCGCAGCAACCTTGGGGTCGGGACCCCCCAATATTAATCTGAGGGTTTGCAAAGTCTTTAACAGAAATTGTGTATTTTCTCTTACTTTTTTTGTAGTGTTTGAATTTGCAAAAAAGCAGCACTCACCTCCAGTGTCAAAACCCAGGATGTGCTTGTCTAAAGCTACTGGAACCCCCTGGCAAACACAGGAACATATACGTTAGACTTAAAATACATGTAAAATAGGAGAATTTCTACATAACATTCTTGATACAAAATATTACAATACCTCTGTATTCTGGCTGGCTTTAGTGATGGCCTCTGGAGAAAGTCTCTCCTGGATCAGAATACGAATAGCCTGGCAGTAGTACATGAAAACAGATTAGTATGACATTTTCTTATTAAAGAGGACCTATTGTGCTCATTTTCAGGTTCATACTTATATTTTGGGTCTCTACTAGAACACGTTTACATGATTTAATGGTCAGAAAAACACTTTATTTTTCTCACACCGCCTATGCCACAGCACCTCTTTCACCCTCGCTCTGAAACGTTCTGTTTGAGCCCCGCCCCCTCCCAAAAAGCCCAGTCTGCTCTGATTGGTCAACTAGCCAACTCTGTTGTGATTGGTCAAGCAAAACAAACTCTTTGGATTCTGCTCTAATTTGTTTGTTTGCCAATCTAGCCACTAGGCAGTATTTTGCAAATGTGTTACTTGGTGACATCACCAGGTTACAGGGAAAAAAGGCGGGGCTTCAAGCGAGGCCTTTCAGGCAGATCAGGAGCTGTGTTTGATGTGGACAATGGTTTTGTAACTGCAGATCTTTTACATGCACAAAAAAATAACAGGATAAAAACACATTAGGTCCTCTTTAATGATAAAAATAAGTGAGTCTTAACGTGAGTCATGAAGAGAAATTTAAAAGCAAAAGAGAAAATATCTTCAGAGAGTATAAACCCTCTCCTACCTTGAGCATAACCAGGTAGTCGTCATGCCGTTGGATCTTCAGGATGTTAGCCAGAGCCGTCACTCCTGCCTTGAATTCGGGTGAATTACCTTCAGAACGCAAACAAACGATGCTTTCACCTCGGATGAAAGAGATGAAAAAGAGAAAGGAAAAAATGTGCAAGGACAGGCAGAGAAGTGTTTCTACTTACTGTCAAGGTTGAGGAGAGGGTCGGCTGCTCTGTCGCTGTTGCCGGCGGCTGCCAGCGGCTCACACTTCTTATACTTGTCCACTGAGGAGAGACACAATATAAACACTGTGTTAGCGAGTCGGGAAAATTACCTTAAACATGTTCTGACTGGGTTTGTTTCTTGGTTTTCAATACAGTTTCTGTAAAATAATAACTTTGGGTGAGCGTGATTCCTTATGTAATGTCTCCATCTACTGGTCATCATCAGAATTACAGCGTTGTAGTACCAAGGCACTTTATCCTTCTTCAACGCAGCCTTTGTGATATTATGACATCTCACCATTGTCTCCATATTCATATCTTACAGCCAGACCCAGCAACCAGTCCACAGCCTCCTTCTTCTCCTGAACTCCAAATGGACAGTTCAGGTCCTGCAGGTACTGCACACAAGAAAAGGACACCGAGACATAATGTAAGAAAGTGCCGACAGCTCCACAACAATGAGGGAAATCCTATTAATAATAGCATTCGTGTCAACTTTAAAGGAACAGTGTGTAGCATTTAGGGGGTTGTTTTCTTTAGTGTATAATCACCTGAAAATATAATCGAGTTTCCATTAGCTTAGAATGAGCCGGTTATATCTACAAAGGGAGCAGGTCCTCTTTACGGTGCACAAAACACAGTACCAAACATTAAAAGGACAACAGAAATGAAACAAATCCAATTTAAATAAAAAAAAGAAAAACACTCAAGTGTGACAGTAAGTTCATGTAAAAAAAACTTGGAATTGCATACATTCATTGTTTTCATAGCTTTTTGTTTTGTGAGGAAGAAAAAGCTGACACAACTGTTCAATTTCCTTTAAAAATACAAAGAAATTAGGCTGAAATTAGGCTTCTGAAAAGAAGAATAAGTTTATTTAAATGACACCCCTTTTTCCTTATTTGTTAAAAGGAACTTTTGTCCTAAGGGCCAAACTTTCTTTGTCAATATCGAGCAAATTTATTACATTGGGGCATTTGCTTTTTCGCATTGAATACTGTAGTTTTCCAAGATGGGTGAAGTTTCAGTTGGTTGCGATCTGCAACCACAGATAGATGCCACTAAATCCAACACACTGTACCTTTAAAGGTATTTTCTGTAAGTCAGAGTTTGGCAATGGACACAAAAAGTAGCCTTACCTTCTGGTAGGCTTTGGGCAGGTCTTATAATTTATTGAATCTATCTAAATCTATTTAAATTATGCCTCTTTTTCGTTAATTGTTAAAGGGAACTTTTGTTGCAAAGACCAAAAGTTCTTAGTCAACATCACACAAAATTTCCAGATATGGATATTCGCTTTTTTTGCGTCAAAGTCCGTAGTTCTCCAACAAGCTAGGCACATTGGTAAATTTTCAGTTAGCTGCAATCTGCAACCACAGCGCTAGATGCTAAATCCAACACACTGCACCTTTAAAGTGGTATTTTCTGTAAGTCAGAGTTTGTCAATGGACACTAAAAAGTGGTCTTACCTTCTGGTAGGCTTTGGGCCAGTCTGAGCTCGGGATGTTCCTCAGGTTTCCTCTGTCCTCTATCTTATAATGTCGAATCTTCTGGTCCTCCAGCCACACGATGCAGTTCCTGAACTGGGTTTCATCTGAGCAGAAACGAGACTAGTGGACAAATGGCTACAGAGGAGGCAGACTGAAGAAAGTAAGCAACCTTTCTGTGGCGTATAAAGAGATTGAAAGAGATTTTAATCTGGGGTCCTAACAAACATATAGGATTTTTAATTTAAAAGCATCACGAAGCTACTATTTTATAAATAGACTGGCTCGTTGTCTGCAGTGACGGGACGTGAAACCTGCGTTGCACGTTAGCCGCCGGCTCCATGTTTAACTCGCCGAACCACATTTAAGAGGGTTTCGTCTTACCTGTGCAGTCAAATCCACCCGGGTTGTGATAATCCAGCGCTGTCAGTTTCCTCCGAAACATTTCAACGCGTGTTTCGTGTGTAAACAGCTAATTTCTTTAGCTAAAAGTTAGCTAGCTTGGCTGCTTCCCCCGCTAGCTGCCAGTATGTGGCGTTACGCATGCGCAAGCGGACAACCTACAACTTCCTGTTAAAACTACCAAAATAAAAATCTCCTTACTGTCAGCACTACACAAATACTGTTTTAAAATATTAACGCAACAGCGATTTTTAAAGATATTTCCTGTCCCACTGCTATTTTGATATTGCTGTATTTTGGCTATTTTTTTTGTCTTTCTTAGATATTAACATGCCTGCAGTTTTGAGTAACATTTACCTAATTTCAGTTTTGTAACTCATAATTAAAAGCAGTGATACCACTAAAATTTATTTAACCTTAAAATTTGAAATATCACTGAGGTGTAATTAAGAACTCCAACTCCAGATATGTTGGACTCTAGACCGCCTTAAATCGGATAAAATGGTAGTTTTTTCAAAATAAAATTGCAGTTTAATGCACCTAATTAAAAAATAATAATTAAGAATCAATTCCTCATGTTGTCTCACAATATGGTACAAAGAAAAGGGCAGAAACTTTCGAAAAAAATGACAACTTTATTACACGTCACAGTTTATAAAATGAGGCAAAAAGCATCCAATGGAAATGATGAAATTGTAAAACTAAACAAAAATGAACATCGGTTGATGTGTGTTGGTTTATGTGTCGGCATTAATGTTCAGAAGGGCCTCATGCGTGGGTTAAGGGGCGGGGCTCTGTTGGGCGGCGTGATAGCTATATCCAGGTAGTCTCCGATCTGGAAGCGCTGAGACTGCAACGTCATGGAGTCATCGGCGCCTTTCCTGCCGGATACAGTGTTGCCGATATCTTTCAACCTGTAGGGGGGAATTTCAATATGCAGTTCAGACAAATTCACCACTTTTTGAAAAGCAAGTGGCCCGTTGCTGTAGTGCGATACCAACCTGTACGGTTTCCCTCTGGGGTCAGGGTAGACGATGGCGAAGCTGAAGTGGGTCCCCTTTTTTCTGGCCTCTGGATACACTTCCTTCACCAGGCTGGTCAGCTCCTTCAGAGTAGCATCCATCCTGAAAAACACACAGGATAATACCTCACCAAGGTGCTTTTACAGTTTTATAAACTCACTTGGCTCAATTTACACATACAACGACAAAGAAAAAGTGAAATCTTTGCAGTCTCACCATGTGTATATCTGCAGTTCGCTAGAGGGAACGTTGCCACGGGCGAATTCATCCGGTCTGTGGTGTCGGCCACTGTTGGTGGTGAATACTCGCAGCAGAAGGGGGCAGGTCTGCAGCAAAAATAAGCATTAAGGGCATACAGAAAGTAACGCAAGCAGTATGGCAAGACAATATAGACAGGTAATCTAACAATCATTTATTTCATGTATTTATTTTTTTATTGCAATTAATTGGTTCCTTAAAATAATCCCATTTCGTGGCGATGAACCAATTACACACAGACATGGACACTGATATCAGAGGGATCACAGCTGTGTATTTTAGAAGTTGTATTTTGAAAATTTTCCCAGGAAAGCTTCACATCCGTGGAGTTTCAAAAGCTTGATGCCCCTTAGTGGTAACACCAAGTATCTACAACACATCCTTTTACTGTCAGCATACTGTACAGGAACATTATTACAATCCTAAGGATGTGCTGAAATCGGTTAGTAATCACATATTACTAATATGAATAGTTTCTGAATGTACACAGTACACTTAAAAGAGCAGATTGTAGGATTTAGTGAGCTCTATTGGCAGAAATGGTATAATATTCATAACATATTGAATGTTTCCATTAGTGTATAATCACCAGAAGCTATGTTTCAACAGTAACCCAGAACAGATGGTGCCTTCAAATGCAGACGTGTTTACGAGATGGGAAGTCGCGTACATGACATGCTTGGCGTTCAAGTGGTTAAGTCGCGAAGAACACCGCTGCTAAGCAACGGCAATATTAACGTAACTGTCCGAGTCTTGAAGCCACAGAGGCAAACAATTTAGCAAGCTAGCACGTGGGTAACATAACTCAGGGAATGTAAAGACATAATGGATAAGGGAAAACACGAGGCCATTGGGAATATCAACATTTCCCCCAGACATGTTATGAAATTACCAAAAAAAAAAAGACTAAAATCACAATAAATGAACTTCCATGGGCTCCACCATTTCTCATAACAACACAAACACGTCACAAGTTATGACCTCAGAGCTTTCAGAAACTTTCCACTTATGAGGTTATGAATACAACATGAGGGGAGCGTTCGTGTGGACGCGTCTTGTAAATACGACGCCATTTGAAGGCACCTGAAGGCAGCTGTAGTTCTCAAACATGTTTAAGCGGGTGATGAGGTCACTAATGGTGCCTTCAAATGAAACGTGTGAGCTTGTATTTCCAACTTGGGAAGACATGGCATGCTGGTGTTGCTGTGGTTACTCTTGCTTTTGACGTCTAGACACCACAGAGGCTAATGATTTAGCAAGCTAGCCAGAGCGTAACATTATACAGTAAATGCGAATGCATAGAGGAAAAAGATAAAATTAAAAGAAAAACAATGGACTAAAATTACAACATATTCGTTTATTATGCTCCGAAAAATAAACTTCCATGGCCTTTTCTTGCCATTTTGACAACGCCAAAAAATCCGTCACAACTCGTAAACGCTGAGCTTTCAGAAACTTTGAACTTACGACCACAAGAGAGGGGGAGGGGGTCAACTCATGAACACGGTAAATACGACTACACTTGAAGGCACCATATATCCTACACACTTTAATGAACCTTTAATGAACTCGCATTGTCCACACAAATGGAGGAAGAAAGAATATTAGAAACAGCTGCGGACAACTGAGTTGAGGTAAATAACACTTCCAGCTAAAATATTTGCTGCGTGGTTCTGGATACTTGTTGAATTTACTGAATACACTTCACTTAGTAAAAGAACACTGTTGCATTTTGCTAGTTTAGCGCGTATCGCATTCATTCAGTTCACGCAGGAAATGTAAAGTTAAACGATGTTATCAACGTATCGAGGTAAGCGATGTAATTTATAACTAAACCACAGGATGTTGTATCTGTTGGTTGACGACGAATGGATATACATGCTTAGCTAGCGCTAGCATGCTAGCGCTAGCACGCCGCAGAGGCTACTATTCAATCTCCGTTAATTTACTGGTGATGACCAGAGCATAGCGTAGCTTAAATAAAGATGAACTCCTAGTGTACCCATGTTCTAGTATTTGGAGTTTGTCCCAAAAGTAAGTTAGTGTCCAAGCTGTTAAACGTAACGTTAGCATGTGTGGCTAACTTAGCTAGCAGAGCCTGGTTAGCTCACGGTAGAGATCGCAAGGTAAACAAGCTAACCGGGCTTTTGTACCTTTTCTCGGTCAATGGGCTTCTCTGGTTCCTTCTTGATTTCCTCCTGTGTGATCCGCGATTCGAGGGCCATTTTTATTTTTCACCGATGTATTATTGTACTTCGGTAACGTTACTAACTTCTACCACCGTGCTTGGATTTCTCGTAGCTGCGGCGGCGGATGAGACCGAAGCCGCTTCCGGTTCCGGTGTCGTAATTGCAGCCAACAACTCTATCGCGCCCTGCTGACGCGGAGTGAGCTGCGCACCATTTTGGGTAAGACACATTTTTAAAATGATGAAAAGAGTCGGTGTATTTTTGTTTGCATAATGTCCTGGTGTAGGCAACTGCAGAGACATCACACTGAACCTTTTCAATGTTACTGAAGGAAAAACAAAAATCTGCAGTTCCCGTAAATCATCAGGACGTCTGGCAGACTTTCATTCAGTAAAGTGCTCTTACAAAAAGTACTCTACTTCAAGTTTATTACTGAAGTAAACTTAGTTCAAGTATATTTCCCAAGTATACTTTGTGTAATAAGTATACTAATATTAGTACACTACGAATATTCTATACTTGTAAGTGTGCTGCTTCAGTACTTATTGAGATTAAATGGCTAACCTTGTAGTTTGTAATAGTATACTTTTAAGTGTACTTTAAGTAAGAGTAATAATCTCTGAGTATGCAGGTAGTTTACATCTAAATTGTATTTTGTACTGTATTTTGTACTGCATGTACTCCAAGTATACTCTGACTTTTCTTTACACTTGTCAGTATGAGCCAAGTATAGTGAGACTTTTCTGTATTTGTCAGTATAAGCCAAGTATACTTAAACTTTTCTGTATACTTGTCAATATAAGCCAAGTATACTTTGACTATAATGTCTACTTGTCAGTATAAGCCAAGTATACTCTGACTTTTCTTTACACTTGTCAGTATGAGCCAAGTATAGTGAGACTTTTCTGTATTTGTCAGTATAAGCCAAGTATACTTAAACTTTTCTGTATACTTGTCAATATAAGCCAAGTATACTTTGACTATAATGTCTATTTGTCAGTATAAGCCAAGTATACCCTGACTTTTCTGTGCACTTGTCAATATAAGCCAAATATACTTAAACTTTTCTGTATACTTGTCAAGTATTCTCAGACTTTTCTGTGTGCTTGTCAGAATAAGCCAGGCATACCGTACTTCAATTTTATGTATACTTGACTGTACAAGCCAGGGACACTTTGACTTTTCAGGATACTTGTCTGTATGAGCCAAGTATAATTTTGTTCACTATATCTGTTAAGTACATAAAAAGTAAACTGAAAGTGTATTCTCTTACTCTAAGTTTAAATTAAGTATACTAATAGCACACTTGAATAAACTTCTTTTTGGTAAGGGTGACTGATCCAGGATCAGTCCACCAAGTCCACCTACAGAACTGAGACTTGTTATTCAGTCACATGCTGCTTCCCCCTCACTCACTACAGTGTGTGTGTGTGTGTGTGTGTGTGTGTGTGTGTGTGTGTGTGTGTGTGTGGAGTGTTGTACAATGTGTGTGTGAGTGTTGTACAGTGTGTGTGTCTCCTGACACTGGCCTCCTCTGTTCTCCCTTTCTCCCTACTCATTCACTTTGTGTGACCCCCCCCCCCCCCCAATCATCAGAATGGATGGCATGGATCTGACTGGACTGAAGGACCAAACAGTGGGTCTTTGAGTCCGGTCCTGACATTGATATCCATTCACTGATATGCATCAGGAAAACGTGTTGCTGTTATTCCCATAATGACTCCATTAGAATCACTGACGCCCTCTCTGTTTCAACCCTTACTGCCTCTAACCATCCTGCAGAGCCAAGTTATATGTAGTGAGTGTCTACAACTCTTACTTTATTTTTAAAAACTAATATCAAATGATAACTGTTGAAGACCTATTATGCATATTTCCAGATTCATACTTGTATTTGGGCTTTCTACTAGAACATGTTTACATGCTTTAATGTTCAAAAAACTCTTTTTCTCATACCGGCAGTAATGCTACCTACCTCTTTCCCCTCCCTCCAAAAAAACAACAAAAAACAGCCCAGTCTGCTCTGATTGGTCAGCTGGACCACTCTGCTGTGATTGGTCAGTCGAACCAAACTCCTCAGACTCTGTTCCAGCTCCGCTCTAAACTAGCTTTGTTTGCCAAACTAAGCATTATGCAAATGTGTTACTTGATGACATCACCACGTAAGGGGAGGAAAGGCGGGACTTAGAGCGAGGTGTTTCAGGCAGTTCAGGAACAGTGTGGGGGAGATTAAAGGCATTTTTTAAAGCATACAGAGTCCGATGCATTTTATCGTTCTATTTGTTGCGTGCAATGGATAGCGCAAATCCAAAACCAGCCTTTCTGCAATTGCCTGCCCCAATCTACCTTTAAAATCCACATCTCTGTGTAGGTTTTTTCTTCATTGTTTAAGTGTTTTGTGCTGGGAGATGAAGTCAGTATTTATCAGGGGCCATTTTGAATGATGACATTCGAACGGACGTTGGCTCTGAGTGGCTCTGAGTTCCAAAAACTTGAAAAAAAGGCAGCCGAAAATTTCAGAGTCGACGTGACTGACATCATGTGAGGTCATATTTACTTTTAAATATGTTATAATTTTGGCCAGAAAATATGAACATGTCCTCTTTAAACAAAATACTTTCACCCGTCTCCAAACGTAGCCTAACATTGTAGCTCAGCACAGAATATGTTCCTCAAAACTTTCATGTCATGTTCGTGAGCGTCCAGTGTAAAGCGAGGAAGTTGGTTTTGCTCCCACACTTCGACAAACAGTGTGGAAAGCTCTTCGGCCACGGTCATTAGCAGCACACAGAGCAGCACTGTCCCGCAGGCCGACCGCTGCCAAGCGATGGCTGGACTCTGAGAGGTCACTTTGACGCCCTACCAGGGTCCTGTTACACCCACAAAGGGGATCACACACTGTACATACACACACCTTTTCACTACAATGCAACTGTGTTCGTTCAATTAACCCTCTGACTTCCACACTGCATGGGCACCATGTAAGAACATCAGACGGTTGACCATTTAATACCCACCAATTAAAGTTGTGTAACATTCATAACCATCCTTACTGTCACATTAATCATAGTAGCTTGGTATTATTAAAGGTGCACGCCGCTGCTTTTACACATGACGTGTCTCTGGTGTATGGAGACCTGCCAAAATCCAAAATAAATGAATATGCCATTAAATGTAGGAAAAAATAATATTAATAATAAATGTAGATATTAATTTATTGATTAAATGTGACATAGATTGATATTTTTATTTTAATTAGCTTCTTTATTTATTTATCTTTGTACTTTTCTGTTTAATTTTCCAATTTACTTATTCATGTATTTATTTTTATTAGTTTAAAAATGTATTCATATATTTTTGTATTTATTGTTAATGCATGTGTATATTTATTTGCATTTATTTTGTATTTGTTTTACTTTTTTTGAATGTATGTATTTATTTTTGTGTTAATGCATTTGTTTATTTATTTATGCATGACTTTTCCCTTATTTATGACCCCTAAACTTATTTATTTCTGTATTCTTTTCTTTACACATTTCTTTCCAAAGTGAAAAAAAACTAAACTAAATAGACCCAAACTTAACTAAACATCGTATATCTTGGACTCTGCTGCTTCTTAGTGGTTTTCCACTTATCGTTGACTGTGCACTGAAATTAAATCAATTTCTCATTGCTACATTTCTCCGTAAATAATATCTCCATGTGTGGCCTCTCGCTCCAAAATAATGCAACAGATTCGCCACTATGAGGTTTTATTTTGAAAGTCCCCACAGGAAGTCACCTCATATTGTTCTGGCCGACTTGGCATTGGAGGGGAAGCATTTATTTCGTGCCAAGAGAGCAGGACCTGCAGGTTTTCTCAGTGTATTAGATCCACCAGACTCCATTCATTTTTTTCTTCATTTTAATGAAGCCAGTGGTGATGCGACGATGAGCTGTTAGTTTTCCTGCTGGAAAGGACCATGTGGAAAATTTTCCTGCAAACAACCTGATTCTGCAGACACAAGGTGAGAAAAGTACTTCTTTTTTAATTTTTTCTAAGACTGACTAACTTTTAGAGGAGGAATTTTATAAAATTAAAACGTTTGTTCTCATCATAAAGTGTGGTATATACTGTATTGGGGGGTATTACAACAGGAAACAGTTGGTTTTACTGTAATGAATATACCATAGGTATCAATAGAATCAATAATCAGGGAATCGATCAGTGGTTGGATGTGAATGGTGATGCTCAGTGAGGACTGTAGTAGTGTGGGTTTGGTCCAGTGCAGTACAGTCCACAGTGGGCAGAGAGGTTCGTCAGTTCACATGGATTCTGGCACTGGGCCTTCTCTCTTCCTCCTCTCACTTTCATTCCTTTTCATCCTCTTCTTCTGTCAAACTTCTCTTTTGTTTCATCTCTGCTTTCATCTTTTGCCGCTGCCTTCCTTCTGAATTTCCATCTGAGCTGCTGTCAGATCAGACCAGCCAAACCTGGTCCATGAATCCATGTTTCTACAGCTAGTGTTCTCATGTTGTGTTGTTCTTCTCTTTCACCAGGATGTCTTGGCCCGCTCTCTACGCCCAGTTGGTCGGGGCGAACCGCCACTCCACCAGCCTGGGCAAAGTCTGGCTCTCGGTGCTGTTCATTTTCCGGGTCATGGTGCTGGTTGTTGCTGCTGAGAGCGTCTGGGGGGACGAGCAGTCTGACTTCACCTGTAACACGCTACAGGTAGAGAACCCATTCAGGGATACTATCATGTAAATACACTGCTCAACTCCTTAAAGTTGAAAATCTTTACAGACGTAAACGACAAATGACGTGACAACAGAGTAAAAACTGAAATCACACACTGATCCAACTTGTGTGAATTTCATCAGGACAACTCATAGTGTGTCGGGCTCCTGATGAGTCGGTGGATGGTGTCCTGGAGGATCTCCACCCAGACCTGGATCAGGACAGTCTGTGGTGGTACTTGGTGGCATCGGATGCACCGATATATAACATCCCATAGGGACCCAATTGGATTTAGGTCAGGGGAACGCGAGGGCCGGTCTATAGCACAATGCCTTCATCGTCCAGGAACTGCCTACACACCGTGGCCACATGAGGCCGGGCATCGTCCTGCACCAGGAGGAACCCAGAGCCCACTGCACCAGGTCTGACAATCACTCAGGATTTCATCCTGGTACCTAACAGCAGTCAGGATACTGTTGGCTATGATGTGGTCTGTGCGACCCTCCATGGATATGACTCCTCAGACCATGGACGGGGGGCACCAATGGCGGACCTGCCAATTCCTGCGTTCTCCGTCGAATGCCAATCAAGGTGCACGGTGCAGGGCTGTAAGTACAGGTCCCTCTAGAGGACGTGGTGCCCTAATGCCACCCATAATGGAGTCTATTTCTGACAGTTTGGTTAGAAACATGCACACTAGTATCCTGCTAGAGGTCATTTTGAAGGGCTCTGGTAGTGCTCCTCATGTTCCTCCTCACACAAAGCAGCAGATACCGGTCCTGCTGCTGGGTCGATGCCCCTCTACGGCCCTGTCCAGCCCTCCCCATGCAACGGCCGGTCTCCTGGTATCTCCTCCATGCTCTTGAGACTGTGCTGGGACACACAGCAAACCTTGCAACCGCACATCTGGATGTGCCATCCTGGACTACCTCTGTAACCTGATTGGGCTGCAGGTACCGCCTCATGCTACAAGTAGAAGAATCAGTCAGGAGGGATAAGGAGAGAGCCACTGTCTGTTGCTACCACATGTAAAACCATTCCCTTCTTGGGTTGTCTTATTGTTGCCTCTCCATTGCGCCTGTTGTCACTTTGTTGGGGCGGCAGTAGCTCAGTCTGTAGGGAGTTGGCTTGGGAACCGGAGGGTAACCGGTTCAAGTCCCGACATGGACCAAAAACTGAGTGTGAACTGGTAGCTGGAGAGGTGCCAGTTTACCTCTTGGGCACTGCCGAGGTGCCCCTGAGCAAGGCACCAAACTCCCAACTGCTTGGGGCGCTTGTCTGGAGCAGCCCCATCACTCTGACATCTCTCCATTACTGCATGTGTGTGTGTGTGTTTGTGTGCATGTACCATGTATAAGTTAAACAGAGTATAAATTGAATTTCCCCACTGTGGGACTAATAAAGGTTGATCTTCTTCTTCTTCTTCTTTCATTTGCACCAAAGCAGGTGAAAGTCATTCACCCGTGCGTGAATACAACCAAACTAAACTGTTCTGTTTTCATCGTCGTAACAATCTGTTTCTGTTTTTCAGCCCGGCTGTGAAAATGTCTGCTATGATCAGTTCTTCCCCGTGTCCCACATCCGTCTATGGTGTCTTCAGCTTGTCTTTGTCTCCACACCAACACTCCTGGTTGCAATGTACGTGGCCTATCGGAACCACAGCGATAAGAAGAGACTCGTCCAGGTGCGTTTGCTGTTGAATTTGTCTGCCGTCCTGGTGAGAGACAAACCTGCTGTTTTACCTGTGTCTCCTCGTCGGGTTTTGTCTTGTTATGTCTTTTCTGGTCGTGTTTTATCTCGTCTTTTCTTATCCTTTGTCTTTTTTATCTTATCATATTATGCCATGTCATGTTTTATATTATGCTTTATTATCATGCTTTATATGTCCTGGTTTGCTTTATCATCTCATGTCACACTTTATCATGTCATGCTTTACCTTGTCATGTTATGCTTTATCACGATATGTCATGTTTTATCTTTTTATGTCAAACTTTATCTTGTCATGCCATAGCTTTCTTTATTATGCCAGATTGCTTTATCGTGTCATTTCATGCTTTACCTTGTCATGTCATGATTTATCATGTCATGTCGCACTTTATGTCATATTTTATCTTGTCGTGTCATGCTTTATCATGTCATGTCGCACTTTGTCATATTTTATCTTGTTGTGTCATGCTTTATCATGTCATGTCACACTTTATGTCATGTTTTATCTTGTCGTGTCATGCTTTATCATGTCATGTCACACTTTGTCATGTTTTATCTTGTGTGTCATGCTTTTCCTTTTTTTTTTTTTTCTCCTTTTTTTTTTCTTTCTCCTCCCCTTTATCATGTCATGTCACACTTCATCATGCCATGTTTTATCTTGTTGTGTCATGCTTTATCATGTCACACTATGTCATGCTTGACCTTGTCATATCATGCTTTTTATCATGTCATGTCACACTTCATCATGCTTTTTTTTTTTTTTTTTTCTTACCTTTATATATCTTTATAATTCACCTTCTCCATGTTTTATCTTGTCATGTCATGCTTTATCTTGTTGTGTCTTAGCTTGCTTTATCTCATCATTCCATGCTTTTCCACATCATGTCATGCTCCATTTTGCCATGTCATGCTTTATCTTGTTGTGTCTTAGCATGCTTTATCTCATCATTCCATGCTTTTCCATTTCATGTCATGCTCCATTTTGCCATGTCTTGCTTTATCTTGTCACGCTTCATGCTTTATTTTGTTATGTCTTCACGCTTCATGTTTTTTTCTGGTTGCCTCTGGTCTTGTTTTATCTCATCATGTCATATGTCTTATGCTGTTTTCTCATGTCATGTTTTACCTTAACTGATTATGTGTATCATGTCTTGTCTTTTCTTGTCCTATCATGTCATGTGCTGCTTTATTTTGTCTATCATCTCTTGCCTTGTCAAGTCGTTATCCTTTCATGTCATATCTCTTCTGGTTCTGTCTTGTCTTGCTTTATGCAGTCGTGTTTTATCTTGTCATGTCATGCTATGTCAAGTCTTCGGGGGTTGTGTCTTGTCTTCTGTTGTCTCCTCATGCTATATCGTGTATTTTGTGATTGTGTCTTGTCTGGTTTTATCTTGTCTGTCATGCTGTGTGACAGGGTTCTGGCAGAGCTGGTTTCCTCAGCAACAAAAGCCAGGAAGACGATTTGGAGACTCTTAAGAGACGGAGACTCCCGATAGCTGGCGCCCTCTGGTGGACGTATGCCTGCAGCCTGATGTTCAGGCTGCTGTTTGAAGGAGGCTTCATGTATGAGCGCTGTGTGTTTGCCATATTGCTGGTTTGGTGCAATAAACCATGTTGCCTGTCTCCTCACAGTTTGTATCTTTGCCTCCCCAGGTATGCCCTCTATGTGGTATATGATGGTTTCCAGATGCCACGGCTGGTGCAGTGTGATCAGTGGCCGTGTCCTAACCTGGTGGACTGCTTCATCTCACGCCCGACCGAGAAAACCATCTTCACCGTCTTCATGGCCACTGCCTCCTCCATCTGCATGGTCCTCAACATGGCTGAACTCGCATATCTCGTTGCCCAGGCTGTCACTAGGTAGAGGTATTAATCAGTCAGACAGTCAGGTGATTAATTCAAATCGGAAGTCCTTCATGCTTAATCTGGGTTATCAAGATGCAGGAAGTCCTTAAGTTAACTTCTTGTTTTTCAGGAGTCAGAAGGAGGGGGAAACATGCAGAAAACCTAGCAGAGAGAGGATGCAGAATAAGACAAATCAGAAGTGACTTGTCTCAACCTGAGGAAGCAGCAACAAGGTGGACAATACATGCAGGAGAAAGACTTTCAAAATACTCAAAAGACTATTATAACTGGTAGCCTACACATGTGAATGACCTAAATGATAAATGCAACTCAAAAAGTGAAGATTTTCTATGATACCTTAGGTGTTAATGTGTAACATTCAAGAGGTGGAGAGGATGGATTCAGTGTCAACAACTGCATTTTTACTACTGTCTCCGATTATACTTAACTGTCAATACTTAAAGGTCTCTTATGTATGCAAATATGTATAAAAATTAATACATCTACAGAGCTCTTATAAAGGTGTCAAATTCAAGTGGTTGTTCCTGATAAAACCGTTACGATTGTGAATTAGTAGTTTAAAAAACCTTGGTGGGTCCAAAATGAATATGTTGTTTGACATTTGGTTCTAACAAGGCTTGTAAGCCGATAGTAAAACGACGCTGGCATCACGTGGTATCTCTGGGTCATCAGTTAGTGTGGAAAAAAATAATAATAAATAATAATAAATGGCTGAGACTGACAAAGTTCCTGGCAACCACTTGTTGTGAAGTAAATGCAATGGAACGGGGGGGGGGGGACAACGCTATATTTAGTGGCTGGGTGTCACATTTAAATTCATCGAATATAAATGCACTCACCATTTCCTACATTATGTACCACAAATAATGTGTAATCGGTGCTGCGAGTCTAATAGTTTATTAATTACAGGATAATAATAATTCTCTTATAATCTTAATATCTTGGTGATACAACCTCAAACAAAAAGCGTAAATCAAACACATACAGACAAATGTGATTCATCAAGTCATAAATAACAAGTATGTAAGTACATGTATTCTCATTCCCAAGTGATCTACTGTATTGATCTCTGTTGACCTCTGCTGGTGGCCAACGGTGACTGCACCACCCCTGACAGGGACGGTCACTGACCAAAATATAACAGAAATGTTTGGTGAAGAGGTGATGTCACCCCACAACATGTAGGCTAACCATGGTGAAACAGTTAATGGTCTTTAAAAGTTGTCTATGTGACATCCAGAGCATTAACATAGCAGCTAACAGCTATTCGCTATGTAATATGTATATGTGGAGTACAATTGTAAAGAGCATTGTAAAGTACAAAAGTCAACAGTTGTTGGAAAAAAAGGTCTAAAATTCACAAAATGATCTGTTTCAATCAATATGTTGCCGTTTAGCCTTTCAAAAACATTTTCATTGCACATCTGTACTAACGGTTCGGTGTAGCAGCAATCAAGCAAAACTGTCGAGCTGAAAGACTAACTTGTTAAATCCGACAAATCGCTTTATTCAAACTGATGAATTTTGCTCGTTTGTTCGATGCCGTACCGATGCCTTTCACCCTCGGCAACAACGGAAAAAGAGACAGTCAAGCCCTCTCCGGGATTTTGTTTCCAGAACATTACCCTGAAGACGACTTTCGTGTTGAAACATTGGTGTTTTATTAAATCATTTTTTGCATCGTGGTCATAGCCATTTTCATCGTGGTCAGCACCTTCTCCAACACTGGTGTGTGTTCCCTTTCTCATCCTGGTTCCAGACCCAGTGCCATGGGCGAAGGTGAGACCAACTCCTGAATATCGAGTTACAGCTTACACATTTTGTTTTAACCGCCTTTTTTAAGACACGTAAAAGCTTCAAAATTCACGTATTTTATGTCGTAGAACAAAATTTAAAATCTCTTCAGCTTGTGTTGACCACAGGCCTAATTTCAGCCATCCAACTAAAACCCATTTAATAAAAACATTGACTTTAAACATTAACCTCATCATTTTAGGTTTAGGTTTTAGGTTTAGGACTCATTCCTACACCACCTTATTGACAAACATAATCAAACTACAGTATGTTGCTTTCTCAGACCAGCTCCTTTTTTATACAACTTCACAGATGAAATGTGTTTGACAGGAGGAGCCATGAGTCCTGGTTTGGTTCTAGACTGTGTACATCTGGATCTCTGCTGCCGTCGCCATTACCTACACACCGCTGTGAGGTCTCTACTCTGGCCGACACTGATATTATACAGCATGTCCTCGTACTCCTCAGCTTGGTGAGTTTGCTCTACTTTTGGTTATTAGTGTCTTTTTATAAGCTATGAAAAACTATTTAAAAGTTTTGTATGTTTATCATTCACATTTTACTTGTCTCTGCGGTAGTTCCTTTAGTCTTGATGAACATTTACTCCTTGGATATAAGCCAGACACTGATGAACATTACTTAACATGCTCCCTAGGTTAGTAAACCAGGGCTGAAAACCACCTGGATAACGATTGTAAAAATATATCTTTATGCACCTGTGTTCACAAAGGAACAAGTCCAGACCGGAGGCCGACCAACGACGTCATTGCCGAAGAGTTGCACACACCCTCCGCTTCCCCCCAGGTAAACACCGTTAGCGCTGTTAGCAGCGTTAGCTGCTAGCTGCTGAGTCTTGTTTAGAGGCTTGTGGAAGCAATAGATATGCTCTGAATTTCATACCATGAGACAAAGTCCCTCCCCTTCTGGTGGACCCCATAAGACCTTATTTCTGAAAAAAAATGTATGGTTTATGTACAAATAATCCCGTTTAAAAAGATAATTTTGAAAGTCGCAATGTGTCGTATCATTTAGTTTTGTGTAAAACTGCTCAGTGAACTACATCTCTTGTCTCACACAATATTCGTCACCAACACTAGCTAGCCAGCTAGCTAACTTAGCAATGTTCCACGTACAAATGTAACGTTAGCTTTCCTGATGTGATTTATCCAGCGACTTGGAAGAGTTAAAACGAGCGAGACCTGTTGAGGAACAGCATCGTCGTAGAAGAGTAGCACCCATCCTCTAGTTTCCCCCCCGGGTTAACACTGTCAGTACCGTTGCCGTTGTTTGCGGTGTTAGCACTGTTAGCTAGTTGCCGCTTGCTCAGCTGTCACCATGTTGAGGGCAGTGTGGAGGCTATAGATATGTTCTGAATTTCATATTAAGCATCTTATATAAATAATAATGTGGATAGATACTTATTCCAAAGTAAAGTTATTAATATTATTCTAATGTTATGCAGATTATTTTTGTCATTTGTACTTTGTTTAATGCCATCTTTTTTGTTAGTTTTTCTTCATTTCGACATGTTCCATATTTACGGTAGGCAACAACTTCATGTCAGCTATTAGGCTACTGTTAAATATGAGGTATTTCTAATATCAACAACCTACTATTGCTAGCCCACTACTTCCGAGACCATGATAATATAGAACGACTATTAATAACACTGCCACTTCTAGCCTACAGTAGCAGTAATGATAATAATATGCTTAATATTTTAAATGAAAAACAGGCATTGTCTACAAAAATCCTTTGTTTTTTCTTGTTTAGTAGTAGTAGTAGTTGTTGTAATAGTGGGCAGCTAGTAGTAATAGTAGTTTTAAACAGTTTGAAATTGACTGTACTGCTCTCATGTGGTAGTTCTAGCTGATAACGGCGCCCCAACCAACAGCGTCGTTGCGGAATAGCGAGATTAGCACTGTTAGCTCTATCAGCACTGTTGTTTGCAAGGTTAGCGCCGTTAGCGCCGTTAGCGCCGTTAGCTGCTAGCCACCAGCTCAGCTGTTGCCATGTTGAGAGCCATGTGGAGGCAATAGAAATGCTTTGAATTTCATATGAAACATTTTTGTTGTTGTAGTTGTTAAACCTTGATGTATTCAGAAGTAAAATTCTTCAAGACATGCTAACGTTAATGCTATGCAGATAATTTTTGTCATTTGTACTTTGTTTAATGGGGATTTTTCTTCATTTTACATATTCACATTCCCAATAGGGTACAACTTTATGTCAGATATTAGGCTACTGCTAAATAGGAAGTATTTGTAATATCAACAGGCTGCTACTGCTAGCCTACTACTTCCATGACCATAATGATAATAATATACAGCAGAACTATAAATATCATTGCCACTTCTAGCCTACAGTAGCAGTAATAATAATAATAATAATAATTGCCTAATATTTTAAATAACAACAGGTATTCTCTATGAAAATGCTTTTTTGTTTTATGGTAGTACCAGTAGTACTTTTGAATGTGGTTTGTCAGTGACGTGACGGAGTCTCTGCCCCTACCTCCACATACACACGCGCGCGCGCACCCGAGCACATACCCCCCCCCCCCCACCTCTCCGCCACCCCCCTCGTGCGCCCCATCCGCGGGGACACCAATGTGTGACAGTGGCGGATGGCCTTGGCCACGCGGGACGCAGCCGCTGCGCTTCGCCTTCGCGAGACAGGTTCCACACGCGCCTTTTTTTTTTTTTTTTTTTTTCGTCTAAACTAGTCTTTACTCTCTCTCCCTCTCTCTCTCTGTCACTCTATCTCTCTCCCTCCCTCTAATATCTCTCCTGCTCCTCGAGCCCCCCCCCCCCCCCCCCTTTTACTCCGTGGGAGTAAAAGAAAGAAGAAGGAGAGGAAGAGGTGAGCGGAGGAGCGCGCAGCTGGGAGGGAGCCGTGTCCCAGGGGAGAGAGGTAAGCAGGTGGATGCCGGAGGGACGGGGTTTGGTCGGGAGGGGGGGCGGAGAGGAGGGATTATCATCCTTCCACCTGCTGGATTAGGAGCACCTCTCATGCTGCGTTCACGTCCCCGTGGGAAAGACGGCACACAGGAAGCCACTCATATTACATGAGTGTAGTTCAAGTGTGGTAATGTAGTTTTCTGATAAATAATCATAATCTTTGTACTTAATTCAGCTTTGATATTCTACGCTTTTGCATACAATTACTATTTTCATTAAAACACATCGAACTGAAACAAATTTTTGTATTCAAACTACACAAGGGTAGAATATTGTATAATTTTATTACTTTTTTTTAAATATAATACTGTATTTTGAATATACGCAACCTACTTAAAACCAGTGTTTCTGATGAGTGACTAATGCTTTTCGTTGCAAATTAACGTCCATCACAACACATATCGGACATCTCCGTGTTTATTCTGGGATGTTTTATACGCGGATGTTAATTTGTTGGATCCAAAAATGTGGATGCTTTTATTTATTTATTTTAACTTTTACACCCTGGTAAATCTTAATAGATATTTATAGAACTATAGATGCACTTTTTCTCCACACTGTTATGTACTTTTACATAAATTCAGCATCTTTATTGACATTATTGCATATACACGCACAATGTTTACACTCATTTTATTACTCACTATGTCACCTTTGTGCATGCATTATGCATTTTTCTACACTTAATGCACCTTTATGCACATTCAGGCCTTTTATGCACTTAAACACTCTGTGTGTCTTTGCACACTTGGTGACACTGAGCTGTTACAGGAATCAACACTGCTTCAACACCTAGCTGTAGCTCAGCCTATGTGACTTATAATGTTCAACCAAACCTAAAACAAGCAGAATGGTCTTTCATGTGAACTTCGCCACTGTCTGAGTATCTTAAACTGGATTTCCAGGGTGCGAGCGGCAGGCCAAGAGTTAACTGTTTGGGCTGTTTTAACACAAAGACCTCTGATCCATCAAAAGCACACGCCAGCCAGGACAATGCCCATCTGGCAGCTTCTCCATTGTCTGTCTTGACAGATGGTATTTCATCACGTCAACACATCACGTACATGTACACATGCCACTGTTAGATTGGTGTAGACAGTTACAGTAATAGTCCATTTATTTACTGGGAATATCATCTTCCCTTCGTTCAACTGTAGGGTTTGGAGCAGTCACTGGATGTTTTTGGACTTCAGTTTAGCAGACATGGATGAATTTGTGAAACTTATATTAAAGGGGCAATACACCCGAACACAACTTTTTTGCTATTATATTTCCTATATTGACTTTCAGTGCTTTTTCAGACTGCTGATATACTTCTTGTGAAGGTAAATAAGAGAGAAGTCTTCGGATTTGCTTCTATATTTGAAGTGAAATATCACTGGTGTCACATTGGTGAAGCAGTGTGCGGTACTGTAACTTCTGTATGTGTTTGCGTGTCTGTACATATCGGTTGATCCCAGGCAAACATTTGCCCCCCTCAGCATTCCTGGGATGTGATGAGTCCAGCATTCAACTGGGACAACCTGTTATCCACTCATTCACTTTCCACAGATGGCCGGCCATTGTCCACTAGCCAGCCAGCTCTGGGACACACACAAATACATGCATGTCTGCAAGCAAATGTTCATGTGGATAAAGTAAGAAAGGCATGCACATACCGATTTTCCTTACATGCACACGTACATGCATTCACATTTACAGAGTGACATAATAACACATGTCAAAGTGTTTGATAGACCTACTTGTCCACCAGAGGATAGCATGCCAGTGTCAAGTTTTGCCTTGCAAAGGCATGCACTTGCATGCATGAACCAGTAGGGGGCAACAAAACTCACTTAGGTTTAGGAAAAACGTAACATGGTTAGCCGTAGCATACAATATAACTTAAGTACAGAAAACACGTCACAAATGTCACTAAAAACACATCACACCATTAATAAAAACATGTCACAAACATCACTAAAAACACGTCAATAAAAACACACCATAAACATCACTAAAGAAACGTCACAAACGTTACAGACATCACTAAAAATACTTACACTAACATCAATAAAAACACGTCACTAACGTCAATAAAAACACACCATAAACATCAGTAAAGAAACGTCACAAACACATTGCAAACATCACTAAAAATCTTTACGTAAACATCACTAAAAACATGCCATAAACATCACTAACGTTACTAAAAACATTCCATAAACATCACTAACGTTACTAAAAACATTCCACAAACATCACTAACGTTACTAAAAATATTCCATAAACATCACTAACGTTACTAAAAACATTCCATAAACATCACTAAAAACATGTTATAGACATCACTAAAAATACTTCACTAACATCACTAAAAACACGTCACAAACTTCACTAAAACACGTCACAAACTTCACTAAAACACGTCACAAACTTCACTAAAAACACGTCACAAACGTCACTAAAAACACATCCCAAACTTCACTAAAACGCGTCACAAACTTCACAAATGTCATTAAAAACATGTCGAAATGTCACTAAAAACACGTCACTTATGTCACTATCACCACATCACAAATGTCACTAAAAACACGACACAAATGTCACTAAAAACATCACAAACGTCACTAAAAACACGTCACAAATGTCAATAAAAATGTCAAAATGTCACTAAAAACACGTCACTTATGTCACTATAACCACATCACAAATGTCACTAAAAACATGTCCCAAACCACTAAAAACACGTCACAAATGTCATTAAAAACATGTCGAAATGTCACTAAAAACACGTCACTTATGTCACTATAACCACATCACAAATGTCACTAAAAACACGACACAAATGTCACTAAAAACATCACAAACGTCACTAAAAACATGTCCTAAACCACTAAAAACACGTCACAAATGTCATTAAAAACATGTCAAAATGTCACTAAAAACACGTCACTTATGTCATTAAAAACATGTCGAAATGTCACTAAAAACACGTCACTTATGTCACTATAACCACATCACAAATGTCACTAAAAACACGTCACTTATGTCACTATAACCACATCACAAATGTCACTAAAAACACGTCACAAATGTCACTAAAAACATCACAAACGTCACTAAAAACATGTCCCAAACCACTAAAAACACGTCACAAATGTTAATAAAAATGTCAAAATGTCACTAAAAACACGTCACTTATGTCACTAGAACCACATCACAAATGTCACTAAAAATACGTCACAAATGTCAGTAAAAACACGTCACCACTACCACCACTAAAAAACTCTTCACGAGTGCCATTAAAAATGCTAAAAAGTCCTGTGTTTGTTAGACCCATCCACCTCCCGCCATAAGCAGTCTTTCTCATTTTTTATTCTACATCACTAGCTCTGAGCGTTGTATATTTTTGCAGTCAGTACAGACACCATGGTATACAAATCACAGGCCAAAAGCAAGAATGACGTTCTTATTACGCACTTTTGCCTCGCTCATTATTGTGTCAATCATAAGCCTTGTTGTGACACCGTCTGAACGTAGAGATGAACAGTACGTGCATGGAGACAGTTTTATTGTGTCTTTATCGTTGTCTAATTTTCAGTCGGTGAGCATTTTTTGATTGTCTTTTGTTTTTGTTATTATTTTCGTTGTCTAAGAATGCTAAGCATTGTGTACAGTGGTGGGATTTAATCCACGTATGCGAAATTTGCCAGTAAATGAGAATTTTGTGTGATTTTTTGGTGATGTATAAAGTTGACAAGAGAATTTTGTTTCTCCTTCACAGACATAGTTTTTCTTCTGAACTCTGGTCGATGGATTTATCACTAACAATACAAGAAGATTTTAGTAAGTCGGTAAACTGCACCTACAACATAATATAAGTGAAACTTAATGTTGTGAATTGGAAAAAAAAAATCAGCTTTAGGTTTAGGCAGCAAAGCTATTTGATTAGGTTTAGGAAAAGATCATGGTTTGTGTTAAAATAACTAAGCTTGTGACATAGCCCATAGTGAAGTATGCAAGTTATGTAACAAAAGTACGGTAAAATAAGTCAACGTTGAATTTTGTTTTCACAAGGGACCTGTGTTTGTTTGACCCATTTGTCATCCCCGATCACCATTCCATGTGGACATTGTTGATCTTATAATACGTCACCTGATTTCTTTGGTCTGGTCATAATTAATACAGCCACTAGTGTCTTATCCTTGCATTCATATTGGCGATCAACAATGTGAATAGATGATAGCAGCCTTCTGAACCTACTAGTAGGTGTAGCAGGTCCCTTCTAGCCATATCTATGAGGCTGATAACCACTGATAACACCCATTCAAATGACTGATCAGTTGAAGTGGTTCAGCCATGTCGAACTAAAATTCAGCATTGATTTATTTTACCCTACTTTTGTTACGAAACTTACGTAACAAGCGTAGTTATTTTAACCCAAACCACAAGCTTTTCCTAAACCTAACCAAGTAGTTTTGCTGTCTGAATCTAAAGTTGTTTTATTGCAATTCACAATGTTAATTCATCACAGACTCTTGTTTTCTTCTCCAGGCTAGAAAATCGAGTGAAGCATGGGTGACTGGAGCTTTCTGGGGCGGCTGCTGGAGAATGCTCAAGAACACTCCACTGTGATTGGAAAGGTGACTGATTGAATATTGATTACCATGTGAAGTGAAATCACATTAGGTTTAACCCCTTCTTCTTCCTTAAACACCTAAACGACCACCATTTAGAATATTTTACCAATTTCTTGGTAATTTTTCTGCTTCCATATTGACCATGCTGCTCGGTCTGTTTCAAAGACCTCTTTGGACATCTGTCGCTGTCTCGGCTGACCGCTGTGTTTTTAATCCTTCCATCCAGGTTTGGCTCACCGTCCTCTTTATCTTTCGTATCTTGGTGTTGGGCGCAGCAGCTGAAGAGGTCTGGGGCGACGAGCAGTCTGATTTTACTTGTAACACGCAGCAGCCCGGTTGCGAGAACGTCTGCTACGACGAGGCCTTCCCCATTTCCCACATTCGCTTCTGGGTGCTGCAGATCATCTTCGTGTCCACGCCCACCCTCATCTACTTGGGCCATGTGCTGCACATTGTCCGCATGGAGGAGAAGAGGAGGGAGAGGGAGGAGGAGCTCAGGAAGGCCGGACGCCACCAGGAGGACCACGACCCACTCTATCACAATGGAGTCGGCGATGGAGGAGGAGGTGGGAAGAAGGAGAAGCCGCCAATTCGGGACGAGCACGGGAAGATCCGGATCCGCGGGGCGTTGCTGAGGACCTACATCTTCAACATCATCTTCAAGACTCTGTTTGAGGTGGGCTTCATCCTGGGACAGTACTTCCTCTATGGCTTCCACCTGAGGCCGCTCTATAAATGTGGCCGCTGGCCCTGCCCCAATACTGTGGACTGCTTCATCTCCAGGTTAGAGAGTGGAGTTTTATGTTTGTGTTTTTGTTCATTTGCAGTGCAAAAGCAGCTTTTCAACTACACTGAAACTTTTTCACATTACTCTATAAATGTGCTTGAAGTGACCACTTTATAAGTCCCTCCTCCCTTAGTTACTGTTGCTATGCATTCGAGCTTTCTGAAGCGTACTCAGACAGTTGCAGACAGCTGCAGACACCATGGACACATAGTGTTTATACTGTGCACTTGGAGGAAGTGTTAGCGATAGACCGCGACGCTACCACTTGTGGCCACGTGGACGTCCACACTCAGCCTACGCATGCACCAGTGAGCAACGTCAGGGTCTGAAAAGTGAGGCCAATGCAGAAGTGCCTTAAACTTGCATTCTTTCTAAAAGCCAGCAGGGGGCAGTGACTTTGGTTGCAAAAAGAAGACTGACTGTATAGATATCTATGAGGAAATGAGCCTACTATGAGCTAGTTGTACTTAGCCCCACCCTCTCTGTGTCACTTCTGGTTGCAAATAACCAAGATGGGGGCAGCCAAAATCTCGAACTCGAGGCTTCAGAACAGCAGTCCACAAACTAGTGGGTGACGTCATGGTGACTACATCCACTTCTTTTGTACAGGCTACGGGATACACCGTCTGATGACCAAACTTACGTCACCCTGACCCTAGCATCCCCATGTGGATACAGAAAGTATAACTGTGGCTTAAGGTTTCAGGACTAGCATATTTCAATAGACCAATATCCCGTTTCAAATAATCCTCCCTACTTTAAACGCATGTGCAAAACCACTAAATAGCACATCTTGATAGGGAACATCTAGATAGGGAGTACATATCAACAGAACACCTGCTGAAATAACAACTGTGGATTTCATCAGTAGCTAGCTAGCTAGTTAAGCTAATGTTAGCTTGTCTAAAACTTAATGTCTCCAACTGGTAGTACAAAATGTAAACCATACTTTTGTTTTTACCTCTTACATTCGCTCCATCAGCAGTGTTGCCTTTGTTTTCACCATTAGAACCGTTAGCACTGTTAGCCACGAGCCACCAGATCATGTAGAGAGCCGTGCGGAGGCGATCGACATGCTTCCAAACCTCGCATTTAGCACCTTTAAATGTGCACTTGCATGACATTGTGTTGAAAGACGCATGAAGTTCTTGCCAGTTTATGATCTGGGTGATATGGAAATAAATAAACAGTATTGTTCTTGCATTCTAGTGCAGAGCTTGGTAGCTTAGCATTTAGCTATTTAGCTTATTAGTATAAGAATGATAAGGACAGTGGCCAATTGTATACATGCAAGAGCACATTCCTGGTGGATTACTTCATACCATGAACGCCATATTTAAAACGTATACATCAGAAATTATGTGGTTAAAACAATGTAATATTTCCTCTGTGAATACATTTTGGGAATTAAATCTGATTTTGTTCGTCTGTTTTCGCAGGCCCACTGAAAAGACAATCTTCATTATCTTCATGCTGGTGGTCGCCTGTGTCTCTCTGGTCCTCAACCTGCTGGAGATCTACCACCTGGGCTGGAAGAAGGTCAAACAAGGGGTCACCAATGAGTTTGTCCCTGACAGCGAGTCGCTGCTGCCAGGCAGAGACGAGTCCGGCGACGCAGAGACGATCCCTGAGCAGACCTCTCCGTCAGTGCTCGACTGCTTGCCGGCGTATGCCAGAGTGAACGTGGTGGGCGGCGGAGCAGCAGAGGGAGGAGCCTACAGTCCAGCTGTAACCTCCCCTGCGGTGATGTCCGCCTCTGTGCCCGCCAGATTCAAGATGGACGGTACAGCATTCCACCCAGATGACTTCCTGTCCTCTTCTTTTTACGGTGAGAAAGTGAATGTCGGGAGCCACGGGCAGCTGATGGCAGTGGAGCAGAACTGGAGCAACACGGCGCTGGAGCTCCACACCCTGGAAGGAAAAAACTCTTCCTCTACCTCCTCCTACCCTCTTCCTCACCCCTCTCCTCCCACTTCCGCCTCCTCGTCCCCTCACGGTGAGACCACCCCACCACTTCCAGAGGGGGAGCAACACTCCATGTTTCCTACACTTCCTCTCCACACCCCCCTTTCCCTCCTCGCGCCGGAGGAGGAAGACACGTCGCCTTATATGGTCCCACATGATGACTTCACCGTGGTCACCAGGGCGGAGATGCATCAGCCCCCTGCTTCTCCTGCGAGAGACATCCAGAAGCCGAGTCGGTCCAGCAAGAGCGGCGGCGTCCGAGCTCGCCCCGATGACCTGGCAGTGTAGCTAAAACACACACACTCACACATTTACACTACCATGCATACATGCTGTGGACACATATTCAATTTACATGAGCATAAAACCACACTAGCATGCCCTCCAGTAAAAGACATGCTTGCAATTAAGACATGCAAAACACACATTCAGCTGGAGGTGGCTGCTTATTTTCCTCTCACAATTATGAGCTAGAAGTAGAGATAGAAAGAGTTTGGCCAGACATGAGCTTCTCAACTTGTAAGACATCAGCTCATTGGGGCTTTCCAGAAACCTCCTAGTAATACATCTGGAGTATTTTCAGAGAATATTGGAGAGATGGCTGTGCACACAGGGTATCCATCTCTGACAATACCAACATTTAAAATGCTTGTTCGTATCAAAATTGAAAAAGAAAAACATTACAGTTGATACAAAGGTGGGAGCAATTACTGTTGTACAATTAAAAAGACAAACAATAGTACAGCTCAATAGATATGTGTAGGGCAGGAAGGAAGCCAGTTCAAAATTAAAGGTGCTAAATGTGTCTATTGTCTCTGCACGGCTCTCAACATGGCGACGGCTGAGATCTCAGCCCGTAGCTAATGGTGCTAACAGTGCAAGAGTTGCTAACAGTCCTGGCGGTGCTAACAGTGCTAACGGAGCTAATGGTACTAACAGTGCTAGCTGGGGTGGGGGGATGCTACACTTCTGCAAAGGGGCCGTCTCGGTTGGGATGGAGTTATTCGCTGTAACTGCTGCATGAGTAGTGCTGACCAGTGGCCATGAGCTAGCCAGACTATAGTTGGTTGATACTATATTAATGCTCTAGATAGTGGATATTGTTGAGTACCTTTTAAAAGAGAATTTCGTAAAATAAGCTAGCTGTATCCTCCTGCCCCCTGTCTTTATGCTAAGCTAATCAACTCCACAGCTCTCGCTCCATACTTAGTGCGCAGACATCAGAGTGGTAATTACCAAATTTTTGAAAACTTTAAACTATTCCTTTATACATGCTAACATTGAGATTACAGCGATACCAGTGAAAACAACGGCAAGAGTGCTGATGGAGCTAACAGTGTTAACCTGGGGAGGAAGTGGGAGGTGGGTGCTACGCTTCCACAATGCCCCCATCGTGCGGGACGGCGCTGTCAGCTGTAACTGCCGTATGAAAGCAGTCCAGAGTGGCCGCTGTGAGCTAGCAAGTGGGGCATGCTGACATGCAATAACATGCACTAAAAGCACTAAAAGCATGTGCATCTATGTCAACAAAGCACAGAGATGCTTTGATTACAGCACACACGATGGAGAGGGACTTCATTCTCTGCTCAGGTAGACATTACTACACATTATATCTATACACAGACAATAGTGTTCGATGCTATATTAATGGTCTGGATATTGTATAGAGCACCTTTAAGAAGAGAATTTACAAAAAAAAGGCTGTTTGCCTATGCCTCCTGTCTTTACGCTAAGCTAACTGACTCCGTAGCGCTAGCACTATAGTAACTTGGGGGCGAGCTAACAGTGTTAACCTGTAAGCGGAAGCGGAGGCTGGGTGCTATGCGCCCGCAATGGCGCCGTCGGTTGGGACGGCTTTATCAGCTTAAACCGCCGTGTGAGCACAGTACAGAATGGTGGCCATGAGCTAGCCAGTGGGGCAAGCTCACATGCTTTAAAAGGTACACACGGCTATTATATAGAGCACTTTATACAACTTACAAAAAAAGTTATAAGAATAAAAATGCTAGCTGTTTCCCCCTGCCTCCAGCCGTTATGCTAAGCTAATCAACTCATGGCTCTAGCTCCATAGTTATTGCACAGACATGAGAGTGGTAATTGCCAAATTTTGGAAAAATTTTGGCTATTCCTTAAAAAATGCAAGATAGGGAGCATTTCTATTGCCTCCGCACGGCTCTCAACACGGCGACAGCTTAGTCTGCCGCTCGCAACTAATTGTGCTAACAGCGCTAACAGTGACAACAAAGACAACAAAGACAACAGTTCTGATAGAGCTAACAGTGTTAACCTGAGGGGGAAACAGAAGGTGGGTGCTACGCTTCCGCAATGGCGCAGTCGGTCAGGGCGCTGTTATCAGCTTTAACTACCGTATTAGAACAATATACAGCTAGCAGTGAGCTAACATGCGCTAAAAGGTGCGCACAGCTAACTTCCGATCTGTTTCCCCCAGCCTCCTGCCTTTATGCTAAGCTAATTGAATTATGTCTCTAGCTCCATAATTAGCGCACACATATAAGAGTGATGTTGATCTTCTTGTCTAAGTCTCGGCAAATCTGTGTATTAGCAAGTTTTCGAAAAAAGCTACGGCACCAAAATGATTTTCTTAATGATTAGTTGCTTCAAGCCAACATGGCTGCCACTCATCGCTCTGGCCACTTTTCTTTGGAGAGGTCTTCCATGAAATGGGCCTCACAAAAACACACACACACACACACACACACACCTATAGTATATATAACCAGCACAGACATATTTAAGGAAAGGTTATAGTGATGATGGTGATGATGATGAGACTAACTAATAAGTTTGGGAGAGCGTAGAGGCAGCAATACTATATTCTTTACTTTCATCTGTCTTTCATTTCTTTCCTGGGAGACATCAGAGAGGTGGTTTGCACTTTTGTTCCTTTATTTTTATTTTTCTCGTGACGTGATGATGGAGCTGAACGGTCCGTGCGTCGTGTCGAATGTGTCCGTCCGTATGTCCGCCGTCGCTCGCCCAGCCTGTAGTTTCAATGAAGAGAGGGATGCACTGACGGAGCAGATGACTGATGGAGGAGAGGGATAAAGCAGTCCCACCCTGAGATGTAGTCCTTAGGCTGCCATGGTTGTGTGTGTGTGTGTGTGTGTGTGTGTGTGTTACCTCGTGTTTCAGTGTTTACAAAATGACATCTCTGCAGTTACATCAGGGTAAACTATAAAGTATATAAATATGTAAATAATATAATGATTAATAGTATTAATAGGCACCACAGGATGTTATACAGAACTACCTACATTTAAAAAAAAATCTTTCTGGTCAAGCTGCAAGTTTTTAGCAACTTTTACTGAGAAAATCCAAAGTGCTTTCGCGTTTTCTGACATTGGCCCCCAGGTCACTTTATGCAAAATATGTCAGAAGACTAGAGGTAATTAAAAAAAAGCCAACATAATCAAGGGCTTATATATTTATATCAGTTTTAAGCTTTGCAGCTTGAACAGAGCATAAAAATCAGTACCTTCTTTCTGATGCTTGTGTTTGCAGTGTTACTGAACTGTGGAGTTCCCCCTAGCTGTTCTGTATAGGAGGACTGTAGATTATACAGTAGCGTTTAGGTTTTTTGGGAAAAAAAGCAATGTGATCTATAAAAAAGTGCTAACTTTTATTTCTCTGTCAGTTCTTAACAGACATCCCACATAGGATTGTTAATTTTCCTGTTCTTCTCATTGATTCCTGCCAAAATAAAACAGAAAATGGCTGATATAAATTCACTTCCTAACAGCTTTAATTCATGAAATCAAATTAAAATTAATGCTCATTCATATTAGTTGATTAGACCTGAAAATAGTACAAATAGAATACCAGAAAAATGGTAGATTATATCACCAAACAACCAAAATAACTAACTGAAAGTTAAGAAAAGTCTGATTCAATATGTTTACATTTCAATATAAACAAAATATTGTTTTGTAGTTTGATGAAATAATCTCAACTCAAGGTCCACTTACTCAATTTTCCCAAAGCTTTCAACCACATCTCACAGTCTTCATTGTTTTTGTAGTCTTGTCCAGGTGTGGTTAAATGTTTACCGTCAGGTAAATAACCCCAAAGAATGTTGGTCATATTCCATAAAAAGAAATATTATGGAAAGCTGCTTATCTGCATTCATGGCAACTTGGTCTAAGGAAATTAAAGGGGACATATCATGCTCACTTCCAGATCCATACTTGTATGTTGGGTTTCTACTAGAAACATGTTTTCATGCTTTAATATTCAAAAAACACATTATTTTTCTCATACTGTCTGTTTGGATATACCTATATACCTGTTTGTCCGAAACGCGATTTTAGCGCCTGTCTCTTTAAGACCCCCTCCTGAAATAGCCCGGTCTGCTCTGATTGGTTTCAGAGAAAAATATGGCGCACATTTGCAAAGATAGTTCTCAAGCCATGAGTGGAGATATTAGATATTCAGATGGGGGTTGGTATATTTTGATGAGCCTGCATGTGACATAAGAAGGGGAGCCAAATCTGAATGGCTTGTTAAATCACATATTTTCTGATGGAGGCAGATCAGAAAAACCCTGACTGGGTTGTCTTATTTCACAGTGTTTGTTGATAAGATAAGATAAGATGAACCTTTATTAATCCCCGAAAAAGTGAAAAAGTGAGTTTTTCATGATATGTCCCCTTTAAGGTAGCTCAGAATTAGCACTGAGGCTAACTTTTAAATTGCTAAAGTTAATAGCACATTGTATGTTTATCACACATTATTGTTAATTATTGCACATTATGAAAAGTGGTATCCTCAATATTTTTAATTGTTAAATTTTTAAAGGAATAGTTTGGTGGCTAACTTAGCTTTAGCTTAGCTAGCTAGCTTCATATTTCATGGACAGACATGAGGGTGATACCAGCCCTTTGCTACAGGCATTTCGGTTGTAGACAACAGATGAAAAGTCACATATTTCAGCTTGTTGCATTCAGTCAGCAAGTAAAATGTCGAGGTTACAAACTATTAATTGACCCTTCCCAAAGTCCCGCCCCTTTTTTCTCTGTGCTCCAATAACAGTTGAGCATACTTGGATTGAGCGAACCTCATTCAACTTCCTCCTTTTCCTGTTATACTTGTATGGACACATTGCATTGTATGTAGTCACATGTTGGGCTAGCTAATGTTAGCAAAACACTAGCTAACATATAGCTAACTCTGTGGCAAGAGGAGTTGGCGTACTGTCAGATCGCCAACATCTGCCAGATTTGCTTCCGACTTCTAGAGTGCTGCAGAAATGATGGATTTTTTTAGGTAGGCGAACCAGGAAGTTAGCATTGCATTGGTTGCGTCGACTAAAAAGCCATTGGGATTTTTCTTGAATATTGCAGAAAAGAAGCTCTGTGGCAAACAAACATTTATGATACTTACGCAATAAGATAAGCTTCACAAATGAACACAACTTTTATGACTTTTATTTTTTAAGTAAGCTAATGTTAGGCTATAAACGACCTACACCACGGTCGCATGACTTCACGTCACTGCCATTTAGCTAAACGCGGGCTAGCATTTAGCCAAGTCTTAGCAACCACCTTTTTTAAGACACGTAAAAGCTTAAAAGTCCACGAGTGGAGTTTTAATTGACGTTTGTTTGTGAATCACAGCACTTATTTCAGGAATCTCAACAAAAAGCATTAAAAAAAAAACCCACCGACAAGGAAAGCAGAAGATCTAAAATGCAAACTCATTTCCAAAAAGGTGCATTTTTCGAACTCGTAATTTGAAAATGTGCGGTTTATAACTTGTCATGAATGCAACCATTTAACTTTTACAAACAAAATGAACCACAAGGTGACAAATTAGAGGCAAGATGCAGTAAAAGGCACTTCCATTTTGGTACATTTCTACTTTAGAGCAGCAGGTATTCGAAAGGACGAACCACTGACTGAACCGAACCGTTTGTTGACTGTCAAATGTTTACATGTCTGATCAAACTGAGGTGCCAATAAACAGCTGACGCACTTAATCTATTGATCAGAAAATATGTTATTAGCGGTGCTGTGTGAGATTTTACCAAAGATATTTGCGCCAAAGATATAACACATCATGCAATTTTGCTTGGGAACCCAACAATCACGGCTCCAATCGCAAAATCCGTTTACCAACCCGTTCGTGAATAAAGGACAATTCCACTAAAAAAAGACATTATATTGAGCGTCGTCCCTAAAAGAGAGCAAGGTTCATTTGACTTTCCCTTCCTCCCCATCGCTGAAATGTCTTTCATAACCTCGTTGTTCAAAGCTGTTCTTAATACCTTTGATACGTAGATAAAGATTTGCACAGTTAGATAGTTATAGACTGTTAAGAGGATATGAAGATATTATAAATAGAAAAGAATAAGCGTGTCCTTGGAGGAGCGATATTAACATGTTTTTGTTTATTTATGGAAATAACACTATCAAGTTAGACTTGGAATGGACAAGAAATGAATCGAAAGCGATTTCCTGTCCTGAATCTTGATTGAGAGACTTTTGGCTGTTCCAACTTCTACACCATGGATGTGCCTTGAATTAAAGAAATCCCGCGATGGAAAACAGAAGTTGTTTGATGGGATTTTCATGGTGCCCTATCACTCCCGCTGTAAAACCATTGTCTCTGAAGAGAAGTGCCTTGCGTCTGAACCTTTTGTTAAAGAACATGTTGATGTAAATGTTCATTTACCTCAGATGTTTACAGAACTGTTACTGAATAAATTTTTGTACCATACCTGTTTTCTGTCATGGTTGGCATGTTCATTTTGGATTTTCTCTCTCTTTGTTTCGTTTGAATTTAAGGCTTGATGATTTCAAAAGAATTTCAAGTGTTGAATGTGCCACTGTTGTGCTGTGCTTGTGGGGCAAAAATACAAGATAGTGCCTGAACGTGGTGATGTCCGCTGGTTTATTCAACATTAGTTCCACCTTAAATCAAAATACTGCAAACTAATGGCTGTATTGTGATGGCATCATGGTCCCAGAGAATGCCCTTTCCTGTCAGGCGGTTCTCATACACTGTTCATAGTTACACCTACGAAAAGTAATGCTCTGTAATTTATATATATATATATATATATATATATATATATATATATATATATATATATATAATTTAACCAGGAAGTATAGGAGGACAAATGCTGTGCAGGCAGGTGATGGGATGGATGGATGGGCAAAAAAAAAAAACACTGGGCTTTCAATGTTAATGTTGATTTATTTGTCACATGAGTTCTGTACTTGAGGTACACCACTTCTGGAGTTATTTCAACACAAATCTTGATCTTTTACTAAACCTAACCAAGTAGTTTTGCTGCCTAAACCTAAGTAGTTTTGTTACCTAAGCCTAACCAAGTCGATATGTTCCTAAACTTAAGTAGTTTTGCTGCCTAAGCCTAACAAAGTCGATCTTTTCCTAAACCTAAGTAGTTTTGCTGCCTAAACCTAAGTAGTTTTGTTGCCTCAGCCTAACAAAGTCGAACTTTTCCTAAACCTAACTAAGTAGTTTTGCTGCCTAAACCTAAGCAGTTTTGTTGCCTAAGCCTAACCAAGTCATCTTTTCCTAAACCTAACTATTTTTGCTGCCTGAGCCTAACCAAGTCGATCTTTTCCAAAACCTGACTAACTAGTTTTGCTGCCTAAGCCTAACCAAGTCGATCTTTTCTTAAATCTAACTAAGTAGTTTTGTTGCCTAAGTCTAACCAAGTCGATCTTTTCCTAAACCTAAGTAGTTTTGCTGCCTAAACCTAAGTAGTTTTGTTGCCTAAGCCTAACCAAGTCGATCTCTCCCTAAACCTAACTAAGTAGTTTTGCTGCCTAAGCCTAACCAAGTCGATCTTTTCCTAAACCTAACTTAGTTTTGCTGCCTAAGCCTAACCAAGTAGCTTTGTTGTCTATACCTCAATCAATCAATCAATCAAAGTTTATTTGTATCGTGTTTTACAATAGCCGAAAGGCTCCCAAAGTGCTTTACAACAAAGCCATAAAACGATACATAAGAACACAACATAAAAACAAAATATAAAAACATAATCACAAACATAAAAAACTCTATAAGAAAGTGCTCCAGTGCTGCAGAGTGTTAAATACAAGACTAGGCTGCCCTAGTTAGTGTTGAACGCCAGTCTAAAAAATATTCTTAGAAAGTCCTTATTAAATTTTATAGACTGGCACACAGCACGGGGCAGGTGAGGTCGACCACTAACAGCTGCAGCTCAAAGCTAGAATAATTATTAGCGGTTATTAATCTGCACCTGAAGCTGTTGAATACAGCAGCCAGGCCGCCACCACGACCGGCAGGTCGCGGGGTCCTGAAGACGGAGCAGCCGGGCGGGAGGAGCCCCGAGAAGGCGCTGGTCTCCCCAGGTTTCAGGGAGGAAATCCAGGTCATGAGTCGTGAAGAAGTCATTCAGAATAAATGTCTTATTCGTTAGAGATCTGGTGTTAATCAGCGCGATATGAGCCGAGCGTCGCTCAGCCAGGTGACGGAGGCGGCTGAGTGAGCGGGGATTCGCCGGCACACAGCCCCGCTGCGAGGTCCGCACGCCCCGTCAACACGGAAGCAGCGCCTCGGTGTCGTGGAGAACCGGCCGGAGCCACCGGTGTCTGTGCTCGGTGGAACTCCGCAGATCGAAGCCTCTGTAGGAGGAGGATCCAGCTGGTAGGCGACAGGTATCGTCACAGGTAGGATTTCAGCTCGGTGAGCACTCCTCCTCGTCTTCCGCGTCTCCTGCGGCGGTTGTTGCGGGGAAGGCAGCCGGGAAGCCGCAGCAGATGTGGAGGTACGGACGGCGGAGGCGACTTTGAATGTCCACCAAAGCCACATAATGACACGTTTTCCAAAGACTCTTGAATATTGAGTAGTGTCAGGCGATCATACGCCAAACACAGGGGCGCCATATTTTTCCACTCCTGACCAAGAAGTTTTACTGCCTAAACCTGACGTTTTCTTCTTGCTGCTCCTTTCCAATCATGGAGGTGTTGATTTGAAAATTTACTGTGCATTTATGTATAAATTACGTTGTCCACTTTCATGAAAGGAACAAATAAATAAATAAAAACAAATCGTTTTATTGCCTAACCCTAACGAAGTCAATCTTATCCTAAACCGAAATAATTTTGTTGCCTATTCCTAACCAAGTCGATCTTTTCCTAAACCTAACTAAGTAGTTTTGGCACCTAAGCCTAACCAAGTCGACCTTTTCCTAAACCTAACTAAGTAGTTTTGCTGCCTAAGCCTCACCAAGTTGACCTTTTCCTAAACCTAACTAAGTAGTTTTGGCACCTAAGCCTAACCAAGTTGACCTTTTCCTAATCCTAACTAAGTAGTTTTGCTGCCTAAGCCTAACCAAGTCAATCTTTTCCTAAACCTAAGTAGTTTTGCTGCCTAAGCCTAACGAAGTCGATCTTTTCCTAAGCCTAAGTAGTTTTGTTGCCTAAACCTAACCAAGTAGCTTTGTTGTCTATACCTCAATCAATCAATCAATCAAAGTTTATTTGTACAGTGCTTTACAATAGCCGAAAGGCTCCCAAAGTGCTTTACAACAAAGCCATAAAACGATACATAAGAACACAACATAAAAACAAAATATAAAAACATAATCACAAACATAAAAACTCTATAAGAAAGTGCTCCAGTGCTGCACAGTGTTATATAGGGTTATATTTTCCAAAACCTAAATAGATTTGTTGCCTAAACCTAACCAATGCAGTCTTTTCCTAAACCTAACTAAGTACGGCAGTTTTGTTGCCTAACCCTAACCAAGTCAATCTTTTGACCAAGAACTGAGTGTGAACTGGTAGCTGGAGAGGTGCCAGTTTACCTCTTGGGCACTGCCGAGGTGCCCCTGAGCAAGGCACCAAACCCCCAACTGCTCGGGGCGCTTGTCAGGAGCAGCCCCCTCACTCTGACATCTCTCCATTGTTGCATGTTTGTGCATGTGTGTGTTCGGGTCTGCATGTACCGTGTATAAGTTAACAACAGAGTGAAAAAATTGAATTTCCCCTCGTGGGACTAATAAAGGACTATCTTCTTCTTCTTCTTCTTTTCCTAAACCTTACTAAGTTATTTTGTTGCCTAAACCTTACAAAGCTATTTCTGTATGCTTGTAACAAGTGGAAACTGACGTGTGTCGCATGTCGCTGGACATTTTGCAGGAAAACAAAAATAAAAAATATCAATCTAACAATCTAACATGTATGCTGGAATACAATTTATTGATTCAAGTCATGCTCCCCAGAGGATGAATCCTGTCTATTTTTAATGCCTCCTTTAGGATAATGTCAATTTATTTTTTCAGAAAAGAAAACAAAATGAAATAGATAAAAGAATCCATATTTGATATTGAAGCATTATCGCAGCTCCAGTTGTATATTACTCAATAGCTGGCGTGTGTGTGTGTGTGTGTGTTGAAAACAGCCAGTACTGTCTGCTATGCATGTGTGTATGTGTGTTTCTATGTGCATGTGTGTTTGTGTGTGTGTGCAGGCTCATGGCCTCGCCCGGTAAGCTGTGCTGAGGCCAGCACTTCCTTTATGCCTGCTGAAAGTCCCAGGGATTTTAGCTGAACAAAAACCTCTCCAGGGAGTGAAAAGGCCTTGAATGCCCGCTAATGCCGTCCCGACCTCTTGACTCTTGCAGGCTGCTGCGTACGTGTCCGTATGGCCCAATATGAGCATGGACAAGTTGTGAAAATATTGTATTGTAATAAAGACAGAGAGCAGAAATCCCAAATAGAGTGGAAATGGAAATCTTGACTGCGACGTTGCAGAGAATATTACGAAAATCAATATGAATTTGCAATTTAAAATTAGACCCAGCACACTGACAGACATGCTGAGAACATTTATTTATTTGGAGTAAATCTGTCTGGGATTCAGTTGTGGCTCAGCTGGACAAGTGCTTCACTGCTCTTGTGTTGTATGCAGCATTGCTGCCTACAAGGTCAACCTCGATGTCTGAAGGAGGCACGTCGGTGTCAAGTTCTTTGCTCTGATCCAGCCTCTTTTTTGCAAGAAATAAAGTTTCGGCCACCAGCAATTTCTGTAAAATGAGGCCGGCGATGTGGAGCTTCACACCTGCCCGCAGACCTTTCTCTGCACCTGCAACTCATTGATAGAAATCATTGAAAACTCAACAGCAGCTCTTATTTCAGTTGCTCTGAGCTGCCAAACGTAGCTGAATGTAGAACAATCTTTTCTGTTTTTGCAGTATATTGCTTGCGAATTGATAACTGAGTTTAGTACAATGTGTTTTGAGAAAACACCAATCCATCAATTTGCCAGGACGTTGGCGTTCTCGTTTTTAGCGTGCCATTTTTACGCCGTATAGTCTGTTCTGGCCTTAATGTAAATGCGTCCATGTGATTACAGTATGCTACGCTCAGAGCTAGTGACGTAGAATAAAAGGCAGCGTATGGCGGGTGGGTGGGGAGGTTGATGGGTCCACCAAACACAGGACTTTTAACCAAGAGACTCTTTGAGACCAGTGTTTTTGTTAATTACCTTCACCAAGGAGGTTATGTTTTTGCTGGCGTTTAAATTTTCAGGGTGTTTTGAAAATGTGAAAAGGAAGAACTGATTTAATTTTGGGGGTGATCCGGAAGAAATCCTGGATTCTGGATCACTGTGAAATTTTCGTTAACATTGGGGTCAATGGGACCCAAAAAAATTGTTTCTCAATATCTCTGGTAATTGTCGCCCAAAGCTCATGAAATTTGACTCAGGGATTTACAATGTGTACTTCTATCAAATCCCAAAGGCTGATCCAGATCTGATCCAGATGGCGGAGGTCTGCGCTGCGAGTGCTTTTCTAGTTATGTTAGTGACACTAAGGACTGGTTTAGGGCGTTGGCCATATAGGCGATCACCTATGGCGCCATCTTCTGAGGGGCGCTAATCGCCCTCTACAAAAAAGAAATAATAATAATATTTGTTCCTCATTTTCTGCATAGGAGTAATAAATTAACAATTAAATTATAAAAACTTTTCACCCCTGTAACTCTTCCATCTGCCCATATTTGTTATTTTTTATTTGTTACTTAACCCAACAATATCAGTGACCAATTGTTTATTCATACTATAGGAAATACAGTTATTTATGAACATAACATCTTAATTTTTGTCTTAAAACCATTGTGATGTCTGATGTGTGTTCGGTTTACAGGGCTCCAGAGCGGCAGTTGTGGGGTGGTGCTCCAAATCCGAATTTCACCTAGGGCACCAAAAGGGTGAGCTCTAACCGTGGTGACATTCGCCATGTTTTTTAGTGACGTTTATGACATGTTTTTTGTACTTATGTTACTTTGTTTCCGTACGTATCTCACCTCTGGTATTTTAAGCCCGATCATGATGTTTTTCCGTAATTTTGTTGCGTGGCACATGTAAAAATCCTAAAGTGTGTCCTCATGACGTGGAATGTCCTTGTAATATCGTGCTATTCATTCGCCATCCTGTGAGATCAGGTTGTAGTGGTCATGCTATCACAATACGTAAGGTAACCAGAGGGGTCTTTGGGCTGACCAGAGGTCATGCACACCTATAAAACTGTCATTTAGTGTGGCGTCAAGGAGAGAGTCCCATCTGGGTGCACATATCCTGCTTTAAAACAGACTCTTTTGCAACCTGGAAACATAAGTTACAGTCAGAATGTGTGAAAAATAGCCTGCTTCTGAATATGTTCATACACTGAGTCAAAGTCGAGACTGTAAATCTGATCGCCTCATTATGTCACATTCATTTGTACAGTAGGTCCTCTAGTGGCCAAACTCAGTCATTAAGTTTCTTTGGGATTTTGTTCCTCATAACCAGTTTCAGTTTCATCTGCAACCTAAAAATATCAAACCGATAATAAATGTCCGGTAGCACTGTCTATGATGCATTATAAACATCCTTGCTGCTTGTGTAATTATAGTTATAAGCACTCATAAGTATTCATAATGCTTTAGAGCAATAATCATAACACATGAAGCATTTTATAATTACTTAAAAGGGAAAATATTTGTTATAATCACTGTATTTATAATGTGATTATGTGTTACTATAAGTGGTTATTGTTTGCTTTAAAAGTAAAGTGAAAAATATGATTAAATCTATGGAAGAACAATACACAAAACTTTGTCAAATTAATTGAGTTTGAAACAAATTTTTGATGCTCAGCAACTGAATGATGTATTATCTATATTTTGACTCGTTTAAGTCGTTAGAGGAAACAGTACTCAATTTCTGTTATGACCTGTTAAACAATCATAGTGACTCATAACCAGCTTGTAATGTATTATTTCTGCTTATACCTCAGGAATTACTTCATTTAAAGCACCCACTAACTGTAACTCATAATCACATTATAATGCTTTATAACTGTTATTATTATTATAAAGAACTATGAATTCATGAGTGCTTCGAACTCTATTTATACAGTGCTATGAGCAGATTATAAGGCATTATAAGGATGTTAGACATGGGCGTCATAGAAGGTGCTTTTAAAGAAATTATTGACATAATAATCCCTGAAATTAACAGAATGACTCACACTCCAGTATATAGTTTTCCAGGTTTTATTCGTAAGACAACTCAAACTCCACAATGCATGGGGGGAGATTTTTTTCCAAACGTGCATTACATACATTTATATGTAATCGTTTACTCCCCGTTTAACATGTGATCTTAATCCCACGCTGCTTGTATCGACAGATGTGGTGCATTAATAAGCAGATGTCTGTGAAACGCTAATCCTCGCACCCTATCATTTCGTGGGTAGTATTTCGAGGCACAGGGGCGATCCTGCTCATAGCCAGTAACATGGGGCTGTCATAGTGGTAATAATGCGAACCCTGGAACATATTAATTCCTTTTGAGTTGCACATCGCACCATCGATGTCGTGCAGGGGCAATTCAACCTCTTTGGTGATGTTCCTGGGTGTGGCAGTGAGGTCGACATCACGAAGCATCGCTCCTGTTGGAATAAATATGTGTGTAAAGATATCTGTCAATCGCTTGTGAGCAAACATAAAGCTTATACCACTCAGTATTATTATTTTATTATTATCTAACTTCTCCTGATCTAGCCATTTTCAAGGGTTAATATTCAAAACATGTTCAGACCCCACCACAAAAGCAGAAATAAGCACTCGGTAACCTTACCTTGGATTACATGAACTGTGTGGCTATCCGGACAGACAAAAGCAGCGTCCACATGTCCTTCAAGGCTGAGCTCCTCCTTCAGGGTTTTAGGGTAGCCTTCAACTAGGATGTAGTGAGCAGCTGTTTTATAGATGTAAATGTGATCATCCTGCAGGGGTTTGGCAGAACAGGAGGTATTTTAGTATTAAAGAGGACCTATTATGCTTATTTTCAGGTGCATAGTTGTATTTTGGGTTTCTGCAAGAACATGTTTACATGCTTTAATTTTCAAAAAAAGCTTTGCATTCCAAATATCGGCTGTACTGCAGCACCTTTTTCCAACCTCTAGTTGAAATGCTCTGTTTGAGCCCCGCCCCCTCCACATCCCAAAAAGCCCAAAAAGGCAGGTATTATGCAAATATGAAGAAAAGGCGGGACTTCAAGCAAGGCATTTCAGGCAATACCGCAGCAGCGTTGACTTTGGGCTTGTAACTTTGCAGAACTTTTACATGCGCAAAAAACTAACACTAAGCAAAAGGGGGAAATGCACAATAACATCAACACAGATAGATGGCGTGAGCTTTTTCAAGGATTTCTACTGGTTACTTCAAGTTATACCTTAATCATGTAGATTTTGTCACTATAAGAAAAGACAGCGTCCACCCCGTGGTTCACCTCCGTCCACGACTTGTTGATTTGGAAGGCGTGAAGGCCGTCACGCTGGGTGTCCAGACGCATGTACATGGTGCCTGAGCAGATTGAACTGAAGTCTTAGTGAAAGCTTTAGAGCAAGCTCGCAAGAAAGTATTAAAGGGGAAAAACTCCAAAGGAATAGATTGCCGTATTGGGAAATACTTTGCTTTTTCACTTCCGTGCTGAAAGTTAGATGAGGTAGATCAATACTGCTCGCCTGTGTTTGCATCAAGGGCTAGAGCCAGCAGGTGATTAGCTTAGCTTAGCATGAAGACTGGAAGCAGGGGGAAACAGCTAGCCCTTCCAAAGTTAAGAAATACTTCAAACAGTACCTCTACAGCTTACTAACTGCTATGTTATGTCTTGTTTGTGATGCCAGCAGCACTAGGAGAGTATACTTTGGCACAACAGTGCTTTGCTCTAAATGCTAAGGTCAATGTGCTAACATGCTCACAATGACAATGCTAACATGCTGATGTTTAACAGGTAAGCCTATAATGTAGACACATTATAGTGGCTACACATCAGCATGTTAGCATATCAGCATGACATTGTGCTCACAAAGACAATGCTAACATGCAGGAATAATAAAGACCATGGTGAGCAGCAGTTGGTTTAGCATATTAGCATGCTAAAATTTGCTAATTAGCACAGAATGCAAAGTGAATAGGAATGTCATTTGGTCAGATATTTGGCTGTTACATCCCAGGCTTATAAACCCAGTCTAGCTGGTTCTGCCTGCTTCCATTTATGCTAAGCTAAGCTAACTGTCATATATATATACATATATATATATATATATATATATATATATATATATATATATATATATATATATATATAAACCCAGGCTGTTTCTTCCTGCTTCCAGTATTTATGCTAAGCTATGCTAAGCTAACTGCCCGGCTCTAGCTTCCTACTTCATACATCTAGTCTCATTATGCTGAACTATTCCTTTAAAAATTACTTTTTTTAATTTTATTTTATTTTTTACATTACCTGCAAAGAGATAAGTTTTGCCGTCATCATCAGCCGTGATGGCATCCAGCTTGACATCGCTGCATTTCATGACTTTATGATCACCTCCATGACCTGCAAACGAGTGCCGAAGATTAGACCCAAAACAGATCTGTTTTTATAATTCTTGTGCAAATAATTTGAATTAAACTGACTGACGAACTCACTATGGCCGGGGCAACGCATGAAGTACTTGCGGGCGTCCTTGGGGTAGTTGCCGCTCACATCTCCGGTTACGGGGTTGAACCTGGTGAAGTTGTGTCCATGGAAACAGTAGTAGTGCTCCAGCCAGCGTAGCGCCGAGGTGCAGACGGGCAAGTGGGACCATGTCTTGTTCTTCACCGTCTTTGTGGCAATATCAAAAACGTACACCTCATGTCCTGTTGGGGATTATTAGTTATTTGCTGTACTTACAGTTTAAACATTATTTTACAGTTTATTTATGGTCTTGATTTAGTGAGATGAGTATTTTTACAGTGAATGCCAACATACCCTTGAAGAACAGAACAGAGTCGGCCATGCACTCTCCTTTGGGACACTCCACAGCAGCATCCAGATGATCAGGGACTCCTGGGAAATCCTCCTTGATGTCTTTTGGATACCCGTCCTCCAGAGTGTGGTTATAATAGCTGAACACGTGGTCATCCTGGAGATTACAACAGAAAAGGTACAGGTATTGCTTTAGATCTGAGTTTTTAACAGAATCATATCGCAAGTGAACGTATCTTTGGATCATACCAGGAAGAAATAGATGTGGTCGTGGTCGCCTGTGTTCTCTTCGTTGTGCATGCGGAAGGCGGCGTCAACGTGGCCGATGTGATGGAGGTCATCGAGCTCACTGAAGGACTCATTGGAGAGATGAGCTGCACCATGGTAACCCTTCCACAAATGGTCTCCTGAAGGTAAAAACAACCGTTTCATTCCACTGCAATAAATGCATTCACTTTGCAAAAATATATAATAATTGAAAAATGATAAATAACCGAACAAACATAACAAAACTGGACACTTTTAGAGCGATGCAGTTGCAACCCAAAACCTATAGAAAATAATGCTGAAAACATATCACGTCTGTACATTATTAAGTGATGCAGAGCAAAGTTGGAGAGGTTTAATAGGGGTGTATTAAGGCGGAATCTTCAAATTGGCTATTTGGGTACGATCTGTGCTGTTTGAAATGTCCTCTAAAACTCTTTTAATTCAATTGATGTCACAGTTAATTCCATCTAAATATAGCTGTTTGTGTGCAGAACTACGATTCATCCACCAGATGGAGACATGGGCATTGTTGTCATATTGGACAGGTTGTCCGGATGCTCCTCCAAATGAAAACAGACTTCTTTAGTCGACTCAGAAATTACCCAGAGACACTGGAGTAGCCACCAGTAGCATTTATATCATATATAAAGTAGTATATAAGAAGTGGACGTGGTCACTGTGACGTCACCCCTTGCTTTATGGACTGCTGCTTTGAAGCCTTGAGTTCAGCCTTTTGGCTGTCGCCATCTTGGTTTTTTGCAACCAGAAGTGACACAACAGGGGTATGCGTATTCTGGTTCAGTGTTCTGTCACTTTAAAGTATGTGTGGTTTAACTTGTAAGCGATAAATCATGGTCATAGCGTGGAGTAAGGAGTTTAGACATGGACAAAAACTTTTGTGTGATCGTAGATTTGCAAATTCATTGTATTTGTTCCACAAACAACTGCATGGAGGCTTAGTTGCTAGCTAAGTTAGCTACTAAGCTGTGTGTTGCTTGGCAACGTGAGTGTTTCTAGAACAGTCCACAGTGACTACACTGTCTACTATCACAAAAATAAACTTAACTGGGAGTCCTGGCCTGTGGTGTCTTGTTACATGAGCAAAGAGGCGACAAAACGTTTGGTTCTGGTGGCGTAGGAAATTTGCGCCTTCACGCGGTGTTCAGCTTTGGTATACTTTCAGGCAAATATTGCCTCGGCAGGCCGTGGTGACTCACTCGTGTGAGCATGACTTTAAAGTTTGGCCCTCGGTGCCGGTGTTACGTCAAAGTCTGCTCCCTCATTGAATAGAGTTTCCCTTCTATTAACATGATGGTGCTACGTGATTAGCATGGCATTTTTTGGCATTTGTTACGACCTGCGCGACTGCCCCCGGTGTTATGTCAAAGTCCGTTACCTCGCTAGAAAGTGTTTCCCCCCTTAAAATTACGGCGCAACACGTATAACGTCCTTATTTGATGTTTGTTGCGATACGTGCAACTGCAGCTGGTACAGGTGTTGTGGTGAAGTCTGCTCCCTCGTTGAATAGTGTCTCCCTACTGTTGGTGTGTGATGATGGTGCTACATGTTTAGCTTGTCCTTCATGAGGTGTCTGTTGCGACATGCTCAACTTAACCCGGTACCGGTGTTATGGCGACGTCTGATCCCTCATTGAATAGTGTTTCCCTGCTGTTAAAATGATGGTGCCACCTTCGGTGGTTAGGGCTACAGATCAGGGTTGGTTCGGGTTTAGGAAGGGGGAAACGCATAACACAATACCATGTATAATAATAAGGTTATAGATAAAGAAAATAATGAAGAAATAAAGTAAAGATGTTCCCACCTTGGAAGAAGAAAGTGTCTCCTTTCTCGTCGAGGGTGATGGCATCAAACTCAACACCGTCACAGCGGTCTGGTAGGTTATGCCCATGATCATGAGTATGATCATGAGTATGATCATGAGTATGATCATGAGCATGATCATGATCATGAGCATGATCATGAGTATGATCATGAGTATGATCATGAGCATGATCATGAGTGTGATCTAAATGTGGAGACAATAACACTTGTTACCACAAATAGAGAAAATGTGCAACATTAGACAGACTAGCTTAATTCTGTGAGATTAACAGACAAATTATGGACAAACTAGGGAGAAAGCATATATTTATTTATTTATATTTACCAGCTGCTGCATCGGGATGGTCTACATGATGCCTGCGGATGATAAAACAGATCCTTATTTTTCTGCAGATCAGCATGTGGTGCTACCACATGACATTTCCAAGAATCCCTGAGTCATGCGGATGGGAGGTCAATCTGCGCCACACCACCGATGACTTTGCACTTTTGTATTTGTTCAATTGATCCGACCGGTGAACTTTGTCAACGAGCAAATAGAGTTATGAAATAAAGAGTAACTTGTGGACTTCTGGTGGAGTTGACAAGAGAAAATACAGAAAAGTAGAAAAGACCCAAATCAGTTGCAGAGGGTGGACAAAATAATGGGAACACATAATATAATTTAACACACCCACAAAAGTTGACCATGGTTGCATTTGTTTGCATTAGAAGATATTTTTTATTCCCCACGTATTTATGGCTATACGCTCATATACTGTAGCTATACTGCCTACTCAGCTTTTTAATTTATTATTAATATTTCTTTTAACCATTTAACCGAAAACAGTTAATTATTAATATTAGAGGTCGACCAATATGGTTTTGTTATGGCCAATTTCTTGGAGAATCAGGATAGCCAGTGGCCGATATATGATGCCGATTTTGTGGGGGGGCTGATATGTCTGGGTGATTTCTTTTTTTTTTCCTCCATCTGATAAAACAGCTTAATAATTAAAATGATACACGAAATTTGCAACTTCAGTAAACATTTATTGAACAGCACCTATGGTCTGTCTAATAATGTGTAATCTAAATATTGAATACATGAGACACGTAATCAACAAATCTACACTTTGTCAAATCAACTCTGGATGAAAAAATAAAGTGCACTTCGCAGCATTTACGCACCTGCTTGATAAACGGCTTAATATGTTCGGACATCAGCTGATGCCGATTATGGAAAAAAAAGTCATATTAGTCTTTCCGATTAGTCGGTCGACCGCTAATTAATATCCCTACATAGAACCCATTTTCATGCACATATGTTGAGGTCAAAGGTCAAGGGACCCCTCTGAAAATGGACGTGCCAAAATTTAGCGCAAGTTTGGAGCGTTGTTTAAGCTCCGTCGTGGAAAGCTAGTATGCGACGGTTGGTATGGATTTTCATATATCACCTGGACTATAACCAAATAGGGGCCTCATCAGCGGTACCTTGTTTATAATGGTATAAGAGTGGATGTTTGTTATAATGGATAAACCTGGTAGAGAATTCATTTCTTTGGGTATCTTTTGTATTTCTGTTTTGATAAGAAATTGTTATGTAAGGTTGTTATAAGGGCTTTTGCAGAGGCATTCAGAGTTTGCTCTATTGCAGTGTTAGAGGACAAACGCCTAATTTTGTTGTGACAAATGTTGAGTATAGTCTAAGCTCGACTATCATATATATGACTTACCCTTTTTTATACTGTCTCTATGTGGAAAAGGGCAAAAAGAAGAAAAAAAACTGGAAAATTTGTAATGTTGGAGGAATGAAAAAAGGCGTGATAGCGCATAGAAAGCTACCATGCATTTTCCAACACTATAGGGACCTTTAGAAAAAAAATCACTACTTTAAGAAAATAAGTTGTGAACCATGCACAAGCACAGATCATTTAATTTTAGGCCTTTTAGCCTAAATAAAATATCTTCACACGCAGAGCTCTTTCTTTTGGAAAAGGTCAGGACATGCTAGTCCTGGTTGAGTCGCTTCGTGCTCGATGGAGTTCGTGAATACTCACGCATCGTCTCCGTTGGCGAGGGCCAGTGCTAAGCACAGGAACAGCGCTTTGGTGAGCAGCTCCATGCCGTTTGGTCCTGATGACGTCTCCTGATGTGGAGTCTCAGTGTGGGACAGAGCAGAGCTGTAGCTTTGCAGCAGCTCAACCTGCACTTTTATACTGAAATCTGTGTGGGGGTGCAAGTTGGGTAACTGTGTTAGGGGGTTTGTGTGTCTGTGTGTGTGTGTGTGTGTGTGTGTGTGTGTGTGTGTGTGTGGGGGGTGGGGGTGGGGGGTGTTTGCCTACACAGGGTGAGTTTTAGTTGTTGCAAAATGAGGCTTTCACATTACAATTTGCTCATTTGATGCTATCTTCTGGAAGCTACCTTATTTAACCCTCAGAGGCCCGATCCAGGCCGACTTTACTTACTTTACTTTGGTAACGGCAACGATGTCATGTCAGCTTGTTGGGAAGGAGGCTAAATAATGTTGCAAAGCAAAAACTGGCATTTTCAAAGGGGTCCCTTGACCTCTGACCTCTACATATGTGAATGTAAATGGGTTCTCTGGGTACCCCCGATTCTCCCCTTTACAGACATGCCCACTTTATGATAATCACATGCAGTTTGGGGGAAAAAACAGTTTGTTTGTTTGTGTTATTTTATCTAAGACTAGAAAAGCACTTGGAGAGTCCAGACCTCCGCCAAGCACCTTCCCCCATATTGTAATTCACTCCAAAATAAAAATCCTACATTTTTTAAAAATACTTTTATATCAGTGGCAAACATAGAACATATATACAAGACACAACATAAAACTCACAATACATTAGGCCAAAATGTAAGAGTACCCCCATTTTTTATATAAATTGCTATAAAATCCACCATCTGGATCAGATCTGGATCTTTGGGATTTGATAGAAGTGCACATTGTAAATCCCTGAGTCAAATTTCATGAGCTTTGGGCAACAATTACCAGAGATATTGAGAAACAATGTTTTGGGTCCCATTTACCCCAATGTTAACGAAAAATTCAAAATGATCCAGAATCCAGGATTTCTTCAGGATCACCCCCGAAATTAAATCAGTTCTTCCTTTTCACATTTTCAACACACCCTGAAAATGTCATCAAAATCCGTCCAGAAGTTTTTGAGTTATCTTGAACACAGACAAACAGATAAACGCCGGCAAAAACATAACCTCCTTGGTGGAGGTAATGATGTATTTGAGTATTTCTGCATACTGTGGTCCCTATACAGTCTTGAATTACATAAATTGGGTATCACTGTAAAACTGAGACTTGTGGATCCAATGAGCCCAACTGTATTCATGTGTGATGATAGTTCTTATAGTAGCTAAACTTGTATGAAATGACCTGTGGTGACCTCTAGGATAATCACAGCCTCATGAAACTTTACAGCCACAAACTAGAGACCTGGAGCATTCAGAGGATGGATGGATTTACTAGATAGGTTGAAAGTAAGGCGGTTTGTTAGCAGTTGATATAACAAAAATGCTCACCAAACATCAAAAATTTTTGATACCAAATCACAGCATGGCTTTTTCTGTGGTGTTCCTCGAGGTCTTGGCGTCTTAATGTGGTATTCTGGAGAGATTATTGATCATTTTTAGCACTTCGCCAGTGATAAAAAAATGGTTAGATTTAGCACCAAATCTGTGTAACAAATGGTATCAACCCCAAAATTGCTGCAACAACTAATGAGACATACAGTGCTGTGAAAAAGTTTGTCCCCTTCCTGATTTCTTGTTTCAGATCATCAAACAAATTTTAATATTAGACAAAGATAACCTGAGTAAATAGAAAATGCAGTTTTTAAATGATGATTTTATTTATTAAGGAAAAAAGCTAACCAAACCTACCTGGCCCTATGTGAAAAAGTAATTGCCCCCTTTGTTAAATTAACTGTGATAAACCACAATTTCTTTGGAAAGCTGAGTTCAATTACACTCACCACCCAGGCCTGATTACTGCCAGACCTGTTGAATCAAGAAATCACCAACAGAACCCGTCTGGCCTGAAGTGAAGGAGGCTAAAAGATCATAAAAAGCAACACATCATGCTGCGATCTAAAGAAATTCAAGAACAGATGAGAAAGTCTGTGAATGTTCTCATTCATTCAGGTCATATTCATTCTTGCAACAATTCAATCGAAGGCAACTGGACTTAGATTTGTCTCTGAAGACGTTTCGCCCCTTATCCAAGTGGCTTCATCAGTTCGAACGCTACAGTCTGACTAGTCCCCACTAGTCTTCAGAGACAAATCGAAGTCCAGTTGCCTTCGATTCAATTGTTGCCAGAACAGATGAGAAACAAAGTCTCTGACATCTATCAGTCTGGAAAGGGTTACAAAGCCATTTCTAAGGCTTTCGAACTCCAGTGAACCACAGTGAGAGCCATTAGCCACAAATGGAGAAAACTTGGAACAGTGGTGAACCTTCCCTGAAGTGGCCGGCCGACCAAAATTACTCTAAGATCACATCGAAGACTCATCCAAGGTCACAAAAGAACCCAGAACAACATCTAAAGAACTGCAGGCCTCACTGCCTCAGTAAAGGTCAGTGTCCATGATTCAACAATAAGACAGAGACTGGACGGGCAAAATGGCATCATGGGAGAGATCCAAGGAAAAACCACTGCTGACCAAAAAGAACGCAAAGGCTCATCTCACATTTGTCAAAAAACATCTTGATGAACTGAAGACTTTTGGGAAAATCTTCTGTGGACTGATGAGACAAAGGTTGAACTTTATGGAGGGTGTGCTTCCTGTTACATCAGCATTTCATAAAAATAACATCGTACCAGCAGTCCAACATGGTGGTAGTGTGATGGTCTGGGTCTGCTTTGCTGCTTCAGGACCTGGACGACTTGCTGTAACTGATGGAACCATGATTCCTGCTCTCTACCACAAAATCCTGAAGGAGAGTCCGGCCATCAGTTCGTGACCTCAAGTGCAAGACACTTGGGTTCTGCAGCAGGACAATGATCCAAATACACCAATAAGTCCACCTCTGAATGGCTTAAAAAAAAAAAGAAAATGAAGGTTTTGGAGCGGCCTAGTCAAAGTCCAGACTTCAACCCGATTGAGATGCTGTGACATGACCTTAAACAGGCCCGAAACTTCCCAGCTTTCAGACGGTGTCCACCACTTCTATGTGACCTCTACTACTGACCTGCTGTCTCCACCTAAAGACCCCCCTGTACCCCTAAAAAAGACAAAACCAGTTCTACTGTGGGTCTCAGAGGGTTAGACCGTACTTGTACATTTATAGGCTACTACTAGTATTAGTATTAGTACTAGTAGTATAAACAATTCGAGGGGTGACGAGCTATTTTGGCTATTTAAAAAAAACGTCTTTTCCACTTTGAAATTACAGATGTCCCAGTTTTCCACCAGTACTTAAACACAGCGTGCATCTGTAAAAAAGTGAATACCCAGAATTACGCACAAATCATTGCACATATTTGCAAATCTTATGTTTCATTTGTGACTGTTTGGAGACTAATTTCACTCCAGATATATTAATGGATTTTACTCTGAGTTCAAGGCTTTGCTTGTGAAGTGGATTTCAAATGAAATTATTGATCTGTTTGGTTAACATTGAACTGTGTTTGATAAATACATCTTCAAATCAGGATCCGTAAGCTCTCTTTGTCCCCCTTCCTTGTTTGGCCTTTAGCCTTTTTTTTTATAAATGCAAACGTTTCAGGACAAACAGGTTTATAGCAACCTCACCCAAGTTTGAGGTCAGATGAGGTTGCTCGCGAGGTCACGGCCTCCCCTTGAATCCCCTTATAGGGGCAGAGAGAGGGGAGAGTGGTGTTTGAGGTTCACCACGTTGTGGGGGCGGATGTTTGACCAGCATGTTTGGTCGTTCCTGTATGACTGATCGCTGGATCATAAATCAAACTCCACAACACCACAAACAAGCCTGCAGCTCAGTGGGTCACTTGAACGATATGACCAGAGACATCATCCCACATCTCTTCTTCTCCCCTCCTGCAGCGACCCTTCAACTGCAGCAGTTAAGGGTTCAAGCATTGCGAAAACACCACCCCTGCACTCGGAAACCTATCGTTTCCAATGGCTTGCGCGGCGCCATGATGGCTTTTCACTGCGCTGAGCAAAGCGGGGGCGTACGGTGCTGCTCGCCAAGTGCACTTCAACTGGATGAACTTTGGGCAGTTGGAGCAACCGCTCTTGAAATCCATTCATTTCTTCCATGTAGGGAACAGGTTGGGGTGGATGGATGGGTCCAGCACCATTTTTTTTCCTTCCTGATACCAATTCCAATACCAGGGATGGGATGCGCCGATACCAGATCAAATCTCGGGCCGATACTGAGTAAAATAGCCGTATCGGGTATTGGTGACAATGGGGCTGATCTATTCAGTTCAGTTCTGTTTATATACATTATATACTGGAATTTGATTCCTGATTAATTTTTGACTAATTTGTTGCCGCATTAACAAACTAGAAAAGCACTCGGAGGGCGCAGACCTCTCCCAAGCACCATCGTTTTTTATATAAATTGCTATAAAATCTGCCATCTGGATCAGATCTGGATCAGCCTTTGGGATTTTATAGAAGTACACATTGTAAATCCCTGAGTCAAATTTCATGAGCTTTGGGCAACAATTACCAGAGATATTGAGAAACAATTTTTTGGGTCCCATTTAGCCCAATGTTCACGAAAATTTCAAAGTGATCCAGAATCCAGGATTTCTTCTGGATCACCCCCGAAATTAAGTTATCTTGAACACAGACAAACAGATAAATGCTGGCAAAAACATAACCTCCTTGGTGGAGGTAAGCGCTGACACTTGAACTGTAATTCCTTTTAATATTTAAATAGTTTTTTTTACAAAGTTTCTGGTGCACGATTTCTTATTTTAATAATAAATTCACGAAATTCATATCTATGTATTCATTCGTCACCCTTAGTTTTACAAAGTTAGGAAAGCAATGTTTAAGTCAAGCCTGATGTTTCCTTCCACATTAAGGAATGATCCCAGTACTTCCACACAGTGAGGCCTACAGCTTATTGATTATACACCGGTATCGGATCGGAACTCGGTATCAGCTGATACCCAACGCCCAGGTATCGCTGTCAGTATCGGGACTAAAAAAGTCAGATCGGTGCCCAGATAGGATTACTATCTTTGTTGTATGGATCCCAAATTTTGGGCAGTAAAAGAACTCTAAATATGATTAAAGTGATTTATTGTCCTTATTTTCTTGGAATGACAGTAAACATGACATTTTGTGATTTTAATCAATAGTCTCATGGAAGCTTACATTATAGTTTTCATGAATGTCATCTTAGTATTGCTATTATTTCAAAGTAGCCTACCTTTTGTTACAAGGCCTCATTAGCACTTTGACTGGCTTGTTTATCCACCAATACCTAGTTACAGCTCAATTATTTATTATAATTAGGGCTGTCAACCAATTAAAACATTTAATCAGGATTAATCACGTTTGTCTATAGTTAATCACAAATTAACTGCACGTTATTTATCTGTTTCAGAATGGACAAATATGCTGTTTATGTAAATGTATACATGTATTTATTACTGGAAATCAATTAATATCACCAAAAAATGACAAATATTGTCTCGAAACCCTCACAAGTACTGCATTTAGCATAAAAAATATGCTGAAAGATATGATGTGCCCCAAAGTGCATGTGATTGGGGGCCACAGAACCCATTTATGTTCACATATCTGGAGGTCAGAGGTCAAGGGACCCCTTTGAAAATGGACATGACAGTTTTTCCGTTTTTTCCTCACCAAAATTTAAATTCATTTAGTTTCATATGGTTCCTGTAGCTCCAGTAACTTTAAACTGAGCCCGCTACAACCTCAGGAAGGGACTGTGTTGAAGAAATAAGTTAATGCATTATTATCACGTCATCAGGAACCTGAAGATGGCTAACTGTCTTGTATATCTCCGTTCCAGTGGATTTCTCGGTTCCAGTGGACAGCACTTAAATGAACTACAACTACTGGAAGATGAAAGAAATCAGAAAGGTATGACACAGTTTCCCCGCCTTATTAGTCTTTATTGTTAACATAAACAGATTCAGAAAGTGACAGTATGTTTATCTGTATTGCAAATGTTGAAATTCTTGACTATTACTTGACTGTTACTGTCTACCGTGATGATGCTGCCACCTTGTGGTTCCCCGTGTGCCGTTGCAATTTGCACAAACAATAAAGTTGCAGTATTTCGTCCATCATGTTACGGTACATAGTATGTTGGTATCTGAGCAGCGTGGAGTCATATGTTCATGCTGCGAGTGAGTGGTTGAGTGACAGAGAGCAGTTTGTAATTAAGAAATTAGTTGTCTTGTGTTTTATACTGTACTGTTTTTGCAACTATTAATTTAAGTTTTGGCCTATTATTCGTAAAATATTATTTCCGTGCTGTATATTGGCCACTTCAGATAAAAATTCCTAGAGCCACCAGTGTGTGGTTGGGCAGTAGCCCCAGTCACAACAGAGTCACATAATATTTGATTTAAATCAAAGTTTTAATCATTTTAAATCAGAGAAATTGACAGTACAAAAATCAAGGCTCCAAACAAGCTTAAGACTACTAATCTTCTGATCACATTGAAGGATTACACTGGGAGTCCTCAAATTTGTCTTAATTATTGATTAATTAAATGTTTTGCCATATGGGCATAATTCACACAATTTCATGCACACAATTAATGGTTAGCATGCTCTACTTTACATTAATCAAAGAAAAAATCATTAGAAACAATCAATGGTAATATAACAGCGTGCACTAGTACTGTTATCACTACTTTTATCTTTTGTACTGAATAGATGTGATGAAACAAAAAGTGCTAATCTACATTTGCCTTGCATCTACAGATTATCATACTGAAAGAAGTAATAAAGTAGATAAAGTACTATCATCGATTTGAAATCTCATCAAACATAATCTTATCAAATTAGAGCAGTTAGGAGGTAGTGGATGTAACCTATACTCAAACTCACATTACATATTCCCAAAGATATTGCCTGCTATTACATTATTATTCAGTCCTCTTAATTCAATTTTATATGTCTGTGTTTGTCATCCTCTACATTCACTTATAGCGGTAGATCTTGATGCAGTGATTCATGCTGTCTGACACAACCATGTGGCCATCAGGGAGCAGTGCCAGGCCCCTTGGGCTACTCAGGTTATCGGTCACCAGAGGCCACCCAACCCCTTTGGATGGGTAGAGAAGAACTCTGTGGTGCTGCTTGCCCCAGTCTGCCACCAGGACATCCCCATCATTGTCAATACAGAGACCCCAAGGGCAGGTCAGAACAGGCCCCAAGCCAGAGCACACACCCACGATTCGGATAGTGTTCCAACCAGGCTCAAGGACCCTGATGCATGGGACACGTCCAGTCTCATTTCCTCGTTCGGATACTGCCATGAGCCCAGTAGTGAGACAGGCTGCCACCAGATAAGGTCTGTGGTAGCCAGTCACCACCGTGCGCTCCAATCTCGCCCCCGTTTTTGGGTCCAGCTTAAGGGAAGTTAGGGTGCCACGCTTGATGTCAGCGACCAAGAACTCATCTTGACGGGTGACAGTCACTCCTCTAGGAGCATCGAGCTCTTCGTTGGTAGAACCAATCAGTGTGCCTCCAAATGTTTGCAAGAGACGTCCATGACGGCTGAACACCAACACAGCTCGTTCAGCAGCACAGGTCAGGGCAATGAGGCCTTTTGAGTTCACAGCCACGTCAAAGTAGTTACAGATGCGAGAAGACCTTTCTGATCCTGAAGGAGACACCTGCTGCACAACATTCTTCTCGAGATCAGTCACCTGAATACGGGCGTTTCCACAATCAACCATAAACAGTTGCCCTTTCACAGTTGCATGGACACCACTTGGTAGGTTGAAGTCTGTGCGACCTGATCCTTGCTTTCCAAACTGTTTGACCAGATAAGCTGAGTCAAGCGCAGGTGAACCACCCTCTTCCTCCAGTTCTCCCAAAACTGGCACAGTTCTCTCTTTCTTGCCCTTGTTGTATTGCTGTGATTCCTTGTCTTGGTGTAATTTGTCTCCCTCAATGGCTGACATGGACAGAGATCTGCTCACACGGTTTAAACTTAAATCCTGTGTAACACAAGTCTGAGATCTTGATTGTCGTTCATCAAAACTCATGGTGTTCCCATCAGATTCTTTACCATTTCCTTGGCCTTGTTCAAGAGTTGAAGGTTCAGAGGCAAGACGCATTCTGTTAACCTTTCTGATTCCTTTACGCTCACCTTTGTCACCATTAACCAGGTGGTGAAGTTTACCTGAGAGGTCAGTAGTGGACATTGAGCGGCAGTGCTCTTGCTTAAGGGATCCACTAACTGGAGTATTCACAGCATAAGTGTAACAGGAATCCTCACTGTCCACTGGGGATGGTGGGCTTCCACTGTCCATTGAAGATGCATTTGAGGTCTTTGTCTTGGGTAGGGTGTGTTGAGAAATTGGAGGATGTCTAGTGGAAAGATCTGCAGGACTCTGCTTGGAGAGAGAACCTTTGCGCCTAGTCTTTGGAGATATTGCCACATAACTGCTCTTTGCATCGGTTTCTTCAGGCGGGCAGGATGGTTCTTCACATGAGACTAAGACAAGGGCCTTTTGCTTCTTTTTACCCTTCAGTGTGGGACGCCTTTTTGTTCGATTTTGTCTGCCATCAGATTCATCACCTTCAGATTCTCCTTGACTGGAGGCCGGCGGAATAGCAAGGAAAAGGTCTTGACCCTCTGAACACACAGACTCTACCTCCTCATCTTGGGATGACTCAGATACACCCCGATGTCTTAAGGTGGGTGATTTGAGATCTTCCTCATTCTCTGTAGAGCTTGACAGACGCAATTTCCGGACAACACGCATGTTCCCACTGTTTGCCTTATTGCTCTCCTCTGGACTGTACCTTTGCCCAGCTCTGTTTGGTTGTGGTTCCTTTCGGATTTCAAGAGGGGTAAGGTTTAAAAATGCTTTATCCCCTGAGTGCAAGGCACACTTTTGTCCTTGGACACCACAGACACCAATTGGGTAGGTCATACCTTGCTCGCGAACATCAACTTCCCCTAAACTTAAGTTCTTGGACCCAGGGCTTGGTAAGAAACTGACCCTTTTCATTGTTAGCGAGATCTCCCAAGGTTGGGTCACCTCTGCTACTCCTCTTTGGAGCTGATTTTTGTTGGATCCACCGGCGGTACTGCCCCATCTTTGTATCTGCTCCTTCAGTTGTCCAATTTTTCTAAGTTGCTGGTCAACAAGTGACTGCATAACTCGCACTGCGGCAGCATTCTCCCTCTTCACCTGACTAAGGCGCCGCTGGGCTTCTCTATTATCCTGCTCGACCTTCTCAAGAAGGCGACGCTCCTCTCTCTGAGCTTCAATCGCAGCATTGTCCAACTCTCGGTTCACCTCCTCCACTTCGGCCTGCTGTCGCTCCCTGAGGCTCAGCAGTTCTTGTTCCCCTTGCTCCAGGTTGGAAAGGGCCTGAGTCACCCAGGGAGGAGGTGAAGTAAGAGATATGGGTGTAAAGATGGACTCCCGTGGGGTGAAGGATAGAGGAGGTGGAGAGGTCATATCCCTCTGCTTTGGAGTGCTGTGCGTCAGCAGGGCTGAGAACCCAAGGAGGGCTCTTCTCTCTGAATGAGACCGCATTAACATTGTGGAAGGTAGATTTGAAGGATCTCTTGGGAAATGTGGCTTCACTACTTTTTGAGTATGTTTCTGTAAAGACAAAGAGAGAATGTAAAAGACAAATGTGTTACAACAAGTAAAGAGGTTCTAATCAAACCAAGATGTCCAGTCTTGAAAAAAAGGTAACATCACGCTACATCCAAAGAACATATATTGCTAAAAAATGAAAGTCAATTGTTCGTCCCATTGCAACGTCAGTCCCCAACAGCAAAGGTACCCCTCCACCATTTTGGACTGACAGTGACTACCGGACGTCAGTAAAATGTCCGCCTCCAAAGTGCCATACAAAAGTAAAACAAAATTAATTCAATTCTATTGTCATAATTTTAATCTCTACAGAAATGGCCTGTATTGAACAATAACACTATTATAAATATGCATGCTATTTTGACTATTTATTACTTACTTATTTATTTTATTTTTCTCCTGGTTGCTTCCCAGTTGAGCATAAAGTGAGCGATTGATATAAATGGAAGTTAGAAAAATCCATCAGGCAGATTTTGAGAGCAGTCTAATTTCTTTTCATGCCAAGGATCCAAAATGGAGTCCAACAAACCTCAGGCCATGAATATAAAACAGGATGGGTCCTGTGCTTCTATTCTGCATGTTAGTAAATAGCTACAACTACAGGACGTTATGCCTATGTCATGCTACTGGCACTACTAGCTACTGGCCGATAGCCGGCTGTTTGGGAACACAGAGGTTAATACATCCACCACAGTACAGGCTCACAGCAGACAGCCCATGGGTGGATTAGAAGATAATAAAAGTGATGAATTACAACCAATATATCCATTATTGTAGCTGCATACAGCTAGCAGGAAGCTGGCAGAACCGGATGTATCATATGAGCATTCAGGGCGGCGCAGTCCAGTTGGTTTGATGCGCGTTCATTATGCTGAGGAAATAACTCTGGATTCAGCTTTTCATTACCTCCGCCAAGGAGGTTGTGTTTTTGCCGGCGTTTATCTGTTTGTCTGTTTGTCTGTGTTCAAGATAACTCAAAAACTTATGGACGGATTTTGATGAAATTTTCAGGGTGTGTCGAAAATGTGAAAAGGAAGAACTGATTTAATTTTGGGGGTGATCCGGAAGAAATCCTGGATTCTGGATCACTTTGAAATTTTCGTTAACATTGGGGTAAATGGGACCCAAAAAATTGTTTCTCAATATCTCTGGTAATTGTTGCCCAGAGCTCATGAAATTTGACTCAGGGATTTACAATGTTTACTTCTATCAAATCCCAGATCTGATCCAGATGGCGGAGGTCTGCGCTCTCCGAGTGCTTTTCTAGTTAATCTTACAACAGTTACAACAGTTTCGGCTCTTTGCTTCTATACAGCTTTCATCCTATAATATTTCGTAAATTAACTTCTCAGTACGCCTGGAAATCTATTTGACCTACCTATTGGCTCGGGTGTATCACATAAACCCGTGTACATTTCTGTTTGCTATTTTAAAGCTGGGACACATGTTTCCTTTTCGTTGCAACTTTATCTATCCCACAGAATATTTAGTTTCTCACGAGACACTAAAGGGCTCTCAGGTAACCACTGCCCTGTTTCCCCGAGGTCAGCGTTGTATTCAGACTTCCAACACTGTTGGCAGCCACTGATCACTACTACAATAAATGTCCTAAATTGGGTGTTAAGCAAAAGTTTGCAAACTTTTTATTTTACTGAATTACCGTCACGCTGTACTTTTATTGTTTGATCATTTAATCTGCGTTTCTAGCTATTTCTGACATTTCTGCCAAGACTCTTAATGTCACCCATCATGAAACCTCAACAGTCTCGAATGGTTGCTTCCGAACGCAGCACAGACCCTCATTGTCACTTGGTGGAAACAGCAGCGCTTATCTGCTGAAGGCACTGAAACTGAACTCTGTCTTTCACCGCCAACACAAGGTATGCGAGACGCTGCCAGGAGAAGGGTCAGTCCTTTTATTTTTTTTTTTACAGAGCCGTGCAAAATGGATCATATTCTGCATTGGCGGTTGTGGTACCAGTGTATATATGAGTGTAGACCTAGTTAGAGACCCCCCCCTGGAGCAAAACAACAAGGCTTTTGCAAGGATGAAAGCATGAGGTGTCAATTTACCTCCGCATGTTCACAATAAAGTCCCCCTGGAAACATGTGACCTGCGAGTGTCAATGGATAAAATCTCTTTCCCATGTTTTAAAAACGATTTGTAAGATGTTATCTGCTGGTGTTACTTGTTGTGCCGCTCCGGATGGTTGTAATTTTACTTTAAAAAGAACTTAAATGAGAGATTTAGAGCAGGAAAGCGTCATTTTGAGTTTTAAATATCGATGTCAAAACTACACTTTATGCACACAGTGAAAAAGTCATCAATCTGTTTGTTGGAAAGAGGGATAAAGTAGGTTACGTGTCGGTAACAAATCCCTGTCACTCTCCCAGAGTGAGGCCACTGGGTCTACTCATGTTACCCCACTTTAATGTTGAATGAGAGGAACTAGTTGCTAAGTTACCGGACGGCCTTCGCTGAGGTGCTGGGACTATAGAATAAATGATACCATTCATAATTGAGAGGATTATGCGGGATGTTCCAGCGTTCCAGCGTATCCAAACCAAACAATGGGAGCATTCACAGCAAGTTACGCAGCATAAAGCTCACAGGTCTTTGAAATTTAAATTCAACCAACTTCAGCGAGTTAAAACAAAGAGAATCTGCAGGCGGCAAACAAAAGGTGTGTTTTATTTTGTGCAAAAGTTTAACAGAAGTATTTATTCTGCATTTACGATGCAAAGTAGAAGAACAGAATATAAGATTATACCAGGACATATGCATGAAATAGCGTTTTTTTTGTCCTACCTGAACTCCAGGTGTGTGCTTCTTCCTCTGCTGCCGTCGCTGCTCTGTCCTCCAGCTCTTCTGTCACTCCCCCCATCTCAACTTTTCCCTCCCTTTTTCTTTTCATTGCATCCTGCACCGTCTCATATGACTTTGTCTGTGTGTGCAGATACACAAATTGCCATTTTGGATATTGCTCAACTCATCGCTGACACATATTGACTGAATGTATGGATGTGAACAAACGTTAAATACTATCAGAACTTATGAATAGTGTAGATTTAGTTGTTGACTAGTGAAAACACGAGCGACAGCAAGTTTATTTCTATAGCACATTTCGTACATGGAGCCAATCCAGTGGGCTTTACAAAAATAAAAATAAAAAGGAAGGTTAGTATTGTATTTTTTTATTTGATAAATGAACTAAATTTTAGAAGTGTGGTGCCCCTTCTTGAAACAGTAATCTTTGAGTAGCCATTTTTATTTTTAATAATTTTAATTTTATTTTTTTGTAACTTCTTTTTTAATTTTCCTATCCTATTTATTGATTTTCATTTTCCTTTATTTCTCGACTTTCCTGTTTTGTTATTATTAAGGTGTATTGTACATATTTTTCTCCGTATTGTTTATATTTTCTATGTTAAGTCGTTTTCTATTACTTTAACTTTATTTATCCATAATTTACAAAACACGGTCTGTGGTTGCTTGTTGTTTTTTGTGTTTTTGATGGAGATGGATTCGGGATTCGGTGTGACACAGGTGAGTGTTGTTGAGAAAAACAAAATCATTTCCCTGTACAGTTACTGTTTTAGTCAATAAAAATTCAATAAAAAATTAAATTTGAAAGATAGCACAAAGTACATAAAACAGTAATCAAACAGTAATATAAGTAAAATAAATGATATAAAAGAAAATATAAAGTACATTAAATAGTCATTGGACAATAATATAATGAAAATAAGTAATATAAAAGAAAATACAAAATATATAAAATAGTAATCAAACGGTAATAAGTAAAATAAATAATATAAAAGAAAATATAAAGTACATAAAATAGTAATCAAACAGTAATATAAGTAAAATAAATAATATAAAAGAAAATATAAAGTACATAAAATAGTAATCAAACAGTAATAATTAAAATAAATAATATAAAAGAAAATATAAAGTACATAAAATAGTAATCAAACAGTAATATAAGTAAAATAAATAATATAAAAGGCAATATGAAGTACATTAAATAGTAATCAAATAGTAATATAAGTAAAGGATAAGTAAAATAAATAATATAAAAGAAAATATAAAGTACATAAAATAGTAATCAAACAGTAATATAAGTAAAATAAATAATATAAAAGGCAATATGAAGTACATTAAATAGTAATCAAATAGTAATATAAGTAAAGGATAAGTAAAATAAATAATATAAAAGAAAATATAAAGTACATAAAATAGTAATCAAACAGTAATATAAGTAAAATAAATAATATAAAAGAAACTATAAAGTACATAAAATAGTAATCAAACAGTAATATAAGTAAAATAAATAATATAAAAGGAAATATAAAGTACATGAAATAGTAATCAAACAGTAATATAAGTAAAGGATAAGTAAAATAAATAATATAAAAGAAAATATAAAGTACATAAAATAGTAATCAAACAGTAATATAAGTAAAATAAATAATATAAAAGAAAATACAAAATACATAAAATAGTAATCAAACAGTAATATAAGTAAAATAAGTAATATAAAAGAAAATATAAAGTACATTATATAGTAATCAAACAGTAATATAAGTAAAGGATAAGTAAAATAAATAATATAAAAGAAAATATAAAGTAAATTAAATAGTAATCAAACAGTAATATAAGTAAAATAAGTAATATAAAAGAAAATATAAAGTACATAAAATAGTAATCAAACAGTAATATAAGTAAAATAAATAATATAAAAGAAAATATAAAGTACATAAAATAGTTATCAAACAGTAATATAAGTAAAATAAATAATATAAAAGAAAATATAAAGTACATAAAATAGTTATCAAACAGTAATATAAGTAAAGGATAAGCAATATAAAAAATATATAAAGTACATAATATATATATTAAACTGAGTAATATAATTAAAAGATACACAATGTAAAATTAAATACAAAGTAAAATAGGAATTAAACAAGTAATTAAACAAGTAATATAAAAGAAAATACAAAGCACATGAATATTTACTAAACTGAATAGTATATAAAAGTATATAAAAATAGAATAAAACTATTGCTTTATTAGCTGTACATCTCAGATAATATACAGGAAGTGATAGCAGCTCGACTATATTGAGATTCTGTTTTTAAATTTGCGATAGAGATTCAGGAAACAGGACGGACGGGCTGAAAATACAGATTTCATCTGAAATACTGAGCTTTGTGATATTTGTGATGAGGTTGTTCATTCTGGGGCTTCACAAAAAAATGTATTTCCATCCAAAAGTGATGCTGGATAAAATAATGTTACCTTTACAACCTTCATCTTTTATATTTTAGAGGTTTGGATAAATATTTCCTACAAATAAATACTTTCAAAAAAGGACATTGTATTTCAGAACATAAATTCTTCCTTATCTGAATTGTTTTATGCTGTAATTGTTCGATAAATTAACGCTGTGAATTCACATAAATATACAGGCCTAATAAACAGTTAGTCATATTTCACTATTTGACCACTAGATGTCAGCAAATACAAATTTTCAAAAAGAGCAAGCTGCACACTGAATGCATTGTGTTCCCTCAAATCAAATGTGTTTTAAATCGGCAATTATATTTCTGGTACATAAATAATCTGCTTAGTTATAATAATGCAATCTGTCTAATTAATATATAGAGAATCCCATATTCACCTTCATATGTTGGCTCGTGTAATTTTACTCATACGAATCATGTGCCAGGTGGAAACTTTGGAAAACTTTTCTTGATTTTTCCTCTGTTATCATGCTGCTCTTAACTTTTTTTTAAAAGCACACCACTTCCCCCAAAACAAGATATTTAAAGGAACAATGTGTAGCATTTAAGAGCATCTATTGGCAGAAATTAAATATATTAATCAGTATGTTTTCTTTAGAGTATAAACAGCTGAAAATAGGAATCATTGTGGGTTTTTTCAGCTTAGAATGAGTTTTTGTATATGTACATACAGAGCATGTTATGTTTGTATAGTAGTATAATAGGGGGGGACTTTCAGGTGTTATGGTAATAAATTGGTAATGTCGAAGCCAGGCGGAACATTGGTGATAATGACGTTATGGTATCTAACAAATTGGACCTTCAATCATAACTATTGTGTAGCCTAATTCTTTTGGAGGTTGTAGCGGGTTCAGTTTTAAAGCTAGAAAACTAGAACTATGTAAACTATGTTCTCCCCGTGTAAGCGTGGGTTTTCTCCGGGTACTCCGGCTTCCTCCCACAGTCCAAAGACATGCTGTTTAGGTTAACTGATGACTCTAAATGTCCCGTAGGTGTGGATGTGAGTGTGAATGGTTGTCTGTCTATATGTTGTCTGTCTCTATGTGCCCTGCGATGGACTGGAGACCTGTCCAGGGTGAACCCCGCCTTCGCCCAATGCCAGCTGGGATCGGCTCCAGTTCCCCCGCGACCCCTAACAGGATAAGCGTTTGGCAATGGATGGATTACGCTAAATTTTGTTGAGGAACTGGCATGGCCATTTTCAAGTCCCTTCACCTTTGAGCTCAAGACATGTGAATGGAACATGCTCACTTTATGTTATGCATTATTTTTACATATTCGGGTCGGGGCTTCTGGTGTTTGACTATCCTCAGTGCATCAGGGTTCTGCGGAGATGTCCGCAATCCACCCGACCTGTCTTGAAACGCGGACCCCATGTGATTAAATTGTTTCTAAAGCTCAAAGTTTGTCATAGATCTAGCCTTTAGTTTTCCTCTCCAAGTGCACCAGATTGAGGCATTTAACTTAAATGGATACCGTTTTCTTCCAGAGGAGCTTGGACATAGAGGGTCAGAGGTCTTTCCACTACAATCTGACAAAATCCTGTGAACTTTGCCTTTAGATGGGGCATTTGGGTTTTTGCGTCGGCCACCGTAACTCGCGTACACGCGTGGCACATGGGAGACGCTTCAAGTGGTTGCAGTCTGCAGCCTCACCACTAGATGGTGCCAGATACCACACACTGCACCTTTAAGTTTGTTTAACATCTAAGTTTTAGAACCAAGCGTTAAGCAAAAACATTGGTTTTCCGAAGCAAGTACTGAACATACTTTTTAGATGGCACTGAATATCTACCTCAACTTATTTGTAACTCATGTGAACACATATAAAAGCCACTGATAGTGGGTATCTACTGTATGTTTACTAGAGCAAAGTAAAGCTATCCTTTTAACTCTCAAAGTGCAACAGATTGATGCATTAAATGTCCGAATTTATCTTCCACGGAGCATGCCCCCCCTAGAGGGGACTCACAAAGTCCATCATCCAGAGCAGTTTGCCCCCCCCCCCGACTTCAAAACTCATTCCGGCGTCCAGACAGTAGCCCAGAGCAGACAAACAAAACACCGGCTCTGGATTCACATTTCCCGGTTTCGCTTTGCCCGCCATAGATCTCCTACATGCTTGGCATGTGTGCAACCTCACCATTAGATGGCGCCAGATTCAACACGCTGCACCTTTAAGGTTATTATTTCATTTTTTTTAGCCGAGCGTTGGATTTGCAAAGCAGTGAGCGTACCTCAACTTGTTGTTTATGACTCTTATGAACAGTGTCGTATCATATGGTATCTTCTGTCGAAGCCTTTAAGCAGTGTAGCAGATTTCCTCTTCTTATAGGATCCAACATCTTCTCACCAATTATCCTCACACACACACACACACACACATGCACACACACACTGAGCGTTGCCCCCTGGACACAGATGGGTCCTGAGCCATCACTGTTGCTAGATGTCACACGAGGTCCTACAGGCTGCCTGGCTGGTGTTGTGACTGATTATTTCCATCTTCCGCTCTGTCAGGAGAGACGGAAAATTATATCGGCCTAAGGTGGCGCTCCGTTATTGATATCACTGTTAAAACTCTCCGATCCAGCTGCTCGCCTCGCCCGCGACATCGCCGCAATTAAATCTACACGGTTTGCCGCCCGTGTGTGTGTGGCAGAGAGTAATGGGCCCAATAGTTACTGTAACAAAACAATAATGTGATTCAGCATGGCAGCATAACAACCATATATATAAATATCAGTGCGATGTATGACGGGGAAGTTAATGGGTTATTATTACCACTCCCAAACAAATGGCAGCATCGCAGCCAAGCCGGTTCTGAGTGGACTTGTTGCAAACAAACAATTAAAAACGAAGTCTTCAAGCTTTCACGGAATTAGAAAGGCGGTCAAGAAAGTCATATTTCTTCTCTCCCACTTTGCATACAGCAGGCAATATTAGGTGATGAATATGGTAATGGTCCTCATTCTAGTGGGACTATCTCCTTTCAGAGGGGAAGATCTGGTTCTGCTGTTAGATTCGATTAATTCCTCTTCATGCCACTCCTCATTTTTGTGCCCCCCCTCCCCTTCGCTCCCTCCCTAACACTTTCAGGCCTATGATATTAGACGAACAATCGCAGAAACAAAACGAGCTGGAACAACCAAGATGGGAACAGATGGCACATAATTGCCTAGTGGAGGAAGCCAGGGAGTCAATTTTTACCCGTCCTGGGGGAGTTGCAGTTGCAAGAAGGGAAAGGGGGGGGGGGGGAGAAAAAAAAAGTGCAGGTGCATTTGTTTTGATCAGATATGGCCTAAAGGAAGGAAGAAATATTCATCACACACACATTAGGGAGAGGAGTCGAACAAAAGTGTTGCGGGTGAAGCACGGGACGCGACGGCGAGCTTTCATCAGGGCAAGGACGTAGATTTGTGGCTGAGTCAACGGCAGCAGATGCGTCACAAATTAATATCACACTGAAGTGTTGCAAAAACTGCAAAACTCTCAGATGGTAGCAGTCTGTCCGAACATTTGCCAACCTAATTTTAGGTTTTGTGGTAAACTGACACTATGAATAATGTGAGAATACTTTGGAATAACTGATATAATAATAAACTGGTTGGAATCTACAAATTCAAACAATACGCATTTCCAAAAAGTTACAGACTTTTAAAGACTTACAAATCAGATGCTGTGGAAACATTACAAACATTACCCGAAATTCCAAGGGGATGCTAAACATCCTCCATATACTCTGACTTCATTAATAACTGTATATAATAATAATAATAATATACAATATTTGTTGACTGGTCAAGAGTCTTGAATCTGGATGGAAGTATCTAACAGTACGACTTTTTTTTAGAAATTTTTAGATCACATGAAAAAAATCACATTTTTATTAAGTCAGGATTTTTGAAAAAGAAGGAAAAACTCTGACATTATATTTATTAAATGTTTTTACATATGATTTTTTAACTACATATGTGTTCATGTCTTTGATATTCAATATTTGATTGTGCTCCTTGTAGTTAATAAAATGTAAAAACAGAAGTTCATAAATGTAATGTGTAATGTAATATATCTATATATGTCTATATATATTTTTCCAGCCAAGGAAGTTTTAAACATCATCATTATTTTAATTTTAAACTTGTATAAAACATAAATGGGAGCTGGATTTACTGGTTACTGATTGGAATAACCCATAGGATCAAGCACAAATAAACTGCCTGCACCACGTTACATAGAGTCAACAATATATTTGTAAAATAGAAAAATGTATAACTACAAATGCAAATGTTCTGCACGTGATTTTGCAATGCCCAAACATTTTTGAAACCATTCCATATAACTATAATATGCATAACAAAAGTCTTGCGAAAATGTAAGAAAATAAACTAAGACTATAGAGCCATGCTAGCTTAGGTACGGCTGTGCTTTGAGATAATTAGCGATGTCATGATACCAGAAATTTAGCATTCAATACCAACAGTATTGTTTATGATGTATTGCATTTTAATAATTACCATTGAACACATCATGATGACATTAAAACTGACTTCGTCCAGTTGTCATTTTTACTGAATAGAGCTTGAGTGCCTGTTAATGTTAGCTGTTAGCTCCGTGCAGGAATGGGCTGTTTACTAGCCGCTAACAGCTAACGTTAACTAGCTGTCGTCCTGCCGATTTCAACCCATATTTGTTATTCACAATTTAGCATTATCAGGGAAAAATAGTGGGAAAAAGAAGGAAAAACTCTGAAGGAAAAACGTCCCTTTAACAATTTGATAGTAAATTTACTGCGTCCTAAACATATTTTTCATCCCTACCTGTTTTTCTATCTACGGTAGAAAAACAAGTGAACCTAGAGTGAGGGTAATGTGCCGGAAGGCTGACTGGAAAAGGTGTAGTTTACTCTTAAAATGTTAAAGGAGGGTAGAAGATGAGGTCCATTTGATGAAAAAAAAAAAAAGTGGTTTATTGCCCTTTAAATACAGCACATGGAATAGTGAGCAAACAAGCCAAAAATGCAGCAAAAATATTTACAAAGTACTAATCATAATCAGTGTTAGGTCTACACAGCACCGCTGCCGTTCTCTGACTCGCTAGGCCCCTCCCACTGGACCACCTTTAATTGAAATCAATTAAAAAAATAATTCAACCTCATAGGTCATTTTCCATATGGAAACCATTACAAACTATATTTACCCTTATTTGCCACACTTAAAGTTGGCCATCAAAACATTCACATAAGACTTATTAAAATTAATTTACAAAATAAATTAACACAGTTGGTATGATTCAGAGAGATGGACTAAGCATGCTCCTCTCTACATATTACTCAGGCACTATTAAGGGCAGCCTGTAGCTATGCTCGGGTCCTTTCTCCTTGCCCAGCACCAGGAAGCACTGTGGTAAGAAAACACAACAAAATTCAATACAATTCATCATTTTCAATCCATAAATAATACTGAGTTAACTTAAAACAATATATGTGTGTTGGTGTGTGTCTCTACAAAACTTTCTGGGGAAAAAAATAGCACAGGAAACTTACCTGGGTGTTAAATGTAGCTCAGTGTGTGCACCCACCAAGCTAACGCTAGCATGCTACCTGGCTAACATGCTACCTGGCTAACATGCTACCTGGCTAACATGTGGTCTGGTGTGGTGTGTCACCAGTGGCAGGGGAAACTGCCACACATGTACTGGCGCATTTTCCAAATTTTGGCTTTGACTTGGTACCAAAGTTTTGCTCCAGGTGACATCCCTAGAGCTAAATGCTATCGTCAGCATGCTAACATGCTCACGATGACAACATTAGCACGATGTTCAGCAGGTATAATGCTTACCATGTTTGCCATCTCAGTTTAGCGTGTTAGTATGCTAACATAGCAAATCAATTTATTACTAAATGTAAGATGTAAGACATAATTTTCTGTCCTCCTCTGCTGACTTATTGCAACATTTCCATATTTCCAGCCACATATCCAGCCAGCGGGCAGTAAGCTTAGCATAGCATGGAAAGATGGCGGAACATCTAGCCTGGCTCTTTCTGAAGGCTGCAAAATTTACCTTCTAGCACCTTTAAAGATCACAAATTAAAGCACTGTATTGTGTTGTTTAATCCACACAAGTGTAAAAATAATAAGTTGTGGTTTTACTGGGAGGGCTGCACGGTGGTGCAGTGGTTAGCACTCTTGCCTCACAGCAAGAGGGTCGCAGGTTCGAATCCGGCTTGGCACTCTTCTGTGTGGAGTTTGCATGTTCTCCCCGTGTAAGCGTGGGTTTTCTCCGGGTACTCCGGCTTCCTCCCACAGTCCAAAGACATACTATTTAGGTTAGTTGATGACTCTAAATTGCCCGTAGGTGTGGATGTGAGAGTGAATGGTTGTCTGTCTATATGTTGTCTGTCTCTATGTGCCCTGCGATGGACTGGCGACCTGTCCAGGGTGAACCCTGCCTTCGCCCAATGCCAGCTGGGATCGGCTCCAGCCCCCCCGCGACCCCTAACGGGATAAGCGGTTGACGATGGATGGATGGATGGTGGTTTTACTGGGGGTTATGTGCCTGATTTCTTGAGTGGGAGCAGGGACTTCTTGTCATCATAAAATGTTAATTATGTCTCATTTCTGATGTGGTTCAACTCACGTAAGATACTTATCTCTTCAGTGTGGGCTGGCGTCCCAGCTGATCGCCGTGGCAACGTCACTTGAAACTGCCGTGACATCATCATCAGTGAATCCTGTCATCGACAACCAAACAGAGGTACGTCTGTACTTGGTCAGTTGTACGGTTTAGTGTACACAGTGTATGGTGTAATGTACGGTGTTGTGTATGTAGTGTATGGCATAGTCAGCAGTGTTACATGATTGAGTGGCCCATATGTGTACACCCATGTGTACATAGCTCCAGACAACTGCTATGCCGCCATGGAGAGGCTCACCATGCAACTGCCATACTGTGAACCAGCCTTAGATCAGCAGCCAGATTTATCAGCGCTAATTTAACAGCCTGTCCTGGACTCGGCAGCCAAATGTTATCGCAGACACTGATTACAGTAGGTGCATAATAATAACAAAAAAAAGGTACTCGCCCATTAAAAGTGCTCTGTAAAATCATTAACAACACTGCTTGAAAACCAAGTCCTTCTCAACTGGAAAGTCCTGGCCATGAGCGATGCCGTGCGACGTAGCACAGTGAACTTTTGTTAGATGCCCAGCGATTTCTATTTATTCCTGTCGCTCACCTTTAAAATCACCTCAACGGACCAATGAGGAATGAGGAGTTATCTCTAGGATACCTCCTCATTTCAGCACAGAAACCGAAATAAGGAGAATAATAAAGTTTTCTACTGCTGTCGTCTATATTGTATGCCATTTCTAGTAAATATCATGATGTTAAACGCGAGTTTTCTCTTTAAAAAGAACAAATGAAGTGGTTAGGTCTGCACTTTAATCTGAAGCTAACAGCTGATTGGTAGCCTACCTGATTTGTTTATATGAAGCGCATATAATGGGTTCAGTGTGGACACGGTGTTGGAAGGTGATTTTTGGGGCCCAGACAGTTTCTGAGCCTCGGTGCGCCACACTGGTTGCACCAATTGCTGTCATTTTTAAAAATCTGGGATGAGTGAATGGGAATAAAATAAAAAAAAACTGTGGTTTTCTAGAAGATTTTCTAATTAAATAAATGGCGGGTTTGTGCAGGATGTCATGTTACGATTGTCTCTGACCAATCAGTGGTCAGCAGTGTTTTAACTCTTCTAACATCGGCTCAGCTCGCTTGGAAGCTCGACCGAGGTGGTAACAGTAAATGTAGCAGACACTATCCATAATTTCTGCTAATAAAAAAACAAAAAAGAGTCGAGTTTAGTAGAGCCGTGCAGTGGAAATGCAGCTTTAGTGAGCTTTAGAGGTGTTGATAGGCTGATTTTGTTACTTTAGGACAGTGCTAACCAAGCCTGTTTTCAGGTTTGTGCTAAGCTAATTAGCTTTTGGTTTAATTGCCAAACCTTGCCTAGTAACTACTGTATATTCCAGTTGATTTATCATATCTTGCCGTTAATTTAGCTTTTTATGTCTTTGAAAAGCCTTTGTTTTGGGATATGCGTGAACTCAATCAGCCTGATGCAAGCCTAGCATACTTTTATACCATTGAGTCAATGTCTCTGTCGTCATTTGTCTGCACCCACTTCATCCTTGGACATGAATCGGCCACATCGTGTACCGAGATGAATTCCTTTTTGTCAGCCCTCTAAGCTCTGACCACATCTGTTCAATTACCAGCATGGAAAGTGCATTACCATTGGCTTTGTTGTTGGAGATGCTTGATTTTCTTAGTAAAGAAGCAGATGAATTTATAATGTTGTGATCCCCTCTGTTGTGAATCTCCTCAGCGGACCAAGGCCCGGGATCAGAATAAGCATTTTGATGAGCTATAGGCCGTCTCCTCTTTTTACAATCCCAAACTTGCGCTGCCCGCCCAATATCAAACTAATAAATTACAGCCCCCGTCTCCCACATAACTCACTGATAAATAAAAAAAGGGTCTGCCATAGTGTGCAGCTGTGACCCAGGGTTACCTAGCAACAGGTCATGCCCAGACGTGATGCACAAGGTAGAGATACACCTCTAAGGAGCGGGAGAGGAGGGAGGGATGGGGATGGAGGATGGGGATGCAGGAGAGGGGTGAGGGAGGGAGGGAATGGGTCTCATCCTCACTCTCTATGACCCTTGACAGATAGAAAACGCACTCAGAGGAAACGGCGTTTGATTGACAGGGATATTTGAGGAACCTGAGACTCCTTGGTTTCTCCATTACTGCTTTCAGGCTGGACTTTGAGCTGCTTTAAGTAGGCAGCCAGATTTGTGTAGTTTCATGAAGCTGACAAATCCCATTATTATGAATCTTTTCATTCAGACTTAATTAGTATCCATACTTGAGACGTGGCATAAAGAAAACAGATTTTCTTAATTCCCTCTGAAGAGTATCTTTCTCCAGTATACATGCATTAACACACCCAGAACAAATCTGCCACGCTGAAGAACACAGTCAGCTTTCCAACCTCGGCGCCCAGAGAATTGTCTGATGAAAACCCTAACTGACAGGCCTAAAAAGATTGAGCAATAGCACAAGAGACGCACATCCACAGCGGTGTACAATGTCTTTGCCAGAACAGTGCGGCATGGAAATGAGAGTGTTCAGTCCATGCCTCCCCCCTCCTCCGCCCTTCCTCTGTTGCCTGTGCGACAATCCCTCAAGGGGACTCTGCAGCTGTGTGAGGTTAGCACATGGTCGAGTTAGGGGCCACACACACCGACAAACACAGCCTTTAGTCTTTGTAAATATGTGATATTTATGCTGCGTAAACTGTAATAAGTTGAGCTTTAATGAGAGTATTTTCTTCGGAGGATTTTCAAAAGACTCGACTGAAAGAGAAAGCGGCTGCCATTTTGATTGTCAAATGTTTACCGCTGCTATAGTCAATATTTTTCTATTAACAGTGGACTGTGTATATGCGACGTATCCTCACACAACGGTTCGTACGTTACATTACAAAAAAATTATTCCTCTTTTTTTCCTGCAAATGTCCTGATACACATGGCGCATATGCCAATTTCCACTCCAGTGTTTTCAAAATAAATTTCTGTGTCCACAGGAAACAATTTAGTCAGGTGTAGTCAACAAACTACTTAATTAGGTGTAGGTAAAGGCGGGTGTGGGTTAAAATAACAACATAAGTGGCGTAACTTAGGAACAGAAGTTAAATGACAAAAATATTTTGCTAAGTTTTGGAAAAGATGGGGGTGTGAGTTAAAATTACTCCGGAAATGACGTAACTCAAGATCGGAAGTTAGGTGACTAAAAGTACTTCGTTAGGTTTGGAAAAAAGGGGGTGTGAGTTAGAATTACCCCTGGTTCTGTTTGCCTTTGTTTCCGGTCTTCTCTCTTTTTTGGTTTTTCCATCATTGTAAAATTTTTTTGAAAAATGGTTTAGTTGAATTACTTTTAAAATGACATAACTCAAGATCGGAAGTTAGGTGACTAAAAGTACTTCTTTAGGTTTAGGAAAAGCCTGTGGTGTTGGTTAAAATAACAACATAAGTGGCGTAACTTAAGTACAGACATTACATGACAAAAACTATTTAGCTAGGTTTAGGAAAAGATGGGGGTGTGAGTTAGAATTACTCCGGAAATGACGTAACTCGAGATCGGAAGTTAGGTGACAAAAAGTACTTCATTAGGTTTAGGAAAAAATGGGGGTGTGAGTTAGAATTACTTTAGAAATGACGTAACTCAAGATCGGAAGTTAGGTGACTAAAAGTACTTCGTTAGGTTTAGGAAAAGCCTGTGGTGTTGGTTAAAATAACAACAGAAGTGGCGTAACTTAAGTACAGACATTACATGACAAAAACTATTTAGCTAGGTTTAGGAAAAGATGGGGGTGTGACTTAGAATTACTCGAGAAATGACGTAACTCGAGATCGGAAGTTAGGTGACAAAAACTACTTCATTAGGTTTAGGAAAAAATGGGGGTGTGAGTTAGAATTACTCTGGAAATGACATAACTCAAGATCGGAAGTTAGGTGACTAAAAGTACTTCTTTAGGTTTAGGAAAAGGCTGTGGTGTTGGTTAAAATAACAACATAAGTGGCGTAACTTAAGTACAGACATTACATGACAAAAACTATTTAGCTAGGTTTAGGAAAAGATGGGGGTGTGACTTAGAATTACTCCAGAAATGACGTAACTCGAGATCGGAAGTTAGGTGACAAAAACTACTTTGTTAGGTTTAGGAAAAAATGGGGGTGTGATGAATTACAGTGCATTACTGCAATTCAGTGTATGGGAACAAACTGAATAAAAGGTCTCACTTGCAATAATGAGCCCACAGATAATTATCATCTGATGACAATCATCACCGTCAGCTAATCTCAGGTGTAATAATACAAACATGGTAGGATGATTAATGACTCCCCTTTAATAATCAATAAAATACTAATCAATTAAATAGAAGAAGGTAGGTACTGTAGCATTTTAGCTTCAGTTGTAGCATATTTAGCAGCTAAAGAGACAGATCATTTCATCACACTAAACATACATACAGCATTCATAGCTACACCTACGAAATATAAGGCTCTAATTTGTATATATATATATACACGTATATATATTAATATATATATATATATATAAGTATTTATATATATATATACGTATTTATATATATATATATATATATATATATATATATATATATATATATATATACGTGTGTATATATATATATATATATATATATATATATATATATATATATATATATATATATATATATTTTTTTTTTTTTTTTTTTTTTTTTAATCCATCCAATCCATCCAATAGTTGTTGAGATATTTCATCTGGACCAAAGTGGCGAACCAACCAACCGGCAGACGTTGCCGTCCCTACTGTGGCTATGTTACAACATTTACAGGACTCAGCTGCCATTCTCTTAACCAGAACTAAAGGGCATGACCGTATAGCACCTATTAAGCCTTTTTACACTGGCTCTCAGTCCCAGATTCAGGATTTATTTTTAAGATTTTATTGATTACCTTTAAGCTCTTTGGCTCATTGGTATTTTTCACACTGCTGCCTTATGACTGGATGTCTGTCCGCATAGCTTAAAAGATTAGCTGAGAGTAAACAGTTCAGCAGCAGATTTTGCTGTTATAAACACATCTATATTAAACAAGTTTGAGCATGGTGGCTTTTTACTGTAAAACTAAGGCTTGACGAGTGCTTTTGCCATTAAGACCCCAAAGATCTCTGATGACCTGCCCAAGATTTTGAAGCTTTCTGACTCCTTAATATCTTTTACATTTTTTCTTAGACATACTTTTAGTCCTATGTATCATACAAGAGTTGTATGGTGTCTTGTGACTTGTGTCTTGTCTTGTCTCATTTTGCCTGTGTTTTCCTACGAATGCCCAGCAACACGTATCAATTTCGGGTTTAGGAAAAGATAGACGGTTAAGTTTAGACAACAGAACTATTTGGTTAGATTCAGGAAAAGATAGACTTGGTTAGGTTTAGACAACAGAACTATTTGGTTAAATTCAGGAAAAGATAGACTTGGTTAGGTTTAGGCAATAAAACTACTTTGTGAGATTTAGGGAAAGATAGACTTGGTTAGGTTTACACAACAGAAATATTTGGTTAGATTCAGGAAAAGATAGACTTGGTTAGGTTTAGACAACAGAACTATTTGGTTAGATTCAGGAAAAGATAAACTTGGTTAGGTTTAGACAACAGAACTATTTGGTTAGATTCAGGAAAAGATAGACTTGGTTAGGTTTAGACAACAGAACTATTTGGTTAAATTCAGGAAAAGATAGACTTGGTTAGGTTTAGGCAATAAAACTACTTAGTGAGATTTAGGGAAAGATAGACTTGGTTAGGTTTGGGCAACAAAACTACTTGGTTAGGTTTAGGAAAATATAGACTTGGTTAGGTTTAGGCAACAAAACTACTTAGAGAGGTTTAGGAAAAGATAGACTTGGTTAGGTTTAGGCAATAAAACTACGTAGTGAGATTTAGGGAAAGATAGACTTGGTTAGGTTTGAGCAACAAAACTACTTGGTTAGGTTTAGGAAAATATAGACTTGGTTAGGTTTAGGCAACAAAACTACTTAGAGAGGTTCAGGCAGCAAGAGTACTTAGTTAAGTTTAGTAAGATATTGTGATTTAGGTTAGAATAACTATGGAAATGGCATAACTTAAGTACAAAAGTTACGTGACAATTAAATATGTTGACTACTTTTTCACATGGAGTGTGAGCAACGGTCTCCTGGGTGAAACTCGCCCATTCACCTCCACCTCCTTCCAGCGTTTGTCCCTCTTTATAGTTCTTGGTTCACGTTTACGTGGATTACATACAAATTGATTTTGTGGGATATATACAAATAACAGTGCATTAGATTCATATTAACCCTTAATAGTTATGAAGGGTTAATGAGGACAGTCAGGTGTGCTACATGAGGATGCAGGAATAGAAGTGGCCTGAGGAAGATGAGCAACCTCAGTACTTGTTTCCAAGAAGCTCAACATATGCCATTTGAGACGGTGGGCGACGTGGTGGGGGATGTGCGCCTCCTCATGCAGTTAACGGACAGCATACACGCCGAGGTAATTCACAGCTAGCAAACATGACGTATGCCATCAGAGACCGGTGTGAGTAAAATGGGCATCCATCACAGATGCTAACAACTCTGATTAAAAATACATAATCTGCAAGCGGCCCCCTGATACCTCCGTCAAGCCATTTTGGGTGTAATTGCAATTGGTCTCCGTTATGATCAAAGGCAAGTCACACCTGCTCGCCTTTAGCTTTCGTTTCGCTAATTACACTTTCAAATTTCATCAACGTCATGTTGATAGATATGGAATTATGGAGCGAACCTGTTTACGCGCGGTCAACACCATCACAGTCCAATGTTTCTGCTGGACTTTTACACCTTCACTCTGCCTGACAAGTCCTTTTTCTGCTTTGAAATCTTTCATAGAGCTTTGAAAAACAAGCTTAGTAGGCACCGGGGTTAAAGAAAGAGCAGCCGCGAATCACACAGTGGTGCTCGCAGTCCCGATACAAACACAATGTAGAGCATAAATGAGAGCCAAACTGCATCTCCTCCTCACCCACCACCTGTATCTCTCGGGGTGCGAGGGAGCGACGAAGCATCAAGAGGAAGAGCACCAAGCCTTCACTCGCAAGGCTTTGCACCCAGCGCTCACCCAATTTACACCTCTCCCTTTCCTGCAAACCCCACCCAGCATCCCCCGGTGACAGCACCATGCTAACCGCCACCTCCCTGCTGGCATGACCGTGTGTGTGTGTGTGTGTGTGTGAGAAAGAGGGTGTATGTGAATGTGCTTGTGTGCAGGAGAGTGGAAATGTATGGCATCCTTGTGGGAAGCAGTTTTAGACCTTCAGACGGGGTAAGTTTTTTGAAAGGAGAGGTCATCTTGTTCTCTCCTTTCTTGTGTATAGCGTGTGGAATAAGCAGAACATTTACACTCATACAATGAAACTGCATTGTGAATAATATTTTGGATTCCGTTTGTTTTTGACACATCACGAATGGAACGATAGTCCGCGGAAGTCCATGCAGGGAAGAGGACCGGGTGGCTGGGTCCTGCGTGAAACTGAAAGTCACCGTTTACTTATTTTAAATGAGGTCCGTAGCTTAATAGCTAGGGATGTCAACCGATTGAAAACGGCCATGCTAGTTTTTCTTCGTCTTTTAGCCTTCTTCCTGACAAGCTAGCATGACATGGTTTGTACCAATGTATTCTTAGGATACTCAGGTTTTCCAGTTTCATATGGTAACAGTATCTTCACACTAACCTAAAAATTGCTGTCGTGTCAACGCATTATTATCTCTTTAACTTAAACAGCACTATTAATGCTTTTTTGATACCAAACCGGTCATTTTAAGCCAAACCATGTTGATGATTTTATTTCCCCTAGACCTAACCAAGTCCTTATGTTGCATTTTTTAGTTAACCACTTCTTTAAAACATAATCTTGGAGGAAATACGCTTACCTCGGAAAGTAATTGAGAATGCAGTTTAGTTGTTTAGATAGTGTGGAAATAAAATGTAAGGGTCCACTGCACTCCTAACCAGTGCAGTGGTTAGCACTGTGACCTCGCAGCAAAAGGGTCAAAGGTTTGAATCCAGCTTGGGGCTCTTCTGTGTGGTTTTTGCATGTTCTCCCCCATGTAAGTGTGGGTTTTCTCCAGGTTCTCCGGCTTATCCCACAGTCCAAAGACATGCAGGCTTGTCGTAGGTGTGAGTGTGAACGTGAATGGTTGTCGGGATAAGCAGTTGCAGATGGATGGATGGATGGGTCCATTGCTGTGTAAGACTTCTACAGTCTAGTGTCAATCACACGCAGTATCTCAGCATGGTATCCCCGGGAAAAACATCCACACTGGACAATTCTGCCCTTATTGATTTACATCCAGTGCCATCACAGGAAGTAGAGGAGCTGTTGATCCAAATACTCTTTTCTACAGAGTTCATTATTGCTGCTTTTTTTTGGCTTACAATTTGATATGCATTGGTGCGTGAGCGTGTGTTGTAAAATAATAAGCTCCAAATTACATTTTTTCTTTCAAGTCAAGTTAGTTTTATTTATATATCCCAGTATCACAAATGACTATTTGCCTCAAGGGGATTTACAATATGTACAGCATATGACATCCTCTGTCCTCGCTTCAGATGAGGAAAAACACCCCAAAAAAGCTTTAATAGAGAAATTATGTAAGAATGTGTACAGGATGTACATATTCTTGTAAGATAATAAAAATACAGTAGAGAACATCCAAATCCAAAAAGGATGCAAAGAATGTAAACCAGTAGGAAATATGAAGGGGATGCCATCCCCCTCTATATCCCCTACTAGCAGGGTTGTTAAGTTGAATATGTTAGTCTAGTCTTACTCATTGATCCTTTATCTGACTGAGGTTTGTAAGAACCTATGGCCCCGACCATGGCTCTGAAATATCAGTAAGTTAGAACCTATGGCCCCAACCATGGTTCTGAAATATCAGTAAGTTAGAACCTATGGTCCCAACCATGGTTCTGAAATATCAGTAAGTTAGAACCTATGGTCCCAACCATGGTTCTGAAATATCAGTAAGTTAGAACCTATGGCCCCGACCATGGCTCTGAAATATCAGTAAGTAAGAACCTATGGCCCCGACCATGGCTCTGAAATATCAGTATGTTAGAACCTATGGCCCCGACCACGGGTCTGAAACATCAGTAAGTTAGAATCTATGGCCCTGACCATGGCTCTGAAACATCAGCAAGTTAGAACCTATGGCCCCGACCATGGCTCTCAATAGAACCTATGGCCCCGACCATGGCTCTGAAACATCAGTAAGTTAGAACCTATCGCCTGACCATGGTTCTGAAATATCAGTAAGTTAGAATCTGTGGCCCCAACCATGGTTCTGACATACCAGTAAGTTACAATCTATGGCCCCAACCATGGCTCTGAAATATCAGTAAGTTAGAGTCTGTGGCCCCAACCATGGTTCTGACATACCAGTAAGTTACAATCTATGGCCCCAACCATGGCTCTGAAATATCAGTAAGTTAGAGTCTGTGGCCCCCACCATGGCTCTGACATACCAGTAAGTTACAATCTATGGCCCTGGCCATGGCCATGAAATATCAGGTAGGTTAGCATCTACAGTCAGGCCCCAACCACGGCTGTGAAATATCAGTAAGTTGGAATCTGTGTCCCTGATCATGGCTCTGAAATCTCACTACGTTAGAATCTATGGCTCCGACTAACTGTGCTGTGTCTGTGAGTCCTTGGCGCTGTCTATGGTGCTGACGTAGCTGAGCCTTGGATCTATAATATTCTCCCATCTATACAGCAAGTGGGGGACCAAAAGAGAACAAAAGAGTCATCCATGGGATGGTTTGCCAGTTGTGGCAACCAACTTGATCTCATGGGAAGGCGAATAAATAACATGCCAGGACATTCTATGTGCCATGATAACATTTCACGCCACAGGGTTATGTAGTGAAACCTTTAACGCCATGCTGTTGCTATGAAACAGTCACATTTACAAAAACAACAACGGCAGCAAAACTACAGTAATGTCCACATTTGATGAAACCGGGCAGGTGAAACAAAACTAACTAAACTGTTAAAAGTTAACAAATCACCCACTGATGTGAACATACAGTATATGAATAAGATGGATCCAAGAGGATGTCAAGTAGCCTCCAGGTCTTGAGCTAGTACCAGTACCAGCTAGTGCCTGAGCCACACAGCCTCCTCTCCATTATGTAAACCTAGAAAAAGGACAGGCTACAGAAACTTACTAAATATATAATGGATGTCAGGTTGCTGATTTGATGACTTTTTTCCAATAACAGTTTATTTATTTGAATAGTATTGAAGTTACCATGTGCAGATATGGCACATAAAAATATTTGACAAAATTCAGTATTTTGCAGAATCGTCCACAATCGAAGTTCTTGTGTCATATTAACAAACTTTGTTCTATACTCTATAAACTTTGTTTTAATGTGCCTCTTTCCACAGACTTAAAAGTGCAGAAAACTATGCAGATCCAGATTTTAAAATTTACTGTTTTACTGAGCAAAATTAGCAGGAAATGGGTTAAAGGGACAAAACTCTATGGAAAAGCAAAACTACTATGGAAAAGCAATTCTGTCTGAACGTGAAAAATTCATAAAGTGGACGTCCTCTGGATGAAGCCAATGTGGAAGTGCCTTAAACTTGCATTATTTCTAATAGCCAGCAGGGGGCGACTCCTCTGGTTGCTGTTTGAAAGAAGACTGACAAAATGTGCCTCCTTCTCACTTGATTTATTACCTCAGTAAATATTGTAAACATGAGTTTATGGTTTATATGTTCATTTAGTAAATTATGGTGAGTTAAATAGACCATAAATCAGGGGAAGCTTATGGGCGTGGCTACATTGTGATTGACAGCACGCTACCACGGTGTTGTCCAATCTGAAAGTTGTCTGTTTTTTCATCTTGGAGCTTAAACCCTTTCACAGTGTGTTTTCAGTTCATGGAAGTTAATTGCGACATTTTGGTCACCTTAAAATGTCTTATTCAGCATTCGGTTAGCTCCACCCTCTTGTGTCATTTCTGGTTGCAAAAAACCAAGATGGCGACGGCCAAAATCCCGAACGAGAGGCTTCAAAATGGCAGCCTATAAACCAATGGGTGACGCCACAGTGACAAGTCCACTTCTTATAGACCATCTGTGGTTCAATCAAGAGTGACACAGGTGGTAGCTATTGCACAAACAATAAAGCTTGATTTTAAGCTTAATTTCACTTATAACTCATAATATTTAGGCTGTGCATCAACTTCGATTTGGCATATTAAGTAGAGGGAGAAAATGAAGCTGCCTCAGCTGCCTAAAAATAAAACTGCACTCACACTAAACCCACTCCCTCCTGAGCTGAACCCCAACTTGAGTACAGCGGCTAAAAAAATCATGAAAAAACCTCACTGACAGGGTTAGAAATGATGTACCTACTGTACGCAAGGCCTGTTTAAACATCTTTACAGGATTAGACTGGAGTTAAACTGCTTTGCGGCCGCAGTTAATTGAAGCGGATGAGGTTTTTAATAAAGCGTGCAGTGTTAGCAGCTGACAAATGGCTCAGCTGACACACAGGGGAAATTGCATTTAATGGCATCAGGTATGTGCTTTGCTGGAGCTTATCACATTACACTGGTGGGTGCACATACATACACACACATACATGCATAAACATGCACACCGTGCTTTCATCTTCATTCATGTGTGTGTATGTGTGTGCACATTGGCCCACATAAACACACATTACGGGAGTTTACGCTTACCTGCACCAGTCAAGGTGTTTTCCCTCATGGATTCCAATTATGGTTCAGCGGGTTGCTTCGTGTGGAGCATATAGGTTGCTAGGTAGATTGTTAGATGGACAGGCCGACTCACAGTGGACCTATTACTGTGACATGATTGGTGGAGAAACTAAATTATTTCATTAAAGCATCAATAACCATAACCTAATTAACCATGACCATATTTTTCTGTTTTCTATCACCAGTTAAACAAAATGGTGATTCTACTTACAGCCAAAGATGACCAACTAAACAGCTGACTAGACTAGTAGTCAACTAGTAGCCAACTTCCTGTATCTGCGCTGGCTCGCTCTTAAGCTTTTCTCCTTAAAGTGACGAGCCGCTACTCTGCCTTTTTCTCAGCTTTTTAATTATTAATATTTGTTTTAAATGTTTAACCGCTAGCGTTAATCTGTTAAAGTGGATGAAGATATAATTTTGTTGCCTAAATCTAAAGAAATTACAGTCTGATCACCTAAACCTAAAGAAGTTGTATTTTTGTTCCCTAAACCTATAAAAGTTGAAGGTTTTTTGCCTAAACCTAAAGAGATATATTTGCCTACACCTAAAGAAGTTGTAGTTCTGTTGCCTAAACCTAAGGAAGCTGTAGCCTATTTTTGTTGCAGAAACCTATAAGAAGTTGTATTTTTGTTCCCTAAACCTATAAAAGTTGTATTTTGTTTCCTAACGCCAAAGAAGTTGTAGTTTTGTTGCCTAAACCTAAAGAGATATAGGTTTGTTTTCGAAACCTAAAGAAGTTGTAGTTCTGTTGCCTAAATCTAAAGAGATATAGTTTTGTTGCCTAAACCTAAAGAAGTTGTATTTTTGTTCCCAAACCTAAAGAGATATAGATTTGTTACCTAAACCTAAAGAAGTTGTAGTTCTGTTGCCTAAACCTAAGGAAGCTGTAGCCTAGTTTTGTTGCAGAAACCTATAAGAAGTTGTATTTTTGTTCCCTAAACCTATAAAAGTTGTATTTTTGTTTCCAAACGCCTAAAGAAGTTGTAGTTTTGTTGCCTAAACCTAAAGAGATATAGGTTTGTTTTCTAAACCTAAAGAAGTTGTAGTTCTCTTGCCTAAACCTAAGGAGATATAGGTTTGTTGCCTAAACTTATAAGAAATTGTATTTTTGTTCCCTAAACCCAAGGAAGCTGTAGCCTAATTTTGTTGCCTAAACCTATAAGAAGTTGTATTTTTGTTGCCTAAACCTATACCTGAACCTATACCTAAACCTGATCATGAGGCCAGTTTGTTATTATACAATTTTTGGATACACAAGTAATACATTTTTTTGTCCACATTTTCAGCTCAAGCAGTGGTCACCAGCGATCGGCTGGATTCACGTTCTACACATGCGTACTAGAAACCAAGATGGTGACCTCAGAACGGCTCCTCCAAGATACATCAGGTTAGTACTTTTATGGTCTTTGCTGATGTCACAAAAAAATGTAGATTGCCTCAAGACTTATGGGGCATTCACACCAAACACGAAGCAAACTTTTCGGACTGCGCAATTACAAACAAAGTCAATAAAAACAGGCAGCCGTGTTAGCCGAGCCTGGACTTGATCAATCCGAACTCCATTCAGAAAACGAGCATTTTTAAAGGTGCTTGCTTGTTGCCGTGTGGACAGGCGTGACAAAGCATGAATTCGGACTTTGTAAAAATCGGCATCATTAAGTAGTTACTTCAGCATTATTTTGAGCCATCCATCCATTGATACATCACAGTACAATCTGTTTATTTCTGGGTTCATACCACTGTAGCGGTACATAAAAGTGATGTTTAACCTCTTAGTAAACTCATTCTGTGCACCTAGAATTTGTGCACTGAAGTTTATTTCAAATTATTCAAATATACAAGTAGAATTTGATGGAGAGGTGCAGCCATAGAAAACATGGAGTCTTGGGTGTAAATATTTCACTTTGTATAAACATCATAAAGCTTCAGAATTATATACGATGCTGTCAAACAGTGTGGAATAAGATGATTCCAACAACTGTAAAGCTACTTAAGGGAAAACAAAAGGAGAGGGCTGTATCTTTGACGTAACTAAATCATCTTTACTTACTTTAGTATTAAAGTGGCCACTGTACGTACACACAAGGAAAGCAGAGCAGGTGCTTGCCATTTTTTTTTTTTTTTTTAATTTTAATTTATCCAAGATGATGTATATTCATTTCTTCTTGGTAATGTTGTGTCTGGATCCTCTGGATGCAATAAAGGCAAGAAACTGTCAGAAAGGACATCATGAATTATTTCAAGTGATATGTCGGGAGACCGCTGCATAGATGCCCTTTAGGAGTTGTCAGTTTGATATCTCACCCAGTAGCACACACACACTCACACACACACACACACACACACACACACACAGATGCTGCACACACGGCGTCCAGTCAAAAAATCCTCATATACGAGGACAATTAGAGTGTCTCATTTTCGCCTAATATCAATCACACAGCTCATGAATAAAGACAATTAGGTCCTCATGATTCCGTACAATTGCATCTGCCCTTTGAGCTCCCCCTCCGATTTGGGAGCGTCGCCTCTTGGGTATATGGCGCTCTCGTCGCGGCGACTCAGTGTGAGCCACCGCAGTCAATAATAGGAGACAAAACAGAGGAGGCAAGGGCCCGGTTTCAGACTAGATCAGATCCTCCGGACGCGTGTCAGTCTTCATTAGGGAGGCGGGGTAGCAGGGGATGCCCCTAAGGTGAGGATGGCCACCGAGCGGAGGGGGTAAGGGAAGGGGGTGGGGGTGGAGTGGCAGCTGTGGACAATGACAGAATCTGTGTCCAAGGGCCCCTCAGGCCAAACACCAGCTCCCCTCCACCCTGAACTGATCTCTCGCCTCTAGACCCACCGACAAGGGAGGGAGGGAAAAGAGACAGAAATAGACCAGTCACACTCAGTGGACTTTCTATCCAGACTCTCAAGACTCCGGCTGACATTGATGTAACACACCACATCAATGCGTCTAATGTCATATTCATAGAAATGTGATTGGTTTACCTCAGGCATGGGTGGTTCCCCTCACCGCACAGCAGCTTGGATAATGTCAGGTATTAATCTTTCATAGCCTCTGTTATATTAAGCACTTTGATTTCACTTATTATTAATTTATACTGATTGCTGCAATGTTGCCGTACATGCAAGCGAAGGCGGTTACTAAAGGATAGCCCTCCCTGGGACTGTCATTTGGGAAGACGGTGATCTTTACACAAGTAAGAATAAATGTTTCCAAGTGTAAATATTTGAACTCTTCGTAAGCACTCTTTTGGTTTTTATCCCTTCAAATGGTCGAATCCAATTGAATAGTTGAATAGTTTTGCAAGTTTATTTTGCAAAGCAAATAATTTTTAATCAGTTCATTGTGTGGAGTAAAAAAGATCTTTTGGCTTAAGAAATTACGTAAATATTGAATCAATTACCCAAATTATTGCAGATTATTTTCAGTTAATCGACTAACTGATCTGAAGTTTAATACTAAATCAGTGCTATTTTAATTAAAGTTATAATCCTTAAACTTTCAACTTTTTTTGGCCACTTTGGCATCAGAAACTAATTCTGAAGGTTGCAGGCTATTGTCACACACCGTTCGTAACTATACCTACGAAAAAAAAATGTGCTGTAATTTGTGTATATCCCAAGAAATTAATTTGTATGTAATCCACCAAACCATGAACCAGGAAGTATAAAGAGCGACAAACGCCATGTAGAGAGGAGGTCAGAGTGGATGTGTGGGTAAAAACATCGGCAGACTTTTGCCCAGGAGCCCAGTGTTCGTATCCCCCATGAAACCAGAAGTCAATGTCGATTTATTTGTCGCATTGGCTTATTTGTCACGTAACTTCTGAGCTTAAGTAGCGCCACTTCCATACTTATTTTAACTCAGATGTATTTATCTTCCAACTTCCATAATTTAGTAGCGCTACTTCTATACTTATTTTATCCCAGACATTGACTTATTAGTCACGTAACTTCCGTACATTAGTAGCAGCACTTCTGCACTTATTTTAACCCAGACACTGACTTATCTATCATATAACTTCTGTACTTTATAGCACTACTTCCATACTTATTTTAACCCAGACGTTGACTTATTTGTCGTGTAACATCCATACTTTAGTAGCGCTACTTCCGCACTTATTTTAACCCAGACATTGACTTATTTGTCGTGTAACATCCATACTTTAATAGCGCCACTTCCGTACTTATTTCAACTCAGACGTTGACTTATTTGTCACGTAACATCCATACTTTAGTAGCGCCACTTCAGTACTTATTTTAACCCAGACATTAACATATATATATAGTCACGTAACTTCCATACTTTAGTAGCGCCACTTCCTTACTTATTTTAACCCAGACATTGACTTATTTGTCAGGTAACATCCATACTTTAGTAGCGCCACTTCTGTACTTATTTTAACCTAGACATTGAGGTATTTGTCACATAACTTCCATACTTGAGTAACACCACTTCAGTAGTTATTTTAACCCAAACCAAGCCTTTCCTAAACCTAACTAAGAAGTTTTGTTGCCTAAATCTATCTACTTTTATTACCTAACCTAAACCTAACCAAGTTGTTTCCTGTGAAGACAGAACTTTATTTTGAAAGGACTTTATGCATGTAATGAGCAGAAATTGACAAGTGCTGCTGGATATTTATAGGAAAACGCATGAATAATTTCTCAAAAGATCTCATATAAATCATTGTATGAGGATATGTTGAACACTGACTGGCATTTTTCAAGTATTTTTTTAAGTTGTTACAGCAAGTGTGGTTTAATACTAGCGCAAACACAGAAATACAACAGAAAAGCAACTGGTTTATCTTTTTCAGACTAGCCAAACCATCTCATATTGTTTTTATTAAGGCGGAATGGTTGAAATAAGTAGGAAATGTTGGGTTAGGCTGTATTGACTGCATAGAGGAAGAGGACATAGTCACCGTGATGTCACATATTGGTTTGCGGATTACAGCTCTGAAGCTTCTAGTTCAGCATTTTGGCTCTCACTGTCACCATTGTGGCTAGTTGGTCTAGAGTAATAACTCTTACGTAGGGTGTGAGTCGTCGCGGGTTCAATTCCCGGATGAGCCCACAATGCTTGAAAGTGATTTTCCACAATATCCCCCCCGGGGTATCAATAAAGTACTACCTTAACTTGGTTTTTGGCCATCAAGATCTTGGTTTCTAGATGTCGCCATCTTGGTTTTTAGCCGTCGCCATCTTGGTTTTTAGCCGTCACCATCATGGTTTTTAGCCGTCGCTATCTTGGTTTTTAGCCGTCGCTATCTTGGTTTTTAGCCGTCGCCATCTTGGTTTTTAGCCGTCGCCATCTTGGTTTTTAGCCGTTGCCATCTTGGTTTTTAGCCGTCGCCATCTTGGTTTTTAGCCGTTGCCATCTTGGTTTGTTGCAACCAGAAGAGGGTGGAGCTAAGTACAACAGAACATGTAATAAGACATTTTTAGGCGACCAAAATGTTACAATCAACTTTCATGAACTGAAAACAAACTGTGAAAGGGTTAAAGTTATAAGACGAAAACACAGACAACTCCCACGCCACGGTAGTGACCTCAGCAACCAGACCTCAACTGGTTGCTGGAGAGGTGCCAGTTTACCTCTTGGGCACTGCCGAGGTGCCCCTGAGCAAGGCACCAAACCCCCAACTGCTCTGGGCGCTTGTCAGGAGCAGCCCCATCACTCTGACATCTCTCCATTGACATGTATATGTACTGTGTGAACTGTACTGTGTGAACAACAGAGTGTAAAACTGAATTTCCCCACTGTGGGACTAATAAAGGAATATCTTTCTTTCTTTCTTTCTTTCATTCACAAGGTAGCCACACCCTAATGCATCCCCCGTTTAATGGTCTATTTGACGCTAAAGGGGACCACAATTTATTAAATGAACATCCTGCTGTACTGAAGAAGACTTGAAACTAGTGATTGAGACCATAAACTCACGTTTACAATGTTTACTGAGGTAATAAATCAAGTCAGAAGTAGGATTGTTTCTCATAGACTTCTATACAATCAGTCTTCTTTCGCAACCAGAGGAGTCGCCCCCTGCTGGGTATTAGAAAGAATGCAAGTTTAAGGCACTTCAGCGTTGCCACCTGGGTTAGGTAAGTCAGCAGTAAACTGAGAGGTTGATAGCAATGGGATAAAATTGCACTGGATCCAGCATGGGAATGGCGGACTCCGCCACTAACATTTAAAAGTACTTTGTAGACAGATAATTACTGAGTATAAATACATTAATTGGCTATTGCAGAAGAAATACTGACCATAAATAGTGTCAAAAATGTGGTTTGATATCATGAAAATCATGGAGGAGTACACCTTTAATTAGTTACTGGAAAGTTCATATTTTGGAGATAGCAACGCACACGTTTTTGTCATCAGCGATACGTCAAACTTATCTGAAAGAGGACAGTGTGGCGCTGCGAGGGCAGCTTCGGCGCTCTCCCGCCACACGTCGGTGGCACGCACTCGCCTTATTAGCCAGGTCAAACATAATCAGCGATAGACACGGCAGGGCTGCTTAATTATGGCTGGCAGCTGGCAGCGGGGGCCTTCCTTTAGGGGCCGGGTTATGCCCATGCATGAACCTCCGCCCCACCACCACCCACCCACACTGCCCCAAATGAAGAATAAATCTAACCTCCCTTTTGTTTGGGAGTGATGCATGTGGCAGCCCCTTCATTTAAAGCGCGAATAAAAATGTGGACAGAATTCAGGATTAATAGAGGGGAATGGGGCATTAAATTAGAGTAATTGCAAAGTAACAGCAGTTTGTGTGTGTGTGTCAAGATAAGTCTTTTCTCAGGCTAATGCAGCTACTACAGGGCTCCGATTTTTCAATTTCGTAACACAGAACGCTTCACTTTGGATGACACAACAGATGCATTCACACGGCAGCTTCCTCCCAACTTGCGTCCCGAAAAGGCGCGTGAGCTCCCGTCGCAAACAGCTTGTAAATCTGCACTTAAATGAGAGCAAGCGAGCGCCCTGCCTGTCTGCTGCGTCACCGAAGAAATACAGCTTCATGAAGTTTGCAGCCGACGCAAGGGGGGGGGGGAAAGAAGCCTGCGTGATTTGCTTCGACGCCAAAATGTTGCCGTCCACTCTGTGCATGCAGCGAAAAAACAGCTGTGAGACGGAAAAGAAAGACGCCGTTTGAAGCCGAAAGCAGTTGTGCACTCTTGATCTCCCAAGGCTGCCTGTCTGCACACACACTCGCACACATGCAGACCCCCTGATTCAGCCCCCTCTGGTATATTGATCCACTTCATTCTGCCTCAATGAGATGCAGACAGCATCCCGGCACCCAGACCGCTCATAATCATGATATAACACTCGGCCGTATTGAAACCTGCCATAGGAAAGGCATAAATCAGATAATGCAACAGCCGGGGATAATGAACAATATCGGATGACATATCGATGTTGTCACGCGCGGCACATAATGAAACATAAATGTGTGATGTTTGAATTGGTGCACCCAAGCAGGAGCAGCTGTTTTTTTAGTCGTATACAGCGTGCAGGGGAAGTTATGAAAGGAGCGGTGCACTTTTTAAAGCTGGACCTTGGAGCGCTCCTTTCACACTCTCTTGCCGTGTGTTTATGTGTGTGTCGTGGTTGTGAACTTAAATCCACCTTCCCTCCCCTCCCATCCCCGTCAGCCTCTCCCCATCACATCGCACCGTAGCCATGGCAACTATGCTGATCGATCCAGTGCCACCTAATACCAGATGTTTCTCCAAACCAAAACTTAAACAATCAGGCGGTCGTGAGCGGCTCGCCGGCGAGGTGGCGGCTCCAGCAGAGGAGGATGATGGGATTAGTCTAGTCAGTGTTATTGTGAGCTGTGGCAAGATCATGAATTCACTTCAATAAAATAAAAATAAATGACTAATAATAACTGGAAAATCTTAAATAGATACTAGGGCTGTCAATCTATTAAAATATTTAACTATAAATTAATCACCCTTTTTTTATCTGTTCAGAATAAACCTTAAAGGGTCAAGTATTTAATCCTCTTATCAACATGGAAGTGGACAAATATGTTGTTTTATGCAAATGCATGTATATCTTTATTATTAGAAATCAATTAACAACACAAGATGATGATAAATATTATCCAGAAACCCTCACAGGTACTGACTTTAGCATAAAAAATATGCTCAGATCGCAACATGGCAAACTGCAGCCCAACAGGCAACAACAGTGGGCATGTCTGTAAAGGAAACACTGGTGGGGACCCACAGAACCCATTTACATTCACATATCTTGGGGTCAGAGGTCAAGGGACCCCTTTGAAAATGGCCATGCCAGTTTTTCCTCAACAAAATTTAGTGTAAGTTTGGAGCGTTATTTAACCTCCTTTGCAGCGAGCTAGCATGACTGATGAATTAACCGCAAGTTAATGCGTTAAAGAAATTAGTGGCGCTAATGCCTATCACATTAGATTTGACTTTGATTTTTTTTTTTTTTTGTAATGCAACTTGCGATTTTTAGGTGGTAGCGACTCAGTTTGAAAACTAGATTGAAGATACTGGTATCATATGAAACTAGAAAAAAAAACTAGAAAAATCTGTCATGGTCTTTTTCAAAGGGGTCCTTTGACCTCTGACCTCTAGATATGTGAAAATGAGGTATCCACCAGTCTCCCCTTTGCAGACATGCCCACTTCATGATAATCATATGCAGTTTGGATCAAGTCATATCAAGTCAGCACACTGACAGCTGTTGGGTTTGTTATGATTTGAGCATATTTTTTATGCTAAATGCACTACCTGTGAGGGTTTCTGGACTATCTGTAAATTTGCAATTAATCGCAATTACCTATGGACAGTCCAGATTAATCATGATTAAATATTTTAATCCATTAACAGCCTTAGTTTTCTAGTTTCATGTCATATCTAAACCTAGCAACCTAACAACTGCAAGTCGCATTAACGCTTTAAAGAAATGTTATCACTTTAATTGTGACAGCTAGATATTTCTTGTCAGTTTATTTGAAAATGATACGACTGTGGCTGTGAGAGCTCAACGTGCTGCAGCTGAACAAAAGGAAATGCCAGTTTGAGAACCCATTAGTGTTCGGACACAGAGTGAAAACACACAAAACAAGCTGCAAATCATTTTTCTAAATCGCCCCGTGTTATACAGACGAAACAAAGCAAATCAAATGTACAGGCTTTAGTGGCTGCCCAGCAGCTGGAGGGGGTGGATGTGAGGAGGGACGTGTCACGTTGACTTTATGTCAGCAGCCGTGGATAGCTGGTCAGGGTTCAGGGTTCACGCTGTGATATTTCACCATGTCTCCGTTCGCCTAAACTCGCAGCGGCGGTATCCAGAAGCGACGTCGTCTCGGGCAGCTCGGCACGTCTGCGTCTTTTTGTGCGTGCGGAGGGCAAGATGGACAAACAACAAAGCAAAAGCGGAATTAAATACAAGAAGAGGAAGAAGAAGTGAGGATGAGAGAGAGGATGAATGAAGAGAAAGCTTATTACCAGAAAACAGATGGCCCCCCAATTCACAGCGGCCCCACGGGGACGTGGAGGGACAACTCTTTGCACCTCCGGGTTACCAGCGCCGCGGAGAGGGGCGGGGCTTTCAAACATGACTCTGTGTGTGTGCACTTTTGTTTGTTAACTTGTAAACAAAAAGCAAATTTGTGACATCCCTGGCATGGCGCCACTCTGGAGATTCCCCAGGAGTTTTCGCGTTTAAAGGCTATTTGTTACGTCTGGAAATGGATCTGGAAAGGCGACAACAGCAGGAGTTTTTCCTCTGCGGAAAACATCAGACTTGCGTATTCAAACTGGCGGAATGATCCTTTAAAAACAAACATGCATTTGGCTTTTTTATTTCATCAGACCCGTCAGTCAACATCATCGCCGGGCGAGCTAATGTCACAACATCCGTAAAATGAGATCTCACACACTCTCAAACATTCACACCCTTTCGCGTGCATATGCAACTGTACGAGTGGACACACACACACACACACACACACACACACACACACACGACAGGCAGTGAGTGGAAATGAAGGATTTGGAGTTCCATCCCGTTACATTATGCAGCAGATGGCGTTCAGGCCAAGCCCGGCCAGGCCTCTCCCAGGAGAGAAGGAGTGAGAGAGAAAGAGGGGAAGATGGGGGAGGTGTAGAAAGAGGGGTGAGGGACAAAGCTGTTGTTTTTTTTTTTTTTTTTTTTTTTACTTGCGTGAACGCACGTGTTTGTTTCCTATTTTTCCGACGGACTCCCTCTTGGGTAGAATCCTCGTCGTCTCCTCTCCTCGCCTCCTCCCCCCCCTCCTGCCCAGCTGAGGCTCCACCTGAGCCCAGCCACGGAGGCCCCGACCCCGGCTGACCCGCCGCCAAGAACAAGGAGGCAGAGGAGGGAAAAGGTGAGAGTGGAGGGAACCACAGGTAAAGTGCTGTAGGTGCGTTTTACGGAGGGAAAAGTTCCCACGTACTCGCATCTTTATCATTCCACAAGATTCACGTCTTAAAAGCATGGACGTGATTGCGTCTTTCAGCAAAGCAGCTGTATACCTCGACTAATTTGAACAAAATTCACACACACACGCACCGCAGTCGACTTGATCAAATGCCACAATCAATACGCACACACATACAAAGCGGCCGGCTAAGTCCCCCCAGATCTTTGCCCCCCAGCGCTTTTTGTTTTGTGTTTTCCGAATTAATTGAGCCGACGCTCAAGTGTGGGGCCAGATGTCACTGCGACCTGTGGGGATTATTAGAAATCTGTTTCCCTCATTGTTTACGCGGACCCCTTGAAAACCACGACGCCTCGCGCCCGTCCCGCAGAAGTTTCGCCCCCGAACCAGATTGCTAATGTACAAAATGACAGTCTCCGGCTCCAAGAATGGACACAGGGTCTGGATATCGACATGTGGGGCATTCTGGGACTTTTCTGTCCCACCTCCAATGACCATGGCCTGTGCCCAATGACCACCAGGGGCCCCCTGATGCTCTCACGGTTTGGCCTGAACAGCGGCATGCTCCTTGGCATAGCTCTGGGCCTAATGAACTCATCAGCCAGCTGGAGGCCCTGGATGGAGGGACAGGGGCCACTCGGGGGAGGCTGCGGGGCCAGGGGGAGAGAGGGGCAGCCGGTCGAGGTTCTAGGTACGAGGAGGATGGAAGTGTAGAGGCTCACCAACATAGTAAATGAGGCAGGTGCAGCTTCAGAGGGGGGTTGGGGGCCAAAACAGGAGGGTCAGCGGGCAGGAGGAGGAGGTATGGGAGCCTGGAGATGGAAAATGTAGGTCTGTGCTGGACTGGATTTATGACTCCAAAGTGGAGTTCAGATGAGCAGCATAACATCTGATTCAACTGTTCAGGCCATGAAAGGTGCATTGTCTCTCACTATATACATCATAGACGTGGGTCAGTAGGAGCCTACTGCACCTACTACGTTGTAAACAGCATGAAATGTCCCGTTTTGAACACAAACAAAGCAGCTTCTTTAGCTTTAGACAAAACCACTGAGTTCATTTAAGAGTTTTGCTTGAAATAACATTTCGAGGGTGAAAGTGAAACTTAAGGTCATGAACACGTTGGTGTCACACAAAACAGTCTCTCAGCAGTTTGTGAAATAGCCTCAAATTTATCTGTTTTGCGTACAGAGACACGAATTTCTCTTTTTTTTCATGACTCGGCACAACTCTGTTTTTTCCATTCTTTTTCCTACGAATGTCCAGCAATGTGACGTATGCCAATTTCTGCTGCAGTCTCAGTTCAAAATAAAACCACTTATGTTTAGGCAACAAACTACGTAGTTAGGCTTTGGAAGAGATCGCGGTTTGGGTTTGAGTAACACCACAAGTGCTGTAACGTAATTACGGAAGTTTCGTGACATGAAAGTTTATTTATTAGTTGATTTATTGATCAGCTTTGACTTCTGGTTTCACACAAAATTACACGTGAATCGGTTTTGTGCTGACCATCACGATAAAATGAATAATTTTTGTCTACGCACACAAATCTATACACTCAATTATTGGACTGTTTCACAAACTGCTGTGCGACTGGGCTGTTTCACACGGTCCACTGGGTGAAAGCTTCTTTTGGTGATCAGCCATGTGAATAGATGACAAAACCTACCAGTGGTTGTAGCAGGGCCCTATTGACCCACATCTATGGGGATTAAAACCACTGATAACACCCTATTTAATGAGTATGCTAGCTACATATTTAGCATATTTAGAGAGTGGTATTGATCTTATATAAGTGTATTTCCCAAATGTTGCACCTTCCTTTAAGTTTAGAAATGGTTCTGCACCTAAAGAACAAAAGTTAAAGCTAAGCTAAAGATCGTAAGTTATCAGAACTCACTCACTTTTCCTGAAGCAAGAGACGGCCTTGTTTTTTTTATCTTTTTGCAACCAGAGGGCTACCTCCGGGTCTGAGAAGTTAAGCCAATGCTTGACACCTAGGAACTAATTCTCGATTCCCATCCCGAGGCCGTTTTCCCCGTCTGCCAAAATGTCGGATGGCCTGACAGTTTTACCTGCCATTGCCAGCAATTTACCTGCATTTGGCGGGTGGCAGGTGCTAATTTCAGACTCTGGTTATTGCCGTTGCAGAGCTGTCCGCTATTGACTGTTATGACTGCAGTCGTCACTACCGCATATTTAATCTGGTGAGTGTCCAGGCATGTTAGTATTTAGAAATTCAGACACAGCCATTGTCTATGGAGCAGAGTGTTGTTTATGTTCACTACTGCTTTAGACCATTGGAATAACATGTTTGCATTTTGAAAATGATGTAGTTCCCCTTTAAATGCTAAAGTCTAAATAACTTCCAATCCTTAAAATATAAGTTGTCATTTTTAGTGTATTGAGAGTAAGTCTTTGTGTGAATTGCAGAGCACAGCTGGCTCGTTTGCTGACTAATAATGCCTCCTCTCGCTCTCTGAAGTCATCACACTTAAGTCAGCATCATCAACAAGACCCCATCATCCCGTTCACCGCGCTCTCCACAAACTCATCATCCTTTCCTCCCATCTCTGCTCGGTCCCAAGCGTTTTCTCCCAGTGTGCACGCGACTGCACGTCCATGAGGGAAAGTGAGCACCTTTGTGCGTCCATATGTGTCTGGGTGGCGGCGAACGCGCTGCAGGGCGCCCTGCTGGGAGCACAGATGGCGCCGAGGCCTGCCGCTGCAGCGCTGACGATGGCCACATTCTCACATGGGACCCCCAGCTTTCTGGATCCCACACCTCCTGTTCAGGCCTGAACCGACACCCCCCCCCCTCATCACCACCACCACCACCACCCACCCTCCTCTTCCTCACACACCCACGAGGCCGGGGTCCAGCCTATTTCACCACCCTGGAAGAAAAGACAGAACACAACACATGGACAAGTTGGCGTTCACGCACACTGCCCGGAGTGTTCCCTGTGCATGTCCGAGTGATGCAAATGCGTTCCGTCGCTGTCAAATTAAGAGTTTCTGATGCTAAACGCTCAGCCCGCCGCGACTTCTGCCGCCTCGTTTTTGTGCCTCGCAAACGGCGTCTTCTCCCACTTTGTCTTCATTTTTGCACACTTTCATTTTTCTCCTCCCTGTCTTCTCTTTCCGGCCTCTAATTCCTTCTCTCCGTCTCCCAGATGCCCCCTGTGGCTCGCCGTCCACCTGAGAGAAGCCTCATACATCTCCTGACAAAGTGACTAATCCTTCCCATTTCACAGCTCCATCCCACTGCTCCTGAATGTTCAAAACTGTGCGAGTGTACCAGTGTGTGATAGGTGACAGGTGGGAGTATGTCACACGAGTTCAAGGTGTTTTTTGTTGTAACAAGCGGCTCAGACAGCTGCTGAGCCCTGACTGATTAGAGAAATAACTCCATTACACTCGTCTCGTCACTTCACAACTTTCTGATGGCAGCTCCTGTAAAATGACGTCCACCCACACAAAAGTGGTCTTTAAAGCCTTTACGGTTCTTTTAGCTTTAGCCTGAATACAATGTGATCCTTTCCAAAAGCTGGGTTCAAATTTGCATCTTATTTTCTCCGAAAATCTGCAGTATTAGGCCTCAGCTGGATTGGTGATATAAGCCCTGCAAAGAATAATCATAACCATAAATCAGTGTACTGCTTCCTGCGTGTCTGCCAGTTCTGAATGATTACGGGAAGCACAGTGAGAGGACGTTTCAACCCAGGCTAAACTCCTGTTCCGGAGGTGGTCTTTTTAAAGGAACATTTCACCCTAAAGATGAACAAATAAAGCTTGTTAAAGCCATTTTTTTTTTTTAGATGTGTAAAAAGTTGGATCTGATCATTTCAGTTAGGGATGCTCAGGCCCGATAGCAGTACTTTGGGTATCGGCTGTATGACTCGCTGTGCGGAAATGACTGGGATCGTTCGTCAGGCTTCACTGAAACATTGCTTTCCTAACTGTAAAACAAAATATAACAATAAAATATAAAGCAAACTAAAGTGAATTGTTCTTTATTATTAAAATATTAACTCGTAGACCAGCAAAAAATCTTCAAAATTAACAGGAATTACTATTCAAGTGCAATTCAATGTAGCAACAAAAAGATCAAAACATAAACAGGAATTAATTAAATGAAACAGATATTGTTATGGGGTTGAAATATTCCTTTAAGATAAGATAAGATAAGATATTCCTTTATTAGTCCCACAATTTACAAATTTCCCTACTGTGGGAATGGTCTTTTGTGAAAAGGACCAGCTGTCAATAAATGAGTACACTGTATGTGTGTTTTTTTTTTTTAACATATTTGTGATGTCAATGACAACTTAACATCTTCTTGGCATTGGACAGTTAAGTTCCCCCTAATATGAATCTTTTAAAGGAATATGTTGCTCTAAAATTAATGTGGAGGAGAAAGGATCTTTGATATGTAGATGCTCTGTTATTGAGGTTTTGCAACCCAGTCAGCAGGAAAAATATTAGCATTGTACGTTTGCGTAAACCACAGATATGTTGAATGTGGATGATTTTGCCAACAAGCGACACGCAGAGCAAGTGACATATCGATCGTGAAAGTTACCTGGTATGAAAGTTGCTATAATAAATGATGGCCGCTGTTTGTATCCAGTGTGGAAAGTCAATGTTGACCCAACGTTTGTAACACAACACAACGTTACATAAGAAAGTCTGCCAAGGATGGTAGTTGTTTATTTACGGTAGTTATGTTGTTACGGTAGTTATGTTACGTTGTTACCCTTGTTACTTAAGACAGTCTGACGAGGGCAGTTGTTGTTTATTAGGGTAGTTACGGTGACTGTTACGATATTACGCTTGTTAGGTAATGTTACATAAAAAAGTCCAGTAAGGGCGGTCGTGGTTTATTTTGCGGTGGTTATGTTGTTACAGTTGTTATGTGATTTTGTTATGCTTGTTACATGATGTTACGTAAGAAAATCTGACAAGGGTAGTTGTTGTTGTGTATCTATGGTACTTACGGTAATTATGTTACGATATTACACTTGTTAGGTAATGTTACGTAAGAAAGGTTGTTGTTTATTTATGGTAGCTATGGTTGTTACATTTATTATGCTTGTTACAAAATGTTACGTAAGAAAGTCTGGCAAGGGCAGTTGTTTTTTGTTACAGTAATTATGTTTTACTATTACGCTTGTTACGTAACGTTACATAAAAAAGTCCAATAAGAGTGGTTGTTGTTTATTTACGTAGTTACAGTTGTTATGTTGTTATGCTTGGTACATAATGTCGCGTAAGAAAATCTGACAAGGTCAGTTGTTATTTATGGTGGTTATGGTGATTATGTTACGATATTACGCTTATTAGGTAACGTTACATAAGAAAGTCCAATGAGGGCGGTTGTTGTTTTTTTACGGTGGTTATGGTTCTTATGATACAATGTGATACTTGTGAGGTAACAATACGTAAGAAAGTCCGATAAAGGCAGTTGTTGTTTATTTCAAGGCCAATCATGATATTTTTATAACCTTAACGAATCTTTTCGCAATGTAACGGAAAGTTACATTGAGAAACATCACATATTCTGTGGTTAGCAGAAATGTATAGAACTATCATTGCGGAAGAGCCTCAAACTTGAATTCTTTGTAATATCCAGCAGGGTTCGACTCTTCTGGTTGGAAAAAGAAGTCTGATTGTATAGGAGTCTATGAGAACATAAGCCTACGTCTCACTTATTGATTGATTTATTACTCAGTAAACACTGTAAACATGAGTTTGTGGTCTCAGTTGCTAGTTTCAAGTCTTCGTCAATACTTTGATGCAATTTGCATTTTGGGTGATAACATCAGGGAGAAGATTCTTAGATACAACTGGATGTTCAGTTAGTAAATGATTGTGCCATTTAGAGTCACATAGACTATACCTTGTCATTGACAAGTTCTCTGGTCTGGGTGTTCTCCATGTTTTTGTCTTACAACTTTAACCCTTTCACAGTTTGTTTTTAGTTCATTAAAGTTAATTGTAACAATTGTAACGTCATTAAAGATGTCCTGGTCGGCATTCGGTTGCACTGGCTCCACCCTCTTGGGTCAAAGAAAACCAAGATGGCCAAAATGCCAAACTCAAGGCTTCAAAACGGCAGTCCACACACCAGTGGGTGACGCCACAGTGACTACATCCACTTCTTATATACAATGCTGCCGACTGGGTTGGGATTTTGCCAACATGATATTACATATTTTATTGCATACATGGTGCAGAACTGTCTGTAGAAATTTAGACTTAATTCAAAGGAGGGTAGACGTGTAGAACTGAAATAAAGAACATGATACCTTTGGCCACTATTGTAAGGTTGAAATATTCCTTTAATACAATAATATGATCTTGCCATGAAATACCTGGTCATGTTCGTACAGTATTACATCTGATTGTAATAGATCTTCTTAAAGAGAGGTGTGATCTAATGCAAGATCCAGTGCAGAACAAATGCCAGCATCGTCATGACTAAACCGAGCGTCATCCCTCTGACTGAAGTGACCATTCTCTGGTGACTCCACCACCCTGCAGTTTGCCTCCCTGTCTCCACAGTCAGTACATCAGCTGTGGGATGTAATTGCAGCAGGCACAAACAAAACAGCCTCGGAGGGGTCCTTCATGTCTTTGGCAGAGGGCCTTGCGGACCGAGGAGGGGCCCGGGTGACGGAGACCACCAAGCATAGACCATCTCCACTTGTCCGTCTGCGGAGCAATTAGAGCGGCGGGCCGTGTGTGTGTGTCCGTGGGCTCCAGCTGTCAAGAGGCCTCTGTCTCCTGGTCCTGACATGTCTCCGATACACCCCGCTGTGAGTCCCTCTATGTCACACACACACTCCACGGACCCGGCCAGAGCCCTGGGCGAGCTGTCCGTCATCTCACACACATCTGCACATTCTCTCCGGCACACACACATGCTGAGTTTTCACTGATCCTTCTGGCGCTGTGATAGTACTTCTCTCTCTCACTCATTGTGTGTGTGTGGCGGCGATAAGCATGGCGGTGGCTGCGGGCCACGGCAAGTCATCCGTGCTTCCCCTTATCGTTTTAATCACCTCGTTAGGCGCAGCGAGTCCCCACACTTACTGGCCACTGTCCCTCTTCTGGAACCGCGCCCTCGTGACCCGATGCTGGTGGTGTGACCGGGAACAGGGATGCATGATGGGAGGAGGGCTGGAGCTGGGTAGGGTAGTGTAGAGTAGGGAAGAGTTGAGTAGAGTGGGGCAAAGTGGGGTAGAAGAGAGTAGGGTAGAGGAGAGTAGAGTTGAGTAGAGTAGGGCAAAGTGGGGTAGAAGAGAGTAGGGTAGAGTAGCGTAGGGTAGAGAAGAGTAGAGTGGGGTAGAGGAGAGTAGAGTGGGGTAGAGGAGAGTAAAGTTGAGTAGAGTAGGGCAAAGTGGGGTAGAAGAGAGTAGGGTAGAGTAGCGTAGGGTAGAGGAGAGTAGAGTGGGGTAGAGGAGAGTAGAGTTGAGTAGAGTAGGGCAAAGTGGGGTAGAAGAGAGTAGGGTAGAGTAGCGTAGGGTAGAGGAGAGTAGAGTGGGGTAGAGGAGAGGGAGTGGGGTAGAGAAGAGTAGCGTAGGGTAGAGGAGAGTGGAGTGGAGAAGAGTAGAGTAGAGTGGAGTAGAGTAGAGTAGAGGGAGTAGAGTAGAGTGGAGAAGAGTAGAGTAGAGAAGAGTAGAGCAGAGAAACATCAGACCATGCTGACCAGGCTGTTCTTTTACAAAAGAATAAAATGATACAAACAAGAATCTTTTTTCTGGGTTTGACTTTCAAGTTATCAGAAGTAAACAAAAAATACTGTGATGAGTATACACAGTATACAGTGTAAATGTCGGAGTACATTTACACTGTATACTGACAACTGAGGAGTTGAATTTGAAAAAAGTTTAATTTTAATTTCAGCAGCAGACAAAATGATAAATCTAAACACACACTGTCTAAATGATGGTTTATACTTTTAATTGCAAAAAGCAAACATCTGAAATATCTATCTACCTCCCTCTCTGAACTATAGTTAAAATACCTCCTTGGGAATGGTTATCCCTTATCTATCTTATCTTACTTAAATATAACTAAATTGTTAGTCTTAAGTTCACATAAATTTTGTCATACTTCCTTCATTTCATTTCTCATTCACTGCAGTATTATTATAGTATAGTATAGTATTATAAATTAATCATGTTCCTCTGTGTCCTCTGGTGCTCCTGATGGCATCTGCAAGATTTCACAGACCAGAGTAAATCAACCAATCAGAGTCGAGCTGTAGGCAGCCGTCTCTGAGCAGCTGTCAATCAAACTAGGAAGCGCTGATCAAATATGAATCAATATTCTGTTTACTGTAATGACTGTTTCTCCCCTCCGACGTTCTAAGAAACATCTCGTTTCACTGTAAAATGAGAACCCCCGGCGGCCATGTTGAGATCACTTGAGGAAATCCGAAACTCCGCCCACCAGCCGAAGCGAACGTTCTCATTTTACACCTAAACGATGATTCTGAAAACGTTTGAGGTGAGAAACAGCCATTACCGTAACAGAATATTGATTCATATTTTAGCAGCGCTGCATGGTTGACTGTTTGGTCGGGGTTTATGAGTGATTGACAGCTGCCCCCGTTGAATGAACAGCCAATAGGAACGCTCTCTGTCTGAAATGACCTGTGATTGGCCAGCATCTTCTGCGGAAGTCTAGTTTTCTCTCCAAACACTTGAATTATAATATTCTGAAAGGTTATTATGGGATTTTTTCCCAATGATGGCAAAAATATTTTGCCTACTGCAGCTTTAACTTAGTCTTTATATACAATGAAAGTAAATAAAAACTCACAAAAATGGGCCAAACAAGAACTCAAATATGGGAAATATTAATCTACGACAGCAGACACTATGATAAATCCAAATAAATCGCTAATTATTTTCCAAAAGCCAAACAAGTGTGTGTGAATTTTCCATACCTCCCTCAATGAACTCTTAAATCACCCCCTTGGGAGCAATTATCCCTTATCTTATCTCACCTTATCTCAAATGACAATTTAACATAGCAACATCATCAACATAGAAACAGACATTTTGACATTTTGAATGACTTGTTACTTTTAAGCTGTCAGATTTGTTATAAATATGAAAATCTAGCTCTCTCTCTAGCTGCATTTTAATAATAATAATAATAATTTTTTAAATCATGCACGTGCAGAAACTCACATTATTTATCTTTCTCCCCGTCTTTTATCATGCACACATCTCTGCTTTCCTTTTGCCCACTACTCCCACGGGAGGGAGAGCGCTTGAGGGCTGAGGGGCGTGAAGAGAGGGAGGAGGAGGAGGAGGAGGAGGAGGAGGAGAAGGAGGAGGTGTGTGTTTGTGAGAGAGAAAGAGAGAGAGAGGGGGCGGCGTTAGACAATACCATTCCTCAAATATATTCCATACCCTCCGTCCCTGAAGTGAGCCTTTATTAGTCGGGATCGTTTGGATCTTATCTCGCATATGACACCGGGTGGAAGAAAGACTGGAGGACAGAAAGAGAGAGAGCGGATTATCCGTGAACCGGCTTCCGATCCGCTCACTCCTGACACGGGAGAGCCGCGCTTATCTCGCCCCCTTTATCCCCATCTTCCACCGGCGGATGGACGAGTAGCCCCGGCTGCACTTTCTCCACTATCTGCCCATCTCTTCTATTGTCTCTCCATCGCCGGGACCACACGGGGCTGACTGATCCCTTCTCACATTATTAATATTATTATTATTATTAATATCTTAATCCACTGAATCATCTGACTCGGGGACTATTTTAATGTGCGGAAACATTCCCCCAGCGTGACGTTTGACCCCGCTGATTCCCATGTTGCAAGTTCGCGGCTGAAAAAGTCCAACTAATTTATTATTTTTTTATTTATTCCTTTATTTAATTTCAATTTTCCGCGATACTGAAGGTCCATTTGTTGAACATCCGATGGTTGCTGCGGTGGAATATGAGTTAATTTGGAGTCGCTCAAGAGCGATTTGAAGTTGGTTTGCAGAAGATTTTCCCTCCCAACTCTTTGTCAAGGTGAGTAAATATATATTTATATAGAAAATAAATATATATATATATATATATAACTTTGCTTGCGCCTCCGTTAGCTAGCTTTTTTATTATTCTTATGTGCCGATTCGTTTTAATATATTTTTATTGTTTTATAAAAACACAATAGCTCCAATAATTCATGTCCAGCAGATGTCAACATTATTATTATTATTATTATTTTCCGTCTTATGCGTCCATGCTGGCCTCAGCCAAGCAGATGTGTTCATCACACTGTGACAGATGGCCGATTCTGATTATGTTAATTCACAAAAAGGGAGTTTCTCCTTCTGAAAATCACAACTTGCATTATTATTATTATTTTTTTTTTAATTTGAAGCGAAAATATTTCGCTTTAAAATGTCCCTCGTTATGGCTCATTTTAAGGGCTTTAATATTAATTTGTATTATTTATGGAGTTTAATGTTATGCAACGAATTTTGGATTTATGGGGGGCCCTGGCACCCAGACGAGCCCCGCTGCGCAGCTCTCATACTGGGCCCTCAGGGTGGCAAAAAACTTATATTTCATTTTTCATATTTTACCAACAACAGGTAATAATAGGAGCTCGTTATTTATTTGCTTATATGAAGTATTTTAATGGTTTGTCCACACTGCAGGTTCTTCAGGAGGAGCGACTGCCAACACCGGAGATAAAAAATGATGCTGAGCCCGGATCAGGCGGAGGCGGACCTCTCCTGGACTCAGTCCGACCCGGAGACCATCCTCAACGGCCTCAAGTCGGCCGGCTGCACCTCGGACGAGCCGGCGGAGGGAGAGGAGAGGGCCAAATGCAAAGCCGACCAGCCCCTGAGCCGCGAGGAGAAGAGGAGGCGGCGGAGGGCCACGGCCAAGTACCGCTCGGCCCACGCCACCAGGGAGCGGATCCGGGTGGAGGCGTTCAACGTGGCCTTCGCGGAGCTGAGGAAATTACTGCCCACCTTGCCTCCGGACAAGAAACTGTCCAAGATCGAGATCCTCAGACTGGCTATATGCTACATCTCCTATCTCAATCACGTGTTGGATGTTTAAGAAGTGGCCCTTTGGTTTGGGATGACCGGACTCAGTGGGGTTCAGGGTGGGGGGGGGGGGGCAGCTGATATTTTGAGCAGATATTACCTTTAAAATTCTTGATTCCCAACTCAAAAACCCACCTGGATGAACATTTAAATTAACGGAGCTCATCAAAATATTTAATATAAAAAAATAAGAAATAATTCCTCCACCCAAATGCGTCCCCGGGTCCTTGACTGAGCTGACCCCCCAGTGTGAGTCCAGCGTTGCTTATTAACATGGCGGCGAAGGAAAAGCCTCCACTTTTAGCCCAGACGAGTCGTTTGAGCTGTTAGATGCAATAATGGGAATTATGATTATGATCTGACATACAGTGTGAGGGGGGGGGGGTCCACTTTTCCCTCCCAGAGGTGGGAAAAAATGTCAAGAAAACTTGACTTTCCACATGAAATCGCCCTAATAAATGATATTAGTTGAATCCTATAATGCCCCCCCCCCCCATATATATTAATTTGAGGTCCAATAAAAGCAAACTGGGGCATTTTTCATATGGAAACGAAAGGATGTAATAGCTGCTTTAGATCTAGTTTAGATGTTTTCCGTCAAGGAAGAAAAAAAAAGTGCCACTTATGACATATGAAATTGTGACCTTAATCATTTTTTCTTTTTTAAAAAAGTGTACGAATTATTTATTTAATTGTGTTAATATTTAAGGCTAATTTATTTATGTTTGATATCATAGGCTGGCGTCTTTTTTTTTTTGTTTTTGTATAAATGTATATCGTTTGTTGCTTCTATATTTTAGGCTGTGAAACTTGGAAAGTGATGGTGTTCTTACAAATGGCACTTTCTGTTGATCCATAGCATAAATTATTTGTTTGATGTATGTTTGATGGATGTCATATATTTTTGTTTTTTGTCTATTGCCTATCAATAGCAACGATAAGCACTTCAAGATGGGGGTTCAGCGCCCCTAAATGTTTATTTCCCTAAATTGTTGTGTTCAGAGGTTGCCTGTAGAATAAAAATCGGGCTGCTTAAAAAAAGAAAATCAATTTTAAAAAATGTAATCATACGATTATGTCAGTTCAGAAGCAAACCTCTCTCTTTTTTTTTGCTGTTACCAAAAAAAAAAAAAATAATAATAATTTCGAAAAATAGCCTGATTTATTCTCTTCAATGTTTTGATGTTCTATTTTTGGTTTATTTATTTGTGTCTGCTTTGTATTACGAAATCCAATAAGTAATTTTATAGTGAAGAAAAAGCAAACATATCCTCTATCCAAAGATTTTTTGTCTCTTCAGGGTTGTGTAGGCTACTTGTTGCTTTATGCAGATCTTTTGTAGTAGAGGTGTCGTGTGACAGCTGGTTTCTAATGGACAAACTTTTCATATTTTCCGGTTTTATTTTTAATTAAAACGGAAATACTTGAAAAAAAAAAACTGCCTTTCCTGTTTTGAAATATTCTCAAAAGAAACGTTGTTTGAGTTTGCAAGAAAAAAATAGAAACAGCTGTTAATATTCAGCTGACTGGGGTGATGGTGAGTTAATACTGACAGCTGGTTTCTAATGGACAAACTTTCCGCTTTTATTTTTTAATTAAAACGGAAATAATTGAAAAAAAACAAAATTTCCTTTTTTGAAATATTAGAATTTTTTTTATGAGTTTGAAATGTAGAGAAAAATAGCAGCTGTTAATATTCAGCCGATTGGCCATATCTTTTGTAGTAAGTGTCATGTGACAACTGGTGCCTAATGGACACATTTTGATATTTTCCAGTTTTATTTTTAAATAAAACCTAAATACTTATAATTTCAGAATAAAATTGCAAAGTTTTTCTGAGGTTGCAATGTAGAGGAAAAAATAGGAGAGCTGCTAATATTCGGCTAATTGGAATGTGCTGTGCAGGATGACGTCAGGCTCACGCACATGTCAGCAAGTATTGGCCATTAAAACATAAATACTAATATTTTCAAAGTAAAGTTACCAGTTTGCTATGTAGAGGGAAAAAACTAGCGACAGCTGCTAATATTCAGCTGACTGGAATGATGCATGGTTGACGTCAGGCTCACGCACATGTCAGCAAGTATTGGCCATTAAAATGGAAATACTAATATTTTCAAATTAAAGTTCAGAGTTTGTGATATAGAGCAAAAAACTAGGCTCATATCAGCCAGTATTGACCATCTCTTTTGTTGTGGAGTTGTCATGTGACATCTGGTTCGTAATGGACACACTTCACATTTTCTGGTTTTATTTATAAATAAAACAGAAATACTTATATTTTCAAAATAAAATTACAACATTTTTTGAGCTTGGAATGGATGGGTGGCTCACACACATGTCAGCAAGTACTGGCCATTAAAACGTAAATACTAATATTTTCAAATTAAAGTTACCAGTTTGCTATGTAGAGGGAAAAAAACTAGCGACAGCTGCTAATATTCAGCTGACTGGAATGATGCATGGATGACGTCAGCGTCACGTGCACACGCGCGGGGGGTGCTCATGCAACTCCTGCCTACTGTACACACACACACACACACACACACACACACACACACACACACACACAATACACACACAATGCAAGGTGGAATAAGTGTCATTTAGCATACAGATGAAAACTCAGCTTACTGTACAAACATAATGCAAGATGAAATAACCCATACAGATATAGAAAACTCTGCACACACACATTCTCTCTCTCTCTCTCTCTCACACTCTCTCTCTCCACACACACACACACACACACACACAGTGGTCAGCAGCTAAAGGCAGTGGTAGCCTACATGTGTGCTCCTGGCTGAAAGGCTCTCTCCGTCCCCAGAGAGGGGGCAGGTGTTACTCCAGACGAGCCAAGACAACCAAATTACTGGCCGTCTGGCACCTCCCGTGGGAAACCCGGGGAGAGAGGAGGGATGGGAGAGATGGAAATTTATGAGCGAGCGAGCGCCGACATGTAATATTGCCAAATGGTATGAACAAAAAGATCCAAATATTTATATTCATTTGTGATGTATACGCCCTTTCCCGATCGATTGCGCTATAAAAAGCTTGTAGTCGAGTTACAGAGCAGGAGATGTGTGAATGCTTTTATCGAAGCCACATTAGATTATCATGGGTGAATCTGTTTTTTTACACAAGCATGGGCGGCCCCAGTGGGAATCGAACCCTTCACCCTGGAAATGCTACAGTTAAGCTGTTCCAATTGAGCAACAGAATATGTAAAATATGGATGATTAGAAACTCTATCCATCTATCTATCTATCTATCTATCTATCTATCTATCTGGGCTGTGTTGGCAAGAATCTGTTGATACGGTATGTGTCATGATACAAAGGTAACGATTCAATATGTTGCGATATATTGCGATATTGTGATTTTTAAATGAAATTTTAGGAAAACTCATGAAATATCAAACACCAGACATAGTTATATTTATATATTTATATTTCATGCAAAAAGCGGAGACCCGTGAGTACCCATAGCACCCGTTTTATTCCCGTATCCATCTATCTATCTTGTTATCTACCTCAGGTGGCAGCTGCTGCAGTGAGGTTTTTAGCAAAGCTATGTTTGTCGTTTCAAATCTTTTTATCAGTGGAAATCCAAGGTTGCATGAAATGTTCTTTCCTTTTCAGCTCAAGGGCCTCGTCTCATTTTTTTTTTTTTTTTTTTTTTTTTCCTGTTTGGTGTCTGTCAGTTTGTCAGTCACCTGCCCGTCTGACTTTTACCTTCAGTTAGGTGCCCTCAAACCACGCGGACCAATACAGTTTGGAATGGTGACAAGGCTGCTGTTATGAGTCATTGGAAATTAACTGAAAACGAGACTGTTGCTTTTTAAAGTAGATGTGGCAAATTGTTGCCCTTACAAATGAAAAGTTGAATTCATCAGATGTAAAACACCTTTGCGACTTTGCTGCTACAGCATCAGTTCGTCTGGTGTGACCCCTAGCTTGTGGCGGCTAATGGTAGCAAATTTTAGATATTCTGTACAACAGTTCCTGTTAGTTTGCTCAGTTTATTTTCTCTTCATGGTCACTCGCTCTCAGTTAAGTAGCCTAATAATAGTGCCAATAATCAGTATTTTTATAATAATGTAGCAAATGGCAATGTGGAATCAGTGTGATTATAGTCGTGCTTCCGTTCAGTTAAGCGAATTTTAAGCAAACTTTTGAAATGTCGCGTAGATGAAATGCAAATTAGGTGAATATCCGTCACATGGTTTAGAGCAAATAAACTGTAGTTTGGTCAGAAATTGCCGCTAAAGGCTACGCATGGCTGTAATCTGACAGTAGAAGAAGAAGTAGAGGTTTATGAACCAGAAACAACGTAAGTCACCTTGGCTGATGTATGAGAAAAAACTTTACTTTTAATTGTTAAAGTTTAAATTATTTTCCATGTTTCATTTTGTTCGAAGACAAAGACAATATCTATATATCTATATCTATACGCCGATAGTGGAAACAGCTAATGTCAATGCTTGAACTGCAGGCATACATTAATTGCGTCATCCACAAATAAAAGTAAAACAAACAAAAAAACTTCACGAAGGCTCCGACATTCGTGAAAGCCATTTTAGTATCCCATTTAGCGCATATGCTCTCTTTTGAGCGTTACAACTTTCTTGTGCAATTGAGAAAGTTTTATTGATTTTTGCCATTTCCATATATAAAAACACATTAACGGCAACACGCCATAAAACCATGTCATATTGATAAGCCTACAGAGAATTATCACCCCAATCTGTAGCTCCCCTCGTTTTTTGTTTTTGTTGTTTTAGCTTCATGGCGAGTTTCAGCTCATAATTATATTTTAATTATTTTTCAGCTCACTTTTTCGCAACGCTTCTCCTCCCACAGTTTTCGACGTAGAAACTCCGTTCAAACTTCAAAACGTTCGGCTCGATTAGGAGATGCGCAGATGTATTCGGAATTTTCCTAACGTTCAAACTTTCCGAAATATTCAACGTTTTGTCGGGAATTTTTTGGCATTCAAATGAATGGAGGGAAGGTTCAAACCTGTCAAAAATTCACAAATCTTCAACCTTTTTCATACAGATTCGAGCCAGCATTGCAGCATTCACAACCGCAATTTCTACAGAAATTGCATTTTCTAGTTTAACTTTACTGTTCTGGTTGACTCACCACTCTGGTAGTGTCGTTTTTTCAGCCTAAACATGCTGCTGTTTTCACCCAAAAAAGCTTTAAAGATCCACTGTACACTACCTGCTCAACAGCAAACAGCAGACAGGCACAGTTAGCGGCTAGCTAGTAAACATAGTGGAGCATTTAGCAGCTAAAGAGTCAGATATTTCTTTCAGGAGGAGACCAAAACAGAGCTAAAAGAGAGAGAAACTTGGACTTACATTTGTCTAGTGGCCAGAAACATGACCTTCAAATGAATAATGTAGCTGCTTGTGCAACTGTTTTCCTAGTTCACCACCATATTAACTTAAAGTAAAATGAGATATGTCCATGTTGGTCTTACAACTTGTTCCTGCTGCTCCAAAGTGGCAAATTTGGGGCAGGTTTAAAGCAATACTGAAGACAGGGGAAAGACAATGTTTCCTCATCCTGTTGATGCTACAGTGGACCGTTGTTTAGCAAATTTCTGCCCTGGGTCATTCACATCTATTTCATTATGAGGCAAGTTTGTGGTTATTTGCGCCAAACAAGTTATACACCAACTGTACGAACGTTAGCTGTAAACTAGCTAGCAATGGGTGAGAATGTATGTGTGCTAAGCTCAGCCTGTGACCGAACTCTTTAAATTCTGGTTATTTCTCTTATTTCCTTCCAGTTTCCGTCCTTGTTTCTGTATGTTTATGAAGCAAATTCAGGAACATTTTCACCAAAATTAGCTTGTATATTAGCACAAATATGCACGTTTTTTAAACACAGCAAAACTGCCAAAATAGGCAATGGACAAGTATTCCTTCCTAGTTTTTTGGGATTTTTTTCCTGGTCTGTCACATTTGACATCATGAATGCACCAGAAAACAGGGTTAGCAGTAGAAAGCAAGATGGAGGACAAGGAAATTTAAAGTTGGCTACTTTTATATCTGTTACTTCTTCAGTTTCTCTTCAAACGTGGTGCAGATGAATTTGGAACGATGTTCGAATGCTGTTTGGATGGAGATTGACAGAATTTGGGGCTGAGTTGTAGAAATTATACCGTGTCGGAAAAGGTGCAAAAATAGAAAAAAAAAAAGGGCAAAAAGTGTGTTCACACTGGTGTCATGTTTCTATCGCTGCCAATCGGAGCTGGAGGATGGATGTATAATAACACATGGATACAGTGCCGCCACTCCAATTTTTTTTCAGGGACAACTTGCGGTATTTCAACGAAAAATCCCCCTTAGGCCCAAAAAGCATTTTCCCATAGACTACCATTAGGACCCATCTGTAAAACTATTGACAGGACACCTTGAACGAGGTTGATTATAACGTTTCCTATTATGAGTTTCTTTATATTTGTAAAGCTTTCCCCAATAAGATTAAAAATCTGTGATTTAGTTTATGGGCCAAGCAGGAAGTCATGGGTTGAGCCAATGGGAGAAACATTACTGCGCATATTCAGTAGGCCGCATGCTAAACCCGGAAGCTAGAAAACTTTTTTGCCGTATGCGCCAAGCCTCCAGGAAGATGATGATGATGCCCATTTTGCAGTCCTACAACATCCGTGTCCGTCACATGATGCCATTGGACCCAGAAAGAATTTTTCCCATAGATTTACACTGGGCAAGAGACGTCTGTAACTCAGCAGATCATTTTTTTGAGGTGAATGAGTTATATTCCTTCCTCCGTTTATATCTATGAAGACCCAGACTGAGGCTGGAGCGAGGGCTGGTAGGCGGAGTTCGCAAACCGTGACGACATTGTGACCCCCGTGACCGAGCGATGTGGCCGAGCAGACGCTACTGCACCTGTTCCATGTGTCCAAAGATCGCTGGAAGATCCGGCTACTTTTCTACTCAGAAATCGAGCCATTTTGACTTCATGCGAATGAACGGGGCCCCGCCTCCAATACTGTATCCAGTTCTCAGGTGATCAATTTTCATTGGACCGAATCGGTGCCATCTTGGGGTCCAGTAGCCAGTTCTTATCATACATCCTTGAGTTGGAGTTGGTAAACTGGACTACTTCCTGCAGTCATTTTGGAACGAATGCAGTTTGTTACTGTTACCACTTAAGACAAAAGCTAGATGTAGAGTATAGTGGATGTTGATTTTTTTTCTGATGGGAAAGAGGATTTAAAGTTGCTTCCCAGTCTGTTTGAACACAGAAACAGAAGACAAACACATGAGTCACAATATAAAGACGGCGGATTTGTTAACAAAACTGGCATTGTCAGCAGTTTGCCTCACATTTAAATGTTTGATAATCATTTGATTTCCAGTAGGACATTTGTTGTACGTCATTCAAACCCGACTGGTCCAGTATTACACACCGCTCCGTCAATGCTTTGACCAAAAAAAGAAAGAAAGAAAAGAGCCCCAATATGTCGCATCAACAGATTGTCCTCCTTGAGAACACAAAACAAGCTCCGCGATCCTGGCATGGCGTGGAGATAGACTTCTGCTCGAGCTTATTGAATGGAAGAGTCCATCTGTACGTCGCCGTGGAGCACTGCAAGGCCATTTGTGCTCCTCATCCCCAAAAGCTTCCGTAGCATCAGTCCTCTTCAATTTATTCTTTACAAACCCCCAGAAGGGGCAGGGGAGAGGGAAGTGACAGGCGAAAAGCCCAAACTGCTGAGGGCACTGAACAGCCTGGCTGACAGTGTGGCCGGTGCATGAGTGTGTGCGTGAGAAAGTACCACGTTTCACCACAACCCCCCCCTCCATTACCCTCTTTGCACTGTGGGCTTATGTAATGGTGAAGGCCGAAGAGTGACCATATGTCAGGAGGTGTGTACAGACAGCAGGGGATTATACAGCAGCCATTATCAGCGCTAGGACATCCTTCTCCTCATCATCATTCAGGTATACACACACCCATTTAATTCTGAGAGCTCTGTGTAAATTGGACAGGGAGGAAGAGTATGACAACAAACAGCCATATGTTCACAGTACGAGGAACAACATTTGGGGCTTTTGGTGCCGCCTCGTTTTTTCGCCCTCTCTTTTATTCTCCACGTCGTTGGGTATTATGGAAGTGTTCATGTTCAAGGCGAGAACTCCCCCGTCAATATTGCAGCTCACCCCCCTCCATCAGCCACCCCTCTTTCCTCCCTTTCTCAGAGACGTGCGTGCTCGCGGTTTTACCCGACCGTGCACATCCCCGTGTATGTGCAGCATGACGGGTGCTCGTGCAGCAGAAGTACAAAGCCTGGTCCATGTGTTGAAATGCAGCCCCCGGGATGGGCCGTATTATCCCTGCCTACTTCACCAGCAGGGTCCCGGGGCTCGAGCTGGCTCGTGGCCCTTTGTCTCCAAACAGATGGAAATGGGCAGAGGAGAGGAGAAGTGGAGAATCAGAGGGGGGGGGGGGGGGAATGGACGGAGAAAGGGAGGGGAGAAAGAGTCAGTCTGTTCTCATTAAGTGCTGTATTGAAGACGACGTCCCCCCACAATGCGTCAGCAGCCGCGGATGGTCCCCCTCTAATTCAGACTCACGCTCCGACCATCTGCACCGCCGGCCCGTCATAAGGTGTGCGCGCATGCATTAGGCCCCGGCACACGGCCCAATCTGGCGAGTTAAAACGGCGATATTCATTGGGTTTCAATTTGGTTAAGGTCTTTTAAATCCAATTGTTGGGCCTTTGTCGGGGACGCCTCATTGGTTGTGAGTCACCGTGAGTCAGGAGGGGAGTTTAAGATAAGATATTCCTTTATTAGTCTCACAGTGGAGAAATTTACAGTTTACAAATTTACAAATACAAATTTACAATACAGTTTATTCAACATCCTGCTGTCACAGGGCACACACAAAATTTATAATTACCAAATCATAAAGACATCATCTCAACTATAATCCTCCGTTATTATGAGTGAAAAATGAAATACTTGCTCATCCCTGCCCTATCTTGAACTCAGTTCCTCAAAACGTTTTATTGCAGAACAGAATGGGCTGCGATTACATTTACTGATTATTCATTTGGCCTGTAAAATGTCAGCAAATAGTAAAAACAAAAATGCATTTTTTTTTTGTTGACAAACAGTCCAAACCCCCAAAGATATTCGGTTTACTATTAGTTGACAAAACCACAGAACATTCACATTTTAGAGGTCAGAAGCTAGCTAGCGGTGTCAGTCGCTTAAAATATTTAATAGCAATTAATCGCATGAGTCCATAATTAATTTTTTATCTGTTCAAAATGTACCTTAAAGGGAAATTTGTCAGTTATTTAATACTCTTATCAACATACAGTGGGGAAATATGCTGCTTTATTGCAAATCTATGTATATATTTAATACCAGAAATCAGTTAACAACACAAAACTGACTAATATTGTCCAGAAGCCCTCACAGGTACTGCAGTTAGCATACATTTTGTTACCTTTGGACCAAATCAGGCCAGCTGTTTCACTATTTTCCGGTCTTTATGCTAAGCTAAGTTAGCTGGCTCCTAGCCACCCATTTTGACTGCTATTAAATAGGCGTTATCACTATTGCTGTTGCCTTAGATGTGGGTCAGTAGGGGCCTACTACGCCTACTAGGTTGTAAAAGTGAAAGCAAAACTTTAAAGCAACACGTAACTAGGGGCTCGATTAAAATATTTAATTGCGTGATTGTCTTTAGTTAATCCTGATCAATTTCACATTAATCACACATTTTTTTATTTCTTTTTTTTTTTTTTTTTTTTTTTTTTTTTTTTTTTTTTTTTTTTTTTTTTTTTTTTGGGGTGGTTTTTCTTCTTTTTTCTATTTTTTTTTTTTTTTTTTTTTTGATTTCTTTTTATTACCAAAACTATTTCAAATTTTTTCCCAAAACCCTCCCAGGTTCTTTTTTTTGCATTAAAAATTTTCTGAAATCAGAACATTGATCATGGACGACTGAGACTATCATAAAGTGGGCATGTCTGTAAGGGCTGGTGGGGCCAGAGAACCCATTTTCATTCACACATGGGGGGGGGGGGAGGAGGACCCCCCTTTAGGAGGAGAACACGTTTTTTTTCTCACCAAAACTGATGTACCATGTCGGTCCCGATGAATTCCTCAGGTTTTTCTAGTTTCATCGGATACCGCTATCTTCACTTTAAATGTAACACTGAGCCGCTACAACCTAAAAATCACAAGCTGTATTAATTTGTTAAAGAAATTAGTGGCGTTAAAATGAATTTGCGTTATTATATTGTTTACAGAGCATCAAATTAGATAGTTAGGTTCTTAATTCAAGTGCAATTTTTGTGATAAATCTTTCTCACATTATTTGCAGGGCCCGCTCAACCTGCGTAAATTTGCAGTTAATCCAAAAACTTTAATGTCACAACAAGTCAGCCTGAGGCCTTCAGGGCCCCTGAGGGTCACTTTCACTTCACTTCATAGTATTCATATCCTTTATGTTTTTTTTTCCATGCTTCATTTTTATATTAGCCTATTCAATATACAGTATTGTACCATATTCTTAATGAATTCAAACTTCTGTTGTACTTCTGCTGCTGTGAAACTTTCTCGTAGTTCGTTACGAATACTGAAAGTCCTTTTTTTTTTTTAGTTAAATCGCTTGAAAGAAAGATGTAGCCTATATGGTTATATGAAACCTATGAATTTGCTATATATACATTTATTTATTTTTAAATGTCATTCCATCTCCTAGCCCACCGATAACCGCGTGTAGCCCGCGGTATACATACACCTATCGGATTGGCCCTTTAAACCTTATTCGTCACACGCTGAATGTAATTGGCCCCTGAACAGAGGATCTCATCTGGCTGACTGTAAAGTGGTCTGAAAAATCTCACAATCACCCTGCTGTAGACGGCGCGTGCGTGCGTGCGTGTGTGTGTGCGTGTGTGTGGTCTCATATACTGCATCTCTTCCCACTTCGTCTTCATTTTTACGCACGTTCATTTTTCCTCCTCTATTTACCAAAAAAGCCCTCTAAACTCATAAACTCCGTGTCTTTGGGGAGGGATCCATCCATCTTCCGGACACCAAATTGAATTGATCTCAGCCCCCCCCCCCCCCCCCACATCGCCTCTTCAATAGGGGACCATCTGCGCGCGCCTCCCGCTTTGAATAAACGTGAAGAAGTGACAGCACGTGCTGCTGCCGGACGCGCGTGCCTCCGAGGGTCGCGCACGCTCCCTTTCAGCTGTGTAATCTGATTACTCCGCAGCTGATTGATTCACATCCTGGTCTTTTGTCAACTTGTAGACCCTATATTGATTATTGATAAAAAAAAAAAAATAGTTTGAATTGGACGTTTTTTTGTATTAATCCATCACTTATTTATATTTTGATTTACATTTTTAAACTTTTATCTAAGCTAAAATAACTTCTACATGATCATATCATAAAATAAGGAATTACCTCTGAACGGACAAGCAGACAAAACACAAATAAAAATATGATTAACTTTGATTTTCAAGCTTTCAGCTCGTGTAATAGCAGCAAGCTGCCACATGGTGGCGCGCTCCTCTCAAACTAGGAAACAGCAGGAAAAACATGTTCATGAAGCTGAATTATGATATAATACAAATAAAATAAAAATAATACAAATAAAAAAAATAAAAACAGTATAGTCTGTTATTCTTTAAATAGTCAAAATAATTTTAAATATGTATAATACATACATATATGTATATATATGAATAAATACGTATATATACTGTATATGTACTGTATGTGTAAGTGTGTAGATATATTTATGTATGTGTTATATGTGTGTATACATATATACTGTATATTCATACATATATGTATGTACTGTATGTATGTATATGTAATGTCTATATCTAATAGGAATACTGTATATACAGTATAATGTTTGTATATATATATATATATATATATATAAAATGTACAGTATATGATATGAACATGAGCAGTATTTAAAGTAGTAAGACTTTAGATTTCAGCAGTCTTTACAAATTACATTTATTATGTAATATTATTGTGCATATATTACAGTATGAATGTAGAGTACATGTATATATATATATATATATATATATATATATATACGTGTGTGTGTGTATATATATACACATACATACATATATCTATATATATGCGTACTTACTATACTATAGTTCATGTTCATATCATGTTATTTTATTTTGAAATTATTATTATATACTGTATATATATATATATCTATATATATATATATATATATATAATTATAATTATTATTGCTAGAGAGTAGCACACATCCCCTCCTTGACACAGCATTGGTGTCTCTCCATGGGGAGGGAAAGGGGTCATGTCCCAGTCATGACCTCCATTGTGTTCTGGATGTGATATGTCTAAGGGTGTGTGTGTGTGTGTGTGTGTGTGTGTGTGTGTGTGTGTGTGTGTGTGTGTGTTGGGATGTAAGGATGCAGTTCAAAGGAGGACCAAATATTGATTCATACACAGCTGTGTAATTGCTGGAGGCATGTGTTGCCTCGCGGTTTGAACTTTCAGGTGTGTTTGCAGTGTGAACGAACTGGTCTGAGACAGCCTTTGTGTCGTGACACAATAGAGGACGGAGGGCAGCGACAGCAGAGTAATGTGAAATCAATCAGTGGGGTTATATCTTTGAATTGATTTTGTGTAACCTTTATTTAACAGACAGACTCGTTGAGGTTAAAGGTGCACTAGTATAGGAATTAGAAGTTGTGCTTATACGTATGCACATGCATGAGATGTTAAAATTTAGTGTCTGGGATTACCCTTAAAGAAAAATAATTCTTTAAACATGTTAATTTCTCAGCCATTTTTATATAAATGTAATTAATGTCAACTGATGCTGTTAGCCAATCAGGGCGCAGCATCTGGATTGCTCACATTCAGTAGTAGTAGTACATTCAGTAATAGTTCAGCATTTTTTGGGGAAATTTGCTGATTCACTTTCTTGCCTAGAATTACACAGGATCCAATCTTTATGCTAAGCTAAGCTAACTTGCTGCTAGCTGTAGCGTTACATTTACTGTACACACAGGAGAGTGGTATTGATCTGCTTAGCGTGTTCTCCACATAATGCTATATAAGTGCATTTCTCAAACTATCAAAATGCTCCTTTAAAAGGAAGCAGTGACTTCTTGTCTGTAGATTATGACCAAGTCAAACAAATAGTGATCCCCCCTCCACAACTGATTTATTAAAAACTTTATCCCATTGGTTAAAGATTTGTTTTTATAAACACATTTTTTTCCCTCACTTAAATGTCTTAATCAAAAATAAAACTATTATTATTATTATTGTTATTGTTATTGTTATTATTTAATTTTTGTATTTTATTCTGTTTTTATTTTTGTATTATATATGTATTCATTTAGTTAAGATGGGTTATTTTTTCCTTTCCTAAATTTCTTCATCAAATGTTATTACTGGTATTTTTTATTTTTTTATTTATTATTATTTATGTATTCAATTTTTGAGACATTTAGATCAATTAAATTTCTTAATCAAAGGTATAACTACTGCTGTTATTATTATTATTATTATTATTATTATTATTTATTGTATTTTATTCTGTTTTGTATTATATATTTATTCATTTAGTTAAGATGGATTATTTTTTTCCTTACCTAAATTTTTTCATCAAATGTTATTACTGGTATTTTTATTTATTTATTTATTATTATTTATCTATTCAATTTTTGAGACATTTGGATCAATTTAATTTTGTTAATCAAAGGTATGACTACTACTGTTATTATTATATAATAACAATAATAATAATAATGATATAATGTGGTAACATTTTTATTATTATGCTTTATTTATTATTATTAATGTATTTATTTTTATATTATTTTAACTAATACTGCTATTATTGTTATTATCATTATTATTGGTATTTTTTGTATAATTCTTTGTACTTTTTATTTGTATTTATTATTTATGTATTTATTTTTTGAGATGGGATGATGGGGTGGGATGGGGTGTTGTTTGATTCATTTATTTTTTTTTTCTTTACTAAAAATGAACTAGTGTTAGCGATCACAATTTAACAAATAAAATATTAAAAGGTGTTAAGACAAGTGGAGGGTCAGTGTCAAATATCAGAGTTCTGTCGTGTCCTTTATTGAAGAGCTAGAAGTTATCGGACTTAATAAAAGAATATTTGTTGACATTTAAGAGGCTGCTTCACGGCCTCGGAGATGTCATTGTGTCTCGTTCACTGACTGTGTCCAGACCAGATTACCATCACGCTGCTGTTTATTTCTGTTGCTTTGACTGACTGAGTGGTTGTATCACCGACAACTGTTTACCTTGTTCAGCTTCATGAGCTGTGACAAAAACACACCCTTTGCGTGGGCGAACGAGAGAATAGATGCTTCAGCTCTAAATATTTAAAAAGCCTCTGGGAAAGAAAAGTCTTTTGAACAGAACTTTATATAAGTTTAACATCTAAAACCAGTTTTTAGTTTCTGCAGCCTGAAGATGTTCCCGCTCGTGTCCATGGCATCAACAGTTTTATTGCAATTTTCACCCCTGACGTGTATGACATCCATCCATCCATCCATCCATCCATCTATGGATCCAAATGTCTTGTAATGATTTTGATCTTCACGAGATAATCACAAATCCTCAGCATTGACAATAACAATATTATATATACACATATATTGTCCCTCTCCGTAGGATTAATCCAATGCTTTTTATACAAAGGTCATAGGTCAAAATATGTGTTTTTCGGCCAGGTTGCTGTAACATCTGACAAGAAAATGAGCAGAGGAGAGTGGTGGTTTATGGGTAAAAGTCATGGACACCTACTATATGCATTAAAGGTGCTATTGACAACATTCAGCCACTAGATGTTGCGTTCTCCCTCCCCGTTCCATTCTATTTGCTTCACAACAAGTCGTTGCCAGGCACTTACCATCAATCTCAGACATTTCTGAACATTTCTATATATATATATATATATATATATATATATATATATACGTGTATATATATGTGTGTATATATATATATATATATATATATATATATATATATATATATATATATATATATATATATATATATATATATATACGTATATATGTACATAAAAAATATTATCAAGAAGACCTTTAAAGTATGATACTGTTTTATGTTTACTTTGTAAAAAGTGTTTTTCCTGCGCTGATGAGTTTAAGACGTGTACGCCGTGACATCACAACTGGTTTGGAAGCTCGTCATGGTCCAATATGAAACTTATATACTAACTTACGATAACTATATATAAACAGAAAATGCACCCATAGACTCAGAACAGTTTAGCAAGCTAGCAAGTTGGTAACGCTATTTATTAATGCATAATAATAAGATAAAAATGAAATTACCAAGAAAGAAAAATATATGACTACAATACGCTGTATATAACTTATTATGCCCCAAAAAATGAACCTCCATGTGCTCCACCATTTCTCACAATGTCAACAAACAACTTTCCACTTATGAGGTTGCGAATATAATAATAATATATAATGAGGGCGGGGTTTATATGGGCCCAACTCATAAGTACGACCTATTTAAAGGCACCAGCAGTCCACACTTTACACTCTATGACATCACAAATTTGAGTTTCAGCGCTGTCGTTTTTGGATTTTGGAGACAGTTGTTCGTGTTTACTCATATTTTTAACCATAGCAATAACATGCATTCATTTTGAAAATGGGCACAGTTCCCCTTTAAGATGTGCACCTTGTGACATCACAACGAGTTTGGAAGCGAGCCAAGGTGCAATATGAAACCAACACAAGCGCAAAACAAGATGTCATTTTAAGATATTTTTTTAGCTTTTTTGGTGAAGAACCATATTGACAAATTATCATTCAAAGCAGAGCGTTTCTTAAAATATGTCAGGAGGGGTCTTTAAGTTGATGATCAGTATGCTGTATGCTCGTCATATACATGTATGGAGTAGGTTCACTTTGGTGTTTGTAGTATTGGTAGTAGCCTCCCCCCCTAGCGCCGTGGTTCCGTACTACACCCGGCTATGCTGAAGCACTGCCCCCTGTGAAATTCCTGACTGCCAGGGTGATTCCTCCGGTCACCAGGGGCTGCTTCCTCCTGGAGCCTACCGTGCGCTCTGGCCCAAACTATTTTAATAACCTGTGGATAAATGATCAACTACGGGAATGGTATCTCCACCGATAAAGGGTGAGTTGTGCGCCGGTAACGCGGGGGAAGGCTGTCGGTTCATGTGCATTCTGCAGATGTTAGTGTGCGGGCTCAGCGGTGTGTGAAGCTGCTCTAATGTCTTGATTCGTGGAGCCTCCAAACACGGAGCTCACCGTGTCGGTGTATGTTTGTGCGCACTGAACAAAGGCTGTTGTTGGGTGTTGGCCTGGATGCGTGTTTTTAAAGAAAGACGTGGGAACACGCCCTTGCTACCTGTATGAAAGGGAATGCTTTCAACTTCATTTGAACGCCCTCAAACTGCGGTCAGACCAGCGCGCAACCCCACACCGGGGACGGTAACCGGATTTCTCGCTGCAGTTTTTGACTTTGTTAGGTTTGGTGAAAGAGACGCCCCGCTCCAGTAGAAACTCCCAGAGTCACTGCGAGACAGCGGGGGAAAAAAGTCAACTATGTTTCCTACGGTTGACTGGAGCCGCATTACCCCGGCTGGTGCGCCGCGGCGCAGCTGTGAACTGTAACCTGCGCCGGCGGCGGAGGAGTCGGTGCGGACGGATACACTGTAGCGCTCCCAGCCGCTGAAAACAATCCAAGAAACACACCGAACAGCCGTCTGGAACCGCTATGGCGTGCTTTGGGTTTTCAAGTAGTCGCAGGAATAGGTTAGTGGGGTGAGGGAGAGCAGGAAGAGGGGGGGCTTCCGAGGCCACGGTGAAACCAGGGAGTTTCCTGCCTGGAGGTCCGCCCGCCCGGCGGGTCACAGGTAGGCGCTGGGCGGGTAAACCTGCTCTGGAGCGCCGCCGGACAGACCGGTAAAGTCAGACGTGTATTTCTCCTCATAGCCTGTTTTTCTCTTTGCTTAAATTCTTGTGGGTTCAACATAACTCGTCCTTTGTGGCTGAATGTCCACAGTTCATCTTATTTTCTGTTTATTTAAATGTATTAATCCAGTTAGCGCCATGTCAAATTGGGCAAAAATGCTTAACAGGTGTAGCATGTGCGTCTATTTTCACTTTTGTCATGTTAATTAACAAAAACTTTACTTAAAGGAACAGTATGTAACGTTTCAGAAAGTGAATATAATATTCAGAAACTGTATAACATGTATAAAACTGTGTATTTCGCGTATACTCACCTGCAACTAATGCTGCATAGGAAGTCGTTCAAGTTGTGAAGAATAGAGGTCGACCGATTAACCGGGCCGATTATTTTACTTTTTCTCCATAATCGGCATCAGCCGATGTCTGTGCATATTAAGCCGATTATCATGCAGGTGCATACATGCTGCTAAGTGCACTAAAACTTTATTTTGTCATCCAAAAGTTTATTAGTTTTTCTGATTTGTTTCATGTATTCAATATTTAGATGATACATTATTTTTCTATAAAATATTGGAGTCGATTGGAGAGGCAGACCATAGGTGTTGTTCAGTAAGTGCTTACTGACTTAAATTTTGTGTATCATTTATTATTAAGCTGTTATAGTTACAGCCAAACATATCAGCCCCCCCCCCCCCCCAAAAAAAAATCGGCATCAGCATCGGCCATATATATATATATATATATATATATATAATATATATATCGACCTCTAGTGAAGAACACCACTGCTAAGCAACAGCAATATTAACATAACTGTCTCGAAGCCGCAGAGGCTAACAAATTAGCAAGCTAGCAAGTGACAATGCCCTGGTAGCAACCTGTCAATCACAAAGTAGCCACGCCCTAAAACATCCGGTGCTTCATGTGGTGCCTTCAAATGAAACTTGTGAACTCGTGTTTACGAGATGGGAAGTCGTGAACGCAACATATGCGTTCAAGTGGCCAAGTCATGAAGAACGCCGCTGCTAAGAAACTGCAATATGAATGTGACTGTCTGAGTCTAGAAGCCACGCGGGCTAACAAGTTAGCAAGCTAGCTAGTTGCAGGAAATGCAAATACATAATGACAGGGAAGTAAGATGAGGTCGATGGGAATATCAACATATTCTGCTGCGTTAGTGAAGTTTGTCTCTTCAGGGGAAACCGGCAATATGTCGGTGTCATTTCCCCCCTACTGTCTGTTAACTCTGGATTTCTCAGTCCTGCTTTGTGAGGTGCAAGATATGAGATAAATGGTGATATTCTGGGGAAATTAGGTCGTTGAGATGGGAAAAAGTGACCCACAGAGGTAAAATACTGTATTTAAACTGTTTCAAAAGTCAGGCTATAGATAAGTGTGGGAAATGAAAGGCCCTTTAAATGTAGCTGGATTCATAAATATATTTATCTTTACCTCCGCCAAGGAGGTTATGTTTTTGCCGGCGTTTATCTGTTTGTCTGTGTTCAAGATAACTCAAAAACTCATGGACGGATTTTGATGAAATTTTCAGGGTGTGTCGAAAATGTGAAAAGGAAGAACTTAATTTTGGGGGTGATCCGGAAGAAATCCTGGATTCTGGATCACTTTGAAATTTTCGTTAACATTGGGGTAAATGGGACCCAAAAAATAGTTTCTCAATATCTCTGGTAATTGTTGCCCAAAGCTCATGAAATTTGACTCAGGGATTTACAATGTGTACTTCTATCAAATCCCAAAGATCCAGATCTGATCCAGATGGTGGATTTTATAGCAATTTATATAAAACAAATGGGGTACTCTTACATTTTGGCCTACTGTGCATTTAATATTAGAGGTAGAGGCTGGTTAGCTCAGTTGGTTAGAGCGTGGTGCTGATAACGCCAAGGTCGCGGGTTTGATCCCCGTACGGGCCATGATTGTTTCCCGAATTTCCCTCCGGGGATTAATAAAGGTTCATCTTATCTTATCTTATCTTAGAGATTTCTAACAAGCGGCATCGTGTAGCTGAGACAATTCCGCATCTGAAGTATGTCAACGAATTTGATCTACCTTTAATACTTGAGGAGACAGATCCAGAAGGAACCGCCAGGGGGGAAACTATGGTGCTTGGCGGAGGTCTGTGCTCTCCGAGTGCTTTTCTAGTTATATTATAAATTATATGAATATAATTCATATATATCCTGTAATTCTCATGACCCAGGAAATATAAACGCTGTGTAGGGTGGAGGTCAGGGTATACGTTAACTTATAACTCCAGAACTTGCCTGAGATTTACCACGTTTTTAAGTTTTCTTCAGTATCAAAGCAAACCAGTGATAGTTGTCTGTACATCCATGGCTACACTGCAAGCAAGCACTGTTTAACAGCTAGTTCAGGATACTTTTAAAGGTGCCAATTTGCCAGATCAGGTGTCTTGATTTTGCCTGAGGGGTTCCCACGGCCGTGTGTGGCATTCACACCAAGAGCAAAGCGAACTTTTATGCACATGAGTCGGGCCGCCGGTATCATTTGCGTTCAATCGCCATCATGTCTGGGTTCGTAACATCGCCCGGGGACGAGCTGTGTTCACACACTGTGACTGTATCTAGCAAGCCACATGTTGCTGTTGCGGTATGAACCCAAAATAAACAGGCTGTGCTGTGATTTAACTGCAATAAACGGATCAAGATGACGCCAAGATGATACATAATGGTGCAGATTTGTAAAAAGTCTGAATTGATGCTTTGTCAGGTCTGTCAGCAAGACGACAAGCAAACAACTTTTAAAATGCTTGTTTTCTGAACGAGTTTCTGGATCAATGAGTTTGGTCCAGTTTCTGCACAGATATGTACTATCATAGCTCTAGGTCTAGCTCTAAGATTTATTTCCTCCATTTCTGGTTCAACAACATCTGGTCATCAGAAGGAGAATCTCAACGCTGATGCGACACGTTTTAATATTTCAACTCTCGGTGTGAATGCGCCGTTAGATTACGCTGCTTTATAACAACTAGGTAACCTCACTCCAGCTAATGCAATCATCAGCAGCTTTATTTACTGACCGCTCAGGATCGGCTCGTTGTGGTTGCCTAGTAACACCAGCACCAGAATGTGACAGGTAAAGGCCAAATGTGAATCAGAAGGGTCTGAGTCACAGTTAGTCACACATACCTGTTACTGAGAGCTGATAGCAACTCTGCATCTGCTGCTGTTTCACATCACCTCCTTGTTCGTCCATGTGTCTCAGTCATATCTCACAGGATATCTGCGGGTGTCACTCGGGAATGCTGATTGAATTCCACTGAATTAATGACCCTCATTTGCTCAGTCATGGACAGGAACACAGCGATCACGCGACCGGGTCGGACCTCCTCACTGACTTGCGTTAATGTCCTCATGTCCAGGCCTGTCTCGTGACCGCGGCCGCCTCGAGTTCATTGTGCACGAGCTGGTTGTCTCTTATTATGGTGTGAGGAGATGTGTTACAGTGATAATAGAGGCAGAGCTAAGAGGGCGTCATGGTTACGGAGGGATGGATGTCATTAGGTGAGAGGGAGAAGTGTCAGCGAATGAGGCGGCTGCATGCTGACGGCTGGAAGTAGCTTCATTTCTGTGTTTACCAGTCAAAAAGCAGGTCAGATCTCACAGCCTGGTTATCCACAATAAGTAATTATGTGTTAATCCCCAATTTAGCATGTAAACCCATCATCTCATGCTGGCTAAACATGGGTCATGTACCCCATTAGCTCTAAATACGTATGAGCTTTTAATAGCATCTCTGCACTAACTGGCAGCACTCCAACAGAGACCACATGTTGTCCGCTAATGCAGCCCGGATGATTTCTGTCGTTGGTTCCTGAACGTTGGTCTGTTTTGCAGTAGTTTAGTTATTGTGAAGAAGAGAAACCGTCGTTTCCATAGTGGATCAGTGTGAAAAGTAGTGCAGGAATCAAAGAGGTGCCATTAAAGGCAGCAGGATTTCAGGATTAATCACTATTAATCACTACAGGGGGCTTTTCACTTCCTCTTTTCTGACTTTTTTATACTCTCGAGACAGCGTAGTCAGGGATATGTAGCGCTCTGTGTGTCCGTCCGTCCGTCCGTCCATCCATCCGGCCTTCCGGTCTCTGTCGTTTCTGGCTCAGAACTCAGAAACTACTTGATTTAAGAACTTCAAATTTGATGGTTGAGAGTGCGGCCTAGTTCTGCCTTTTGGGGGTTAGAAGTCCAGGGTGCCCAAATTTTTTAAATTTTGGCCAAAACTGACTTTTTTTTTTACTTATATTGCATGTCTGGAACAGAACTCGAAAACTGTTTAGCTTCAAATTTGGTATGATGTTGACAGTGTGGTCTAGTTTTGCCTGTTATGGGTTAGAAGTCCAGGGTGCCCAAATTTTTTACATTTTGGCCCACAACTGTTTTTTTTTTTAGCCCTTAGTTTCATTTCTGGAGCAGAACTCAAAGCTGATTAACTTAGGTACTTCAAACTTGGTATGATGGTTGACATTGTGGTCTAGTTGTGCCTTTTGGGAGCTAGAAGTCCAGGGTGCCCAAAATTTTTGAAATTTCGGCCGACTTCTTTCAACTTCAGTTTTGTTTCTCGTGCAAAATATTGGGGCTTTGCAATGTGGTCTAGTTGTACCTTGTTGTTCTGGGGGGTGCATGTGTTTTCAGAGTGAAACATACTGTTGAACAGTAGGAAGAAGTATTTTTATTAAGAGCAGGTATTATCCACAGACATAAAAACAGAAATAAAACAAACCACTGGTGTACATTACACTTAAAGCAGTATTACCACATATCAGTATATCATGTTCGTGTGTTTTAGGTGGGAATAAATTCTTTGTAAGATAGGTCAGCATGTCACAGGAGTCACAGGATCTGTCTGCTGATTGGCTGCAGATACTCTCTGACTGTATTTTGCCGCTAAAAGTTTCCCAATTTGAAGTTCGGCTGCACTTCGCACTTCGAATCAAACGGCCACAGCTCGCGCAGCCCGGTAGCACCCGAAGCAGCTTTTCATAGGCATTGCATGGCGGCTTACCGCAGGCCGCACTTTACCACTGATCTGGTGTCAATTCAGCTTCAGTCTGAGCGTCCAAATGGATATTTTTCCCAAATGAGTGTATTTTTGCAGTTGTTCCTCAATGTGGAGAGAGTGTATGCGGCCGCCTAGAGAAAAAACGTTGCACAAAGCATCTTTTTTTTAGAGGTCTCTGACTTGTTTTTTCGAAAGGTGCTGATTAGCACCCTTGCTATTGAAATGCGCTATAAAGGGTTGCCAGATCTGGTGGAATTAGTCCTCACTCCCTCTCAAAGAATTATATTTTCAGTATTTTTTTATCTGGGTTACAAATGTTCTCATGTTATATTGAAAGGTGTTATCACAAGATCTTGGGTCATATTACAGAAACATTTTAAGATTTAAGATAGGAAGAGTCTAAGATAGGATTTTTCCCAATTTGGTAACAGACACAAATCCGAGATTCTAGAGTGCTTCCGTGTTTTGATCCTTTTTTGGGGGTAAAAAGTCCCCGGAACTTAATTCAGACCCTTTAGTCCCTGCAGTTGACATGCAAAGGGTTTCTCAGGTCCCTTGTTCAGGGTCAAAGTTCTATGCAGATGATACAGGGCTATATTTTGTGTTTACCAAACAGTCCAGATAGGATCAGCGAGTTAAGAAGATTCTGTAATATGGCCCCAGGTCCTTCCGTCGGTGGATTAGGATCAACAGATCATGTCCGATAGCGATGGAAAAATGTTTTGCCAATATTGTTGTTATTTTTGGACAGAGCCAGAACATAATAAGGCCCACATCGGTCACAAAATGGATTCATATTTGGATGCATTTCACAGAGATTCTCATCTTCAGATAAAAAGGATTATTAGTTTTAGTCATATTTTAGTGATGATTATCCTTCATAGTTTAATTTATTAAAATGTCCTTTTTCAGTCATATCAATCTAGTCTATCCAAAACTAATAATTTTGTCATTTTATAATAAGATAAGATTTTATCTTGCTATTATCTTTTAAACTACATTTTATTCTTTTTTTTTTCTTCAACCATATTGGATATTTGATGTCGTCATCGCTGGCGTGTCGGTGCCATCTCCTCATCGTGTCGTCTGAGTCGTGGCACAAACAAATTTCGTCAGTTTCTTTGCTGGTCTAGGTCAAACTGGAGAGGAATGAACCGGAATCTGTGCTTCTGTCCTGCAGAATGAACAGATGAACGGCTCGCCTGAGAGGAGCTTTGGAACGAAAACGTAATGGATCGTCTTATCTGGTTCATTAGATGCTTAATTTGCCGCTTTACAAGGGGAAACAGGAAGTACTGTGGGTCGGCAGCGGGACGAGGACATACCACGGGGTGATTGTGCTGTTTGAGATGTTGCACTACATACTGCCGTAGTCAGTTTGTCAGAGAGTCAGCGTCTCCATGTATCCACTTGAGTGGCTGAAAATCGGATCTCTCCTAGTTTTATTGGATGTGATGTGAAGGGTGCAGCCGAGCAGAGCTGATGTGTTTACGGCGGCGGCTGACAGCAGATGTCTCGTAGCTCCAGTGGAGCTTCGCTCTAGATGAAAGTACTTACTCGAGCCGTTTAAGCACCGCCGTGTGTTTGCCTCCCAGTTTAGGCCGCCGGATGTTTATCCTGCTCCTCGAGTCGACGCTCAGGTCGCTCCACCTGTTTGATTGTTTCTCCAGGTAGTTTGGAGTGTTTTGTCGGAGTCTTGAAAACTCCCCGGTGCTGCGTTACATGGAGGAATTTGATTCATGTTTTCACGTGATACCCGTCATGCTTCGTGAATGCTGCGATAATGTCGCCCTTCCTCCTTTCCCGCTCCTCGCAGGCAGTGTTTGCCAGGACAAACAGACAAGCCGGCAGCTCAGCGGGGGTCTTGTGTTACTGTGGAGAACCTGCCAGGCCTCCCTCCCTCCCTTCTACATCAGTAGGGGGATTCCTGTTTCAACCTCCGACTCTCCCCGCAAACTTGAAGTGGTTCCGCTTACCAATTTTCTCTGGCACGGCAAAGACAGAAACCACATGTGAGAACGCCCGTTTCACTTCAACGTAGACCTCAGAGCCGGCAGGCCTCTCGCTGGGTTGGCGGCGAGCGTCGACGATGCTGAACAGCGGGAAGTATCTGAAATATTTAGCCATGATATGCGGAGACACTGACTCCTGGAAATAATCGATCAGCTCCCGAGCTTGCTGCTGTTTTTACTCAAGGCTGCACTCTGACTGAACCTGGACCACGCACTCATTTAACCCTATTAATCCCCCATTTAGCCGTGTGCCCTCGCTTTTAAGAGGATTAAAACAGGTGATGGAAATGCCTCTGTGATTGTGTCCAGCTTGTTTAGCGGTCATTACACAATGGGTGAATTCCTCAAGTAGATTATTAGCAGTACCTGGATACTGCCATCCTGCTACCAGACCCCTTTTTAAAGGGACACATCATGATTATTGTCACGTTATAAATGAATTAATAAATCAATATTGTGACTGTATCGTAGGGTTGACTATTGGTGCTTTTACAAAATATTTACACAATGAGTAATGTGGATAGAATGACTAAATTGGTACTTTGTAATTGGTAAAAAAAAATTATTCACAATTATTTTGACCAATATTTATGTCACGATTATTCATTGATTTTATTTTTTTCACATTAAAATAAACAGAGCAGTGTCTTCACTTCCATGCTGTGCTACATTTCCGCTGATGTACAAATTTGGGCTGCATGATGTTGGAAAAAAAAAAGACATTGTGCAATATTTTTTCTGCTACGTGTATTGCAGTATGAAGAAGTACAGCAATATTCACCCGTCGCTTTTGTTAGCTGCATTTTAAAGTGAAATGCTTCAATCTGGTGCACTTTGAGAGCAAAATTAGCAACAGTAAGAGCTAGATAAACAATTTTGTGCTCTTAATCTAATCATAAACACATTGGTTGTATAGATAATATCTCCTCCCAAAAGTGAAGCCAAAACATCTCAATCGCCTGCTGGCGACTGTTAATTTAGGAAGTGCTTGATTTGATATGTCGCAGTTTTCTACGGGCAGAACGCACATTGTAAACGTCAATATCGCATGTTTATCTGTCATTGCTTTGTGTTATTAATTAATTTTTATCAATAAATACATACATACATTTGCATAAAGCAGCATATTTGCTCGCTCCCATGTTGAACTTGAGAAATCAAAAATCTTGTATCTTAAAGGGTAAAGGTACATTTTGAACAGATAAAAAATGTGATTAATTTGGATCTTAATCTGAATGAACTATGGACAATTGCGCGATTAATAGCTAAAATAATAGTTAAATAAGTTTCGCTTTCACTTTTATAACATAGTAGGCGTAGTAGGCCCCTACTGAACCACATCTAAGGTGATCTTTAACGCCTATTTAATGGCCTGATAACAGTCAAATCGGGTGGCTAGCTTCTCTGAAGTGTTAACGCGCTCTTGCTCCTTCCCTTTATTTGTCTGAGTTTGAAACCTCTGCTTTTAACTCTTTTCACCCCTGAATTACTAAAAGAAACTCCTGCGTTTGATGCGTTTATTAACCATAGATGATAAAAAGTGACTTCACTGGAAGTGCTGAGTGGGATCATCAGCAGCTGGCTGGCGGTGAGGCTGCAGAGAACCAGTTGAGGGAGGATTTGTCACCTTGCGAGGATGATTCAGGCATTTAAAAATGATTTGCACAGCGAGCATATCCAAATATGCAGTTGCATAACCTTCAAAGTGTTCTCAGTAGTCTGACAGTCACGCAAACATGAATAGTCACTCACAGATGTGCCGACACCACAGAACTGGGTCATACTGGATGTTTTGTGCCACTGTGTATTTTTGGTTCTCCAAGTAGCCGATAAGGCTCTAAATCTGGCTAAGTGGGGTTGTGAATGCAGAAAAGCAGGGATGTCTAGCGAGGGAGAGACGGTTCGCTCGGTTTCTCAGCATCTTTGAGGCGACCGGAGTCGTAAATCTGCGGAGTTTCAGTCCGAGTTTCGATCAGGAGGCGTGCTGCAGCTTCAGACCATGTCGGGACAGAATGGTGGTATGAAGGAAGGTGTGAAGCGCTCTGGATGATTGATGCAGATATTCGAAAACAGGACTGTGTTACTTCCTCTACTGTAGATGGATAAGTCGTTAGAGAGAGCCCTCTGGTTAATACCAGCTATTTCTGTCCTCCTACTCTATAGGGATGTTTAATGCCATGTGTAGGCGGGCCGGCTCAAAGTGCACATGTACAGAAAAGTGAGTGAAATTTGATTTAGGTCTTTTTGAGTTAAGTTTTAACTACATGTGTATTTCCCATTTTTCATCTCACCCAGAGCTGTCTGAGTGTGTCATGCAGGTATGAGTGTTTACAGCCTGCCTCAAGCTACCCATGACTCACTGCTCCCTCGCTCCCCTAATCAAATACTTTTAATCATTCAAACATCTTTTACTCTGTCATATCTCTGCTCCGCTCTACTCCGAACATACCGAATCAAGTGGGCGTCTTGTGATCGTCCACTATCTCCCCTTAATCTTGATCTAATCCATCTATGTGATGCTCGAGTTGGCTTCTGCATCTGCACACAGCGTTTATTCTGCTCATTGAGCCTCTTGGGGAAAAATTAATTTTATTGGAAATGACTTCATGTAGGTCCAATCAGCCAGCGCTGTTCTCCTGTAACAGCTACTGATAGTAATGAATGCAGTCACAGCGTTATTGAGGTGACACACTACAGGCAGAAATTACGTTTTTCATACACTGGTTTGTGTATTATACATTTCTATCTGTAGATTTCTCCTAAATTCACCAGAAGTTAGCGTTAGATAAAGTCTCATTTGCATATTAAACAAGGGCTGTCACAGTTAATGTGATAATAACGTGTTCTCGATTAACGTCGCTAATTTCATTTACGCAGCTTTTGATTTTTAGGTTGTTACAGGCTCTGTTTGAAATATAAAGCTATCATATGAAACTAGAAAACCTACAGAATCCACTGGCACCAGCCAGGTCGTACTAGCTGTTGAAGGACATTAAATAAAGCTCCAAATCCAAAAATCTTGTATCTTAAAGGGTACATTTTGAATCCCAAAAAATGTGATTAATTTGCGATTAACTAACTATGGACAATCATGCGATTAATAGTGATTAAATATTTTAATCGGGTCCCAGTTTTGCTTTCACTTTTACAGCGTAGTAGGTGTAGTAGGCCCCTACTGACCCACATCCAAGGTGGCCGATATCGCCTATTTAATGGCCTGATAACAGTCGAATTGTGCGGCTAGCATCCAGCTAACTTAGCTAGCATAAAGACTGGAAAATGGTGATACAGTTAGCCTGACGTGGACAAAGGGTATCAGAATGCACCATCCATACAAAAAAATGATTTTCCCCATAAAAGGTTGCGTTTGAGAATAGGATAGGAACTGAATATAGGAATAAATAATGATACCACAACTGAGTATAAACTGTCCACATCACCTGTTTTACTTCTTGGTTTTCCCACTCTGAAATGTTGTCAAAAAGTCTAAGTATAATTCTCCTGAATTCACCAAAACTTAACATTTCAGAAAACTTTTAATACAGAAAATAAGTGAGTCAACTGGGGAAATTTCATAGTGGTATTTTTTAGTTGTTTTTTTTAACTCTCTTCACCTTTAAGCATATAGAATCACCTGTTCCAATAGAAATAATTAAAAACGTTAGTAAGAAATGTAGCATGCATTTAGTTTCAAGTATCCATCCAGAGAAGTTTGTGGTGTGTTCGCCTTATAGGCAGTGTTCACATATTTAAACTGTAGCCGGGGTGTCACCAGATAGGAATGCTGCACAGAGGAGGATAAATAATGATTACAATAATGATAGTTCATCTATTCATCTTGATTTACAGCTGGCAGTGCAGTCTTAAAATTGTTGCATGCTTCGTATTTTCAATTTTATCATGTTTTTGTGATTAGACATGTTCACTATATTGCCAAAAGTATTCACTCGCCCATCTAAATAACTGAAATCAGGTGTTCCAATCACTTCCATGGCCACAGGTGTGCTAACATCGAGCACCAAGGCATGCAGACTGTTTCTACAAACATTTCTGAAGAATGGGTTGATCTCAGGAGCTCAGTGATTTCCAGCGTGGTGCTGTGATAGGACGCCACCTGTGCAACAAGTCCAGTCGTGAAATTTCCTCGCTTGTAAATATTGCACAGCTTACTGTCAGTTTTATTATAACAAAGCGTAAGTGATTGGGAACGACAGCAACTCAGCCATGAAGTGGTCGACCACGTAAAGTGACGGAGCGGGGTCAGCGGATGTTGAGGCGCGTAGTGCGCAGAGTTCGCCTACTTTCTGCAGAGTCAATGGCTGCAGACCTCCAAACTTCATGTGGCCTTCAGATTAGCTCAGGAACAGTGCGTATAGAGCTTCATGGAATGGGTGTCCGTGGCCGAGCAGCTGTGTCCAAACCATACATCACCAAGTGTTATGCAAAGCGTCGGATGTGGTGGTGTAGAGTACGCCGCCACTGGTCTCTAGAGCAGTGGAGACGCGTGCTCTGGAGTGACGAATCGTGCTTCACCAACTGGCGATCTGATGGACGAGTCTGGGTTCAGCGGTTGCTAGTCGAACGGTACTTGTCTGACTGGACTGTGCAGAGTGTGAAGTTTGGTGGAGGGGGATTATGGTGTGGGGTTGTTGTTCAGGAGCTGGGCTCGACCCCTTAGTTCCAGTGAAAGAGCTCTGAATGCTTCAGCATACCAAGAGATTTTGGACAATTCGATGCTCCCAACTTTGTGGGAACAGTTTGGGGATGACCCCTTCCTGTTCCAACATGACTGGGCACCAGTGCACAACGTCCATAAAGACCTGGATGAGAGAGTTTGGTGAGGATGAACTTGACTGGCCTCAAACCCGATAAAACACCTTTGGGGTGAATTATAGCGGAGACCGAGAGCCAGGCCTTCTGGTCCAACATCAGTGTGTTACCTCACAAATGTACGTCTGGAGAAATGGTCAAAAATTCCCATAAACCCACTCCTAAACCTCATGGAAAGCCTTCCCAGACGAGTTGAAGCTGTTATAGCTGCAAAGGGCTGACTTCATATTAAACTCTATGGATTAAGAATGGGATGTCACTCAAGTTCATATGCGAGTCAAGGCAGGTGAGCCAATACTTTTGGCAATCGAGTGTAAATATGGCCTTGTCTCAGTTGTAGATAGATGAAGTCTTTTATTTATCCCGGAGAGAGATGTGTCAGACTAAGTCGCTGCTCTAGTTTCATCAGTGAAACTAAATCTAGTTTTCAGAGAGAGGGCATTAATAATAGAAAAATGTGAGCCACATTTCTAATTCTTTTGTTACTACTTAGTTCAATGTCTTTCTAATGTGTTATGTGCTAACTGAATATAAATGGATGTGAATTTATAGCAATCATACATGCTTTTTGTTGTTTTTTGTATAGTTAAAGAACCCCAGGCTTTAGTTGGAGCTACACACATTTTAAAACCAAACACTAAAACTCAGCACATTATTTATAACAGTATCAAGTTTTTAATATTAAAAAAGAACAGGTAATGCTGTTTGACTAGTCAGCATAGTTTTGTTTTTTTTAACTTGCTGAATGACATTAAAATCAATGAATCAAAATTGGAATAGATTTCTGCTGTTTGACTAATCAATTTATAAATTGGTGTTTCCACAGTACAATACATGTCTCTGCATGTCTCGTTAATGTCTAAAAATTATGATAATTTCATCAACAGTAATTTCTCAGTCCTAAGTAAGCTGGAACATTTTCAATTGAAAGCGTTATCTTAACCTCTTGTAAATGCATCCCAGGGTTGTGTAGAGCTGTTGGCATAGACATCACATAACGCTTCACTGCAGAACTTTCATTATTTTCAAATGAAGCATGTCCTAGCCGCAAGCAATTCATCGTTTCGGTATCATTAATGCCATCTTCTGAGCATTGCTGCTGTGACGGTTTGGCCCAGGAGGGTAGTAATCAAAACGTAAAGGGATAGTTCAGGTGTTTTTGAAGTGGGGTTGTATGAGGTACTTATCCATAATCGGTGTATTACTTGTAGTAGATGATGTCGGTATGCCTCCAGTTTGGAGTACCAGCACTGGAGTACTGCTGTGGATGGAGGCAGCTGCAAAACAGATTTTAGACACTTCGAAAAGTCAATATCAGTGTAAGTGTATGCTATATTTTCACTGCTTCACCTTAACGTCAGAGAAGCTGTTTTATCCATCAGTATGCTCTCTTCAGAGCCACCAGACTCCTTTAACAAAAACGCTAAATTTTCCTTGCAGAACTCAGGACCTTCGGTTACTGTTATTGTGTGACAAGTGTTTTTAAAGGGTTCGTTCGGATTCACCAAGGTCATACAGTAACACAAACTAACTAACAGATCGAGGTAGGGGTAGACCAGCAAGTCCCGGTTGTGAAAAATAAAATTACTGTTTTTGCCAAAGGAGTCTGGCGTCATTTAAGAGAGTAGAGACAACGACTTCAGTTCCCCACCGGAAAGGTCTGTCTGACACTGAAACTGATTTTTTTTCTTTCTGGTGTCTTAAATCAGTTTTGCTGCTGCCCCTGTCTTGTTGCTTTACCTCATCGTCAGACAGCTCTTTCCGACAGAAAAGCCGGTATTTTGCTTTCTTCAAAACAACCGGACTACATTGAAAAAAACGGCAATTTTCAACCCCCTTGTTCTTGGGGGTAAAATTACAGTGTTTTTCAATGGAGTCTGGTGGTTTTGACGCGAACTGAGATGGATACAGTGGCTTCACTTCCCTGACGGCAAGGTGAAATGATGAAAATATTCTAAATATAGCGTTAATTTAAACTGATTTGGTGCGTAGCTGTTTAAAATCCATTTTACTGCCGGCCCCGTCCACAGCAGTACATTACTTTGCTCCTGTGCTGGTACTCCTTTCGGTTTCTCCAAACCTTATACAACCCCACTTCTTTCCAACTATCCCTTTAACATGCATTCTACTAATTGCATCAACTGTTTATTAAAAGTAATGACATGTAGCTAAAGCGAGGACATTGTTCTGTTCATTTCTTCTTATTTTACTATTCCATCACAACTCCCTGACTCGTTCCCAAACTGGCAACACCTCCATCTTATTGAACTTCTCCTGTGAAAAAGAGGCTTTTATCTTCACACTCTCACTCTGGCTGTGTTCGTCGTCTCAAAGCTTGTCAGTGTCGGGCTCAAATAGTTTGCCGTGTGTCTGTCAGAGACTTAAAACTGCCTCTGAACAACAGTTGTCAGCCGTATGGGAATAAGAGCAAACTGCTGTTTCACGGTAGCAGTGTTTTATCTGCTACGCTCAGCTCAAACCTCCTGAGAGCTGTCTATAACATTGTGTTGTCACTGCAGGTTTGTTGCCAAAAGATTATAATGCAGCCACCTCCGAGTGTTTATGCATGAGGGATGCTAACAAATACTAAATGATGAAGAGATGTGCTGAAAAAGAATGATTGATTGTGTGATGTTTTTTATTCCGTGTCGGGCTCTGGCTCAGTCTTGTTGGCTCCTCCTGTCTTTAACAGTCAAATGTGGGCAGGTTTCCCAAACATGCCTCATTTTGAATTCAAATTTCCCGTCTGTCCGCCCTCCCCTCCAGGTTGATGCTTCCTCACCGGGCGCCCCCAGGGTCTGACTGCCGACAGCTCGCCACCTCTGTCAGCCTCTTGAACGAGCCAATCGATCGCCCCTAGCTCAACAACACCGCTCACACGGTTCCGCTGCGTCTGCCGGCGGTCCAGCCGAGCAGCCTCCGTGTTGACCCGGGCCCAGCTGCCTGGGCGGGACTGCATCACCATGGACACAGAGTCCACCTACTCGGGCTATTCCTACTACTCCGGACGCTCCCGGGGATCCCACAGGCATGGGTAAGTCTAAACCCTCCTTCAGTCTCTGCTTTCACCTGCCAAAGTCCTTTATTGAAGAGGACCTAGGTAAAGTTACACTCAAAAGGGAGTTATTCCCGCCCACAGAAGCCCCCACAGTCCCGCCTTTTCTTCCATAACGCAGTGATGTCACCAAGTAACATATTTGCACAATACCTGCCTGGTGGCCAGATTGGCAAGCTCTCAAACAAAGCTAGTTACAGCTATAGATGTATAAAGAGAAGTGGATACAGCATTGGAGGCGGGGCCCCGCTCAGTGGTGCATGAAGTCGAAACATACAAAATATTGAATTCCACAAAGGTTCCTAGGTCCGAACCTAGTTCTTGTACTTTCATGGTCTTTTTGGGGGTTAAAATGGCCCTGGAACTTAATTTAGACCCTGCTTCCTGCAGTCAAAACCATGGTGTCTTTGGGGGTTGAAATGTCCCTGGAACTTAATATAGACCCTGGTCCCTGCAGTCAAAATGCACCGAGTTTCTCAGAAGGTTCCTTGTCCTGGAGGAAAGTCCTGTACTTTCAGAAAGTATTACCCCCCTGGACCATGGTCTTTTTGGGGGTTAAAATGTCCCTGGAACTTAATTTAGGCCCTGGTCCCTGTAGCCGGAACACAGCGAGTTCCTCAAAAGGTTCTGTAGGAAATTCCCTGCAGTTGAATAAGGGCTTTAATTCTGAAATCAGGGACGCCTGAAATACTTCCTTGCACATCTGTAATGTTAAAAATGCTGGACCAAATGAGCTGGATTGGATTATATTTTGAGCTGAGATAAATATGTTAAAATCAATGCGGTTAAAGTGAATGCAATAATAACACATTATTAGTTTACTATTGCATTAACACAACTTGCGATATCAATCTTTCGGAGGGTGTAGCAGCCTCAGTTTTACAACTAGAGTAAAGATACTGGTATCATATGAAACTAAAAAACCTAAAGAATCCAGTGGTACCAATCAGGTGAGACTATCATCATAATGCTCCAAACCCGTGGTGAGGAAAAACTCTTCATTTTCAAAGGGGTACCTTGACCTCTGACCTCAAGATATGTGAATGAAAATGGGTTCTGTGACACACTGACACTGACAACTGTTGCTGCCTGATGGACTTGAGTTTGTACCAAACTGTGAACAGTACTTGTGCGGGTTTCTGGACTATATTTGTCATTGTTTTGTGGTGTTAGTTGATTTCTAATAATAAATATGTACATGCACGTGCATAAAGCAGCATATTTTATAGACTGACTGCTCAATCAGAAGGGGACTTTATCTTTATTCCCCTTCTTATCCCTGGATTTCTAAGTCCTCACCCTCCCTCCGCCCTCTGACACCACCTCTCGTGTATCTCTATCTTCCTCCCTGGCCCAGCACATGGAGCCCTCAGCTCGTGTAGGCGCATTAGTCTGTCAGCAGTGAAATGGCCGTGGTTGACGGGCCTCAGGAAGGCACCAGGAGACAGGTGCCGAAGAGGACTGGCTGACTGATGGCTCAGCGGACATGTTGAGAGCCTGAGACGGGATGAGAGGGGGCTCCTGTTCCACAACCGCCCCTCCCTCATCGCTGACGGGGCCCCCCTCTTGCTTTTCCACCATATATCTCTCCGTCGCCACTCCCACTCTTGCTGCCACCTGTTGCCGGTTAAGGAACGTTGTGTCCACTTTCCGTCACCTTCACTCTTTGTCCTCTTTCCTCTCCTTTCCCTCATCGTTCCCACCCTCGCTCATTTTTTTGCTCCCATGTGTCCGTCGTGATATGAAAGCAGCAGCTGCCCCTTTCTCTTTTGCTCTTGACCTCCCTCCTGTATCGCTTCCCCCACCACCTCCCCCTTCTTAAATGGATTCCTGGCTACTCTCCGAGGATGGGTAGGCGCAGGCGTATCACTTGTACTTGCTCGCATTCCCCAGGGCAGGAATGTGTCCTTGTAGCTCAAAGTTACGGCGAGCAAAAGTGGTCTCGCTTCGTTTGGAATCAAAGATGGGGTTGGGGGGGGGGTTCCAGCTTGGTGGGTAGTGGTGGTGGTGGGAGCTCCTATCCCCTGCTATGTCTGTTTCTGAAGCCTTTCAAGTGAGTGACAGCAAATTGGAAAGGAACATATGGGCATCCCCGCCAAGCGTCTTTTGCACTCCTCCCCTCCGACCACGACTGTGCCAAAGTCAACGGCTGGACTCTAATTTGATATTCCCTCCCAAAAAAGGAGAGAAATTGTTGCCTTTGAAACCTCTTGACATCGTCGTCTGAAGTAATCTTTTCACGCAGAGGGGCGCTGGATCGCTGTAGTCTAATTGCACTGACGCTCGGAACAGATGCCGGAACGTGGGAGCGTCGTCACGTACAAATAATCCCACATTATCACATCGTTGTTTGTATCTACGCACGTTTCAGAGGTCTGTCTTTGACATAATTTGTCAGAATATAATGGAAGAATGGAATTGGATTTTTATTACCAGAATGCAGGGTTTTTTGGAGTTGTTTCTCCCCCCTCTTGTGTCAAACAATCCTCAACTGGTATCCAAGATACTTTCACAAATAAGTCCCCTGGAAAGATGAGACAACACGCTGATGACACCAATTTCTTTATTTGTAAATTGTTCTTATTCCCATCTGACTATGTTCGATTGAAAACACTAATACACAAGAGAGACGTGTTTTCAGTAATTATGGGTATTACAGTGACGCCCATGCACTTTTGTATTATCCAGAATCCAGAGCTGCACAGTTAACTGTGAGGGATGGTGATTAATATGATTTTCAGTCACATACCGCAACCTCTGGGAAGTAACGGCCATGTTCGTTTGTTTTTCCCAAAATATTGTTTGATGCAATCAACATAAATGTAACTGCATGTTTTAAATATTTTTCTACTGGATACATTTGAAGATTTTGGTTTTAAATCAGACTGTGAATTTCATTTTTTCCACCTGCAAAAATGATTATATTGGAATAAATATTAAAATAATAATTTAAAAAGTTTTTGGATTGAGCTACTTTACTTCAGGTTTTTGCTCAAAAGTTCCCCAAAGCTTCACTCTGTCAATTTTGAGTATTACGATTATGAAATTGCAAATCTTACATTAGCAGCTGCTCATGTGGAAAATTGGTTCTTTTGATTGGTCTAACTCCAATTACAGGGCCGCACGCCGCATTCGCCTGGGACTGAACGAGTCATTTCAACTAATTCATTCACAGTTTTAACTCCATTTGGAGGTTCTCTTAAAGGAGATGGGTTTTTATACATTTTATGTAGAATTGGAAGTTGACCATAAAATGTTTTTATTCTTTGAATACTGTATTAAAATGCGTCAGGGTTTGAAATTAGCAGCATTCACTGGCCAAATGCTGCTAAAATATGCAAGTGTCGCCACCGTTTCAGGTAGAACGCCTGCACCATATTAGGAAAATCTGCTATATGCGCTATCATTGTGCAATATTGCAACGATTATACAACTTGCAATAAATAAACAAATATTGGAGTGAGCTATACTTATGTCAGCCTGGTTGTCTTTAAATTCAGAAATGGGTTAGATTTTAAATAGAACTGGGCTAAATGTTGCAGCAACCATATAAAGTCACCATATCTCACTGTAAAGAAATCTGAAATATTAAGTTTAGAGAGATTGAAAATCCAATTTATCTGTCAGCAGTATCGCCGATACCCCTTCCACCATTTTAGGCTGCATCGGAGGCGTTTCCAATATTGGTATCGGTATGTGTCACTTTTCTATGTCTGGGTCGATTCACCTGTCTCCTGATTCAGTACTATCATGATACTTGTGCTGATGCAATATGTATTGCGATTTTTAAGTATTGTGATTCAATATTGCAATTTATTCGGATTTTTGTTAACTTTTTTAACACCAGACCATGAGTGGAAAAAGTAGGATCATACACTTCTACGGACTTTTACTTTGGAAAATATCTAAATATAGTAAAAACTATATAGTTTGTGAGCATGTATGAAGTCGGAGATGTCAAATATATCAATATGTCATTGTCAGGAATTATTTATTAAATCTTTTCCAGCAATTTCCCTCACAAATTAGTGGTATTTTCTTTTTAATTTCTAAGGGAGATGTCATGTTTTATACTTATAGTGAATATAATCCAATCAATCTTATTTCCACATATATATTTTATATATAGAGTTCCCTTATTTTGAAAACTGGACATAGTCACATGTGCATCCTTCCTCTTCACTAAGTCCATTCGTTAGCTCTTACCGTTCTCTTTATCCATCCGTGATCAGCTCTGTTTGACTGTATTTAACATAAATGTCAGTATATGGTGCTCTACGGTTTTAGCGTCGGCCCGTTTGACCACGGAGACGAGAGCGGCGGCCGGCTGGACCGCGCGTTACTGCGGTGACGTTTCCTGTCCGTGACAGAGTTAGCATGCAGCTCTAGCTGTGATGTCTAGCTCTGCTTTTCCTTTGCCATCCTTTACCGGATGTGTCGTGTTTGAGGATGCAGGTTGTATCCACGCTGACCCTTTGCTGTTTTACGCTTTGTCATTTTGCGGTTTGTTTTGGTTGACGGATACGGAACGAATATGACGTCGCGTTATTCAGACTACAACTTATGAAGTTAAATCAGTTCAAATTGAACTAGAAAGTCAAAGTTCATGGCGGAGAAAACTTTGTTTTTAACAACCCAATCACACACTTCTTGATTGCTTGCCCTCCCTCCCTCCCTCCCTCCGTAACATGTTTATGGGTTTGAGATGACCCAGCTGAGCGTGTGGTTGGTCAGTTTTTATTTGGCCTCACGACTCTACCCATTTGGCCGAGGCCGAGCCTCAGATGGCTGACACGAAACTGTGCGCCACACAGGTGTGCTGGTCGCCCTGCCAGCCGCAGAGAGAACAAATTGGTCCGCAGACAGTTTGGCGTGCCACACCAGTTGGCTGTCCAATCGCCATCGCCCTCCCTCTGTCCGAGGCAGAGAATGCGACCGCGGCCACACTCATCCTCAGGTGTTCGAGGGGAACGATGCCTCCGCTGCCTAATTGGCAGGACGCTGCCCCGGCTCGCCAGGCCTCTCCGCCCTCTCGGCACCCCCTCCGACTCCCTCCCCCCCCCCCCCCACTGCTCCAGAAAGCCACACCGGTTTCATGGATCCACACTGGAAGTCAAATTCCATTAATCAAATCATAGCAGAGCGTGCCGTTGGAATACCAACGAGCCGGCTGCATGTTAATGAGGCAGGAAGAGGATGTGGGAAGGGGTGGTTGGGGGGGAAGGTGTGTGTGTTGGGAGCGAGGTCTCCACACAGTGCGATCCCGCCAGAAGCATGCTGGAGGGGGAACGAGGGGACGGATCGGGGGAGGGGAGGGGCTGCAAGACAGAGGCCGATCTGTTCAGACCACTCCCTGGCTGCCCACGGGCCTGCTCGCCGCTCTGCTTCCTGTCGGCGTGCATCCACATTTTCAAAATCCCGTCGTTAACGTGTAACTGGCATCATCTTTGCACCTTTTTTCTTGCACATTTGTAGCGTCGCCAGCAAGCTGAGAACCAGGTGTTCCTTCACCTTCTGTTCTAGACTTTCACAGTGAGTCATGTTGGCTGGGATACACAAACGGACATTACACATGCTGTGTGATGTAACATTCACATGCTGCGTGATGTACATTCACACATTACTGTAAGACACTAGTTCTGAACTTAAAATGAAGCACTCTTCATTGTAGGTTATCTCTTAAAGGGATAGTTCAGATTTTTTGAAGAGGGTTTGTATGAGATAATCAGTGGCTGACAACATATTTTAGCCACCTAAAAATAATCAATGTCATCATTAAGTGTATGCCATGTTTAGGATATTTTGGCCGGTTTACCTCACCGTGAGACCCGATGCCGTTATCTATGCTCTCACTAAAGCAGCCACCAAAAAACAGTAAATTTACCTTGCAGAACACGGGAGTTTCTGGTCTGCCTTTTCCTTGATTGCTCATTTAATTGATGTTCTTATGTTTGGTTAGTTTGGATTCACCAAAGTCATACAATAGCACAAACAAACTAATGAATCAAGGCAGCGGTAGACCGGCAACTCGAGCGTTCTCTGCGGTAAAATTACAGTTTTTTTTCAATGGAGTCTGGTGGCTTTGACGAGAGCACTGATGGATGCAACAGCCTCAGCTCCCCATCGGAAAGAGCTGTCTGACGGCAGGGTAGAGTGGTGAAAGTATTCTAAATATATAATACACTAAAACTGATATTTATTTTTTAGGTGTCTAAAATCTGCTGCTGCCCCCATCCACAGCAGTATGTTACTTTACTCCAGTGCTAGTACTACTGTCTGTTTCTCCAAACTGGGGGGCATGGAGACCACCATCTACTGTGGGTAATATACTGATTATGGATAAGTACCTCATACAACTTCACTTCAAAATACCCAGACTATACCTTTAATGCGGGTTATTGCCACTTTAATCTAGTGATGTTTCCATCTTAGATAGTTTAATTTGAAGGAGAAGAGGCCAAGAAAAATGGAAAAAACAACATAATTTTGTTCTGCAGATATGTTTTCCTCATTCTTACATCTTGGGTTTTACCTCAGATACCAAACAAATAAATGTTGATGTCGCCCCTTTAATAATTTTTGACCTAAGATTTAAGATTAGGGAGTAATTTGTTCCCAGAGTTTACTTACTTTTCTTCAGTTTGTGATACTGAATTCTCCTTCTGGTTTCCTTTTTTTTTCCCAGATTGGTTTGCATTCAAGAGCACGGGTTGTGTAGATGAAGTATTTGTTTTCCAGTATATTTCACAGTCACTGAGGTATTTGTACAGATATGAACACTTGCTGCTTTGTTTTTGGGTGTTGGCGGACCAACACTTCAAGGGAGATTTTCTTTGAAAAAATGTTTAAATTAATACAGTAAAAATGTTTGATTTTCAGCTTCTGGTGAATATAATACAATCAGTCTTATTTCCATAGATGTATTTTGTATATATAGTTCCCTTTAACACCTTATTTTGAAAACCGGACGTCGTCACACGTGTACATATTCATGGTCAGCTCCATCGGGCCGTTTGAATGTATTTAACATAAATGTCAGTATATGGGCGCTCTACAGTCGTAGCGTCGGCCCATTTGACCACGGAGATGACACCGACAGCCGGCCGGACCGCACGTTACCGCGATACGATAGCGTTTCCAGTCCGTGACGGAGTTAGCGTGCAGCTTTAGCCGTGATGTCTAGCTCTGCTTTTCCTGCAGTGTGAAACCCAAAGTGTTTCCATCCTTTACTGGATGTGTCGTGTTTAATGCGCTGGATTTAAAATAGGAGGGTGCAGTTCGTATCCACGCAGTCAATGTTTTCTACTTTCTCGCTTCAGCTTTGTTTTCTTGGAATGGATATGACATCATGTTACTACAAAAGCAGTAACTTCCTTCTACCTCCACATCAAATGAAGGAGTTATATTAATTCAGGCCTTAAAGGGGACCTATTATGATGCGTTTGTGTTTTTTTTTTTCCCCTTTCATTTTGTGTGTTATGTAGTTTTTTGTGCATGTAAAAGGTCTGCAAAGCGACAATGCCCAAAGTCCTCTCCAAAGCGAGTTACAACAGAAACACAGCTGAACTGCCTGAAACACCTGGTGGCCTGACATGGTGATGTCACCAAGTAACACATTTGCATAATACCCGGCTAGTTTGTCGGACTTTCAAACAAAGCTAGTTAGAGCGGAGCTGGAGTGGAGTCTGAAAAGTTTGTTAAAGTTGTCAAATCACAATGGAGCGGGCCAGCTGACCAATCAGAGCACACTGAAACAGCTGCAAAAATAAAGTGTTTTTTGAACATTAAAGCATGTAAACGTTTTCTAGATTTAAAAAATGCACAGGAAAAGGATAACTCCACCGGACATGATGAACCCTCAAATGCAACTTCCATCTCAAATATCTGCTTGTTTTTTTTTAATCAGTAGAGTGAATTTATCTTTTCAACACGACCTCGTGCTCCACTCCTCCCTCTATTTACTGTTGCTGTTTCCTTCCCTTTCCCCCAGAGCTGCTTATTATTCTGCTGATGGCTCTGAAGTCGGATCAGTGTGTTATGAGCCCTTCTGCTCCTCCCAGTCTCCTCCCAGTCGCCTCTCCTCTCCAATTAATAACCCCAATCAGACAGCCTTTGACTGATGATCACCCCCCGCCGGAGAAACCGTTTCTACGCTGATGATGATCGCTATAATGATAGTTAAAGTCATAATGATAGCAGTAATATATTTAAAGGCTTACATCGACCTAATCTCCTCTGGATTTATGAGGCTAGAATCTGTCAGAGAGAGGCTGCAGGCTGTTAGAAATGAGCTTTCTCTAACAGAGTCGCTCATTTGAAACAGTTGCTGCTGTGATTTTTTTTTTTTTTTTTTTTTGTGGGAAATCGTATCCACATTCAAAAGGAAGTACAAGAATAGAGGCGGAAAGCGGACTGGTTAACACCCTTTAATGAAAACACTTCAGTGCAACCGGGTTAGACTGTAACAGCTCCACCGCTGTCGGCCATACTGATTCCCCCTTTCCCCCTGCAGACAGGATATCCGGCACATTATGATTATGAATAGTTATTGTGTGAGAAAGTTGCGTTCAAGGGTCACTTGTGTTTGTCATTTATAGTTCAGCAGAATGCTGTTAATGGGCAGCTGATTTATTTTAGCTGTGTCAGACTTTCATAACCCAAATTTCTGTTATCTTAAAGATTGAGGTTAATATTTTATATAGTAAAAGACTGATACTTGATATCTAATAACCATGCAAAATATCTCAATACTTTGCTATATTGATTTTTCCCCCCACCCCTACTTCCTAGGATGTGAAACCATTTTTCCCCAGATTATCCGTCTCATGTATTACTGTCCTCACATAGGGACTAGGGATGCTAAATTCGAAAAATTTTCTTAACTGATAACCGTCTCTCGTTAACCGATTATTAGGCAAGATTTGTGCTTCGCGTGCAGCGGTGCGCCAGCAGCAGTACGTGAGCACAACGGACCGAGTCCCTAGTTCACCAGCAGGAGAGTCGCTCATGTATTACTATCATCACATAAAGACTAGGAAGAAGAAGATGCTATTTTATTAGTCCCACGAGGGAAAGTCAATTTTTTCACTCTGTTGTTAACTAATACACCGTACATCAGACCCGAACTCATACATGCATAAAAAATAAAAAAATTTTAAATTATTGAGGTTTCTCCTGACAACCCCCCCCACCAATTGGGGGTTTTTTTCCTTTCTTTGCGGGCCCCCCCCCACCCCCCACAAGTTAATTTACCCCCCCCCCCCCTCCCACTTCCCCCTCTCTTTTTTTTCCTTCTCTGGACTTATTCCTCTGACCCCCCCCCTCCCCCCCCCCCTCCCCCCACACTATTCTCCTCCCCCCCCCCCCCCCCCCAGGGATTTTTTTTTTTAAAAATTTTTTTAACCAATAACCGTCTCTCGTTAACCGATTATTAGCCAAGATTTGTGCTTCGCATGTAGCGATGCGCCAGCAGCAGTACGTGGAGCACAACAGACCGAGTCCCTAGTTCACCAGCAGGAGAGCTGCTGTAGCAGCCGCAATGTTGCGTTCACCGTCTCCAGTTCACCGTTAGCACCTGCTAGCTGCTAGCGTTGCCGATGGCTTCTTGAGTTTCCAACAGACCATGTATGTATCTGCGCCGGTTCAGACTCTTAAAGTGAGCTCTTATGGTGGACCAGCTTTACTATTTACTGTTAATGATTAATATTTCTTGTAACTGTTTAACCAATAGCGGTAATCAGTCAGTCTTTAGCATTAACCTGCTAAATGTCAGTTAAAGGTTAAACGTTAATTACTAACAACCTAATCGGGACAATCTGAGCAAATATGAGCAAAAAAGTAAATTTTACTAAAGTTACCAACTGCGGCTTTAATGTGTTTGTTCAGTTTCACCCATTAGCATCATTGCAGCTGATGTACGTGTACACTACCTTTCCCTCAGGAGATGGTGGAGACCAAACCAGAGCTAAAAGGAGAGTGAATACTGGGCTTACTGCACATCATTTGGTCAGAAACACCATATTATTGCTTATGTTGCATCCAGCACCTATTTAAAAGTTTTCACAACACAAATATAATACAGCAAACAAGGGTCATACATACCGTATTTTTCGCACTATAGGGCGCACCGGATTATAAGGTGCATTACGCGAAACAAAACGGTCAGATAAGTCAAACTTTATTTAATTCATTTAATAACTCCATAACTTCAATAACTCAACATTTTTCAGTTGTAACACATGAAATGCAAAACAATACACTCACTTTTCAGTTCATCCCCCTTCCACAAATTCATCAAATCCTTCATCAGCGCCTTATAGGGCGAAAAATACAAAACAAATAAAAGATTGATTTTTGTGAGCTTTCGCACCGCCCATAAAGGTATCAACCAATCACTTTGTGGAACAAGATAAGATAACATGATATGTAATTTTCACAGGTGAATATTTCACATTTTTATGTCGTTTATTCGTGTCGCCCCCGGTGTGTAAAGGCCTTTAAACACAATCAACATCCTGTACTTGAGTCTTAATGGAGAGAACGTTATGGAAATGAGATTTGCTACGCTTCTGTTCTCGTGTCGCTCGGACAAAAGAGGCGATTACCGTGAAGCCTAGAGACAGCAGGAAACTCAATTAGCATTTAGCAAGACAACAGCATCTGGAAACGTCCTTTGTGTTCTTCAGAAGTGCAGCTGAAAAAGAACTATGTGGCGTTTCTTTCGTTCATTGATGTCCAACATGTTTGTCCAGTAATCTCCTTTCACTATGTTCAGCATGAGATCTCTGGTGTCCGTCTGTCCAACAGCTCTCAAACACAACACCTGGGAAATACAGCTGCTGTCATACAGTAATTCAACTTTGTGTGGTCAGTTTTGCATTTCGGTGTGTGCTGTAACATACTGTATGTGCTAAGTCCGAGATGTCAGCAGCTGGAGGGGGAGGGAAACCAATGAGGGATTAACTGTTGAGATTTTCTGTGGTAATGGAGCTGCAGAGTGGGCACCGTGCCATGTGGCGATGGTGAGGCCGGGGCGCCGGACGGGCCGACCCGCCGTTCCACGCCAGGATTAGGGCTGGAAGTGCAGCAGGTCAGTGTGGCTAACCGAGCTCATGTGTTAGAGACGTTGTAGTGAGGGGGGAAGGATGTAGAGGGAGGGGTCTATGTGGGGCAGAGTTCATCGGAAATTAGACGGAGACCGAAACAAAGCTCACTTAGTAGTCTCTGCTCTCTTTGTATGTACAGTATGTTCATATACAGTATGAAACGGCGTCTCTTGCATGTTGTCTGCTAAGCTCTTTTGCTGTAAAACAGGACAAAGGAAGAAGGAAAAGGTCAAAGGTCAGAGTCATTTTAAAAGGTTACTCACTCACAATATGCTGATTAAAACAAATTCAGTCAAAATCAAAGCAGCAGAGGCTGAGATATCCTGACTTTTAGTTCCTAGTATGGGTCAAAAACATTGGAGCCTACATTTCCCATAGTGCAACCCACCGTCCGTCCCATTCTCAGGAGCTCCTGAAGTGAATCCCTTCACTTAGAAGGTCACGTGACCTCACAAAACACATTTTAGGCCTTAACTCAGGAATTCATACGCTGATTATGGCAATTTCACACAAATACAGAGGCAAACTATACAGTCCACTATGAATACATTAATAATAAGCCCAAGTCTAAGCCTTACTAAAACAGCCATGACGATCATAAGGGGGGGAAAAACCATCACGACTTTCAGTTTTTATATGAGAAATGTGTGCTCAGGGAGGCTAGAGGATTATGAATGGTGCCTTCATCATTCAGAATGCCAATTTGACGGTTAAACCGGTACAAAAATGAATTAATTCTGTCGCCCATCAAAATATTAAAAAGCAACAAGTAGGCCTAGTATTATACGATGTGATTTTATTGGGAACTGATATATTGTGACGTGATTCTTTATAATCTGGATACCTGGTTTTAGCATTTGAAACTAGTCTTTTATTCCCATTTATTATTTACGTGAATTTAATGTTCATGTATGAGTGTATGATCTATGTTCTTTGTGACTTTGGTATTTTGTGTGAGCAGCCTGGAGACAAATTTCCCTGCATGACAATAAAGTGTATTTTATCTCTAAAACGTAGGTATATAGAGCTCCGTGAGTCCGTCTTTCCGTCCGTTTGTGTGCCATACTTTAGTTTCCGGAGCTTCCAGAACTCACAAACTATTTAACTTAAGAGCTTCAGATTTGCTATTATTGTTGACAGTATGGTGTAGTTGTATATTTGGAGGTTAGAAGTCCAGGGTGCCCAAAATATTGCCCAAAATCTGAATTTTTTTTTTTTTTTTTTTTGTACTTCAATTTTGTTTCCAGAGCAGAACTAAAACTATTTAACGTAGGAGCTTCACATTTGGTATGATGGTGGAGAGTGTGGTCTAGTTGGGCTGTTTGGGGGTTAGCAGGGTCCAGGGTGCCCAAAAATATTGAAATTTTGGCCAAAAACTGATTTTTTTTTAAATTTGTATTTACTTATTTATTTTTTAAACTTCAATTTCATTTCCAGAACAGAACTGGAAATTTTGTTTTTGAAATTTTGGCCCAAAGGTGGATTTTTTTTTTTCAACTTCAGTTTAGTTTTCTGGGAAAATTATTGAAGCTTTACAATAGCTATGTTTACATGGACATAAATAATCGGAATAAAGGCCCAATCGGATTAAAAATCCTTCATGTAAACAAATCGGAAGAGGTGGTTTATTCCGATCGTTGTTCCGATCGGCGTCCTTGTACACACCCGTTCGGATCATCTCTTCCTGTTTGGTGTAAAATTGTCTCCACTGCGCATTTGTGCTACGTCAGCGTGACGCGTTTCCGCTTCCTTTGCGTCGGCGTGTCGTTTTTCGGCAAATCTCGTCTGTCGCTGAGACAACTTTCCTGCTGGAAGCATTAAGAGATCTCAGGATTGCTGAACGACATACAGACAACGCGGCGTTTGTTTACAACACAGCCGGAAGTACAGCTTCCGGTGTCCATGGAAACAGTGGATTCGGAATTTCCGATCAACCAAGGTGCAGATCGGATTGGAGAAATTTGGTGCATGTAAACATGGCTATTGTTAGAATGCCATAGTGGTGCTATAAAGTTGTTGTTTTTTTATTTTCTCTGTTATTAATTAGTAATTAATTAACTATATGGCGCTTGTATGGCGGTTGACGGTGTGGTCTGGTTGTGCATTTTGATTTGACGATTCCAGAATCGTCCCCCAAAAAACTGAATTTTCCAATTTTTATTTTGCGTCTGTTGTGAACTTATTATATAATTCTTATACCCCACTACAACAAAGCTGGGGTTACGTATGTAGTACGTATATTATGATATATTACAATAAATATATCACATATTAGTCCCTTAAGACATTTTTAAATGCTAAAATCCTCCCAAAATCTGTTTTCAGTCTCTTAAATATTAAAACTTTCTTCAATGGTAAACTAAATACCTTTGAGTTTGTTGGTCAAATAAAATAATATATTTGAAGATGCACCGTGAACTCTGGGCTCCTTGTGAATAGTAAATTGAACTTCATGTGTTCAATTTGTGTTTGCCTCTTTAAGACTTCCAGACTTGTGTACTAGTAGGTCTCTATGGCAACACTCGTACGATACTAACCACCATTTTTGCTTTCTTCTTTGTTTTGCAGGGAGCGAAGCCGGGACCGCCACAAGTCCCGCAGTAAAGACAGCCGCTCGGAAAAGTCGGTAACAATCAACACGCCGCCCGCGGAGCCGCTGCTGGGCGACTCGGCCGTTCGGGGTGAGCAGGTCCAGGTAGGGCTGAACCCAGTGGCACCACTGCACCGCCATAACGTGTTCACAAGTTGCTTTAGGGATGCCTCTAATGCATTTAGGACTGCTAGTCTGGGGTCTAAGGGATTTAGAGTACAGCAGATTCATCAGTCAAAATGAGCTGGAATGATAATTGTGTTTATCAGCCTGGGCTGGGACGGGCCATCTGGTATTTGAGGGCAAAAGCCAGAAGGGCCAGTCCACTTTTGGCGAGATCTGGGCTGTCACTTTCAGGAAATCTATCCCAGATAAACAGGATGTGGATTCAGCAGGTTGCTCCACTGGCCAACACAACCTCAGTTTTGTCTCTTTTGTTAGAAGCAAACACTGTATTTCACCACAGGGAGAGGGTCAATCCCTGATGTGGTTCAGTGCAAGGTGGCGGCTTTGCTTCAGTGGCCCCCACCTGCTGCCAAAATGGACCAGACCAAGCAAACACAGCAGCTTAGCTCAGTCAAAATTCAAACTCTACCCTCATGCTGATTTTGATGTCGAGCTCCGAAACTGGATTATGTGATGGATTATTTGATAACAGAGAAATATAAGGTAGGAAATTGTTCATCAAATAGTATTTTTCCTTTAGCGTACATTAAATAATAACTCCGATATGTCGTGTTTAGGCTGCATCGTCATGATGTGTTGGCTTGGCCATCGGTTCAAACGTGCTGTTCTTGCCAAATGTGACTCATTTTCATTTCATACAGCAGACAGCCAGGTGATTAAGTTTCTTGGAGTCAGATTAAAGGTAGAATAAATAGAAGACAGACAGAGCGGTGTTAGCTGGGCACGTTGGCATGTTAAGACGTGAAACTCCTGGTAGCACTCGAGGGATACAAGAGTTCTGGGTCCAAAACAGTCCTGGAGAAATCAGATGAGTAATCGTCAATTTGTCAGTGTATGTTTTGCGTAGTGTTGTTGAACCAAAACAATATTCATATTTATGATCTTAAATGAGATGTGCAAAGTACTCCCAAATATTGACTAGTCACCATATCTGCTGAGTTTAAAGAGGACCTTTCGTGCTTGTTTTTATTTTCAGGTGTTTACTTGTATTTTGGGTTTCTACTAGAACATGTTTATGTTTTAAAAAAATGATTAGTCAGCTGGCCTGCTCTGCTGTGATTGGTCAGCCAACCCAAACTCTTCAGACGCCGCTCCAGCTCCGCTCTAACTCCTTTTGTTCTAGGGCGTCAAGCTAGCCACTAGTGTTACTTGGTGACATCATCACGTCACAGAAGAAAGAGCGGGACTTCAAGTAAGCCGTTTTAGGGGAAGTGTTTCTCTCTTTGGGCTTTTTAACTTAAAACTTTTACATGCACTAAAGTTATATAACACTAAAGGAAAAGGGAAAAGCCCAATAGGTCCTCTTTAAATGACTAAATTATATAAAAACAAGCAAAAATGTTTCTGTCTCGTGTGTATAAATGCTGAATTGTGAAGTGTTGATGTGATGTGTGTGTGATACTTCACCCTTAAAATGACCATTTATATATCAATTCCTCACCATGTGTTACCTCGAATTCTTGTCGAAAACTTTCTCGCATCCTCAACGGTGAACAGAGACTCTAAAAACAGAGTAAATCCTTGATGAACTGAGGTAATAATATCACATACAGGTATTAATGTTACATACAGTAATAAATTATACTTCACCTGTTGTTAAACGCGGCCTCTTTTTACTTCAGTTCATCAAGGATTTACTCAGTTTTCTGACATTATCGGATTCTCCGCTCACCATGTAGACCAAAGTTGTCGTCAAGCATTCAAGGTAACATGAAGTGAGTTATTGATATACGAATGGTCCTTATACTCGTGCGATAACATAGTCAGGGTTATATAGTTGTAGTTTTACGGAGCAGAACTCTGAAAGTTTTTAACTCAGAAACTGCTTAACTTATGAACTTCGAATGGCGGGATGGTTGACAGTGTGGTCCAGTTGTGCCTTTGGGGGTTAAGGGTAAAGAGTTTTATATTTTTTTTTTTTATTTTTTTTTTTTTTTTTGTTTTTTTAACAATCCTTTTTTCTTTCGAACTTTTTATTTTTTTTTTTAGGTCTTCATTGTTTTTTTTTTTTTTCTTTTGGGGGGTATAAACTCTAGGTGTTAAATTCTTTTCCCAACATTTTTTTTTTTTCCCGGGGGAAATTTTCCGCTTTTTTATTTCCTTTTTTTGGTTTAATTTCCCGGGGTGTTTTTTTAATTTTTTTTTAATTTTTTTCTAATTTTTTTTCTTTTTTTTTTTTTTTCCCAAGCGGAATTTGAAAAACTTTTTTCCTGAGGAACTTCAAAGTTGGTGTGATGGTTGACAGTGTGGTCCAGTTGTGCCTTTTGGAGGTTAGAAGTTCAGCGGGCCTAAAAGTTTTTCAACTTCAGTTTTGTTTACAAGGCAAAATATAGTGTCTTCGCAATATGATCTGGTTGTCATTCTGAGGTTACAATTCCAGGGTGGTGCTATGAAGTTATTTTTATTTTCTCTCAAAAAAATGCTTCATTTCCACAGTGAAAACTATTTTTCTTGTGCCCTTGAAAGTCGGTATGACGGTTGACAGTGTTCTGGGAGCAGGGCCGAGCCATGTAGTGAATTATTACTTCAAGCAACCACAGTATCGCCGCACGCCGCTGACGTCTTTACTGTAAAGGTTGCAGCTGTTGAGCTGTCGTCCCTCCTGCCTGACACACATGCTGCCTGTCTGTCAGGCTTTCAGATAACTAAGAGTTTCATGGGATTTTGATGAGCAGTTCGTCTGCAGTTCTTCTTCCAGCTTTCAAAGCGGGAGATTTCAGCACACAAGCAGCCGTCGCTCACCCAAGACCGACCCGCTCTTTTAGCCAAACAACTGTCTGGCACGGCGGCCCTCGTCAAGCGTTCGGCTTAACCCGCCTCTGAGGGGAAAAGATGACAAACGCACCCCGACGCTCCCAGCGTTCACCAGCGTTTACTGACCTACTTGGCGCTCACTTTCCCTTGTGGCAAGACTCGTTAGCAGCGCCGGCGTACTGTTTCTTTGTGTGTCTAATTTTAACACATGACAGGATTTGCCACAGAGCACAGCCACCCTTAGTTTTTTGCTCTTCATGTCTTATTCATGCCGCGGCCTGCAGTGGTGCTGCTGACAGGGCGGGGAGTGTTTGGCTTTAGTTTGAGTAATCAGGGCTGATTGCGCTGAGAGACGAGCACAAATCCCTGTGTGTGCTTTGTACGTCGTTCTGTCACATATGCACATACGTAACGTGCAGCGTACGCCGCTGCTGGGACTTAATCAGAGTCCTGGCTGACTGAGCCACATCGATCCGGGCTGGGATGGCCTCTCTATCCAGCACTAAAGGATCTCATGGCTGTGATGTGTCTCAAGCCTCAGTACAGGAAGTATAAAGTAAGAGGGGTCGCTTTCCATGGAAATGTGTCACGACACGCGACTAGAGATTTGAGATTAACACCAGACCAGCCAGACAGCCTGCTGTTGAGAGATGGTGTTTGTATTTGTACATTTTCTTCACTTGGCAACAAGCGTTCGCAAGTTGCAGACGACATGTCGGATAGGGCTCTGATTGCGATTATTTTGACTGACTGTGGTGTGATTTGCTATATTAGAGGAAATCATAATTTTTCTGCATTTTCAAAGATGTTTTGTTCATCCTGTAGAATATGATGTGGCGAGCAGGACATATCTGCAGCACCGCAGTATTTAATTTAAAATGTTATTTTTGACACATATTTCATCTTAACATCTTAACAAATACTGCAATTTTAATACAATTTAGATTAATTGCACTGCCCTAATATCAAAGCAACTGTGAGCCATATTCATTGAACATTTAGGGTAAGAGGTCGACCGATTAATCGGTTGGATGATTAATCGGGCCGATTTTTTGACTTTTTTCATAATCGGCATCGGCCGATGTCTGTAAATTTCTCAGCTGTGGGACTAATAAAGGAATATCTTATCTTGATTACCTGTTTAATGTATTCAATATTTAGACTATACGTTAATTTTATTTAAAATATATAAGTGCACTGCAGTGCAGACACAAAATGTAGATTGGAGAGACAAACCTTAGGTGTTGTTCAATAAATGTTTACTGAAGTTGGGACATTTTGTGTATTATTTGTTATTTTTAAGCTGTAATATTTTATCAAAAGGAGGAAAAAAAAAAAAAGAAAATCAGCCAAACGTATCTGCCCCCCAAAAAATCAGCGTCATATATCGGCCATAAAAAATCCTTATTGGTCAACCTCTATTAAGAGTGATAACGTTTATTCTCTTTAGCGCCTTATTTATGCTACATATGAAGCTGGTTAGCTTAGCTTAGCATCATGTGAAGCAGGAGGAAACAAAATTTTAAAAAATCCCATGTTACACGCTGGGGTGTGACAAATAAATTACACAAAGGCATTTCCAATACTGGTATCGGATAGGGATGCTAAAAATGAACTGTTTAACCATTAACCGACATTAATAATTTTAACCGATTAATGCTATTGGTTAAAAGGTAAAATTAAATGTTAATAATTAATTAGAAATCTGTGCAAAACACAGAGGAGTAGTGTGTTACTTAAAGGAAGAAAGCTGGTCCCCCTTAAAAGCCCACCTTAAGAGAGTCTGACCCGGAGTCACTGATACAGGAAGTTGGTTCCAGCCTATAGCTGTGGTTGTTGCCTCATAGTATTTATTCACTGATAATAAACTGTACACACACTGTCTGCTGCACCTCCGTTCACAGCTATAACGTCGCAGACAAACCCACGCTCACTGCCACCACACACAAGTGGTCTGCCGGAAACTCGCTAAAGTTACACCGTGCTGACAGCGTATGTGTGTGACAACAATGGCAAGAAACCAACAGCAGCACTACAGCTGCTAACTCAGCACAAACACACAACACGGTTTGTCGCTAAACTTGTGCTGGGTGGCAGAGTATCGTTATTCCGTTACAGCTGACAACCTGCTAAATGATAAGGTGGTGGTGGTGGACTTGGAAAATCGCTGTATGTGTCTGATAATACACATAGCGTCGTAGCTGCTAACGCTCCCGGACGGGTGAACAAGGGACACTAATTTTGTCGGTTAATAGCCAGTTAACAAGGATTCGCTATCAGTTAATTATTTTTTCAAAATTAGCATACCTAATATCAGAACGACTCTAGTTTCCAGTCCTTATGCTAAGCTAGGCTAACCAGCTTCATATTTTGTGTACAGACAACAACAATAACTCTGTAAATAAGTATATTTCCAAAAATGTTAAACAATTTTTAGCTAGTGTATAAACTGCAAAGCATTTCCTATAAAAACAACATTTTTTTTGTGTGGAATTTCATTATTTTTGCGCCTCACGAAGACCAACTCTACCCATGTTTGGTATTTAAAATGGGATTTCATCACTGCTTGTGAACGAGGTTTATCATACACCTCTAAGATTGCTTGATATGTTCGAACAGAACACTTCCAGCAGGTTGCTCCGATTTCAGGAGGCAGGTCAGAGCTCCAGGCTAATATGCTAATACGTAGATGTGAAAACTACACTTCAAGTGCTTGTTCAGCAGTAAAATCTTGAACGAGTGGTATCAGCAGATGTCTGAGGCAAGTCCGCCTCTGCTGTACTTTGCTGACTGGGTGTTTGGAAAGTACAATGGAGGTGAGTATAGCCTGGACTTCTATAGGGAACTGACACTAAATAATGTGAGTAATTGGGTCAGTTTATCCTGCTGTTATTGTTGTATGTAACTTGATATTGGAGTGGATAGTGAACGGTGGATTGGAGTAGCTTAGGTCAGTGCAGCATGGCAGCTTTGCAGCTTAGGAGTGTGATGTGAAGTGGTATTGTATGAGGTGTCAAACATGAGAAATGTGATATGTTTAAACCATAAAGCATTCTTTGAGAATTAGCGCCTTCATATCCCAACAAGTGGAGGGAGAAAGAAGAGCAGGGTTTATTATTAGATGTGTATGAGCAGTTTGGGGAGGTTTTGACCCTGCGTTCGTCAGTTTTTATGTTTGTTTGTGCAGGTGCTTTCTGACAAGGAGGTAGTGAACGCCAGTTTGGCTCAAAATGCACTTCAACCTGTCTGATTTGCATGGCCTGTGATTACACAACCTTTGTTCAAGGGTTCAATTCAAGACTTTTAATGGCTTACGATATTGTCACACAGAGTTTTTGTTAAGTGGCGTCCTCTGTCATCTTTCCTCTAGCAGTACTCACCACAAACAATTCGTATATATCCCACAAAATCAATTCGTATGTAATCGCAAAACAGGACGTTTAAAGAATGGCAAATGCCATTTTTGTGTCCCGTGTGAAACCAGAAGTCAACGTTGATGCATTTGTCACGTAATTTCCACCTTTAAGTTATGGTTTCTCCGGAGTTATTTAAACCAAAACCACAATCTTTTCCTAAACCTACCTAAGTAGTGCTGCTGCCGTCACGTAACTTCTTTTCTTAAGGTACAGCACTTACAGAGTTCTTTTAACCCAAACCACAATTTTTTCCTCAACATAAGCAGTTTTGTTGCCTCAACCTAACCAAATTGATCTTTTCCTAAAACTAAGTAGTTATGTTGCCATCATTTAACTTCTGTTCCTAAGTTATGGCGCTTATTTTTACCCAAACCTTAATCTTTTCCTGAACTAGTAGTGTTATTGCCTAAACCTAAGTAGTTCTGTTGCTATCATGTAACTTCCGTACTTAAGTTACACTACTTACAGAGTTCTTTTAACCCAAACCACGATTTTTGCCTAAACCTAAGCAGTTTTGTTGCCTCAACCTAAACAAATCTTGAACTTTTCCTAAAACTAAGTAATTATGTTGCCATCATTTAACTTCTGTTCTTAAGTTACGGCACTTCTGGAGTTATTTTTACCTAAACCTCAATATTTTCCTGAACTAAGTAGTTTTGTTGCCTAAACCTAAGTCGTTATTTTGCCATCATGTAACTTCCATTCTTAAGTTATTGCACTTGCACCAGAATTATTTTTACCCAAACTGCATTTTTTCCTAAACCTAAAACTAAGTAGTTCTGTTGTTATCAGGTAACTTCCGTACTTAAGTTACGCCACTTACAGAGTTATTTTAACCCAAACCACGATCATTTCCTAAACCTAACCAAGTTGTTTTCTGTGAAGACAAGTTTATTTTGAGAGGACAGTTTGTATATAAGGAGCGGAAATGTGGAAACGTGTCACATGTTGCTGGACATTTGTAGGAAAATGCACAACAATAACTTTTTTGTAAGATTAAATTTGAATTTCGAATTCAACGTAACTCAAATTGAATTTGAGTTACGTTGCCACAGACAACATACTGACGCTGTTTCCAACAGCATTGAAGTGGTGACTAAACAGTAGAGTAAAAGAAAGCTTTTGTTGTGCTTTAATTGCAATGTTTGCCAAGTTAAACAAAAATTTAAACTAGCCAGTTCTTCGACGTCGCACCTTTCTCTTCTTCCCCATCTTCCCTCCAGTCCCCTACCTAACGCCCCTCCACCTCCTCCACCTTCCTCTCGTCCTCCCTGCAGCTTGATTAACCCCATTAAACCCAGCTGCTTTGTTATCTCAGCTGCTCGCTCACTCCAGTTGGACCTCGGTATGCTAACAGCGGCACCGTTTGTGGCATTCCCCGGCACACTGCGGCGCAGGTAGCTCCGATACCCCCGACTCGGCCGGGCGCTCGGGCAGCGATGTCGGGCTCCGGGAAGAAGCGGAGCTCTTGCGTTCATGTTTGGCATCTCTTCCCTGCGGTGAGTGCTTCCTGGCTGTGGGAGACGGGATCCCGTGGAGCTTCACGGTTATCCAGTGCTTTGTGTTTGTGTCGGCGCTTGTCGTAAGCTGAGTGCCACAGCCAGGCGACAAGCTCTGTGGGTGGGCAAAGCCGGAGAGAGAGGATGACACTCTAAACACTTTCCCATGGTAGAGTTGATTAAGGCGTTTTTTGGGGGGGCCGAATTTTTTCAACAAATGGATGTTGGGCTTTGTGGTCGTTGCTTTAACCCACCTGGGAACCCAGTGGAGAAGGTTAATAGCACTAAGAGATGAACTTTGTGGCTGAAGACTCATGGTAAGGTCAGCACAAACTGAAGAATTACTTCCTGATTTCTGGTTTTACTTTAGGGCAGTTTTTATAGTATATCCTATATGACATTGTGATTTGAAAATATCATTACGGCATGTAATGGCACTGCCAAATCTGTGCATCATTTGCTTGTCTTTACAAAATATATGGTTCTAGAGGCTTGGAGACGTAGATGGCATAGTTTATGAATTACTGCAATTATTATTGTCAAAGACCAAACCCAACAATATCTTAATACTTATACCAAATCTTTAATTTCTAAATCTGGTACAAATATGTACTTTGATGTTTTGTTAAAGGGTGAGTCCATTATTTTTGTTATTATATCATTGGTGGTGTTCTTTATGTATTCAAATTCAAACATTCAAATTATGTGTTTTTAGCATCAAAATGTTATTTTCCCGAACCCTTATTAAAGGTTTTAGACGTCAGGGAGGCGAAGCAGTGTACTGCTGTGAACACCACGTCAGTCTGGATCCCAAAGTGTGAATTTCTCCACTGTGAGACTAATAAAGGAATATCTTATCTTATCTTAAAGTCACACAGTAACACAAATAACTGTAGCAGTAGACCAGCGACTCCCCTGTTCTTCCAGGTAAAATGACTGTTTTTGTGAATGCAGATAATTAAACTTTGTTAAATTATCATATAGTTAACAAACAACTAAATGATAATTAATGTTTACTGTTATTATTATTATCATATTTATTATTACTGTTATTTTATCATCAGTTTGTGTAATATGAAGTTTATTATTTCTATATTGTTACATTACATTCTGATTATTAAACTATATTATAACTATTGGTTAATAACATCTTAATCATTAACAAATATATAGTATATAAAATGTTGTTTGCAGCAATAAACTGCTAAAATAGCAGAAATTATAGCATTACTAATAATTAGTAAAATTATAATATTTCGTTGTTAACAGTAAGAAAAACTACAAGTTTAAATGATGTTTATTACAAAGTTTTACCAGCCTTTCAGTTATTTCCAAACTTAGCACAGCTAACTAGGTTAGCGCTAGCGTTACATAAACATATTCATAACCTTATTGATTAGCTTAGGTCCCCTGCATTGCTGCTTTTTGCTAACAGCTGAGTTTCCATTTGAAAAAACAGACTATAATGCAGATGGATCTGTCTTTTAAATAATATGAATTTGGCGAAAATGTGTCAAGCATTCAAGGTAACATGAGGTGAGTAACTGATATACAAACGGTCATTATAAATTTCTCCACTGTGGGACTAATAAAGGAATATCTTATCTTATCTTATCATTATATCCCCATGACAACGGGGTTATATAGCGCTCAGCTTGTCTGTCCTGTCCGCTGTCTCTTCCAGACCAGAACTCGAAAACTTTTTAAATTGCTCGACTTATGAACGTCAAATCTGGTTTGATGGAGCATCATCAGGCTCGTTTCTGGAGCGTTACTCAAAAAATGTTAACTTATGAACTGCAAAGAAATAAGGAGGAAGGACACCAGGGCACGAGTTACTCAAGAGGGAATCATGCATTTGTTGGGGACTATTTTCAGCTGCGGATTAATCCACATTTGGCGTTCTTAGTGAGTATTAATAACAGCAGGAAGTTGTATGAGGGCGTGTGTGTTCATGGTATTGAAGGAGCATCCTCACAGTCCTCCGGTGTGGCTCGTTAATGTATTTTAATGGCGCTCTACGGCACAGAGGAAGAAGATGTAGTGTCTACTGTTGATCGGTTTCGGATCAGGTTTTCTCTTACCTTCCCTACATGCACACCCATGCAGCCTGGCCTGGCCTCGCCACGGTGCTCACTGGGTCAGAAACGATGCTCGGAGAGTGGTGCTGAGAAGGAGAGAGGAAGCCTTGAGGGGAAGACTGATAAAAGGAAGGGAGGAAGGAGAGAGAGTGAAGAGGAGGATGGGAGAAACGCATCTTTTAGAGTAAAGCGATAGCACCCGATTGTTGTTTACTCTCTGGACTCGGTTATTTATTTACTGTATTCTTCCTCATTCTCAATCTCTCCATCCATCCTTTTAACCGCCCTCCATCCCTGCTGCTGTCAGGACATCCCATGTGATTGTCTCATCACTCTCTCCTACGCTCCCTCGCTCTCTGCCTTTCTCCGTAAAGCCCCTTACATTATGTGGCAAGTGAGCACACAGTCCCATACGATAGCTCCTGAGGCATGATGGGAGAGATTTCTATATAAAGACGGATAAAGCGGGGCCGGGCTGCAGATCGGGAGAGAGGTCAGACACACACTCCGGGATGGGAAGCGGCGGCTGAGCGCAGAGGCGATGTTCGAGCGAGCCGGACGGAGGTAAAGTTTGAGGATTTTCCGCGATGCAGTCGCCAACGGTGATGGAGGCGGGGGATGAAGTGTTGCAGGTGCTTGAGGTCTGCGAGACTGTAGAGGAGATTAAGGAAGTGATTGTCACCACCATAGAAGAAGACTCTAGTACTAACACACCTCCAGTGGCCAGCTCTGGACCGGGGACTAAACCGAGCCAGGTAAGACAGGGATGCCCAACATGCTTCCTGACGTCTCAGTGACTGTTAATCCAGTGAGGATGTCTAGTTTTAATGCTCGCTGTAGCTGGGTGTCCAGTTCTTAAACAGGTTGTATGACCCGGGATGCAGGCCTTAAACTCTACTTTATATGGTTATAGCCGTTCTGTACAGAATATAGTATATATGCGTGATGGAGCTTGTGGTCAGGATGAAGAATATGTTACCTGAAGCAATAGTTAATAATGGATTTGAACATTTAATAGGATGGTATGTATCAGTGGTACAAACAGCAAGAGTAAAGCTGGCATTGATTTTGTAGCTCGATCACACAGGAAGGCGTATAAATAGCACGACGTTAAACACAAATTCTGTGTCATTTTATAGTTTTCGCATTTCATTTGTATGTCATGCAACAATATTACGGCAACATCCGCAGTTAGGTTTATGCAACAAAACCACTCATTTAGGTTTAGGCACAAAGCCACTTTGTTAGGTTTAGGAAAACATGGTTAATCATGGTAAGGCTTAGAAGTAAGTCCAATACATATGGAAACAACATAACAGAAGTATGGAAAACACTGACAAACATCACTAAAAAACATGTCAGACGTCACTAAAAAACATGTCAAAGACATCACTAAAAACATGTTACAAACGTCATTTATGAAACTAACAAAAAGTGATGAACGTTACTAACAACTAAAAAAACACTTGACAAACATCACTAATGTGACTAAAAACTGTGACAAACATAACTAACAACACGTAACAAATGTCGCTAATGTAGCTAAGAAAAATGTGACAAACATCACTAACATAACTAAAACACGTGACAAACACTTGACAGATGTCACTAATGTAACTCAAAAACGTGACAAACACTTTACAAATGTTACTAACGTAACCAAAAAAAATGTGACAGACTTGACAGATGTCACTGATGTAACTAAAACAAGTGTTACAGATGTCACTAACTTAACGAAAAAAACGTGACAAAGACTTTACAAATGTCACTAACGTAACCAAAAAAAAAATGTGACAAAGACTTGACAGATGTCACTAATGTAACTAAAGAAATGTGTCACAAACGTCACTAACGTAACCAAAACAAAAATGTGACAGACTTGACAGTTGTCACTAATGTAACTAAAAAAAAGTTACAAATGTCACTAACTTAACTACAAAAATGTGACGAACACTTTACAAATGTAACCACTTTACAAACGTAACCAAAAAAAATGTGACAAAGACTTGACAAATGTCACTAACGTAACTAAAAAAACGTGACAAACACTTCACAAACGACACTAACGTAACCAAAACAAAAATGTGACAGACTTGACAAATGTTACTAATGTAACTGAAAAAACGTCACTTGCGTAAACATGTCAAACGTTAATAACGTAACTAAAAAACGTGACAAATGTCACTAACAACAAATAATGTGAGGAACGTGACTAATGTCACTAACAACTACAAAAACATGACACTAACTTAACTAAAAATGTGACAAAGTCACTAATGTAACTAAAAAAAACGTGACAAACACTGTAGTCTGGAACACCGGCCTCTTGCTTGAAAGTCCTGTGTTTGTTGGACCCATTGACCTCCCCTCCTACCCACCAAGCAGTCTTTCTCATTTTTTGCTCTATGCCACTAGCTCTGAGTGTAGCATATTTACGTGGCGTTCAAATGACGCTAAAACACTAAATGCCGTGCACGTTACTGTGTCATTCATACGCCTTTTTCTTTCTCTTTATTATATGATTTCTCTGATGTACCTGCAGCAGAGTTTCTTTCATGCTCTGGTTCTTTTTGTCTCCTTTTTAGCCAGTTTACTGTTATTTTATCCATACTTATTAATTCCTGTTATGTTAGTTTGTTGTTAATTTCACCTTAAATGAAGCTGTAAGGATTAGTTGCTTACTTATTTACTAGTCAACGACGTCACCTTGTATTCCAATGGCATTTTTTTAAATGGTGGACTGCTCTTAAAAAGTGAAGTAAGTCAGATGTCTTTAGATCACTTATTGTGTACTTCTACCAGGTTAGCCCAGGTTTCTGCACCAGCTCTCAGTCTAATACTGCATAATCGTTACACCGCTTTCTGGGTTTTGCTAAATTGGAAGTTCTCTATTCCTCTCATGGCTACTTGACATTGCTGCGAATAATCCATCCATCAACCATACTGCAATTTCCCTCTTCACCAAGTCCTGCTCAGCTGTCAGCCTCCCACTGTCTCACCGTCACTCCTCTATCCTGCGAATTAGACCAGGAAACTTTTTGAAGTGCTTCCCTTTCCTTGTCCTGACAAGTTCTTGGCAGCTTCGTACGCCGTCCCCCGTTTGAACAAAGGTGCTTTTAAATGGCCGAGGAGCTCTCTGGGAATGCATGTTGCTATATTTTACTCCGACGCACACCTCGCCTCCCAGGAGTGAGTAGAGTGCACTTGTTCCTGCGCTGAGCGAGGGGCTTTGTTTGCAGACCACTTATAGCTGAACAACAGAAAACAGGCTTTTAGTGGATATTTGATTTACTGTGAGAGACAATAGCTGTTATTTATATTCTGGTGGGGAAAGAATGCAGAAAATACTCTACTGAAAGCTTTGTGAATGCACACTGGCTCACATGGCATGTTAGTGTAAGTAGCCAGTGGGCTATACAGTATATACCTGCTCAACGTATCCGCGTACAACAGTTTGTATGATAGCTTACAAAAACATTATTCCTCCTCTTTCGTAATTTTCCTGTCAATGTCCAGCAATACTTGTCAATTTTTGCTAGTTATATGCAAACAGTTTTTTCAATATAAACTTCCATCTTCACAAGAAACAGCTTCCTTAGGTTTAAGCAACAAAAGTACTTACTGTAGTTAAATTAGGCAACAAAAGTGCTTATTTAGATTTAGGCAACAAAACAACTTCGGTAGGTATGGGTAACAAAACTGCTTAGGTTCAGAAAAATATTAGGTTTAGGCAACAAACATTCTTAGTTAGTTATAGGTAACAAAAACTACTTAGGTTTAGAAAAAGATCAACTTGTTAGGTTTCGGCAACCAAACTACTTAGCTAGGTTTAGGAAAAGATTGTGGTTTGGCATTACTTCCTGCTCATTATATGCATACAGTCTTTTCAAAATAAACTTACGTATTCAGGTCATTTTTAGGTTTAAGCAACAAAAGTACTTACTGTAGTTAAATCAGGCAACAAAAGTACTTAGTTAGATTTAGGCAACAAAACAACTTAGTTAGGTTTAGGTAACAAAACTGCTTAGGTTCAGAAAAAAATTTTTTAGGTTTAGGCATCAAATATTCTTAGTTAGGTCTGGGTAACAAAAACTACTTTTAGAAAAAGATCAACTTGTTAGGTTTCGGCAACCAAACTACTTAGCTAGGTTCAGGAAAAGATTGTGGTGTGGCATTACTTCCTGCTCATTATATGCATACAGTCTTTTCAAAATAAACTTGTACTTAGTTAAGTTTAGGCAACAACAGTACTTAGTTAGGTTTAGGCAGCAAAACCACAAAGTTAGGTTCAGGCAACAAAAAACGCTTAGTTAGGTTCAGGCAACAAAAATACTTTGTTAGGTTTTGGCAACAAAACTTCTTCGTTAGGTTTAGGTAACAAAACTACTCAGCTAGGTCCAGGAAAAGATTGTGGTCTGGCTTAAGATAACGTTATTTTCTTCTCATTACATGAATACAGTCTTTTCAAAATAAACTTACATCTTCCGGTTGTCTTTAGGTTTAAGCAAGAAAAGCATTGCTTAAGTTTAGGCAACAAAAGTACTTAGCTACGTTTAAGCAACAAAACCACTTAGGTTTAGGCAAAAAAACTACTTAGTTAGATTTAGGCAGCAAAACTACTATGCTAGGTTTAGGCAACAAAACTTTTCAGTTCGATTTTGGGAAATGATCTTTATTTGCTGGCAAACGTTATTTCTCTTTTCAGCTTTGACAACGGCAGCTCAGACCAGATCCACACCTTCTCGCTTTTCACAATAAAAGCAAAACATCTAATATTTGTAGGAGAGTATTTCACAATTTAGTGTCGTTGGTTTGTCACGCCCCCGGTGTGTAAAGGCCTTTATACTGGTTATTATAAATCTAAAGAATTTCTTCAGGTCAGTAAGCCTTTGTGCAAAATATTCAACTTCCTCTGATTATAATCATACATTTTTTTTCACAATAATAACACATTCATGGAAATTTGTTTTGACGGCAGTAATCTCTTTAAGGCATTTACGATTTTTTAATTGACCTTAAAAATTGAAATTTGCTGTTTGATCTGTCATGGTAGTAGTGGGTTCAGTTTTAAAGCTAGAGTGAAGATACTGGTATCATATGAAACTAGGAAACGTAGGGAACCCATTGGTACCAACCATAGTTTGGTTGTGAAAGAGTCTCAATAATTCTCCAATGGTACATTCAATTTTGGTGAGAAAAGGGGTCTAAAATCTGCGCTGCATTTAACTCACATAGCCTGAGCCCTGGTCGGTTTGACTCTCATAATGACCATTTCATGTCATTATAAATGTCATTTATATTTATTTTAGACGGAGAAAGGTACCATGTTCATTCATGGAGCCCTGCAAGTTACTGCATGTAATACAACACTGTCCTGCACATATTTCAGAATAAAAGCCTGGTGTTAACAAATGAAGGAGTTCTGCCCACAGAAAAAAAACGCTTGAGGGATTTTATTTTGAAATGAAAGCAGGAAGTGTTGATTTAAAAATACATCTATATATAGGCGGGACCTCAAATCTCCAGAAGAGACGTGCATATTGCGTGGCGGTGTGGAAGCTCTAACCCGTTACCATGGATGCCAAAATGAAAAACAACAGGTAACGCAGCCGCCATGGTCCTCGTCCTCCTCACCTCGTCCACTGTGTGTGAGCCTCTCTGGGAAATTAACTCAACGTAACCATGGATACCTTTAGCAACATCTAGCTGGCTAGCTCGTCATGTCTCAGTCCAAACTGTACACACTAATAGTAAGTAGTAAGGAGTAGTGGGAATCAAACCCTGAATTAAAAAAAAAAGTCCTAAGTCACTCCTGCATCTTTGAAAAATGCTGGTAAATGCACTAAAACTTTGTTTTTTCATCCAAAAGTTTGACAAAGTTTAGTTTTTAATGACCTGTTTCATGTATTGGCTAATTAGTTTATACATAATTTTTATTTAAAATATATAAGTACACTGCAGTGCAGACACAAAATATAGATAGGAGAGACCATAGGAGTTTACTGAAGTTGAGAAATGTTATTATTAAGCCGTTATATTTTATCAGATGGAGGGGAAAAAAGAAAATTAGCCAAACAAATCAGCCCCATATTGGTCGACCTCTACCCTTGACCTCTGACCAGCTGAAACTGTCATACAACTGACCAAAAACGCCGTAAAGGCCTGTTGAGCGAGGACCTCTACCATCAAGAAATCCCTCTGATCCCATCCAGCAGTCCTGTAATGCAGTACGACGCATCCAAACAAGTGCCTGTGTGCAGTTCAAATGTCATGCCGGGTGTGTTTAAAGATCAGCAGCCGCCGTATCGCATTGCAGCACTTCAGTTTCCCGCCTGGCTAACCTTTCATCAAAGAAATACCTTGATGGCACATTCTGCCTCTTATCAAACCGCCATGCTTTCCGCTCGAGCGTCGTTAATGATGCCGGATCTTTCCCCGGGTGGGCGTGATGGAGAAAGTGAGTTGGCTGCACATGTCGCTGTTACGGACGCTTGCCTTAGTGCTAGATTACAGCCCTTTTTAGATGCACTATTTCTTCTCTACTTTGGTTTCCGACCTATATGCTCTCCTCAGTTTTGCAGGTGGCTCAACAAATTGCCAGTGTTCATTCACAGAGACATATTAAAGGTATAGTTTGACGTTTTGGGAAATATGCTTATTCCTTTAGATACCACTCATGTCTGTATGCTACATGTGAAGCTAGAGCCAGGAGACGTTAGCTTAGCTTAGCATTAAGACTGGAAGTAGTAGCAGAAGTAACATTAACATCTTTACGACTGACTGTATAGAGTTATTCTTTATTTCTTCTATATTTTTTATATTTAGTGTGATTTATTTAGACCCCCAGCTAATTGTTGGTCAGGTGTATTATATAGCATTATACAGTATTACATTATGTTATATTGTGTATTGTCATGTATTTTGTATTATATTATTATACCACATATCTATATATCTATTTCTACCTATATTATATTATATATATCATACATACATATCATATTATGTTATACAACATTACATTATATACTATATGATTATATCATATCCTTATTTTATTGTTATTATAGTGTATAATGTTTAATTTTCTTAGAATTAGATTATAATAAGATTCTCTGTATATACTTCACACTTTAGTATAGATGTGTATATTCTCTATTTTATGTGTATGTAAGTATGAACTCGAATCAAGTCACAAATTCGATGAATTTAGACTCGACTTGACAAAATCAAAAGACGCCGGTGACTCGTGACTTCATTTGGACTTTTAACTTGAAAATGCTTGATACCTTCCCCCAAGTGCAAAGTATTAAGAAGCATGTTATTGAAAATGTTTGACACATATTAATTTCCTGAATCAACCATTAACGCTATTCATTGCCAGCAAATCAACACTTAATTCCCCCAGATCTTTATATATTAGTTCAGCTGTTCAGTTAAAGTTCAGTTTAACAGCTTTTGTGATTTTTGTACATTTAAAACATATTTTTATTAGGGAATTTTGCATTGTTGTTAAGTGATAAAACATTGAATAGTTAATGCGACTATTCATGATGTCTAAAAACATATACTATAGTATATTTCCCTGGTATTAACCGTTGCAGGCGCTGCCTAGTAGTAACGTTACTACTGGTAAAACATGTCGTCAGGGTCATGCTACAGTTTTCAAATTAATCCCATTGGTTTTTGAACAATATTGCTTGCAATGCACATCCCTAATTATTACTAAGCTATTAAAAGGTTTTACATTACATACACAGGGCTGCACGGTGGCGCAGTGGTTAGTGCTGTTGCCTCACAGCAAGAGGGTCGACTGTTATCAGGCCATTAAATAGGCAATATCGGCCACCTTGGATGTGGGTCAGTAGGGGCCTACTGCACCTACTACGCTGTAAAAGTGAAAGCAAAACTGGGACCCGATTAAAATATTTAATCAATATTAATCGCATGATTGTCCATAGTTAGTTAATCGCAAATTAATCACATTTTTGGGGGTTGAAAATGTACCCTTTAAGGTACAAGATTTTTGGATTTGTCAAGTATTTAATACTCTTATCAACATGGGCGTGGGCAAAGGGTGGGGTCTTGAGGTGGTGCAGTGGTTAGCACTCTCGCCTCACAGCAAGAGGGTCGCAGGTTCGATTCCGGCTTGGGACTCCACTGTGTGGAGTTTGCATGTTCTCTCCGTGTAAGCGTGGGTTTTCTCCGGGTACTCCGGCTTCCTCCCACAGTCCAAAGACATGCTGTTTAGGTAAATTGATGACTCTAAATTGCCCGTAGGTGTGGATGTGAGTGTGAATGATTGTCTGTCTATATGTTGTCTGTCTCTATGTGCCGTGCGATGGACTGGCGACCTGTCCAGGGTGAACCCCGCCTTCGCCCAATGCCAGCTGGGATCGGCTCCAGCCCCCCCACGACCCCTAACGGGATAAGCGGTTGACGATGGATGGATGGACATTACATAAACAGAGTGCATTAGGATTTATTTAGGATTCGAAACACAAAGTTTAGGAATTGACTTGGAACTTGTCAGACTTGACTTGGGTCTTCACTCAGAACTTGTAAATGCTGACTAGGGACGGAATATGTCGGTCTTGACATGAGACTTGACTCTGGACTTGTCAGTTTTTCCTTGGGACTTGTTAATCTTGACTCTGGACTTTTCAGTCTTGACATGAGACGTCACTTGGGACTTGTCAGTCTTGTCTTTGAACTTGACGTCGGACCTGGAATTTGAGTGCAAAGACTTGAGTTGCTCCCATCTCTGCTAATTTGCAAGTTGAAGCCAAGACATGTTAATTAGCGAGCTTTAGAGGTGTTGGTATGTACTGATATCCCGCCATTGTCCCAGATCTTCTCTTCTCCGAGTGGTATGTGAGAAGACGTCATATCGGATGTTTCATCTGTTTAGCCTCCGCTGGAGCGCCTCAGCTCCTCCCAGAGCAGAGGAATAGCTTGTAAAACCTTGTCTGGGTTGAATAAATCATGTAGACGGAGGACAAGAGGAGACCCGACAGGTGTTTACCGGAGTATATTCATGACGCATATGTAGTTGGTCGGTGTGTGGTAATCCTCTCCGGCCCTTGAACCCAGGCCAGTGGCCTTACTTTCAACCCGTCTGTGGATCAGCGCCTCTCCTCTAATTGGCCGTTGTGTTATTTTTTCTCTCTGTTCCCTCTCTCCATCTCTGTTTCACCTATTTTCACGTGATGAATGGGACTGGGCCTCCTGCGAGGCTGCTGGTACTGAACTGTGGTGGTTGCTTAATCCCGCGAGGAAATGTGGGTCACTAATGTCTATTTTTAGCCGTGCAGGCTGAGGGAAAGCCCAGGTAGAGTAGTAAGGATCCAACAACAAGGTCCCAGATTTCATTAGCGCTGAGACAGGACTAGTTGATACCTCGAAGACCAGCCTAGAAGACATGAATCCAAAGTGATTCCTCTCACCAATTTTGCTGCATATTAAATTGCTTGAAACACAAGGTGAGGTTATATTAATGTACTTAGCAATGCTAACTAGTAGAGCTAAAATAATTAGGACTTTTTTTTTAAATATTATTTGCTTTCTTGCCAAGAGTTTGATGAGAAGACTCTCTCATAGGGACGGGACTCACCGATATCTCAGTACGATATTATCGCGATACTGAAGTCACGATACGGTCTTATTGCGATTTTAAATATTTTGCGCTATGAGTATTGCAATATTGCGATTTGTTACCTTTTTTCTTTTATATAATGAAAGGTTGATAGTTGATGTCTATGAAATATTCACTCAAGAAGGGACCTAATTTTTTTTTTCAGAACAAGATTGATCGATTGAAAAGCAGTGCAGACCTGATCCACTCATTTCGTTCTTACCTTTCACAATAAAAGCCCTAGACATATATTTATAGGTAGGTATTTCGCGTTTTGCGTCATATTCGGCACGCCCCCGGTGTGCAAAGGCCTTTAGATGTTGACCGCCTGATAACCCAGACATAAAGGCGTCTGAACTCTTCACAGAAGGTCGCGACTAGGACTGTAGCTAACGGTTGTCATCATTGATTAATGATGATAATGATTAATTACCAATTATTTGTTCAATATATCCGCAACATGTAGCAAAAAAGTGTCCATCACAAGCCCCCAGACCCCATGGTGACATTAAATGTCCACAACCCAAAGATATTCCGTTTAATATGATAGAAAACCAGAAAATAATGGCATTTCTTGCTAAAAAATATAGTTGCCACATCACTTAATTTGACACTGATGTGATGTTTGTAAGTCCTTGTGTAAAGACGGTCATTGACTTCTTAAGAGTCCTCAAGCAGTGTGTGATTCAGAGGTGTGAAACAAGCTCTGTGGGCCAAGATGAGTGGCCTTGGGTGTCCTCCAGGTCCACTGTGGTCACAGACACTCTACCTTACAGTCTATTGATTTCCTTTCCCTCATGCACCCACAATGCTTGTCACCAGCTAGTCAGACAAAATTAAGACTGGAGAATCTGTCAACATGCAGAAAAAAGCCCATTAATAAATGATATATTTAAACAATTTAATCAGAAGACATTACTGGATTGTTTTATCAGGATATCTCCATTGCTGCCGGGTATGCTGACATATGCTGGTTGTCATCCCTGATGATTTGTGAATCTCCATGTAACTGAGGCTTTTGTGGACCACTTATCTCTGCTAACACAAAAAGAAAGTAATGAGCTTTTGCTTACTTTTGTCCTCCGTAGGGAATAATGGCTTCGCGAGTAAAAGGCCTGTTGCGTAAGTCTCCGTGGAGAGGCCGAGGGCCTCTTCAGTCCGCCTCACTCATTATTAATGAAGTGGCTTTCACTGTTCGCTTTCTAAAGCAATCTGCGATCCAATTGACTGGACTGAGATCTGCATTATTTATGTCGTTTGTGTGTTTGTTGCATTATGTTTCAGACATAATTTTTGACATTTCAGACATTGTGAATTTCCCCACTGTGGGACCAATAAAGGAATATCTTATCTTACATTTGTACTATATTCTGTCAGGTACAATTAATCCCCAACACTCAAGTTAAAGACTTGATAATGGATTTGATCCAATGTTACTGCTATAACTATGAGAAATATAGTTTGCATCACGCAGGTTTTAGGAATCGCTGATGTTAAATTGAAAGTTGTAGGACCAAAGAAAGTCTTAATCTAACACTAAGGGTTTATTGATGATTTGATTTAATCCACAGATCTATAGTACCACACAGACGTACCACTTTGAAGCTAGTGTTTAGATGTGCTCATACGTTTCTTAGACATAAGTCATTCAGCAAGAAAATAAGTACAAAAAACAGCTACCGTATTTTTCGCACTATAAGGTGCACTTAAAATCGCCCAGCTGTTTAACTCAGACACTGATTATGAAGGATTTGATGGATTTGTGGAAGGGGGGTGAACTGAAAAGTGAGTGTATTGTTTTGTATTTCACGTGTTACAACTGAAAAATGTTGAGTTATTAAATGAACTGAATAAAGTTTGACTTATCTGACCGTTTTGTTTTGCTTAATGCGCCTTATAATCCGGTGCGCTATATAGTGCAAAAAATACGGTAATCAACTAAATAAATCTTATTTAACTAAGACGACTGATTAGTCGAATAATTGGCTTAAGAAATCCTTTTTGACTAAGACAAAGACGACAGATTAGTTGACTAAACGCTTAAGAAATCTTAGTTGACTATGACCAAAACTACTGATTTGTCGACTACAGGACTCAAGAAATCTTAGTTGATTAAGACCAAAATGACCAATTAGGTGACTAATCAACTAAAGAAATTTTAGTCAACTATGATCAAAAGGATCAATCAGTCAACTTATCGGCTAAAGAATTCCTATTTGTTTAGACAAAAATGATAGATTAGTTGACTAAACGCTTAAGAAATCTTAGTTGATTAAGACCAAAACGACCGATTAATTAATCGACTAAAGAAACTTAGTTGACTAAGACCAAAACAACCGATTAGTCCACTAATCGACTAAAGAAACTTAGTTGACTAAGACCAAAACGACCGATTAGTTCACTAATAGACTGAAGAAACTTAGTTGACTAAGACCAAAACGACCGATTAGTCCACTAATCGACTGAAGAAACTTAGCTGACTAAGACCAAAACGACCGATTAGTTCACTAATCGACTGAAGAAACTTAGCTGACTAAGACCAAAACGACCGATTAGTCCACTAATCGACTAAAGAAACTTAGCTGACTAAGACCAAAACGACTGATTAGTCCACTAATCGACTGAAGAAACTTAGCTGACTAAGACCAAAACGACCGATTAGTCCACTAATCGACTGAAGAAACTTAGCTGACTACGACCAAAACGACCGATTAGTCCACTAATCGACTAAAGAAACTTAGCTGACTAAGACCAAAACGACCGATGAGTCCACTAATCGACTAAAGAAACTTAGCTGACTAAGACCAAAACGACCGATTAGTCCACTAATCGACTGAAAGAAACTTAGCTGACTAAGACCAAAACGACCGATTAGTCCACTAATCGACTGAAGAAACTTAGCTGACTAAGACCAAAACGACCGATTAGTCCACTAATCGACTGAAGAAACTTAGCTGACTACGACCAAAACGACCGATTAGTCCACTAATCGACTAAAGAAACTTAGCTGACTAAGACCAAAACGACCGATGAGTCCACTAATCGACTAAAGAAACTTAGCTGACTAAGACCAAAACGACCGATGAGTCCACTAATCGACTAAAGAAACTTAGCTGACTAAGACCAAAACGACCGATTAGTCCACTAATCGACTAAAGAAATGTAGTTAACTAAGACCAAAACGACAGATTAGTCCACTAATCGACTAAAGAAACTTAGCTGACTAAGACCAAAACAACCAATGAGTCCACTTATCGACTAAAGAAACTTAGCTGACTAAGACCAAAATGACCGATTAGTCCACTAATCGACTGAAGAAACTTAGCTGACTACGACCAAAACGACCGATTAGTCCACTAATCGACTAAAGAAACGTAGTTAACTAAGACCAAAACGACAGATTAGTCCACTAATCGACTAAAGAAACTTAGCTGACTAAGACCAAAACGACCAATGAGTCCACTTATCGACTAAAGAAACTTAGCTGACTAAGACCAAAACGACCATTAGTCCACTAATCACTAAAAAAACATAGTTAACTAAGACCAAAACAACCCATTTTTAACTATCGAGTTAAGAGGGGGCAGTCCTCATTTTTCCGCAAGGAAGTAAATTCATGATGATACTGCAACTATTATGCATATTTCTTTAATTATTAAAAAGAGGATATTGGACATACTTGTGGAAATACATCAGACCAGCACCTATGGGTACTGGTTAGATAACCGAATGTCCCATAGATGTTGATGCAGTTTGACATATGTTTGGATTGTAATGTTGACAAGCTCTTACGCATTCATCTCTTTTCTTAGATGTCTACTTACCAGCATGAATAAATGAGATGCTTCGGCCCTCGAGCAAACCTAACTGTCAGGTTACGTCCCCATAGAGACGCATTGACATCTTCACTATTTGACCTTTTGAACCCGGGTCATGCATTCCAGCGGGTGGTTTACAGCTCATGGGATCGGTCACTCGTGATGTTTGGGTCTTCCTCCAGCAGCAGGGCAGTTAGATGAGTTTTTTAAAACTGCATCGTCATGATATAAGTAGGTGCTGGGAATCTGGTGTCTGAATTTATTTATTTGTTTTTATTTATTTATAATTCTTTATTATTTTCAAGTATTTTTTGATTTTTTTTTTGTATTTTCATTTGATTATATTATTTATTTATTTTTAAATATATATTCATTTGTTTATATTTTATATTTTTAATTATTTTAATTAATTATTTCCTTTTTTCTGTGTTCAAATAATTTGTTTTTAATTACTAGCAGTTACTATCTGCTATTATATTTACATAATACATTCTTTGTTACGGTTTAGGTTGTTAGAAAAAAAAAAACATTCATATACTTGATATATTTGGATTAAAAAAATATGTATTTTAGCTTTTGCTTCGCCGTCTTTATCCTTTAATAACGGTTAAAATTATGGAGCGAATGTAGCGGAACAAACCTGGATTTTTCTCTTATTTCCTTCCCATCCTGTATGTGGGTGATTCTCACGAAACTGTCCTGACTTTTCCAAAACAATTTTAGGTCACTTTAGCGAGTTTTTTCTCTCATTAGTAGCAAGCAGGGTCTCAATTAACTGACTCAATTAAAGTGAGAAATCAATACATTTTTTTAAAATACATTTTCATAACGTTTTATTGAGTCATTGACCAAATAAGTTCATTACCGTAACACATTTTCAAGTGATGATAACTGAATATGTATGAAAGGTAGAATTTTTATTTTTTTCATGTATGTTCTACTAATAGTTCAAAATAGCCACATAGTGTAAACATTCAGATAAATGTTTATTAATATAATAATTTTAGTTATTATGTTCATTACCGTAACAAAATTACATTTTATACTATTTTTTTCCTATAGTGTAAATTTTACAAATAAATAAAAAATGCCAATTTTCTAATCTTTTTTCTTTTTTTCTATTACATTATGGGGATGTATTGTGGTAATTTGGGGTTTAAGGTACAAAAATAAAAGTCCGGACATGTTACGGTAATGAACTTTTAGGTTGAAATGTTGTCATAAAATATAGAGTAATCCATTAAATGCAAAGACAACAGTAGTCCTACAATTAGTACATACCATAGTTTGATATATAATATAAAAGTAAGCTTGTTTTAGTAGTTTAGTCTATCAAATCCTTACAGACATGACAAATTGCAATTTCGTGAGACTCACCCATATGTGTGTTTTGTGTATTATTGATATTCTATATAGTAGTGAAAGTTCTATTATTAGTGTTTGAGTAGCGTTCTTCTTCTTCTGTGGCTTCAAAGACAACCTAAGCGTAGTGCCTGGGTCCTCCCATTGTTCTTCTTCTGGTTCTCTGCTGTTTGAGCCTGAGGCCAGAGCACCATCCTCCTCCTCTTCCTCCTCCCAACCCCCTCAGTCTAGAGTGATCACTATACTCTATTATATCTCCTTTCTGTTCATTGATACAACCCTTAAAATAGGATTCATATACACTGCTGTTGCGTTTTGGTTTTCGCTGATGTCGGTTCGTTATCAGGCCTCTTTTCAAGGCCGGGGCAGCTCTCGCTTGTTATGACTGCTGTGTAAAGAGTTCTTATCTTTCTCGTTCTAGCGGCTCTGCTCCGACGCCGCTGACCTCCATTATCTGCGGATGCAGTCGGACCGAGGCGTCAGCGTATAGCCCGGTTGGCAGCTCGCGCTGTTTACTTTTTCCATTTCCTATCTTCTATCCCTTTCTTTTTCTCACGTGCTTGGAAATAACCTCCCGTGCCTTTTTGTTGAGCTGACGTCAAAAGCAAAAAATAATGGACGTCCACTGGAGGAAAATGTTACCCGGTCTACCAAACAGTGTCCCAGGAGCAGATAAAAGTCCTAATATTTTCAATCCTCTGATGCCGTCTCTCACATTTTTCCCTTGAGCAAAGTCCACTCCACCATTCTGCTGTTGTTATTGTGCATTAGCTAGACCTGCTGAAGTCATCTCAGTTCCCTTCATCCCTCCTTCCACTGAAATATGTGAATCGAGGAATCACATTTTTAGGGAAATCAGTTTCTTACAGATGAGTGGATCCTTCATAACAAACAGAATGTGAAATATTAGCTTCTGTGTGTTTCCCCTTTAAAGAGGACGCTTTTGTTCTTTCTCCCTTTCCTTGAGTGTGTTATGTAGTTTTTTGTGCATGTAAGCTGTCAAATTACAAAGTCTACACCGATAACCGAGGAGTTATTTTCCCCCACAGAAACACTGCACCTGAAACGCCTTGATTGAAGTCCCGCCTTTTTCATCTGTGATGTGATGATGTCACCAAGTAACACATTTGCATAATACACTCCTGAACAAAATCTTAAGACCAGGGGAAAAATGACAAAAATTCACATTTTATAAGTAGAGCTTCAAAATGCAAAAAGACCAAACAGGAGCAAGAGACATAAAATAAAGAGGCAAAAGCCCTAAAAAGCACCAGAACAGAACTAAAAGTGTCAAAAGAGGACTCAGTAGTGAGCAGCCCCCCTGTTGTTGTTGATCAAAAATTTGTTTAGGCATGCTTGATTCGAGTGTTTCCAGGACGCCGGTGGCAACGTCGCCCTATGTGGGGAAGATGGCTTCACGAAGGGCATCCTGGATCGGGAACGGACGTCTTCCCTTGACGTCCATCCTCGAAAGTTCTCACTGGATTTAGATCAGGGGAACAAGCAGGATGGTCCAAAGGAGCGCCGTTGTTCTCTGGAAGAGGAACTCTGTCAGTTGTGAACTGCAGCGTTGTCCTGTTGACAGACCCAGTAATGACTGTCCAGACGAGGACCCTCGATCAAGAGGGATGCTCGCTGCAACATGTTCACACAGTCAGATGGTGAAAAAGCAGCCAGATCATGATGGAGCCTCCTCCACGGTGCCACGTAGAAAACATCTCCAGTGGATCTCCTGGTCATGCCAGTGACGCTGGAAGCCATCAGGACCGTCCAGGTTCACTTTTTCTGGTCAGAGAATAAAACTTTCTTCCACCTTTCACTGGAAGTTTGGTGCTCTGCTGCAAAGTCCAAACAGACAAGATTGTGGCGTTGGAGGAGACGTGGCCTTCGAAGACGTGGCCTTCAAAGACGTTTTTTGTTCTTTAAGCTCTTATGGTTATTGGGCTGAAGTCAGAACCGGTAATGGCCTTAATTTGGGTCGAGGATCGGCCTGTGTCTTCACGGACAGCCTGTCGGATTCTCCATCTCAGTGCTGGTGAAACTTTTTTGGGTCTACCACTTGACTTTTTTGTCCCATAACCCTCAGGATCTTTTAAGAAATTTGAAATAACCTCAGCAGCGACGGAGGCCTTGCTTGTGCAGCTCAACCATCCTGCCACGTTCAAAGACAGAAAGCCTTTTGGCCTTTGCCATCAGGAGGTCATGGTAGTGTTTGCACAGATTTTGTCTTTTTACAGCTATGGTCTTAAACTTTTGATCTTTTGAATTTAAATGCAGTTTTCAATAAATTGTCTGCTTAGTATTTTTTATCTCTTGCTCCTGTTTCTTCTTTTTGCATTTTGAAGCTCTTTCTTAAAACCTGGTTATGATCCACCAGCGCCAACTGTGAATTCTTGTACTTTTTCCCCCGGTCTTGAGGTTTTGTTCAGGAGTGTACCTGGTAGTTCATGCTACACAACTTTGGCCCTGATTTTTTACTCCCTTGCTTTGGAGATCCCCAACGACACCACAGATCAGAGGCAAATTGGCGTTGGTTTGCCTCTCGAACACACCGGTCAATCTGGACCCGTCAGGGACTCTGGCCACAAGTTACAGCCAGTGAGACACACAGGATGAAGGACGAGGAGTTGAGAGAGGAATAAATAGTAAAAAGATATGGAGAAACTGGTAGAAACAGGCAATATCATAGCAATATGTCTCACATATGGTATCACGTCATTTACCGTGTACTTCTCGTTTGTGTATTCGTGGCTGAATGTAGTTCGGAGAACCTCATCGGGGAGTCCTCCTGGTGAAAGATCTTGTAGTGTGACCTCCCAACACCGGTCAGTCATGTAGTGTCAACAGTACTGAGATCTGACGACTTTCAAAAGTCGTGTAGTGTGAACTAGGCATTAGAGCGGAGCCGGGACGTAGTTAGAAGAGTTTGGTTCGGTTGACCAATCACAGCAGAGTGACCAAAGAATGAAAGAAAATGTGTTTTTTGAACATTAAAGCTTATACGCATGTTCTAGTAGAAACCCAAAATACAAGTATGCACCTGAATAATAAGCATAATAGGCCCTCTTTAAAATGAATGCATTAAAACATAACATATTCTGTTTTCACGATATACTGTGCACAGATCAGTTGAACCAGTTTGTAATTTGACTTTACCGCTCAGACACTTAATGGGCCACTTTTATTGGCAGCAATGCTTTTTTTTAAGTAATTTATTTTTTGTACTTACTTTTATTGGTTGTGAATGCTTCAAGCATCCGTCACTTTTTCGCAACGCGTCTCCTCCCACAGTTTTCCACGTCGAAACTCCGTTCAAACTTCAAAATGTTCGGCTCGATTAGGAGATGCGCGCTTGTGTTCGGAATTTTCCGAACGTTCAAAACTCTCCGAAATATTCGACGTTTTGTCGGGAATTTTTTGCCATTCAAATGAATGGAGGGAAGGTTCAAACCTGTCAAAAATTCAAAAATCTTCAACCTTCTTCATCCAGATTCAAGCCAGCATTGCAGCGTAGCGTCAGCGATTCAGCTTGCAGCATTCACAACCGCAATTTCTTCAGAAATTGCATTTTCTAGTTGATATTTGATATTATAACCCAGGTTACGATTAGAATGCCTCACAAGTTGTAGAAATAATTTAGTATTTCATAGGTCAAACATTTTACTGAGGTCTGTCCAAATACTTGTCCCGCAGAGGTGTGCAATCATTCATAAAATCCCAATTTTTGGACAAAAATTCACATGAAACAGCTCTTCAATCCCTTTTTTGGTTTCTACCAGGATGACAACTGGGGCGAGACCACCACGGCCGTCACCGGCACGTCGGAGCACAGCCTCTCCCAGGAGGACATCGTCCGCATCACCAAGGACCTGGAGGACAGCGTGGGGCTGGACTGCCGCCGCTACTTCGCCCTGACGCTGGCCGTGATCCTGGGCCTGCTGGTGTTCCTGACGCCGCTGGCCTTCCTGGTGCTGCCCCACCTCCTCTGGCCGGAGAAGCTGCAGAGCTGCGGCACGGCCTGCGAGGGCCTCTTCATCTCCGTGGCCTTCAAGCTGCTCATACTGCTGCTGGCCGTGTGGGCGCTCTTCTTCAGGCCTCCGCGGGCCGGCCTCCCGCGGGTCTTTGTGTTCCGGGCGCTGCTCGCCGTGCTGGTGCTGCTCTTCGTAGTCTCCTATTGGCTGTTCTACGGAGTCAGAATACTCGACTCACAGGTGAGCGCAGCTAGAACAAAATATTTCCAAGAGCAGTGGCGGAGGTCTCATATACAGCACACACATTCATTTTTAATGCCTTTAGGAGCTCAACAAAATCACAACCAAAACAGATATTTGGTTTCCCCAGCGCTTACTATGTGTTCACGGTGTTTACTGTGTCAACTCCCTGTTGGTCCCTCATTCAGAATGCATGTACGAAAACACGAAAAAGCTTGCGATCCTTTGAAATGTGTCTAAATATTAATACGCTCTACATCTTGTCAACATACTATACTATGACGGTATTTTTGGCAACATACTATACTATGACAATATTTTTACGCCATACTATACTATGACTGGTTTTTGACGACATACTATACTATGACGATATCTTTATGCCATACTATACTATGACGGTATTTTTATGCCATACTATACTATGACCATTTTTTGAAGACATACTATACTATGACGATATCTTTATGCCATACTATACTATGACAATATTTTTATGCCATACTATACTATGACGGTATTTTTGACAACATACTATACTATGACAGTATTTTTATGCCATACTTACACTATGACGGTATTTTTGACGACATACTATACTACGACGGTATTTTTATGCCATACTATACTATGATGGTATTTTTATGCCATACTATACTACGACGGTATTTTTATGCCATACTATACTACGACGGTATTTTTATGCCACACTATACTATGACGATATTTTTATGCCACACTATACTATGACGATATTTTTATGCCACACTATACTATGACGCTATTTTTATGCCACACTATACTATGACGGTATTTTTATGCCATACTATACTATGACACTATTTTTATGCCATACTATACTATGACGATATTTTTATGCCACACTATACTATGACGGTATTTTTGACGACATACTATACTATGACGATATTTTTGACGACATACTATACTATGACAGTATTTTTATGCCATACTATACTATGACGGTATTTTTGACGACATACTATACTACGACGGTATTTTTATGCCATACTATACTATGATGGTATTTTTATGCCATACTATACTATGATGGTATTTTTATGCCATACTATACCACGACGGTATTTTTATGCCATACTATACTATGACAATATTTTTATGCCACACTATACTATGACGGTATTTTTATGCCACACTATACTATGACGGTATTTTTATGCCATACTATACTATGACGTTATTTTTAAGAACATACTATACTACGACGGTATTTTTATGCCATACTATACTATGACGATATTTTTATGCCACACTATACTATGACTGTATTTTTATGCCATACTATACTATGACGGTATTTTTATGCCATACTATACTATGACGGTATTTTTATGCCACACTATATTATGACGCTGTTTTTATGCCATACTATACTATGACTGTATTTTTATGCCATACTATACTATGACGCTGTTTTTATGCCATACTATACTATGACGGTATTTTTATGCCACACTATACTATGACAGTGTTTTTATGCCATACTATACTATGACGGTATTTTTATGCCACACTATATTATGACAGTATTTTTATGCCATACTATACTATGACGGTATTTTTATGCCACACTATATTATGACGCTGTTTTTATGCCATACTATACTATGACTGTATTTTTATGCCATACTATACTATGACGCTGTTTTTATGCCATACTATACTATGACGGTATTTTTATGCCACACTATATTATGACAGTGTTTTTATGCCATACTATACTATGACGGTATTTTTATGCCACACTATACTATGACGGTATTTTTATGCCACACTATACTATGACGGTATTTTTATGCCATAATAGACTATGACGTATTTTTGACGACATACTATACTATGCCGATATTTTTTTGCCATAATATACTATGATGGTGTTTTTGACAACATAATATACTAAGACATAGTACATGTATGATCGTCTTAACCCTTGCAGGAGTATTTTGTTGGAAATGCACGTTTACTCCATTTGCATGTCGTCTCTGTACTGTGTATACTGTATGTACTGTATGTCATTAAGAGGTGCAAATGAGCGCTTCCTTGTTCCCAGGACGAGAACTACCAGGGCATCGTGCAGTACGCCGTGTCTCTGGTGGACGCCCTGCTCTTCATCCACTACCTGGCCATCGTCCTGCTGGAGCTGCGGCAGCTCCAACCGTGCTACTCCGTGTGCGTCACGCGCTCCACGGACGGCGAGATGAGGCACTACAACCTGGGGCAGCTCAGGTGAGAAGCAGAAATTTAGCAGTCAATACCAGCACTAGTGATATTCTACGATTGTCAATAGCAAATTTATAATTAATCCCTGATGAAATTTTTCACCAAAAACTACATTTTTATAAGATTACATATGAACATCATGATAATGTCAACACCAGAAAATATTGTGGGCAGTGTAAAAGCTGTATGAGGAAGTTCTGGCTCCGCTATGTAATTTTTAGGCTGCATATTTAGATGTAAATGTGGTTGTCTGCTGACTGCGGAGTCGTCAACAACATTGCGAGTCTTGGAGGCATTAATGGACGCTGTTAGCATTGAGAGCACGATAGCGGAATACCCAGATGACCTGTGTGCACGAAGAGATTAAAGACAGAACGAGGACCCGAGGTGGAGAGATCTACAGTAGGTTGATAGATGAGGAGAACGTGGAGGGATGAAAGGGAGGGAAAAGAGGAGGATGTGTGGAGGCAGAGCGAAGGGAAGAAAACTGGGACACCTCAAGTGAGAGAGACGGGAAAGACACTGGTTACATATTAGGAAATGAGAGGAAGGGAAGTGAAGAAAGTGAGGGATGTGCCTGAAGGAGAAGAGGTAGTGATCGTGTAGAGAAGGCGATTGAATGCGAAGCTAGAGATAGAAGAACTGAGACGAGACGTGGCTGAGAGGAAATGGTGCCAGGAGAAAAGAGGAGAAGGTGGGGAAGACTTGAGAGAGGAAACTCCTCAGAACAGAGGGCGGAGTACAGAGGAGACCCAGGAGACTGAGAAGGGAGGCAGCGAGAGACAGAATAGAGAGCGAGGGATTAATACTTAATGGGAGGGGAGTGTTGGAGAATCCTGAAATGTATGTGGGAATGAAAGAAGGGAACGGGATGTGAAGGAAAGAGCAGCTCAGACCAGACCAACCAGGTTTTTACAACCTTACCTTCTCTGAGGAAAAACAGGAAGATCCCATTTTTAGCACAGCAGCTCTCCTGTTGCTCCGTGGTGTCAATACACAACCCCCGGTCTCACATACAGGCAGCTAATAAAGCGTGATGGATTTACAGATGGGCTTCTTCTAAAAAAATATCGATTCACCCGTGTCCTGATATTTTAATGTCAGAGTCAATATGCCTCATTTGAGTCTATGTGGAGGTAGAAGGAAGTTGCCGCTTTTATTGTTGTAGTCTGAGTAACGCGACGTCATATCCGTCCCGTATCCGTCAACCAAAACAAACCACAGCGAGCCGAAACGGCAGCAGAGAACGGTAGACGATCTGCATTTTATATCCAAAGTTGTAAACACCACACATACAGCAAAGTATGGAAATACTTTGTTACACCCGTTGCAGGAAAAGAAGGATTTTTCAAACTCCCTAAAAGGATATGATTCAACTTTTTTCCCACGTCTAGTGTTAAAAAAGTTAACAAAAATCGCATTAAATTGAAATCGCAGAGATTCGATCCAGTGTTTCAGATTGACTGCAGGTATCAGTCTGGCTCTACCTGACATCACTGTTAAAGTTACTACAAAGAACTTTAACTGGTTATGAAACAGCAATGTGACCACATCAGACCATCAGTGAGAATATTGCATATATTTAGCACATTTTAACCTTGCCGTCAGACAGCCTTTTCCGACAGGTAACTGATACCGTTGTATCATCTATGCCCTCACCAAAGACACCAGACTTCATTGAAAAAGGCTGTAATTTTACGTCGCAGAACACAGGAGTTGCTGGTCTACCGCTGCCTCAGTTAGTTTGTTTGCGTGACTTTAACATGCGCTGCTTTATTATCATTTGCATACTGTTTTTTCGCAAATTTATAATTAATACCTGTTCGGATTAGTGAATCCGAACTAACCCAAGTCACAATAACGCAGACAAATAACCGATCGATGCAGCGGTAGACCAGCAACTCCTGTTTCCTGCGAGGTAAAATTACTGTATTTTTCAATGGAGTCTGGCCTAGATAACGGGTTCAGTTCCCCTTTGGAAACAAATGCTTTATAGCGGCCTCTCAGCAAGGCAAACCGGCAAAAATATTCTTTTTATAGCGTACACTTAAATTGATATTGATTTTTTTTTCGGTGTCTAAAATCGGTTTTGCTGCCGGCCGCGTCTTCAGCAGTACGTTGCTCTGGATAAACACCTCATACAGCCCCGCTTCAAAACAGGCTGAAAAGTGTATTGATATCCGTATTGATTTAGCAGTGCCTGAAACAGGTCAGGTGTGTGTATATGTGTGTGTATATATGTGTGTGTGTGTGTGTGTGTGTGTGTGTGTGTGTGTGTGTGTGTGTGTGTGTGTGTGTGTGTGTGTGTGTTAGCCGGCTGCCTTGGGGGTGTTGTCCTTTGTAAGCTGCCCCATTCATGGTGCTTGGCCGGCAGCAGGCCCGGCCTCGCTCTGTTGTCCGTCTGTGACTGTAAACACATTGCTAATTAGTGCTCCCTGCAGACTGGAGCGCAGCATCTGGTCAGCCCGACACACTCGCGTGGACGTGCGCGCGTGTGCATGTGTGGTAATTGCACCATATACATGCATGTAGCCACAAACGCGAACAATGCATCATGCAGGGAATCCCAGACAGACACTCTCTCTTGAGTCTCCTCTACTGCTGCTCACATTCCTGTTTTTCTGGCATCCGTGTTTTGCTTATCATAATGGGGACCCAGCCTGGGCCCTGGGGGGCCCCGGGGCCCTGAAGGCTTGTCTCTGTTTGCCTGGCCTTTGATGCCAATCTGAAAGGCGGAGGAAGCCTTTTTATCCCCTTGTGAGAGTTGAATATGAACGCATTCCTTGCAGCCACAGAGTAGGGTTTAAACACAGCCGCTGCTCGGGACTTCCCAGTTTACATTCCCTGACCGGTCAGTCTGGTGCAGCGACATTACTGCTGGTCAGCCTCGGTGTAAACTGGTTTACTGAGAGGTCTGCGGTTTATTTCCTTGTACGTTGCTGCTCCGGAGGCCAGTGGAGCTATTTGCTTGAATGGCTTTGTGTCGTGTTTGCTCAGCTTAATAACTGATCGGCGTTGGGAGGAGGCGGGAACTCTGACTCAGCACTTATGCAAGTGGCCACTGAACAATGGTCTTGCCTGTCTGAACGCTTTAATGCAACAGAGGGCTGCCCATAGAGTTAACCACGGAAGTTGCTATCAGTTGCCCCGGTGGCCCTCTGATCTGTTGGTTTTCCTACTTCGTCTTATGAATGACGCACTGTTGCTGAAATCATCTGAGCTGGTTTTCGTCTAGCACAAAACTAGTAAATTGTATGCTTGTTGTCTCTTGATCATGATGGTGAACTGGCAAGTAAATCAACAAACCAGAATTGCGAGACTCACTAAAAGCAGTGACTGTAATGTTAAAGGGATAGTTCAGGTGTTTTGAAGTGGTGATGTATGAGCAACTTCATATTCAGTGTATTAGTCAGTACACCATCAGTTTGGAGAAAGACAGGAGCACTAGAGCAAAGCGATGTACTGCTGTGGATGAGGGCAGCAGCAAGTATAGTAATATATTTAAGAATATTTTTACCTCTTTACCTTACAGTCAGACAGCCCTTTCCAACGGGAAACTGAAGCTGCTGTATGTATGTATGGGGTATGTATGGTCTCACCAAAGCCACCAGACTCCATTGAAAAAACCTGTAATTTTATCCTACAGAACACGGGAGCTGCTGGTCCTCCTGTGTTCTGCAAGGTAAAATTGCAGTTTTTTTCAATGGAGTCTGGTGGCTTTGGCAAGAGCATAGAGTGAGCTTCCACATTAAAGCAGCAAAAAAAGATATTTGTTATATATGTTGTTCATTTGTGTACAGACATTATCCCAACCACTTTCAAACCTGAGAAATAGGAAATTTTAATCAAGGTAATGGTCCTTTTCATTTGGTCGCATAGCAGTGGTGTCATTCAAGTAATTTGTCCGAAAAACAAATAAAATCCCAGAAAACCTACAGAAATATGTCCTATTCATAGGCTTCTAATATGTGTTCAAAAATTTTGACTTAATTAAACTTATTATTTATGCGTTTCCTCCCTTAGAAAGGGGGTTTGCATTTGTTTTTGGAGGTATTGCACCCTTGTTTTCATGTTTTTCCAATTTCTTCGCATGCAGTGAAATCCTATAGATGAACATGAACAGACAGCCCCTCTCCTCTCTTCACAAGTCGTGTATTTTTAGCCTGTAAACCAGTCTAAACATCTGCGTTGTAACTCTATTAGGCCGTCGTGATGGTACTGTCAGCTCTTGTACATGTGACCGTCACCAGATGGCAAAGCAGTGAGAAAGAATGACGTTTTAATGCCGACTCCATGCCTGGGTGGTTTGTATCTATCGCTGTACGTGGGGTTTGCTCTGAGGAAGGAATGGACGGTCCAAGAGGTCAGAAAATACCTGGAGGTGCTCAGAGGTCATCATACTGTGATCAGCCTTTGGGATAATAATCGGAAGCGCATGCTGCAGGCTAGCATGTGCTGCTGTTCATGTATATTGAGTTAGCTCAAGTGAATGCATCCACACAAACACACCCAGTTTGAATGAACACGGCCAAGTGTTAGTCAGTAAGTCGTGTTGTGCGTCAGTTAACAGCTGTCAACATCTGCTGTGGTCCTGTCTGCCAAATGCAGGTCATAGGAACTGTGGCGTCACAACAGTTGTAGCAGCTACTAAATCCCTATGTGGGCTGTATACTGTGAATCACTGCTTTAAAACTAGACCTGCACTGATTTTATCGTATTATTGTACAAAATTGTAACATATATGGAGTAACATTATCGTTCATAAGACCAATATTTGTCTCCTTTTAGCTCTGTTTTTGGTCCCCTCCATCCCCCGAGAAACATACATGGCCCTTTAGCACTTTCATGCTACGCTGTGTTCACTAGCAAGTTGTGAACTTTGCCTGACTGCTGTTTGGTGCTGGGCTAGGTAGTGTACACAAAGTTTGTCAGAGCTTCTTTCATTTAAAACAGCTGTGCCTGGAAATGGTGCTGATGAGAGCTGTGAGTAAAGCAAAACAGTAATTTTGTGTTCATACCAAATGCAATTTTCAGCTTGCGGTACTTGAAATGATCACTGTTGCTGTTTTGTGCCTGTTGTGGAAAATATGTTGGATGACTGCCGTTTCCAGCACTAGTTGAGGTTAACCAAAATATACAGATTGGGCTGTGTTTTAATTGCAATAAATGGATCAAAAAGATGCCGAAATAACTACATAATCATGGGGATTTTTAAAAAGTTTGAATTCATACTTTATCAGGTCTGTCTCCCAGACGACAAGCAAGCAACTTTTAAAATGCTAGTTTTCTGAATGGAGTTCGGCTCAACCAGGGCTATGCTAACAGTATAGCTGTGCAATCAACACTCAAAATGATGTCATCTAATTCAACATAAATACAGTAACCAAGTTATTGTTTATGCACATACATTTATACACATTAGAGTTAGAATTTTGTCTGGTTTCTGTACAAATATGAGGTACTATTGTAGACCTCTGGATGCACATGGATGGATCCAATAAATATTTTCCTCCATTTCTGACCCATAGACTCTCAACCCTGATAGGTATAGCTGTTAATTATATTTATTGGCAAGAATCTGGTGATACATGATTATGGGGTAACAATTCGATATATTGTGATACTGTGAGCTCTTTTTTTGAATTAACTTTTAGAAAAAGAACATATCAGAATAGGCAAAAATAACACTTTTACATGTATACTGCATGCAAAGAACAGCTTCAGCTATATATATATATATCATGAGGTCAGAGGTCAAGATTTAGAGTAACTTTGGAGAGCTATTTAGCGTCCTTCACGACAAGCTAGTATTTCATGGTTGGTACCAATGGATTCATTAGGTTAAAGCACATATGTCAAACTCGAGGCCCGCGGGCCAAATCCGGCCCGCCACCTCACTTTATGTGGCCCGCGAGGGCTTGCAAAGAATATAGAATGCATATCATTCAATTCTATGCCGCTTCACAGAAGTACTGTGTCTTTAAACTGCATGTCCCACAATGCATCTCGATTTTGTGACATACGCACTGTAGCGTCTCAGTATCAGCGGTTTCCAGCAACAGCGCTGTGACGCCTACTTAGCGACTTAGTCGCTATATTTAGCCAGTTTTCAGACCCCTCTAGCGAGTCTTTCAAAAGAGAAATTAGTGCCAAATCTGACGAGTTTTTCTGGTGTTATGGAGACTTTTGGAGACTCTCTCATGAAAGCAGGTATCGTTCTTCCTCTTCTCAATGAGCAGCGGGTGCTGCCGTGGACCCCTCCCCGGTCCCAAAGCTCTCATAGGGGGCCCGGTCCTCGTCAGCAGTCCCTCCAGAGCTGTTCACCCCTCCTCATCCAGACTGAATGAATCCCGCCTGCACAAAGTCGCCGCTGGCTGATGGAAATGTACAATTCTGGGAATCAAACCCTGAATTTAAAAAAAAGTAACTTTTTGTCTTCAGAGCTAGTTATTAAATATATTATTACTAAAACTAATACTAATCAGATGCAATTTTATAAAATGATCTAGAGTAGATATATTTATATAGTCTTACAGTTACAACCGGCCCTTTGAGGGGAACCATGATTCTGATGTGGCCCGGGGTGAAAATGAGTTTGACACCCCTGGTTTAGAGGTTAATTAAAAATCAGTAGTGTTTTGGAGAATCAACATAATATCGCGATACTCATGTGTATCCATATGTCGACACAGCGTAACAAGAATTTTGCATCGATTCGCATCTTTGCATTGACTGTATATAATCATGCCACATGGAAAAAGTGCCATGTATTTGAAAGCATGCAGAAACAGTGACTTAAGCTAGATAAGCTAAGGGGAACTGCAAAGTCATCATTAAGAGCGTTGTCTTTTACATTACATGTCAGTTAATTCATGCTCAATGTAAAAAGAAAAAGAGAAGCTTTAATATTGAAGTACTAGCATGTTCACCAGTTTGAAAGAATGATCATAGGTTAGATGAACCGGAGCTCGTTTTCAGGAAATCAGAGGCAGCATGTTCTGAAAGAGCCGATGATTTATGTCTCGTAACGTGTGAGAACACCCCGCCTGCTTGTGTACAGTCGGTTTAATAGCGCCGTGTTATGAAGGACAAGACCTGGCACGCTTTCTGATCCACATCGTAAAGGATCCGGATGTGGACTATGGCTGCTGCTCAGGAGCGCACATGGATCGCTCATCCCCTCCCTTTCATATATCCTACAGATGGTTATGAACAGGAAAAGCTGAAGCAAAATCACATTAATATGGCAGCAAGGAAATCTTATTTGCCTTTGATTTGCTTATTGAAAGCAGTGAGTGTAATGAATGTAGTTCCAGTGAATTTTTGATTATGTCTTTTGTCACGCTGCCATTTTCCGCATCCATCTTCCCTTCCTGTTCCCCCTGTGAGGAGTCTTTTTAGTCCTTTAGTGGGTTATTTTTAGGGTTACACAAGAGAAACATACCCTGAAAGTTGCATTCAAATCGACCACTAGGACATGTTTTCTAACCATTTTGAACATGTAAAACTATTTTATTTCATTCATTTTTTGGCCATCGCCATCGTAGTTTTTGGATGTTGCCATCTTGGTTTTTGGCCATTGCTATGTTGTTTTCTGGCCGTCGCCATTTTTATCCGTCAGTATCTTTGTGGTTTGTGGCTGTTGCCATCTTGTTTTTGGCCATTGCTATGTTGTTTTCTGGCCGTCGCCATCTTGGTTTTTATCCGTCAGTATCTTTGTGGTTTGTGGCTGTTGCCATCTTGTTTTTTGGCCATCACCATCTTGGTTTTTGGATGTTGCCAGCTTTGTTTATAGCCATATCCATCTTGTTTATTGGCCATCGCCATCTTGGTTTTTGGATGTTGCCAGCTTTGTTTATAGCCATATCCATCTTGTTTATTGGCCATCGCCATCTTGGTTTTTATCCGTCAGTATCTTTGTGGTTTGTGGCTGTTGCCATCTTGTTTTTTGGCCATCGCCATCTTAGTTTTTGGATGTTGCCATCTTGGTTTTTGGCCATCAGCATCTTGATTTTTGGCCGTTGCTATGTTGTTTTCTGGCCGTCGCCATCTTGGTTTTTGGCCATTGCTGTGTTGTTTTCTGGCCGTCGCCATCTTGGTTTTTAGCCGTCAGTATCTTGATTTGTGGCTGTTGCCATCGTGTTTTTTGGTCATCACCATCTTGGTTTTTGGTCATTGCCAGCTTTGTTTATAGCCATCTCCATCTTGGTTTTGGCCATCGCCATCATGTTTTTGGCCGTTGCCATCTTGATTTTTGGCCGTTGCCATCTTGATTTTTGGCCGTTGCCATCTTAATTTTTGGCCGTTGCCATCTTGATTTTTGGCCGTTGCCATCTTGGTTTTTGGCCATTGCTGTGTTGTTTTCTGGCTGTCGCCATCTTGGTTTTTATCCGTCAGTATCTTGGTTTGTGGCTTTTGCCATCGTGTTTTTTGGTCATCACCATCTTAGTTTTTGGTCATTGCCAGCTTGGTTTTTGGCCATCGGCATCTTGATTTTTGGCCGTTGCCATCTTGATTTTTGGCCGTTGCCATCTTGATTTTTGGCCGTTGCTATGTTGTTTTCTGGCCGTCGCCATCTTGGTTTTTATCCGTCAGTATCTTGATTTGTGGCTGTTGCCATTGTGTTTTTTGGTCATCACCATCTTGGTTTTTGGTCATTGCCAGCTTTGTTTATAGCCATCTCCATCTTGTTTTTGGCCATCGCCATCATGTTTTTGGCCATCGCCATCGTGTTTTTGTCCGTCTACATCTTAGTTTGTGGCCATTGCAATTTTGGTTTTTGGTCATTGCCTTGTTTTTTGGCTGTCGCCATGTTGGTTTTTTGCAACCAGAAGTGACACAAGAGGGGGAAGTTAATTACAACCAAATGTAGAATAAGATTTTTGGTGACCAAAATGTTAGGTTTTAAGGCACTTCTGCTTTGGCTTCACTTCCCAGACCCGGATGTTGCCCACTGGTTCTGATGTGTTGTTATTTCTGCATTTCTGGTATCACAGCAGTAAGGGAATTTCCCACCAAGGCATTAATTTAAGTATTACTGTTAGATCTTTTAGTTCTCAGGTGGATGGGACTTGTTTCTCACCTCCCTTCCTCCTTCAGCGTCACCTTCTGTCCTTCCCCCTCTCTCTTTTTACAGCTTTTCTTTCATGTCTGTTCATTTCATTTAATTAATTCACATTTGAGAACGTTTTTTTTTTCCTCCTTGCTACAACTCAGCAGATATTTGCTGTCCTCAAGAAATACGAGAAGGAATTTTCAGTCGTAAGTTTTCAAAGAAAGCCAAAAAGGTCTTTCAGCTAATCCTTCTGTTTTTGCCCTCCTGTCTCCTTTACCGTTCTGTATTCAGCAAGACGAGCTGTAGATATGCCGCAGGGATTTCTTACTATTTGGTATTACATGTGGAAAAACATCCTGTGGCTCTCACTCTGTTTCTAGAGCTCAACCTCTCGCACTGGCATAGAGCCACCTGGATTTAAGCTAGCACATTTCCCTCGGCTAAAACTCGTCTTTGCTTCGTCTCCTCTCCAGCATTCAGCGGGCGGCTCTGGCCGTCTTAGAGCACTACTACTGCGACTTCCCAGTCCACAACCCGGCGCTGCTCTCTGCCTCCAAGTCCCGTGCAGCCAAGCACCTGGCCGGTCTCAAGGTCTACAACGTGGATGGTGAGTTCCCAGCAGCCCCCGCTGAGGGTGAGTGGGATGCTCTTTGAGCTCTTTGAGCTGCTTTGCTTTTTCTTCTGCTCAGACAACATAGTGTATATGCTGGGGTTATACTACCATTTTCTCCCTGTATATCATCCACTGTAGAGGTTGTTCATTTTTAAATACGTGATTTAGATTACTGTAGGGCTGCAGCTAACAATTATTTCTATTATTTTAGGTTTTCCTATTCATTTATTTTCATTGAATCCTCCAGGCAGCCATTTATTTTGTACTTCAGTACAATATGAAAATCACATTGACACTCACTTAAACCATTCATTGTTTGGTCCATTAAAGGTGCAATGTGTAATACCTAGCCATAGCTTAGCATTTCACCTGTGCTACTTTAGTCCATATGATCTAAAGTTACTGCTATTATTTATTAAAGCAAAGCCAACCACTCACTAACAGCAGAGCAAAAATACGTAAAAGTTATCAGCTGAAACTCAAAATAACGCTGCTATCTTATAAACTTTGTGTGTGGTATCGGCCGATAGTTTACGTTAGCCATCTGTGTGTTTACTGTGATGTTAACCAGGGGATGTATGGTCTGTTTACGCTTTGTTGGTTTTATTGTTTATTGGATTAAATCATTGGTATTTATAGATGGACAACGTGTTTCCACTTCCTCCCGCTGTACAAAAGTGAAGCCAAACTATCCCGCAAACTGGAGCGGCCATCTTGAGATTTTGATGTCATTTGGAGCCAGAGTGTGCGCAGTAATGGTCGGGGAGGCTGAAGCTACGTTATCAAGGGCACGTTAGTCTTCCCCGCCATGACGAGGCTACTTCACAGGGAGGAGAGTCTGCTAACTTAAAATCTTTACGTTATAGCTTAGCAACTTCAGGAGACAGACCTTCCATTAGCATTTAGCTGTAGCAACTCGCATTCAACCAACACAAACCCCAACCCTCCAGATCAGACTCAAGGCTCGGGTTTGCGCTGAACGCTAGGTGCTACAGCTAACTGCTAACTGAAGGTCTGTCTCCAAGAGCTGCCGTATACTCTACTCCTGGCGAAGTTTGTCGCCTGTTGGCAGGAGAAAATGAAAACACGACTTGTTTTCTAGTTTCTGCCACTTTGGGTTTAATCCATCAAACTATCAAAATGTAGATGTACCTTCTACAGGATGGGCTAGCGGGTTAGCATGCTATCTCTGCAACAAAATACATAGACATCTTTGACATAAGGTCAACACTGTAACCTCTATGCATTCTGCTGATAATAGTAGCTCATTTTTTGAATGTTTTAAGCTAAAATTGTGGCCAGATCTTACACATTGCATCTGTAAATGTACCTTTAAAATACACTGATGACAATTTCCCAAAGCTCCATTTGATGCATTCAAATTCCTTGTTTTGTTCAAAACCCAAGACCACGAAAAGCAGCAGATATTCATGTTTCAGAAGCTGCAACCACAGACTTTTTGGCATTTGCAGCAGCTTGAAATTTTAGCACATTTGCAACAATTACTATGAACTGTAACAATAACGCAGCTTTTCTGACTGTGACGGATCACCATCTAAAATGCATTTCAAGTCTGCAAGATTTCCATACCGTACTGGAATGTGCTGAAACAAATGACTGCCTGGGAGGAAGGAAATAGATGTGCGAACGTATCATAGTTGCAAAATTGTCGACAGTGATGTATATAAAGCCGAGATGATTTGTCGCCGCTGGGCTACAACATGCAGAAATACAAGTGTGATTAATTAATACTCGCCTCAATCCTCTCTCCTTGTGTGTCTCCTTCCACTAACCCTTTAAGATGCCTTTAGAGCTAAACTGAAAGCCTACCTTTTGGACAGTAAGTAAATGCAGCCTTGCTACCAACTAAAGCACCCTCACCGACTGCTGGTGTTCACTTTATGAACGCTACTCTCTGTAGATGTCCCTGAAGCCTTCGTTCACATGGAAATGATGCCACTGCTTCACTCCTCTTCACTCTGCATGACACAGGTTGATGAAAAAGTTTGAAGTCGGCTGACAGAATGTAACACAAACCCTCTATATTAAATTATTGCTCTCCCTTAAGTGTACTCAAGCTTCACTTAAGCGTACTAACTCGACTCTCTCTTCGTTTTGCTTTTTTTCTTCTGTCATTTGTCTCCCTCTTTTCTTCTGCCTCCACTTAGATGTTATTGGTAGACAGCGGCGGAGATGGCTGATAAATCAATAGCTATTACGCTGCCGCTCTTGTCATTTTTCCTTCGTGTCTCATCCTCCTTCATTTTCATCCTGCAGCAGTTGCTCAGGGACCCTCTCTCTCTCTCTCTCTCTCTCTCTCTCTCTCTCTCTCTCTCTCTCTCTCTCTCTCTCTCTCTCTCTCTATCCCTCTTCTCTCTCTCATCTCAAGCATTTACATCCTGCTTTCTTTCTACAGCCGCACCAACATCGCAATAAATAAGTCGAACTCAGGGACAGACAATAATCGTTCCTTGATTAAAGAGCGGTGAAGCCCTGAGCGCAAAGCGGCTGTAACGCTCAATTATACTGCATCCAAATGGGTTCAGGTGATTTTATGATGCCTGACAAGCTATTTGCTCTCCATATTGTTTTCTCAGCTCTCGATGTCGGGAGTTGGGATTGAATCCCGGCGGATAAAATGGATTTTTGCAAAGAAATCCTCCGTAATATGGAAGGTTTAAAGTGCCGACGTAAAAACAAAATCGAACAAATAAACAAAGAGTAATACAAGACGCGTTATTATGCGTTCTGTCACAAAAAAATTCAAACATGTTAGTTATTTAGCTTTTTGTTTGTAGTAACTGAATTGTCTTTACACTGCTCAGTAAAATCAAATCACTTGTTTTTAATGTTTTTCATTTTTTATATTTAAATATGTCACACTTAATGCATTCATAAAAAGGGACTATCTATAACTATAGCAATATATTTTGTGTCCAGAGGTTTGTAGTGTTTTTTTTTGTTGAGTAAATTATACTAATCGTGCCTTGATTAAAGAGTGGTGAAGCCCTGAGCGCAAAGCTGCCGTAACACTAAATTACACTGCAACCAAATATATTCAGGTGATTTTATGATGCCTGACAAGCTATGTACTTCTACTACTTCAGAGTTGAAGTCACTTCTACTTCAACTCTAGATTTTGGGTGTTTGAAATGAATAAAAGGTGTTTTTTGCAAAGGAGATCCTCCAAAGTATGGAAGATTTAAAGTGCCTACACAAAAACAAATCAAACAAAGGATAAAATAAGTGAAAATGCATTGTTATCCATGTTTCATGTAACAATTAAAGGACCAGTCTGTAGCGTTTTGGGGGATCTGTTAGCAGAAGTGGAAGATAATATTCATAACTATGTTATCATTAGTTTATAATCACCTGAAACTAAGAACTGTGGTGTTTTTGTTAACTTAGAATGAGCCTGTCATATTTTACAAAGGGAGGGACGTCACCGCCGTCTTCTCAGTTGGTTGCAATCTGCAACCACACCGCTAGATGCCGCCAAATCTTAAACACTGTACCTTTAAATGAAACATGTTAAAAAGAACTTTAGGTTTTTGTCTATAATAGCTGAATCAGTAATTAAAATCAAATCACAGCACGTTTTTTCATATTTAATTATGACAGATAATACATAAGCCTATATAACAATGTGTTCAGAGGTGGATAGCATCAAGTTATATTTATTCCAATAGCTGTGTAATTTTATTTATTTATTATTTTCTGCATTTCTGCACGTTATGTTACCATTCCTGCTCTCTGTTGTAATGTGAATATTAGAGCTAACGGTTTGTGTCTTTGCGACTATCAACCATTTAATGAGTTGTGCTAATTTATACAGCTGATGAAAAGTGGAGAGCAAATTCTGCATGTGACACAAAAGACCCCTTTTATTTTATGTGGATATGATTGATATAACATTTCAACCATTCACTTTATTACTTTGTTTGATTTTTTTTTTAATTTTGTCATTATAAATCTTCCATACAGAGTGGTTAAAGAGATACTGCCTGCTCCTAACATAGCAACACATAGATTTCAGTATAATATTCCTCACCCATAAATCCCATCTAAGTGCAGCAATACCAAACTCCCACTTCTTCCTCCATGAATTATTCTGTTCATGCGCGATCCCTGCCCCGCATTAATAATTCAGCTCTGCCTTCTTTTAACCTGCATTAATATCAGGCGGGGTTCATCATCAGCCTCTTCTCCTAATTTCAAAAATGTAAACTTTTGAAGTTGCCCGAGACACTTGTTTAATTGGACGGCCGGTTCCTCCTGAAAGCACCGAGGGGCAGAGTAAAGGGAATGTTTGAATATCAATAGCCGAGTGTGGCTGAGCCATGTGTTTATCCAGCGATCCCAGTGCTCGGAACAACTGAGAATTACGACTTTGTGTGGCTATCCACATCAGCTCCTGGGGCTTTAATATTGCTGGTGATAAAAGCAAATGGACTGTGGTTTATGTGCCTCAGTAATCTAACCCTCCACTCTAAAAGCACATTGCACTTTATGTCATCACCAAGGAATTCTTTGTTCCTTTGCCTTCGTCTCCGAGGCTTCACCTGTGAGACTAAGACACGCAGTAACCGTTCCCGTCTTGTCCCGTCGTCCTGACAGGTCCGGGGAACAATGCAGCAGCGGGACTGGCCCACTCCCAGTCCAGAGCCATGATCGCCGCCGCTGCCCGCCGCAGAGACACCAGCCACAACGAGCTCTACTACGAGGAGGCGGAGCACGAGAGGCGCGTTCGCAAGCGCAAAGCACGGTAAGACTTACGACTTGACTCGGAATTTAACGCCAGTGATTTGTGACTTCACTTGGGCTTTAGCCTTTTAACTTGAAAATACTTTCTCGCATTTTATCCCCCAAGATTAAAAAGTATGTCGTTAAAGAATGTGTGCATGAAGACTGTCAACTGCCTGGTACCGGAGGTAACTCCAACAGCATTGGAAATGTTGGGTTTATTTACTCTTTGAAAGATCCTATTCTGGAAGAGGATTGACTAGTTGGGGGACTGAACAAACAAACAAACTGAACAGCACAAACTGATTGTCTATGTTTTGTTGTTTATTGTTGAATCCCCGAAAAGTGGATTAACGTTGCATTACTGAGCCCCAGCTGGTGTCACTTACATCATTTAGGACTCAAAACTCAAAGTTTCAGACTTGTCAGTCTCGACTTGGGACTTGACTTGGGACCATTCAGTCTTGACTCTGGACTTCATTTGGGACTTGACTTGGAACATGACTTAGGACTTTTCAATCTCAACTTGGGACTTGGCTTGAGACTTTTCAATTTTGACTTGGGACTTTTCAGTCTTGACTTGGGACTTGACTTGACTTGGGACTGTTAAGTTTTACTTGGGACTTGAATTGGGACTTGACTTGGGACTTTTCAGTGTTGACTTGGAACTCAACTTGGGATTTGACCTAGTACTTTTTAGATTTGACTTGGAACTTTTCAGTCTTGACTTGGTTCTTGACTTGAGACTTTTCAGTCTTGACTTGGGAGTTGATGTGGGCCTTGTCAGTCTAGACTTGGGACTTGACTTGGGACTTTTCAGTCTTGCCTTAGGACTTGGAACTTGACTTGGGACTTTTCAGTCTTGATTTAGGACATGACGTAGGACTTATCAGTCTTGACTTGGGACTTGGGACTTGACTTGGGACTTTTCAGTCTTGCCTTGGGACTTGGAACTTGACTTGGGATTTTTCACTCTTGACTAGTGACTTTTTAGTCTTGGCTTAGGACTTGGAACTTGACTTTTCATGACTGAAAAGACTTTTCAGTCTTGTCTTGGGACTTGTGCAAAGACTTGAGTTTTTCTTGTGACCTGAAAAACAATGACTTGGTCCCATGTCTGGTATTAACCCATATATACTGTAGTCACTCACATCTCAACAATAAGAAACCCACATGTGGACCAGAGGAAATACAACAAGTTTAAACCAGGAGTCCCACTCACATACCAGGTCTGAGTGGAAGGTTTTCATGTCTTTGTTTGCTGTGTTTCCTCCCAGACTGGTGGTAGCAGTAGAGGAGGCCTTCACACATATCAAGCGCATGCAGGAGGAGGAGCAGAAGAAGGCTCCGGGGGACGTGATGGACCCCCGAGAGGCGGCGCAGGCCATCTTCCCATCCATGGCTCGCGCCTTGCAGAAGTACCTGAGGACCACCAAGCAGCAGCACTGCCACAGCATGGAGAGCATCCAGCAGCACCTGGCCTTCTGCATCACCAACAACATGACGCCCAAGGTCCGACCTCTGACCTTAGGGAGTAGCTAAACTCGCTTTGAATGAGTTTTGGTGACAGTTACAGAACATAAAAAGGGCTGGCTTGTTACTTTAGCAATTAGCCGAACTTTACTGTTTTTAAATTACCATTCATTAGCTCATGCTAATCACTAGCATACTAATCGCGAGCATGACGACTATTGTTATAATTGTGGTTAGGAAGAGTGCATTAGTGCTAGTGTTGTGTATGCTAGCGATTAGCATTAGCGTTAGCGATTAGCATTAGCGCTAGCAATTAGCATAAGCAGTTCACGTGTTAGTTGAGAGGGTAACGGCTACTCTTCACTAATCCTCCATATAGACCTTTTTATTGTCATACTGTTGCTAGGGCAACAGCTTTGACGCAAGTTTACTTCCTGTCATTAATAAACATTGCAGGAAACACAAAGGGTCCATTTAAAATGTTTATGTTAAATTTGAAGACGTCTATACGTCTGAAAAGTTCAATTTCAATGGCCAGGTTTCAGTCAGTAGAGGGCAGTCACTGTGCATAATATAACTAAATGTGTAGTATGCAAATACTACGTAAAGTGTTAAGATGTGGACCTGAATCCATCAACAACACTACGAAAGACTCATATGTATTGATTTTCAGCTGGAAAAAGGAGGTTTGAGGGTGTAGTTACTCTTTAACGCGTGACGTCACATTTGTATTTAAGATTTTTTTGAGGGATTTCATTTGGCTGTTAATTTGAGGGATGTTTTAAGATTCAGTACAACATGAGCTAAGTTTTCTTACTCTAAGATAAGTGTGTTTATACCGTATATATCCTATATCCAGGCGTTCCTGGAGAGCTACCTGGCTCCCGGTCCCACCCTGCAGTACAGCCGGGACCACTGGCTGGCTCGCCAATGGACGCTGATCAGCGAAGCGTCCGTCACCAGCGGCCTGAAAGACGGCTCCGTCTTCCTGCTCAAGTGCGTGGACTTCAGCCTGGTGGTGACGACGAAGAAGATCCCTTACATCCAGATGTCGGAGGAGTACATCGACCCCAAGTCACACAAGTTCGTCCTGCGGCTACAGTCCGAAACCTCTGTGTAGGACTCCAGACTTTTTTTATTCCTCACCCTGTTTTGTTGCTCTCATTTGGGTTTGCAGTTTGTACTTTCTTGATTTTTTTTTTATATATGAATCTATATATTACACGTTTGGATATATTGATCTTTTTTATGTTTGATTTGGATGAAATCAAGAGAAAGAAGGCAGTTTGAGTCAGACGCCTCGGACACGGTTGTGTGCACATACGGTATGCGGGAGTATGCGCATGCACGTGTCAATGCAATCACTCGTTGCTTTTCCGTTTGAGATGCTGGAGTCAAACAAGATGGGAACAACACAGAGACTCTGTTGTCTCGGTCACTCCTTTATTTCCATGGAATGGACGGACAAACCACTAAGGACTGCGATGGTGTGACTTGGATTTAGATATTCGAAGCCTCGCGGAAACACATGACAGATATCCTGTTTGTGTTGCTGTCTTCGGATGCTCTTTTGGACGTCAGCAGATTGAGAATTAAATGGATTTCTGTCTCCAAAACCAAATTAAATGCATTTGACAAAAAAATCAGACTTTGCATTAAATGCACATTTATGTATGTTTATTAATTAACAGATTGCGCCTAAAAAGGTTGGAACATATGATCTCTGCCTGCTCAGAAAAGATGTTTTCCTCTCCACAATCCCCTCATCACCACATCTGTTGAGCTCCGGACAAACCCTTTTATTGCCAGTTGAGATGTCAGACTCCAGCCTGAGGCGTACAGTAGCCCCCCTGGGTGCTAATTCTGGGACGCTTTGAGCTGTTACGCTGCCCGATTCTTCTCCAGGTGCAATGGAGCAAGATCAGAAATATTTCCACTCCAGTTGGGAACAACACACACACGCCACGTTAAACAGCGAGGGTGAACTCGCAATGATCCGGATCATAAGAGACGCTGGACGCATGCCCGAAAACGTTTGCCCTGCTGCCTCGTCGGTTCAGTGACCTTCTCGGGGTTTTCGTGTCTGCCGGGAAGGCAGCGAGGAGGAGACAGAGCCACGATGTCACAAATAAAAAGTACTACTGATTACTCCCAACCAGAATTCCCCCTTCTGTGGGTTACAAAGCAGAAAGTCATCGTACTGTAAATTATCGTATAAAAGCCGATGATAAAGTTTTCGCATGATAAAATTCAGTATAATGTTCATTTCCAAATCACTCTTCTATCTACTAGTCGTGTCATACTCACCACTCTGCTGCTCGAGTTTCGTTTGTTAACAGAAGTAATGTTTTCATACTCTAATTAACTCTGGTTGTTTTGTCTTTGCCTTACACCTGATCGATGTTAAGCTACAATCAACAAAGCTCAAGGCTTGGATATAAAGGGTAGATGGCAAGACCTGTATTTTTGCCTTCATGTGACAGTCAGCTATGGAGGCCCTTTAGTGGCGAGTGAGGGAAAAAAAAATACTTGTGATCGTTTTCTAAATCTGGGAAAAAAGTTCTGCTAAAAGCTTGATTTGTTCTTCCGGGTGAGTTTTAATTTCACAAGGTGCATATATTTTGTATTAGCAGTAGCATACATGGTAGCTTAACATTGTTTAGTTTCATATATGGTAGCTTAACATTGTTTAGTTTCATACATGGTAGCTTAACATTGTTTAGTTTCATACATGGTAGCTTTACATTGTTTAGTTTCATACATGGTAGCTTAACATTGTTTAGTTTCATACATGGTAGCTTAACATTGTTTAGTTTCATACATGGTAGCTTTACATTGTTTAGTTTCATACATGGTAGCTTTACATTGTTTAGTTTCATACATGGTAGCTTTACATTGTTTAGTTTCATACATGGTAGCTTAACATTGTTTAGTTTCATACATGGTAGCTTAACATTGTTCAGTTTCATACATGGTAGCTTAACATTGTTCAGTTTCATACATGGTAGCTTAACATTGTTCAGTTTCATATATGGTAGCTTAACATTGTTTAGTTTCATATATGGTAGCTTAACATTGTTTAGTTTCATACATGGTAGCTTAACATTGTTTAGTTTCATATATGGTAGCTTAACATTGTTTAGTTTCATACATGGTAGCTTAACATTGTTCAGTTTCATACATGGTAGCTTTACATTGTTTAGTTTCATACATGGTAGCTTAACATTGTTCAGTTTCAAACATGGTAGCTTTACATTGTTCAGTTTCATACATGGTAGCTTAACGTTGTTCAGTTACATACATGGTAGCTTTACGTTGTTCAGTTAAATACTTAATTTTATACATACATGGTAGCTTTACATTGTTCAGTTTCATACATGGTAGCTTAACATTGTTCAGTTTCATACATGGTAGCTTAAAATTGTTCAGTTTCATACATGGTAGCTTTACATTGTTTAGTTTCATACATGGTAACTTAACATTGTTCAGTTTCATACTTGGTAGCTTAACATTGTTCTGTTTCATACATGGTAGCTTAACATTGTTTAGTTTCATACATGGTAGCTTTACATTGTTCAGTTTCATACATGGTAGCTTAACGTTGTTCAGTTACATACATGGTAGCTTTACATTGTTCAGTTTCATACATGGTAGCTTAACATTGTTCAGTTTCATACATGGTAGCTTAAAATTGTTCAGTTTCATACATGGTAGCTTTACATTGTTTAGTTTCATACATGGTAACTTAACATTGTTCAGTTTCATACATGGTAGCTTAACATTGTTCAGTTTCATACATGGTAGCTTAACATTGTTTAGTTTCATACATGGTAGCTTTACATTGTTCAGTTTCATACATGGTAGCTTAACATTGTTCAGTTTCATACATGGTAGCTTAACATTGTTCAGTTTCATACATGGAAGCTTTACATTGTTTAGTTTCATACATGGTAGCTTTACATTGTTTAGTTTCATACATGGTAGCTTAACATTGTTCAGTTTCATATATGGTAGCTTAACATTGTTTAGTTTCATATATGGTAGCTTAACATTGTTTAGTTTCATACATGGTAGCTTAACATTGTTTAGTTTCATATATGGTAGCTTAACATTGTTCAGTTTCATATATGGTATTAACATTGTTTAGTTTCATACATGGTAGCTTAACATTGTTCAGTTTCATACATGGTAGCTTTACATTGTTTAGTTTCATACATGGTAGCTTAACATTGTTCAGTTTCAAACATGGTAGCTTTACATTGTTCAGTTTCATACATGGTAGCTTAACGTTGTTCAGTTACATACATGGTAGCTTCACATTGTTCAGTTACATACATGGTAGCTTTACATTGTTCAGTTTCATACATGGTAGCTTAACATTGTTCAGTTTCATACATGGTAGCTTAAAATTGTTCAGTTTCATACATGGTAGCTTTACATTGTTTAGTTTCATACATGGTAACTTAACATTGTTCAGTTTCATACATGGTAGCTTAACATTGTTCTGTTTCATACATGGTAGCTTAACATTGTTTAGTTTCATACATGGTAGCTTTACATTGTTCAGTTTCATACATGGTAGCTTAACGTTGTTCAGTTACATACATGGTAGCTTTACATTGTTCAGTTTCATACATGGTAGCTTAACATTGTTCAGTTTCATACATGGTAGCTTAAAATTGTTCAGTTTCATACATGGTAGCTTTACATTGTTTAGTTTCATACATGGTAACTTAACATTGTTCAGTTTCATACATGGTAGCTTAACATTGTTCAGTTTCATACATGGTAGCTTAACATTGTTTAGTTTCATACATGGTAGCTTTACATTGTTCAGTTTCATACATGGTAGCTTAACATTGTTCAGTTTCATACATGGTAGCTTAACATTGTTCAGTTTCATACATGGAAGCTTTACATTGTTTAGTTTCATACATGGTAGCTTTACATTGTTTAGTTTCATACATGGTAGCTTAACATTGTTCAGTTTCATACATGGTAGCCTAACATCTTTCAGGAGAAAAGGCGAAGAAGAACACATGACGATATTCTTGCTTCACTGATGGAATTAGTTAGAAATGGCCGTTATACTGACTTTATCAACAGTCTGCCACTGAGCTGAATAAAGGCCACTATCTGAGAATTTATGGTAATTAAAGTATGATTTTATCTTTGTGGTCTCACAGGGTTTCACTAGAATACATAACAGATGATAAAGAAGCATCAGAGAGAATCAACAGTGTATTGCTGCAGCAGGGCGGAACCTCCTTCCCAACTGGACCGGCTGGTTTTCCTTCACTACCTTGTCCCACCTGTGTCGTCTGACAAACACTCAGTGAATCCCTCGAGGTCAGAGGGGAGTTTTCGAATCATTTCTTTCCCATGACGAATCTTCTAACGCCAGAAAAATGCAGATAAATGAAGCTAATGGCACTAAAATGACACTTTCAGATCACATGAACACTCAGCAAAACCACACCGAGCTCATGTGTAAGTCACTGAAGAAGGAAACTGAGTCATTCTGATAATATCTGGCGGGGCTCTGAGCAGGGTTGTCCCCTACTGCCCCCTGGCTGGTGAACCCGATAGTGCCGGTTTGTCCGCCTGAGGGCAGCAACATGTTTGCATATTAAACACAAAGATACTGTTCATTCTTGCAAAAAAAAAAATCTTTCACTGTATACTTTTAACTGTCAAATCAAAAACACACTTTTGCTGTTTCAACATCTCTGAAACATGTTGTATCCACTGACAGATGAACTTTGTATGATCCCAATGTGACTGTGCCTCCTGTTTTTACACTGTATCTATTTATATAAACGAGCATGTGCGTATGGATGTATGTATGTATGTATGTATGCCATTCCAGTTCACACGACCAGCCCCCCCACCCCCGAACACAACACCACCGTCCGTCACGCTGTTGCCAGGTTACAGTCCTCCGTCATGGTTCGTTTTTTGTCGGACAGCTCGATGACGATTATGATGATGACGTGTTTCACACCATTAGCATTTTTAAAATAAAATAAACATTTTTATGAATATTTGTACAACTGCTGCATGGGATTACATTGGGCAGAAATTCCACCTCGTCCTTTTGTTGTGATTTCCTACATATCCCAGAATGCCTCTCAGTGAAGTTTTCACCTACAGTTAAAGGTGGCTAAAATAAACATTTTTATGATTATTTGTACAACTGCTGTATGGGATTATATTGGACAGAAATTCCACCTTGGATATTCACGTAAAAACTAAGGATTTTGATGCCTCGTCCTTTGTTGTGATTTCCTACCTATCCCAGAATGCCTCTCAGTGAAGTTTTCACCTATAGTTAAAGGTGGCTGGTTGTATGAACACTTTTAGCTGCCAGTTTTATTTGTTAAAATTACGGCTATGTGCTCGGAACCCAACGTGCGTAATGGCTGCATTGCATTCTGGTCTATTGAGGCTTTTTGTGTCTTTTGGTTTCTATAATGGATTTCTTCCCTTTTTTACCCTAAAAAATGAGTGTATGAGGTGTAAATTTTTTTAAAGGTGTATGTAATTGATCGTTTTTACGTTACCTGAAGGCCGCCATAGTTCTCTGAAATGCTTGGGGGGGATGGGAAGAGTGAGCAGAGGGGTATACAGTTGGTTGCAATCTGCAACCACCAATTCCTACACATTGTCCCTTTAATGCTGTAGTGCATTCTGCCCATTGACACTTTTTGTTTCAAGCGTCTATAATGGATTTGTCTATTTTTTTAATCTTTAAGAAATGGTAATTAAGGTATTTTATATATACTTTATCAGTCAATTAATGGATTATAATATATTAAGGTAAGGTATTTCTAATGGATTATATGCTCTGTTTTATTATTTTGATTGATGTCTGAAGCCAATTTATGGGGTTTTTATCCCTTTGTTTACCACTAATGATTTAGAGTTGTCCCGTTCTCCCTGGGCCGCAATGCATTCTGGTCTTTTTAAGGTATTTTTTAACATGATTTTAAAGGTATGCTTTATTGATCAAGTGATGGATTATGATACATTAAGGTCATTCTGATGGATTATATGCTCAATTTCATTATTTAGATTAACAGCTTGGTATATGGGAACCTATGAAAACCTTATCTCTTTTTAAGGGATTTTGACCCCTTTAAGCTCCTTAAACAGTGCATATAATCCCTTAAATACTTATTGACATGTTGTAATTTATTAATTTAGATTAAAGAACCAGTGTGTAGCATTTAGGGGGATCTATTGGCAAAAATTGAATATAATATTAAGAAGTATGTTTCCTTTCATATATAATCACCTGAAAATAATTAGCATTGTGTATCATTACCTTAGAATGAGCCGTTTATGTCTACATAGGTAGTGATTTTAGGCATGATTTTCCACCTAAAAGTATACTTAATTGATCAATGAATGGATTAGACAATATAATATATGATGGGATTTTTAATGGATTATGTGCTCAGTTTTATAACTTTGACTGCTTAGTTTAAGAAGCAAAAAACGACAAAAACCATAAGGGATTTTGACCCTTTTGAACCTTTTAATTCATGCATATAATCCATTAAAAATATCTGTACATGTTACAGTTTCTATTAAAGGAACAGCAGGCAGCATTTACAGTGGAGTATAATATTAATAATTATGTTTTTTTTTTTGTTTATAATCAAATTTTGTTGATAGTAAGAATCGTGTTTCTGTTATCTTAGGATGAGATCAGTTAAATGCATCTGCAGCCTCGCCACTAGATGATGCCACATCGTACACCCTGCACCTTTAATCGATCTATTAATTGTCTCCACGTTTGTGATGAACTCCTGAAATTGACTTGAAAGATTACACTCAATTTGAGTTCAAATTAAGGGTTTCATGTGTTATTTTGTAAATTTAAAGTGGTTTTACACATTAAAAACCCCTTAACATGACACTTAAAATCAAAGTATCTGCTGTTCTAGGCAAATAAGTTTACTATTTTATGATTTAGATTTGTTCCCTGCAATCAAACTGTATTAGGTTTTTTTTTTTTTCCTTAAATTATGCTATTGTGGTTTCAGCTGTACAGTGTTTTTTCATCACCTCTTTTCTGTTTTTCCAGACTTCCTCCTCAACATCTCCATATGCACCAGCATCTCGGCCCGGCTGCAGGCTCGCTAACGCTGTTCTCTGTCGCTGCCCATTAACCATCTGGACCTACCGCGTGACACGCCGCCAAATTTCAACTTTTTTCTGCCCCTGATTTGGTGGCTTTTTCGTCGTTGCGGAGCTCAACGGTAATTGGCTTGCCATCGGCCCGTCAGAGCAGCACAGCCGGGCCTTGTGGGTAAATGAATGTCGGTGTCCGGCACTGAAAACAAACAACCTCATACCTCGCCGAGCCCGGAGCGTGAGGCCGCCTGTCGGAACTCATCTGTCGCCGGCTTAATAACCCCTCCCATACCCGCCTGATCTGTGACCGGGAGCAGAGAGAGGAAAATGAACAGCATTTGCATCTAAATGGAGTGTTTTTCTTCCCTTCATTCCTCCCTCTCTATTTGTTTGATAATGACTTGGTTATGTGCAGATGGAAGAAACGTGAGAGGAAATCCTTCTCGCTTCAGTTTCGAACAGAAATCTACACCTTAACACCTCTTGCATGCCTGTCTTTTCTCGGTTCTTTGCTGTTGATACACCCTCACACCCTCGCTGTCATCCTTCCTCTCTTGGGAGTGAGGAGGTGTGCGAGAATTCAGTCCTCCTTCCCCGCTTTTAGTCAACAGTCATGTAAAACACCATCGCACTTGACATTCACAGGATTATGTAACCTAAAGGCCTTACAGAACACTTGCTCCATGACACGCTCTGCTTTCATTTCCTCCGGAGGGAGTGCGACATGTCGCCTCGGGTCACGTTTAAATGCACAGTTCTCATCCCTAAGATATGGTTTATATGTAAACCCCACAAACATCCTGTTTACACACCCACCTCCGGGGGAGTAATGGTTCTAGCATGGCCCCTTGTATTATTAATTCATGTCCAGCAGGAGTGGGTCCGGTCCTTATGTAGTTTGTTGAGCCCCGGTGGGCAGCCTTTTAGCTCGTCTCACCCCCCCCCCCCCAACCTCCCTGTCCAGGTCCCGTCTCCCATTAAGGAGGCATAATGATGCTGAATTATTCACTGATGTTTGAATAATTCAAGGTGAAAACGCTCATTGACTGAAGGAGAAAATGCTCCAATCTGCTGTCTATAGCATCAGTCTGGACCTTCCTAATGAGGACAGAACTGTCTCACATCACACCTGAAAAACAGCAGAGGTGCTTCACTCTGAAAGACACACAGTCGTTGTGTATTTTTACTATGTCCTGAATTCATGACAAAAAAATTCAAGCACTATTATATTTATTTTCACATGTATACACAGTTCCTTCTAACTAATCATTCATAGCAACTTTAAAGGTGCAATGCTCAATATTTTGTATCATTTTCTATAATTGTTGTTGTATAAACACGAGTAATCTATAACTCTGTAGTTTTTCTCAGCTTTAGGGACCGCAGCTTTAATGTTTTGATTCACTCTTTATGGCTCTCATGAGCATAATTTCCATTCTGCTAAAAGCTCTAAAAACCGACAGTACGCTACCTGACCAGGGTTGCGGTCAAATAGCCCAAAAAAAAAAAAAAATGACATCCTATGTCTTTTCTTAACCACTTTTCATTGATCACGATAAAAAGCATCCTTGGGTCAATGAAAGGAAAATTTGTAAAGACAACCACGATGCTAAGATGCTAAGCTAAAAAATCCGACCCCACTTACATTAGGCTGTGTAAACGCGAACGCATTCAAAAAAGGAAACGCGTTTCTTTAGCATTTAGTGTGACCAGCTCTTGTCATACCTGCCGCTTAAATACTTCCGATCATTTCACTCAGTAAGAACCTTCTGAAGGTAAAACTATTTGTCTGCAACCGAGCACCAAACAGCAGTCAGGCAACGTTAGCAGCTAGCTAGCTTATAGAAATGGCGAAGCATTTAGCAGCTAAAGAAGCAGATATACACAGTTGTAGGTGGAGACCAAAACAGAGATAAGCGGACAGTGAAATTTGGACAAACAGTTATCATTTGAATGTTGTTGACTTGAATGTTGCTCCCTGTCTGCTGGATGTGTTTGCTAACATGTTAGCCGTAGCCACATTAAGGGTCAGTGTTTAGAGGCTCTTATCATGGCACCATACAGCAGTCAGGCAACATTAGCAGCTAACTAGCAAGGGCGCGCTCAGCAGCTAACGAGCTAGATATTGCACCTGGTTGAGACCAAAACAGAGCTAGCAGGAGAGTGAATATTGGACTAACATTTATTGTTTGACTCCACATGAATGCCGTTGTTGCTCCGTGTTTGTTGAATGTGTAAAGCGTTTGCTAACACGTTAGCCATAGCAACTTAGGTGGTGAAGGTGGTGAAAAATCTGTAAATGGAGCTTTAACATACTGTACATGTGTATGTGACACAGAAGCTTCACTATGCTGATATCTTGATCCTTTACTGCTTCAGGCGCTGTGATAACTTTATTATAAACTGGGCCAGAAATTTCCCTTGATCTACCACATAAACCACAGTCTACAGAGTGTCTGTTCTGGGAGACCATACATTTCCTTCCTTCTACTTTTAAATGATTTGGAAAAAAAAAAAAAAAATTTGTCAGCAAAATGGTTCTAAGGTGCCAAGCAGGTTCAGTATTTTGAACTGCCAAGACTCCAGCCCTTGACATTCAGGTTAGTCATCGCTGTCATCTTCCTCATCCGGATCGTGGCTTTCGTAGCTGTCCTCTGAGTTGTAGCTGTCTGGGTTTTCCAGGTCGTCGACGGACTCGTCGTCGTCCTCCGTGTTCACCCTCCCCGACAGGACGTCTTCTATCCAGTCCTCCAGCTCCTCAGGGGTGGGCAGATCCTCGTCATTGGACATGTCCAGCCATACGCTGTCCGCCTGGACATGGAGCACCAAGAACGTCAATGTAAGGGTTTACTATTATTACTACTATTACTACTAATTACTATGGTATGGTCTAAGATTTGAACTAATACGTACATCTGTGACATTGACCACGCCAATCTGAGGTCTAAACAGGTCCAACTTGAAGGTTTTTTCCCAGTAAGTGGTCAGCTGGAGGGGCAAGACAAAAAAATTTAGACCATCACTGACAAATTCTTTGATACTATCATTAGAAATACTTATCTAATGATGAGGCAGAACCAGAGGGAAGTCATCGGGGTCGATCCAGACGATGCTGAGCTCTGGGTTGTTGGTGTTATCTCTGGCCACATCTTTCAGGATCTCCAGGAACTCGTAACCGTCTGGGGACAGAACAGGGGGAACTTGAGCTCACCTGCACATGATTAATAAAATAAAAAGTGCAAAATAAAAAAGGAAAAGGTTCGGACCTGGATCTTCCTCCTCTGCAAACGCAACGATATGTATTCCATCCATGTCGTCCTCCTAGGAATTGAAAAACGTTCAGTACAAATAGCTTCAGACGATTCTAAGAAAATGTTCAAAACAGTGGGCAAACAGTGAAACCAATGCTGAAGTGCCTTAAACCTGCATTCTTTCTAACAGCCAGCAGGGGGCAACTCCTCTGGCTGCAAAAAAGACTGATCATATAGAAGTCTATGAGAAAATGAGCCACATCTGACTTGACTTACTACCTCAGTTAACATTGTAAACATGAGTTTATGGTCTCAATCTCTAGTTTCAAGTGTTCAGTACAGCATGATGTTCATTTAAATGGAAATTATGAAATTATGGTCCATTTAGAGTCAAAAGAGCATAAAGGATTGGATGCTTTGGGGCGGGGCTACCTTGTGATTGACAGGTCGCTACCACGGCATTGTCTGGTCTGGGAGTTGTCCGTGTTTTCATCTTACAACTTTGACCCGTATTTTCAGTTCATGAAAGTTAATTGGAACCTTTCTGGTCGCCTAAAAATGTCCTATTTAGTATTCGATTGTTCTTAGCTCCACCCTCCTGTCATTTCTGGTTGCAAAAAACCAAGATGGCGACTGCCAAAATGCCAAACTCCAGGCTTCAAAATCTACAATCCAATAGGTGAGATCACGGTGTCTATGTTCACCTCTCATGTACAGTGTATGATACAAACTAGTTTGGGGAGTAAACTCTTGTTTTCTTTGGTAAGACTGAACACTTACTCACCCACGTTTCAAACATATTTTCTGCCCGGAGCTTCCTCAAAGTAGCCCTGTAAAGAGCACATTTTCATAGACTGTTTAACCAGGTTTTGATAATGTTGAAATAACCCTGAAAAGGTGGAAATCTAATCAACCTCCTGTGCTGGTTGACGAACTCGACAATGTCCATCTCTGACAGAGGTCTGCCAGGCAAGATGGCCGGCTCCTCCATGAATGGCTCATAAAAATTCACCTCGTTCATCTTGAGGGAGAGATGTTTGGCTACCTAAAACATACAACATGATAGGATTTCATTATAAGTGGGTATGGGTTTGGTTTAATGAGGTGATGAAGCATTTCATTTAAAAAAATGTTTCTAATACATTGTACTGTAAACGTGAAAATAACAGGGTTTCAATCAAAAGTTATCTTCCTTCATTTCACTCTGTTGCTATTCATTAAAACAATCTTGGCAAATACACTTATGCGCAGTCTTTTGCTGAGAAAATGACCCTTAGCTTAGTTTAGCTTAGCTTAGCTTAGAATTGAATCGCTGGCTTCATCAGCCACTTGGATAAGGGGCGAAACGTCTTCAGGGACAAATCTAAGTCCAGTTGCCTTCGATTCAATTTTTTGCCAGAATGAATATGACCTGGATGAATGAGAACCTTCACAGACTTAGCTTAGCTTAGCTTAGCATAAAGACTGGAAATAGGGACCCTGCAAGCCTACCTTAACCATGCTACAGAGGAACAAGAGTCAAGGAAGTCACTGCTTCTCGCCAAGAAATAGGCCCTCGTTAAACCACAACCTGACACTTTTTTTACAGTTCTTGCACGAATTAAACAAAGAAGATATAACATGTTTATTAGTGAGTGTAAGAGGTGTTACGTGGATATTGTTATATTTGGACAAAAGGTGCCTTCAAATGAAACTGGGAAGTCGTGTACACAGTATGCTTAGCGTTCAAGTTATTATAAGTTGTGAGAATACTAATACTAAGCTACGGCACTCTCATGACTTATGATGATTATAACTAATATTAACATTACTGTCAGTGTCTAGAAGCCACAGAGGCTAACAATTTAGCAAGCTAGCAAGGGGGTAACATAATGACAGAGGAAAAAGATGAGGCCATCGGGAATATCAACATTTTCCTCAGATGTATTATGACCCCAAGTAGGGAGTCGTTACCCCAGGTGAAGGAGTTCAAGTACCTCGGGGTTGTGTTCGCGAGTGAGGGGACAATGGAATGTGAGATTGACCGGAGAATCGATGCAGCAGGGGTGGTGTTGCAGTCGCAGTACCGCACTGTTGTGACAAAAAGAGAGCTTAGCCGGAAGGTAAAGGGACTCGGATTAGAGCCACTGCTCGTTTGCAATAAAAGGAGCCAGTTGAGGTGGTTTGGGCATCTGGTAAGGATTGCCCCTGGACGCTTCTCAAGGGAGGTGTTCCAGGCACCACCAACTGAGAGGAGGACCCAGGGAAGACCCAGGACTAGGTGGATAGATTATATCACCACACTGGTCTGGGAACCCCTCGTGATCCCCCAGTCGGAGCTGGTTAATGTGGCCCAGGAAAGGGAAGTTTGGGGTCCCCTGCTGGAGCTGTTGCCCCCGCAATTTGATTGTAATCCACGTAATTGTGAACAGGTACTTATAAAGAGTGACAAATGCCACGTAGCGATGATGTCTGGGTGGACGGGTGGAACCAAAAACATCAGACTTTATCCCAGGAGACCGGTGTTTTTACCTCACGTGAAACCAGAAGTCAGTGCTGATTTATTTGTAACTTCTGCACTTAAATTATGCCTTTTCTGGAGTTATTTAAACCCAAACCACAATCTTTTCCTAAACCTGCCTAAGTAGTTTTGTTGCCTAAACCTAACCAAGTCAGTCTTTTCCTACATCTAACCAAGTTTTCTGTGAAGACGGAAAAAAATTAGGAATAACTTTTCGTAAGATATCATACGAACTGTTATTTGATGATACGTTACTGTAGCTTCGTATTTAGCACACAGACAGAGTAGTATTGATCTTCTCATGTAACTTTAAGCAAGCAAGTGAATAGATGATGCATATTTCCCAAAATGTCAAACTAATTGTGTATTAAGAAGCAATGTGTATATGAGAGGAATCAAAAGTGGGTGCAACAGTGATCTTTAGTTTGGACACTATAAATGCAGATTACTTTGTACAGCAAGACTTACAGATTTATCAAAGGTAGCAAAGAACTTGATATAAGGTTGAAAACGCTCCGAGGCCTCCTGAAAAGATTTGTAGTCTGAGAAAAAGAGAGAGAGAGAGATTGATGAGGAACTCCGGATAGAACGGCAGAAACCAAAGTAGAGAAAGTGCAACAGATTTACGTGGAACTTATTAATTCACATTCTCCTCACATCCCGAGCCCGAATCTACAGTATGTGATCAGGAAGGCAAGCAAGTGAAACACTGGCTTCATTCAATTTCCCATCATGATTCTACTGTCTTCACCCAAATAACAAAGTCTCCCTTAATACAGTTTTATACGCTTGAAGTGAGCTGCCGGCTTTGCTCCCAACAAGGTCACAACCAAGGACCAACCTATCTCTGGACAGAAATAGGCTCCATAATGAAACTTCATGCCACCGTCATATCAGACCAGATAGCAACTTCCCGGTCTCTCTTTTTTCCATTTTTTCCACGAGGAACTATAATTGCAGTTTGACCTATTAGACAGAGAACTAGAAGCTATTTAAAGACCCTCGTGGGACTGAGTGAGAGTGCCACAGTCTGGAATCAGGTTTCCCTTCAGCATGGTGATGATCCATTAGCCTTTAGATCCCATTAGCGTCTGGGGAACACAGTGAGACAGCTTTAGACCAGAGAAGCTGTGTAGGTGATGAGGAAAAATGGATTAATAAACACTTGCTAGCATAGACATTAGCACGAGTTTGGTGGTAAACTAACGTGAATCTTCTCCCTTGAAGTAACCAATGAGGCGGATGTCTTCCTCCATCCTCTCAAAGGCTCGCAGCTCCATGGCATTATTGAGCATTTCCACTGGGTCCTCCAGCACCTATCGGGCGGTATAATACAGATAAGTGATTTTCACTTCTAGTAAACTTTAAAAACTAAAATCCACTTTCTTGCCGAGAGTTAGATGAGAAGATTGATACCACACATGTGTATGTTTGTTAAATATGATGCTACAGCTAGCAGCTAGTTAGCTTAGCTTAGCATATACATTGGAATTGGGGAAACAGCTAGTCTGGCTCTGTCCAGCTGTAACAAAATCAGTCTGCTAGCTTAATCTCTCTCATAACACATTATCCTTGTACAAAAACCAAGGCCAAGAGCAGTGATATTTGTGTAGTTTCAGTGCTTTTTTAATTCTGAATAATCTTTAGCTTGTAAAAATAATGAGTTTGAGAATCAAACAATGCAGCACAGGACAGTCAAAGAGATTGGGGTTTGTTTCTGGTAGGTGGATTTTTTTTACCTTCTGGAAGAGCCATGCTAGCCATTTCCCCCTGCTTCTATTTTTATGCTAAGCTAATCAGCTGCTGGCTATAGCCTCTATATTTAACATACAGATATGAGTGGTATCGATTTTCTCAACTACCTGTTGGCAAGAAAGTGAATAATATTTACAAACTGGGAGTGGCTGGTTCCAGAAGCCTCGGCATGAAACTCGCACCATTAAATCATCAATACTAAAGATTAACAACTAAAATATCTAGTCAGACATTAAAATATCAGTCTGCCTGTGTAGGCCTCCATAAAAACATTTAGGTAGAAGTAAACTACACCTCCCAAAGTGCATTTTGTCAAGAAACAATCAATTCTGTGTCATGCTACGCTAACGACGGTGCTAAGAAAACTGAAATCACAGTTTGCAAATCAATTCATTTATAAATTCTGGGTCATTTTTGATGACTTCAGCAGTTGTGGTGCTGTTTTGTTTTACCACTGCAACAAACAAAGAGTTTTGAATTATCTGCATCTCTGATTCATGCCTGTGACTGACCTCTTCTCTATAGCAACTGTGGCTGAGGCTCATGGGAATTGTAGTATGTGCGAGACGTCTGCCAAAATGACAGGCAAAACATGATTTACCGGAAATAAAGTTGAAATATTTCACACCGGTGGCCATGACATAAACTTATGGAACCAGAACTAACATCACCTCCCACTTCACAACTCTGTCAAGCTATTCCTTTAAATTAATTCATGTGAAAATGTCAGATTACCCCTTTAATATGAAATACCTTCAGGGGAAAGTGACATAAAAGCTTCTCATGCTGATTCTTGTAATGCCATGAAATACATCATTTACATCTATTCTAATGTGACTGCAGCAGATAATTTCTTCTCTCAACGGCTGCCAAGAGTGCACATTTAAAAAATAGCTGATTATTCACTCACATCCAACAGAAACTCCACCAGAGTGTCTGCTGAGAGCTCCCCATCAAACTCAATGACACGGTCGTCCTTGAAGACGTACAAGCTGCCCACCTCCTCCAGACCTAATTAAACAGCAGGAGTATATATACGACTTTAAGGAGGCTCATTTTATGGCTTCACGTTTGGACAAAAGAAGCAAAGATACCATTAAGTACATCTGCAAAATCTGAATTGAGACATTTAACATGCACAGTAATGAAGAGTAATGAGTCATACCCAGTTTTTTGGCTACTTTGGCGTCCTTCTGCGAGTCCACCATCCCAAAACCGATGTCTTTGTTCTCCAGGACCTGAGCTGTGAGCTGGGTGTTCACACAGACACATTTCAGTCAGGACTTTTTTTGATAGTGCATAAAGGCAGCAGTCGTTGCACGTCTGTACCTGTAAAATTTATCATCTAAAATGCATGGATGACGTATTTTTGGAGGCCAATCAGGAAGTTCGTGTTGCCCTGGGTTCTCTTGATAAGAAGCCAGTGGGATTGTTCCATTGAGTTTTGGATTATTGAGGAAAATAAGCTCCATGGCAAACACACATATATACTTAGACGCTTTACTTATACGTTCCTTAAAACAATATCCACAAATGAACTCCGTTTTTGTGATTTTTTTAAGTGTGAATGCAATCGCCAGAAGTGAAATGCTAACGTAAAGCTATATACGAACTACGTCACGGTTGCATGGGGGGGGGTCTCCTTTTAGTTCAGGGTCCACATCCAGTCCAGCTTGATGTCCAGTGGGACAGTAAAACCACCTATAAATAACAGCACCTCCAAATGTCCCCTTCCTGTTAGAAGTACATTCTGAAATTGTTAATTAATTAAAAAAAATCCAACCCAAAATACAAACAGAAATACATTTAACTGCAGAACTGGAATTAATTATTTATTCTGACTTAAAAAGTCATAAATTCAGCTGAATTTTTTAATTTATATTTTTCATAATTTACTTAAAATCTGGACTTAATTCCTATAACAAGTCATAAATGTGAGAAAATAGCTCAAAATTGTGCCTTGAAAAATGAAAAGTTCAGTTTTCACATTAAATATGCATAGGTTTGAGTCGTATCTTTTAAGTTTAAGTCAAAAGTTTAACTTAATTCTCTTAAATAAGACTTTCTATGATAACTAATAATAAATTTGACTTACTATTTCATCATTTTTTTTCTAATTTAAATTTGGACAGTCATCAATGTGACAAAGTATTTCAGAATTGAAAATTTAAATCTCATATTTTTCTGCATTTTTTACAGTTTGTGAAGTCATCCAGTGGGCCGGATTGGACCCTTTGTAGGCTGGTTCTGGCCCTCGGGCCCTATGTTTGACACCTTTGTTCTAAGGTAAGGAAAACACAGTGATTTTTAGTTTCAGGTGATTATACACGAATGAAAACACACTTATTAATATTCCATTTCTGTCAATAGATCCCAGGATAGGTTACACTGTTCCTTTAAGTATTTTGAATATTGGTTATTTTATCCATATTCTATATGAATTAGTTTAGAGGCTTTAATGACATAAGAGTGAGATTTCAATCAGTACATACACCCATTATTTTTTATTTTATTTTATTCTGATTATTATCGCTGAATAGGTTGTTTCTGGGGCAGGAAATAATTTCACATGAAGGTATTTATTGGGTGGTACTACACCAGAATTATACTCCTCACAGTGTGTCACTTAGACTATCATAGGGCAGTGGTTCCTAACCTGGGGGGCAGTACCCCATGAAGAGGTCACGACAAACCAGGTTACGGCCCTGTTTATGATCGTCTTGTGTATAATCACCTCAAAGTAAGAATCATGTTTTTGTTACGTTACAATGACGTTTATATCTGCATAACGAGTATGTCTCTACAGTGGCCCAGAATGGACAAACCTCACCGCTAGATGCTGCGAGATCCTACACGCTGCACCTTTAAATACAATATTTAACGTGGCACTTTCTGCTCTGTGTATTTGAGTCGGCGTCCACTTCGTCTTCGTCAATACATCTTTTCATTACAGAGGTGTGTGTTTGCGCCGAGAGCCCCCTGTGGAGTTTTCTTGTTAGACGGGAGCTGTGAGTCAGGACTGTTTGCCTTTCAGCTCGAGGAAAACAGATTTAGTAATACCGCTGAAGGCGAGAGAGTTTGTTTCTGTTTACCTGAGTGTGTTTCAGTGCACGAAACATGACAAGAATGCAACTAAAAAGGTAAAAACACGGGTCTCTCTCACATACTTTTAGCTCATATATAAGAAAATAAAGGATGCAAGAGTACATGTACTTATTTCTGGTACCCAGCTAGTTTTGGGAACAAGCTATAATTAACAGAATGACCTAGAAACAATCCCTGGGCACATAATGAGATTAAAATCACTTCAGAGTGTGCAGGTACAACATGTGTGACAGCTGTGAATCCTCCACTTTATGGTGAAGCAGCCAGAGGAAGAATGAGGCGTTTGGTGTCCAACCAGAGGGGATCACTCATTATACAATGACTTGTTATGACAGGTTCGAGTCAGATGAGCGCGGCGGTGAGGCCGAAAGTGTAACCCGTGGGGATCTGAGCTCTAGCTTATTGAGACATTTTTAAGTTATCAGTGGCATCAGAGCTATGGATGTCACAGTACATCTTTCATCAGTAATAATGTCTTCTTGGCAGGTGTTGCATACCTGAAGAGGTCAACGGCAGGGTCACTGCATAATGAAGGATTTTTAGGGCTGTTGACTGTTGAAACAATTAATTCATAAGCTGAGGGACAAAGAATTAATAGCTAACAATTCTAACAACTGATGATTCATTGCCATTTATCAAGTAACATGACTAAATGCTAAACTTAGCATGCTGATTGTTTGTGCCATTTATCAAAGCTGAGGGACGAAGAATTTATAGCTAACAATTTTAACAATTGTTAATTCTTTATGCTGTTTAAGGAAGAATACTACATGCTAAACTCATGCTAATAGGCTCACAATAACAATGCTGATGTTTAGCGTGTTCTCCATCTTCATTTAGCATGCTAACAATAGCTAATTAGCACTAATAACAAAGTTTAAGCGTCACTTGAAAATTAAGGATTTGTGGGGATGTAGACTGTTGAAATGATTAGTTGATTCATTTATGAGCTGAGAGACATATTGAGCTAAAAATTTCAGCAGTTGATTAATTGTCTATGCCACAATGCTGATGTTTAGTGTGTTCAACATCTTAGTTTAGCATGCTAACAATAGCTAATTGGCACTAGACACAGTGTCACTATAAAATTATGGGTTTGTAGACTGTTGAAAATAATTAGTCAGTTCTATCATGAGCTGAGGGGTGGACAATTTATAGTTAACACTTTTAACAATTGTTAATTGTTTATGCCATTTATCTTAATAAATGGTATACATATATTAGCATATTGGCATGGTGATATGATAATATGCTCACAATGTAATGCTGAGGTTTAGCATGTTCACCATCTTAGTTCTGCATGCTAACAATAGTTTATTAGCACTATTAGAACACAGTGGCAGTGTCACTGTAAAAGTAAGGATTTGTTGAGATGTAGACTGTTGAAACAATTAGCTGATCCATTCATAAACTGAGAGACGGACAATTTATAGCAAACATTCCTTACAGTGGTTCATTTGTTATGCTATTTAAGGAACAAGACTAAATGCTAACCTCAGCATGCTAATATGCTCACAATGACAATGCTAATGTTAAGCATATTCAGCATCGTCGTTTAGCATGCTAACAACAGCTAATTAGCACTAAACACAAAGTGACAGTGTCACTAGACCTTTGAAACAATTAGTCGATTCATTCATAAGATGAAGGACGGAGAACTAACAGCCGTCAATTTTAATTCATTGTTTGTGCCATTTATCAAGGAACAAGGCTAAATGCTAACCTCAGCATGCTTATATCCCTCTCTAAGCAATTCAGCTCGCTACTCCACACATAGCACTAAACCAAAGTGCAGTGTCACTAGACCTTAAACAATTAGTCGATTCATTCATAAGATAAAGGACGGAGAACTAACAGCCGTCAATTTTAATTCATTGTTTGTGCCATTTATCAAGGAACAAGGCTAAATGCTAACCTCAGCATGCTAATATGCTCACAATGATAATGCTGATGTTTAGCATATTCACCGCCTTAGTTTAGCATGCTAACAAAAGCTAATTAGCACTAAATACAAAGTGGCATTGTCACAGTAAAATAAGGATATGGTTGAGAAATTCATAATTTAAAATAATAAACTGAAACTTTATAGAGAACATTAATTGATTTGCGCCATTTATCAAGAAAAAAAGTCAAAATGCTAACCTAAGCATGCTAATATGAGTTCAGCTTCTTGAATGTATTTGCTGCTTTTCTCTGTTTTATATCATTTTCAACTAATTGTTCATTTGTAAACTGTTCCATTTCTTGGTCATATAGGATGTTACTAAATTGAGTATGGTTGGATTTTAGACCATTTATCAAACAAAGCAAGACATTTGAATATATCTGAGAACATGGTAATAAATATTGTGCCAGTCCGTGTTGAGATGTTTTACTGGATAAGTAAAGACCTGCTGGTGGTGCTCGATGAAAAGTCAACGTCATTATACAAGCCTTGTAAGTTTGTAAGTAACAGTTAATTAATCATTTACTTACCCAACTAATGGGTTTCAAGGTTGTGATAAAGCCCTTTGACTGATTGATCACTTAACCTGGACCAAAATCCACTTTTTAACCTATTAACATTCATGACTGCAGACATTTGAAAATAAAGAAACCAAACTATTTTTAACTGTGTTATTTCCAAATAAAAAGGCTTCACTTTGCAAGGGGATTTGCACAACCTGGCAACCCAAAAGATGTCCACTTTTTAGGAAGCATTATGCCATTTTTCAGATTGCAAAGAACTAATATTCTGTAGTAAAGTAAGAGTATCTTGTCTAATCTCAATGCCTTCTACTTTAACTCTTTCCTAACTCCCCCAGCTCCTCCGCCCACCTCTCCAGACCCTGTTCCTCACCTCCAGCACCAGCTCCGTCATCTGGAACCTCTTCTGCAGGCCCTTGTTGGCAGCCAGCGGTTCGTGGTAGAACAGGCACAGCAGGTCGTACCTCTTCAGAGCCTTTTTGTAGTTGCGCTCGCTGATGTCCAGCACCCTGTCCTTCCCGTCGAAATTGGGGAACTCGAGACCTTCCTCGGCGCCGCAGAAGGAAACCAGGCGGAGGCAAAGGCCAGATAGCAGAGAAAGCCAGATCTGCTGCATTATTGCTCAGGTGTGAGAGAAGTTTGCAGAGAAACCAAAAAGCTTCTCAAGGTTGAAGAACATACAAAGGAGATCCCCTAAAATAAATCCACCGATTTAATACCTCTCTAACAAATTTTCTCACAAATATGTCGTCCCAATTTTCTCTCTCAGCTTCTCTCTATATCTCCACCTGTCTTCTATCTCCTCCTCTCTCCGACACTCAGTCTTACTGCCCCAGATCTCCCAGGAGGGTCTCCGTCTTTCCTCCTTTTCTCTCCCTGACTGAGAAACTCACTTCAACAATCCGTGGCCGATCATCCATGTGATATGCAACCTGACATAAATTCAAAAACTACAACAAAGGGTTTCAATCAGCAATTATTACAATAATATATGCATTGGAAAACTTATTTCCATGCCATGAAATAGATTCAGAATTGATTTATTTATTTATTTATAAGGGCAGAATGTGGATGTGTTCATGAAAAGACTTTGATTTTGTGTGCCTGTCCCTTTAATGCTGATTTGCGCTAGTTTTCTGAATATTACGGTAACTTGTAATTAAATTTTGTTGTGCGCGTTACCGTATTAACTGCATTCAGCCCAAAGTAACAGATCACAGATCACCGCTCATTGTTTCTCCCGTTCAGACAGAGCTGGAGGATAGAGGGAAAAATGGAGCGCCTTTGGTTGTACGGGTCTTTAATACTGCTGCAAGTTTGTGTTTTGTGTTTGCTTCCCGCGTCAGGTAATGCACATTTAAACAAATACGACTTGTTAAACCCGATTTTAAAGCGGTAGTAATACTTGACCGCGTTTAGTGTCGCTGTAACGTTGCGTACTTGCGGTAACTTTTGAGTCATTCATCACTTCACGAGCTAGCGAGCTAGCCTGCGAGCTAACTCAACTAAGCTAACTGTGCTAGCTAACTTTAAGGTTCGCGCGTATTGTGGTTAAAAGTTTCGCTTGCAGCAGCAGTGTAAAATAATATTTACTTTAATTAAGATGGTTGTTTTCGTTGTGGAGTGGTTTGAAAACAGGTTAGCTCAGGCTAGTTAGCATAGACAAATGTTATTGCTGGCTGCCCTCAGTGTTTCTTCACACAGATAACTTTACTGATAAGTCAAACACAACCAGAATCAGCTTTATCATGTTAAATATATGTATAGAATGTGGTTTAAGGCAGCTCTCTCAATGTACTTACACGAAATAGAAATAACAGCTAACGACACAACTACAATGACCAACAATGAAATAAGAATACAATAATAACTAATTGTGTATATACAAGTTCTAAAAGTTGTAAACAATACAAATAGTGCAAAGAAGTGAGTACTGGATGGATCTACAGGGACTGGATGGTTATGTACAGTATGTACATGTGGAGATATCTATATACTGTATGTACACTGAGTAGGATTTATATTTACTGTGATACTATGTACATATTACAACAAATGTGCATTAAAGACTGTAAATTATGATTTAGAAATGTGCATTAAAGGCTGTAATTATAATCTAAACATGTGCATTAATGACTAAATTATAATCTAAAAATGTGTATTAAAGAGTAAATAATAACCTAAAAATGTGCATTAATGACTAAATTATAATCTAAAAATGTGTATTAAAGAGTAAATAATAACCTAAAAATGTGCATTAATGACTAAATTATAATCTAAAAATGTGTATTGAAGAGTAAATAATAATCTAAAAATGTGCATTAATGACTAAATTATAATCTAAAATGTGTATTAGAGTAAATAATAATCTAAAAATGTGCATTAATGACTAAATAATAATCTAAAAATGTGCATTAAAGACTAAATTATAATCTAAAAATGTGTATTAAAGACTGAATAAAATAAATTTATAAAAAATTATAATAAAAAATATAATTTAAAAATTTAAATAAAAATTAAAAAAAAAAATTAAAAAATAAATAATAATAATATTAAAAAAATATTAAAAAATAAAAAATAATAATCTAAAAATGTGCATTAATGACTAAATTATAATCTAAAAATGTGTATTAAAGAGTAAATAATAATCCAAAAATGTGCATTAAAGACTGTAAATAATAGTAATCTAAAAATGTGCATTAATGACTAAATTGTGATCTAAAAATTTGCATTAATTATTAAATTATGACCTAGAAGTGTGCATTACAGACTAATTATAATCTAAAAATGTGTATTAAAGACTGTAAATAATAATCTAAAAATGTGCATTAAAGACTAAATAATAATAATCTAAAATTCCTTAAAACTAAATAATAATTAAAAATGTGCATTAAAGACTAAATAATAATAATCCAAAAATGTGCATTAATGACTGAATAATAATCTAAAAATGTGCATTAGTGACTAAATTATAATCTAAAAATGTGTATTAAAGACTGTAAATAATAATCTAAAAATGTGCATTAAAGACTAAATTATAATCTAAAAATGTGCATTAAAGACTAAATAATAATAATCCAAAAATGTGCATTAATGACTGAATAATAATCTAAAAATGTGCATTAAAGACTGTAAATAATCAAAAATGTGCACTGAAGACTGAAATTATAATCTATAACAGCAGCAGCAGCCGATGTTTTGGCGTTAGAGTGTAACTGACAGTGTATGACTGAGTGAGTGTTCATCAGAGTGACGTCCGAGTGAAGAAACTCTTCTTGCTTCTGTCAAACAACAGAGTTTTCTTGACTGGGGAATAGTAGTAGAGGTTAATATCCAACAGAAATAAGGTGAAGTTTAGTTTCCTTGTAGTCCATTTCATTTTATGTATGTGGAATTTGCAGTTGGATTGAAAATAGGGATGCACCAATACAAGATCAGATATCGGGCCAGTATTGACTCAAATACCTGAATCAGGTATCAGTGACCATGGGGACAATCTATTAATTTCAATTCTATGTTATAAAGGAAGATCTTATCTTATACTTTATACATTATAAACTGGAATTTAAATTCCTGCTTAAATTTTGACCAATTTGTTGCTGCGTTTAAAAGGTTTACACTTGAATTGTATTTCCTATTATGTATCAGCCTCATGACCCATCAGTAAATATCAAAACTGGTCCAGCATGATAATCTCTTCTGACACCATTTGTCACTATTTTGTAGGCGAACAGTGGAAGAAGATAAGAGACAGGATATCTGATGCTGTTAAAGAGCACCTTCCGTGCAACCCTGTCAACTGCAGCTGCCATCTGAGGTGGGTGTGCTGCTCGTTGCTACGTTTACCATTCACCAAAGCGTTAATCATGTAATATATTGTCGGTTTCCTTCTTTTGATTTCCGTCTCAGTGTCCTACAAGCCGACTTGCGGCCGTTTAAAGGGAGAATCTCCGAGGATGTCATGGCTGCGACTGTTCAGAGAGGGGTGGGAACCCACTACCAGATCATCGGGCACAAGCTGTACAGAGAACACAACTGCATGTTTCCTGCCAGGTTAGGAGCAAAAGTACCTGATGGGATTATTCTTCACTTAACCCTCTGAGAGCCACATAGACCAGTTTTTGTCTTTTTAGGGGGGTACAGGGGGTCTTTAGGGGGAGATAGCAGGTCAACAGTGAATGTCACATAGATGTGGTGTACATCATCTGAAACCTGGGAACCTGAAGATTAATTTGAGATGCAGCTCACCACAAGTTATTTTAGTCATAAATGAGAAATAAAAAATACTTAAAATGAATAAGGGTTTAGAACATGATGACAGAAGTATATGATGTCCATCCCCATGCTCTGTTATGTCTCATACGTTGATACCATTTGTTACACAGATTTTGTGCTAAAATTGATAAAAATGATCAATAATCCCACCAAAAGACACCAAGATCTTGGGGAACGCCATAGAAAAAGCCATGCTGTGATTTGGTATCAAAAACTTTTGACATTTGGAGATTGGGCGAACACTTTTGTTGAGTAAACTGCTCAGAATCCCCCTTATTTTTCATCTAGCTGGGAAATTTATCCATCCTCTGAATGTTCCGGGTCTCTAGTTTGTGGTTGTTAAGTTTCATGAGGCTGTGATTATCCTGGAGGTCACCACAGGTCATTTTATACAGGGATGTCAACTTTCAAAAACTACAATGAAATGGCTATGGAGACTAGCATCATCACACATGAACACAGTTGAGCTCAATAACACATTTATACTGCACTCAAAAACTGCATGTGATTATCATAAAGTGGGAAAAGGGGACACTCGTGGGTACCCATACAACCCATTTTCATTCACAAATCTGGAGGTCAGAGGTCAAGGGACCCCTTTAAAAATGAATAATATATACAGTATATATCTGCCTTGTGTTTCCAGGTGCAGTGGTGTGGAGCATTTCATCCTGGAGGTGATCGACAGGCTACCCGACTTGGAGATAGTTGTAAATGTCCGGGATTACCCTCAAGTCCCCAGCTGGGTGCAGCCAACGCTGCCTGTCTTCTCTTTCAGTAAGGTCAGACTCTAGATGTTAGTCTTATGCACGCACACAAATGTTTATTAAATTCAATCGCTGGTTTTGACATGTTTGATCTGAGTAGACGGCAGACTACCAGGACATCATGTATCCTGCATGGACGTTTTGGGAGGGAGGGCCTGCCGTGTGGCCCATTTACCCCACTGGACTGGGAAGATGGGATCTGATGAGGGATGACCTTAAAAAGTAAGGTTTAGCACCTTTTTTATTTTCTTATTTACTGGCATAAATCAAATTCTGGTATTTACAATACAAGACATGGATTAAAGGAACACTTAAAGGTCCCATACAATAAAAAGATTTTCATGTATTTTTTTATGATAAAGCAGGTTTAAATCATAAATAAATTGTGTGAAAGTATCAAGAGAAGTACACACAGGCTGCTTTCAGAAAGTGTGCCTTTAAACGGGCCATTAGGATTTCTGTCCATTTGTGATGTCACAAATCTACAATATTTATTTTATCAGTTTATTTCTGGTTGCAGTGTATGTGAATGATATCAGCTTCAAAACACTCTAGAATATGAAAAAAAGCATCCTGTGTGGACGAAGCATTATGTTGTTAAAGTTTACACATTTAGCGGCTGGCTAAGTAGCTAGCTTACTTGCTAATTCCGCCATGCTTTCACGCTACAGTTACAGAACATAAAAAGCACCACATGAACTGCTGGGCTTGGCCTATATTACTTTTTAAAATTACAGTTCATTACAACCTTTACTCTTTCAGTTTGCTTATGCTAAACGCTAGAGCTAATGCTTATCGCTAATGCTAATAGCTAGCATGCTGACTATGGTTAGGTAAGACTGTGTCTGACAGTGTGAACTCTCACGTTGCCATTTACCTCGGACGTCTGAGCTGGGAATGACGTCGCACACAAGTTGACCGCATTCCAGTACAACAATTTGGAAATTTAATGCTCCAACCAAGTTAGCTATTGTTAGCAATACCAGTTGATAACAATTCATTATGCCGGTATTTTGGGCATACAAATACTGCAGCAAAATGTTCACAGATAGAAGTTGAACATGTACAGTGTGCACGACTGATTTAATGAGACAGAAGTGCTAGTAAACAATGTATTACTACAGCTTTTTTTTACAGTTGATGCCCAAAGCGGCCATCTTGGATTTTGAGGATGGGTTGCCGAGGTCTGTCCGACTTTTCAAGTTGGAAATTCGACTTCAGGGGGCGTTCCCCTTGAAATTACAGAATGCAGCGTTATAAATGTTTGTGAGTTTGAGTTTACATGCAACGCTGGGATATGTGCATGCTAGCGAATAGCATTAGAATAAGCAATTCACAGGCTAATTGACAGGGTAATGGCTACTCTTTGCTAATCCTCTCTCCACGGTCTGCAGAGGAGGGAGACGCTGGTTTCATGGGAGGTTGTTGTTTGCTGATGATAGCTAAATATGTCACCAGCCTATCCACATGAAATGTTGTTGTAGGTCTGCAGCACAGTGGCCTTGGAAGAAGAAAGAGTCCAAAGGATTCTTCAGAGGCTCCAGGTCAGTCCCGTGACTTCATTAATTTGTGTCATTATACAACAATCCAAATGTTTTCATGTCCCTTATCAAATTTCCTTTGGTTTAAGTCTGTACTCTGCTATCTCCTTACTCTGTTTCTTTGGTAGAACCAGTCCAGAGCGCGATCCCCTGATTCTTCTGTCCAGAGAAGCTCCAGAGCTGGTGGATGCAGAGTACACAAAAAACCAGGCCTGGAAGTCCGAGAGGGTCAGTCATACTGACAGTACATACATAATGATTATAAAGATGTTATAGTAATTCTGTGCCCTTCTAACGGGGAACGGATGTTGTCTCTGCTGTCTTCAAAGCCACCAAACTATTGAAAAAAACAATAATTTCACCTCACAGAAGACGAAAGTTGCTGCAACTCTCGTCTTCTGTGAGGTAAAATAACTGTTTTTGTCAACGGAGTTTAGTGGCCTTGAAGCAAGCGATATGATGTCTGAAATGTGAAAGTCAATATGGATGAATTATTTGCCAACCAGTGCTTTCTTGTCTTTGTTTTAGGACACATTAGGGAGACCTCCGGCTAAAGAGATCCCACTGGTCGATCACTGCAAATACAAGTAAGCTGGATTTTGGATCGAGGATAAAGTGACTTGTGAGACAGCAACAGCTTTAACATCAAGCTATGAACGGTTGTCATCTGAGCAGCTTTAACAGTCTTGTTATGTCCTTGCAGATATTTGTTCAACTTCCGGGGTGTGGCAGCCAGCTTCCGCTTCAAGCATCTCTTCCTCTGTGGTTCTTTGGTGTTTCACGTGGGGGATGAATGGCAGGAGTTTTTCTACCCTCAGCTCCAGCCCTGGGTCCACTACATCCCAGTCAAACAGGACCTCTCGGACGTCAGGTACCTCAGCTAATGTCCAACGTTTGCTCATGAGGATTGATGTGGATCTAAATTTGTCAAGGAAAAACTGTCAGGGCCATTTTCAAAACCTCTGGCCTCAAGATATGTGAATGTAAACGGGTTCACTGGGTCCCCACCAGTCTCCCCTTTATAGACATGCCCACTTTATGATAATCACATACAGTTTGGGGCAGGTCATAGTCAAGTCTTGCTGCCTGTTGGGCTGCATGTTATGATTTAAATGCTAAATGCAGAACCTGTGAGGGTTTCTGGACAATATTTGTCATAGCTTTGTGTTGTTAATTGGTTCCCAATAATAAATGTATACATACATTTGCATAAAGCAGTATATTCATCCACTCCCATGTTGATAAGAGTGTTAAATACTTGACAAACCTCCCTTTAAGGTTCATTTTGAACAGACAAATAAATTTGCAATTAATCATGATTAACTATGGACAATCATGGGATTAATTGCAAATTTTTTAATTGACTGACAGCCCTTATATATTACAACTATATATATAAATCTATATCTATATACTTTAAGTCTAACTGGTAATAATTCTTCCATCCCACAGAGTAGGGGAGTAGAGAACAGGTAGTTTGTAATACTTGTCATCCCTGAACGAAAACATTATTTTCTCTAATTTGGAGAGCTGGAGAGGAGACACTAGAAAATGTCCAGTAGGGGGCGTGGATGAACTGTTTTTCCGAGGCAGGTGGAAATGAATGATTTTAAAGCAGATTTCATTGATTTTCCTGCGTGATCAGAGCATGCATGGCTTCACCTCAGTGACTACAGTGAAGTATTTTACATTGCATAAAGCAAATAGAAGAAGTGTGGACTCTGTCCCCTAAAATAAAACACCAAAGACTCTGAAATGCTGGTATTTAAATCAGTTTCCCAGTCAGCCTTTAAAGCATATGTGTCAAGCTCAAAGCCTGCGAGAGCTTGCAAAGAATATATTGCTTATCATACAATTCTGTGCCACTTTACAGAAGTACGGTGTCCTTAAACTACATGTCCCACAATGCATCTCGATTTTGTGATGTGCACTGAAGCGTCTCAGTATCACCGGTTTTCAGCAGTGGTGCCACCTTAGCGACTTAGTCGCTATATTTAACGACTCTGTAGCGACTCTTTTTCAAAAAGAGACAAACGACAAATCTAGCGACTTTTTCTGGTGTTATTGGAGACTTTTGGCGACTCAGACGTGAAAGCAGGAATCACAGCAGTCCCTCGTAGCTGCACTCAGAGCAGGAGATGTTCACCCCTCCACATCCAGACTGACTAAATCCTGAATGCACAAAGCCGCCGCTGGCTGGATGTAAATGTAATAAGACCTCCGCCAAGCACCATAGTTTCCCCACATATTGTAATTCACTCCAAAATAAAAATCTTACATTTTTATTATTAGTTCAGAAGTTATTAATGAAAATCTCTTTTTCGGTAATGGCGGTTTCTTCTGGATCTATCTCCTAAAGTATTAAAGCTAGATCAAATTCGTTGACATACTTCAGATGAGGAATTGTCTCAGCTACACGATGCTGCTTGTTAGAAATCTCTACCTCTAATATTAAATGCACAGTAGGCCAAAATGTAAGAGTACCCCCATTTGTTTTATATAAATTGCTATAAATTCCACCATCTGGATCAGATCTGGATCACTTTGGGATTTGATAGAAGTACACATTGTAAATCCCTGAGTCAAATTTCATGAGCTTTGGGCAACAATCAGAGATATTGAGAAACAATTTTTTGGGTCCCATTGACCCCAACGTTAACGAAAATTTCATCCAGAAATCCAGGATTTCTTCCGGATCACCCCCAAAATTAAATCAGTTTTCACATTTTCAACACACCCTGAAAATTTCATCAAAATCCGTCCCTAAGTTTTTGAGTTGTCTTGAACACAGACAAACAAACAAACAAACAGATAAACGCCAGCAAAAACATAACCTCCTTGGCGGAGGTAATAAAAGAGAAGTGACAGAAGAAAGTTCAACTGCAGAGTGAATTTTGTAATATGATCAAGCGTAGATATATTTATATAGTCTTAACCGGTCCTTTGAGGGCAACCATAATGCTGATGTGGCCTGGGATGAAATAGAGTTTGACACCCCTGCTTTAAAGTCATAAGACAGAAAGTTTTTTTCTATCTAAGCTTATTATAAGATGAAGGGTGCTCTAGAATATAAACACAGGGATTATGGGGTAAAGCAGGGAGCTGACGGACCATTTGGCACGTAAAATCTCCAATTTGTAAGTAGCAAAAGAAGGTGTTTTGAAGAATAAAATGCCATCAGAATGGAAATTAGACTTAATGCCCTTAATTGGAGATTTTAAAGGGGAAAATGTTTCATAAATGTAATAATAAATGTTTCCTGTTGAGCTGCTTTTGTTACCTGCTTGATTGTGTTGACTAAACTGATGTCACAGCTTCGACGCGTTTCTCACAAACTCAGATCTGATGTAAGATAATATATGTTCGTTTTTCTTGTCCACGTCGTTGCTTCTACATTAAGACTGCTAATGGAGTCATATTTGACGTTAAAGGGTTAGTTCAGGTGCTTTGAAGTGAGGTTGTATGAGGCTCTTCTATATAGTCAGTGTATTACCTACAGTAGATGACGGACAGCATGGCCCCAGTTTGGAGAAACAGAGTATCAACGCCGATTGCCTCAAGGGGTTTAAATCTGAAATATTGCCAAATATTAGGCAAGTATAGCCAGCACGGCAGCAAAGCAAAGTACAGCTGTGGTCGGTTGCAGCAGCAAAACAGTGAACGCTATATTTAGAGTATGTTCACTGCTTTGCCTTACCGTCAGACAGCCCTTTCTGACGGGGAACTGAAGCCATCATATTCATCTATTCTCCCTTCAAAGCCACCAGACTCCTGTGACAAAAACACTAATTTTACCTCGCAGAACAAGGAGGGTTGCTGGTGCTGTTTTTGCAGAGTCCCCGTCGGAAAGGGCTGTATGGTAAGGCAAAGTGGTGAAACTATCTTAAACGTAGGGTATATTTAAAGTGATATTGATAGTTTTAGTGTCTAAAATCCATTTCGCTGCTGCCCCCATCCACAGCAGTACATTGCTTTGCTCCAGTGCTGGTACTATGGTCTGTTCCTCCAAACTGGGATAGCACCGACCGTCAGCGACTATAGGTAACACACCGACTATGGATCAGTACCTCTTACAACCCCACTTAAAAACATCCAAACTATCCCTTTAATCTAGTGTAAATCTATTCCCTCCTTCCATGTATTGCATCGATAAATACAAACGCCTTAAAATACATAACATGAGACCAAACAATGCTGCCATTTTTGCCCACTTTACTGGCACAAAAACCTTTATAATTATATATATATTTTTCAATATACTACAGTTATGAAGCTCCTTTGTGAGTGTTGATGTCATTACACGTTCTGTCTCCTCAGGGAACTACTGCAGTTTGTCAAAGACAATGATGCTATCGCACAGGAGATTGCAGCGAGGTGATAAATCCCGTTTTTTGATTGCGAAAATGAATTACGACAGTTATGTGTGTTTTGAAAAAGTGAGTATCATACAGTCCGTCCCTCCACACAGGGGTAAGGAGTTAATCCTGGACCACCTGCGGATGCAAGATGTTTCCTGCTACTGGGAGAGGCTCCTCACCGAGTTCGGCCGTCTCCTCGCCTACAAACCCAAGAGGAAGAGCAACTACAACCAGGTTATCCACAGACCCGGCAAGACGGAGCTATGAGAGTGAGACTCTGCGGGACCAGGGCAGCTGTAGTGAAGGGAAACGCTAGATAATGAATGTAATTGCTGCACCATGTTGATTTTGGCGTTCCGTTTTTGTCAAAATCACACCTTAATTTAGCTAAAGATATGTTTCACGTTTATTTCTGCTGAGTCCAGTATTTTAGTCTAATGCGGTTGGACCATGTGTCCGCAGTCGTAGGTGGAGTTTGTTGACTATAAGATAAGATAAGACTTATGATAAGACTATGGATGCTGCCATAGCTTCAGGTGCCACTACTTAGGGGTTTATATGCCAATTCTGTTCTCTAACAATAACTCCTCATGGCTGCTGTGTTTTTAGACTTTCCTTACTCATTAAAGGGCCACTCCGCAGATTTTACACCTCAAGTTCAGTTTACTCATCATGATGAGTACTTCTCAATTGTGCAAAGTCCTCTGGAGCATAGACTGGATATAAATATGGACGACGCATCTCCAATATCCCGGATACGGGAGGTTTTGATGACATTTGGAGCCAGAGTCTGCACAATAGTGATATTAGTATTGAGTGGTTATCGCAGCTTGAGCCACCCAGCTGCAACGCTAGCACCACAGTAGCTGTTTGGCTAGAAAAACACACACAACAACATAATATCTTTATAACTATATATGATCAAATTGACGCATGTTCTGTTACACAAACTGGCTGCGACTACTTCACTCAGAGCAGCTGTCAATCACAGCTGTCAATCATGGTGTGCCACACCCTTTTATAGCATCAAATAACTAATTAAAATTAGGGCTGTCCATTGATTTAACTATTAAATCATGTTTAATCCCATGATGGGCCATTGTTAATCATGATTAATCGCACGTTTTTAATCTGAGAGTGAGCAAATATGCTGCTTTATGCAAATATATGTATATATTTATTATTGGAAATCAATTAACAACACAAAATTAGGACAAATATTGTCCAGAAACCCTCACAGGTACTGACTTCAGCATAAAAAATATGCTCAAATCATAACATGCAACTCAACAGGCAACAACAGCTGTCGGTTGACTATGATTTGCCCCAAACTATGTGATTATCATAAAGTGTCTGTAAAGGGGAGACTGGTGGGGACCCAGAGAACCCGTTTACATCCACACATCTGGAGGTCAGAGGTCAAGGGACCCCTAAGAAAATGGTCATGATAGTTTTTTCAGCGCAGGTTTGGAGTGTTATTTATCCTTTTTTAAGACCAGCTGACATGACATGGTACCAATGAATAGTTCAGGTTTTCTAGTTTCATGATGCCAGTGTCTTCACTCAGCTTTAAAACTGAGGTTGCTACAACCAAAAAATTGCAAAAGTTACATTAATGCCTCAAAGGAATTAGTGGTGTTAAAACGAATTTGCGTTAACGCATTATTATTGCATTAAATTTGACAGCCATAATTAAAACCAAACTCAAAAAAAAAAAAAAAAACAGTGGAACAAATGGCGTGATTAAAACGATCTAAAATGACAGAAACCATCTTTGGGAAAAAATTATCTGATGCGGACTTTGTCTTTTTAGTTTGTCCCATCCACTAACATGGAGGGGGCGGGGTTTATGACCTATACTGCAGCCAGCCACCAGGGGGCAATCAAGAGGTTTTGGCTTCACTTTTGGGGAGCTGTCAAGTCGGCCATCTTTATATGCGTCCTATGCTCTGGAAGGAGAGAAAACAATACTAAACCAGAGGTGTGGAGAAATATATAGCCTAGAATCATCTTTGTATCAAACTGCATTATGGGAAATGTAGGATCCACTGTTTTTGGAGCTTTACGGACTAAAAGTTGGGCTTCTGGTGCTTTGATTTTGAACATTCTTTTTAAAATGTCTCTTACAAGTCTGCTAACGTTATGGAAGTGACCTACAAAATCGCTGGTGACCCTTTAATATGCAATGTAAAGACTTTACATTGTTTTACATTAGTCACACCTCGACTGGGCTTCTTTCATCTGCCCTTTTTATGTAGGAAAAAATGGGAAATATTGTACTCTGTTCTTCAGTGATGTCAATATCTCCATTCGGATTTGTTCTGCCATACATTTAATAACCTGAAAGCACAAAAGAATATTCAGTCAACATTTTTTTACACATTAAGTGCCAACAGCAAGCAATAATGAGTAAATGCCTGTATTTTGATGTGTGGACTTTCAAAGAAACACTTTAATACTTTTTATCCTTTTAATGATTGTGTCTTGGTGTTAAGAAGTAATCGATGATGTATAGCTGATACAGGATAATGTTGGATATGTTGTAGTATTCACATTGTACTGTGAACAACAGATTCTCATTGATGTATGGTTATTTTTTTACACTAGGTAGGAACTGTGGTAAAGATGGTACATTAGTGTGTTGATTTGACCAAAACGCTGTGATGGGGTCAAAATGTGACATTCAGTGTGTTGTCACGGCCTATTTTTATGTCAATAAACAGTTTGGCTCTGAAAACATCGCGGTGATCAGCGTGCGCAGTGTCATAAGTCAAAACTTACGAAATAGTCTCGCGAGAGTTTGCCCTAAGACCTATTCGAGACAAATGCTTAACCTTAATCTCGCGAGAGTTTGTCCAGTTTGCGGGTTAGGTTCAGTCCTCCACCGACGGGCGGCGCTGTTTGTCCGTCTGTTCCTGTTTCTGACCGAGGTCAAAGTTTGAGACACCGGCTGGTTGTCGGAAAGTCACCGGCGAAAAACAAACAGCAGAAAGACTATTATGAAAAACAGATATGCGGACATTAAGTAGAATTAATGTGCGTCTACTAGGGTTACAGTACTTCATAAGAGGAACGGCTAATTACTGAGAAATCCCGCGCCGTTCGCTGGTAAGCTTTTATTTTATCACTGCTACGACAGGAGCTAATAGCATGCTAAGTGCTAACGCTAAGGCTCCCATTATCGGACAGACAAGAGTATGTTTTTTACCGTAGCTTTTGACGGACGAGTAGAATTCAAACCTTAATTTTACGTCCCATGAGCAAAGTATTTCGTTATTTATGTCAGAAATAAACGTGCGATATTTGCGTCGCTAACAACAGTTAGCAAGTCAGTGTGACCTGACAGCTGCACGGCTTCAAGCTAACTAAGGGCAAGTGAGCTGACGCTGTGCAGGACGCCTTTCAAGACATTACCGGGCTGCATGTGATTTTATTTCCAGTAGATATTAATCTTTCAAATGCTAAGTCAATTGGAAATGTAGTTTATGATGACACGGGAGGTGACATATACCCGTATAAAGTTAACAGACTTCTCACAGCTTAATTAGACGCTAGAAAAGTTGCTAGCTTGCCAGCTTAGCTTGACCAGCAAAATCTCCCAGTTTATTGAAATTATATGAAACAAAAGCAAACTTAATTTGCTCATTTGTGAAGTGCAATGTTGGTGTGGGAAGTGAAGTATAAATCAATTTATCGGAATTGGACGTAACATTAATTGCATTTCTATCAATCAGCTGGTAACTTAGGCTACTACATTAGTTCTCAGGGATCCTCACATTATTTCGTAATATGAGGACAGACAGCAGGATTTGTTTACCCCTTAGAGACCCTTTTTTAGGGGGGCACATGGGGTCATTAGGGGGTGATCGCAGGCTAACAGTGGATGTCACATAGAAGTGTCAAAAACATGACAATTTTGCATTTTTTTGCGGTTAGTTGGCGAGCACTTCTGTTCTGGAAACTGCCCTTACTTTTAATCTATCTAGTAAATCCATCCATCCTCTGAATGCTCCAGGTCTCTAGTTTGTGGCTGTAAAGTTTCATGAGGCTGTGATTATCCTAGAGGTCACCACAGGTCATTTTATACAGTGAGGTCAAGTTTAAAAAAAATGGTCTCACTACAATGAAATGGCTCCTATGGGGACTAACATCATCACACATGAATACAGTTGGACTCATTAGACCCACAAGAGTCTCATCTTTACAATGATACCCACTTTGTGTAATTCAAAAACTGTTTAGGGATGCATAAATATTTAAATACACCATTTTAGAAAATCCCGTTAGCTTAAAACTGCATGTAATTATCATAAAGTGGGCCGGTCTCTAAAGGGGAGACTCGTGGGTACCCATAGAACCCATTTTCATTCATATATCTTGAGGTCAGAGGTCAAGGGGCCTCTTTGAATATGGCCGTGTCAGTATTTCCTCGCCAAATTTTCAGAGCGTAAGCGTGGAGGTAACAATGGATTCCTTAGGTTTTCATGTTTCATATAATGTCTCTTCACTCCAGCTTTAAAAACACGCTACAATCTCTGAAAGACAGAATAGCGCCTGTGAGATTTTAAAAGGTTAACAAAGAAAATCCTAGAAATTGCTGCTCTTTTGTCATTTCTTACAGAGTACAGAGGTTATCAATCTTATATTCATTGGGTTTCAATTTCTGTGTGACCTAGGACCAGCCTGCACACCCTGCTCAGAGGACCTGAGGGTCCCAGCAGTGCATTGAAACATCAGTGACTTATTTTAAAGTCAGTAAAGTAATATTTTAAAAGTCTGCTTGTGTGTTTTGATAAGACTGCTCCATTTAACAGCTGCTGAGTTGGACAGCCTGTGTAGCCCTGCCAGGATCTCATTTGCCTTGAGGCTGTTTATTTTGAGCTTAAGTCGAGACAGAGAGTGAGCGTAGCATCCCAACCCACGGCCATGTGTTTCTGCCCCTCTGCTGCAGCCTCGTGCCAGCTGAAACGCGATGCATCCAGAGCAGCCCGCCTTCACCCTGCGGAGACGATGGGCAGATTCGGCCCCCCGAGGCGCGCCGAGCACCGGCCTACTGCGGGGCCTCGTCCAGAGCGCCAGGCCTCCTTCCTTCTGCCTCCTGCTCCCCAGGGTCCACGCAGCTGATGTGGCTGCTGCGCCTGCTGCCCAGCCTGCTGCCCAGCCTGCACAGATGCCCTCCTCCTCCTCCTCCTCCTCCTCCTCCTCCTCCTCCTCTACCTCCACCAGTTCTGCACCCATCCCCTCTCCTGCCATGCCAAGCAACATAGGAAAGCCAGAATTCCCAGACTCTGGATGGGACCGTATCAAGGACCTCTTTGACAGAGAGTTGGTATTTCTGTTCCCTTTATCACCTTACTGTCTTTTGCAACCTCTGTTTGTAATATTTTCTTTAAAAAGTTTGTCCTCCTTTCTGCGTCCATTATTTTTTGTGTCTTGTTGCTGTTCATACCGCAGATGTCAAATCTAGAGCTGAAACAATTAAGAAGATAAACTGATTAGTCGATGGACAGAAAATTTATGAGCCACAATTTTTGATAATCAGTTCATGCTAAAGTAATTTTTCAAGCCAAACCCAGAACATTCCCCTTTATAAAGCTTCTAATTTGCAAGCATGTGTCACTTTGTCTCATGTAATGTGATAGTAAATTCAATATATTTACCAAAATATTTGTCCAAAAAAACAATCCAAAGCCCAATTTGAACGCAGGTTTGGCCAGTATTTTATACTCGTGACTGTGCAGGAGAACTTATGCGTCTTGCCGACACAACTGTCACATATTCAGGTGTGCAGGAATTAATTTTTTTATTGACCAAACAATTAAAGGATATTTCAGATGTTTTGGAGTGAGGTTGCGTGAGGCAGTCATCTGTAGTAGGTGTATCACTTACAGTAGATGGTGGTCAGCACGCCCCCAGTTTGGAGAAACAGACAGGAGCACCGACACTGAAGCAAAGTAATACAGTGCTGTGGACGGGGACGACATATTTTAGTCTCCTAAAAGAAAGACATCAGACGGCCCTTCTCCTTTCTGACGTAGAACTGAAAGTAAAACTGTACGGATATGTTTCACCGTCAGGTCAGTTCACCATTGTTAAAATATTGTAAATATACAGTAGAGTACACTTAAACAGACATCATCTTTTGAGGTGAGCCTGTTTTGCTGCTGATCTTGTCCACAGTAGTACATCGCTTTGCTACAGTGCTGCTACTCCTGTCTGTAGGTAATACACTGACTCTGGATAAGTACCTCATAAAACCCCACTTCAGAACACCCGAACTATCATTTCATTCATGTAAACAAGACAATAGTTATCAGATCAGTTGGTTATGAAAATACTACTAATACTAGACTAGACTGATCATTTTGGTTTTAGTCAATTAGGATTTTTTTAGTTAATAGGTCATTTTTTATGCTTTTATAATGCTGAATGTCTTAGAAAACCTCTGATACTCAGGTTAAATCCTTCAGCAGGAAGGAGGACGCCAGGAGCTGCTGATGGCTTACACACAAGGTGTATTAAAGCTCGATCGAGGACAGTCGTCAGCCGTCCACACTGGCGTTTTCTCTGCGTTAAGGCCTCACAACTCAGTGCTCACTGTCATAAGCTGCACATCAGGTTTTGACTTCTGAGAGACTCACTAAATTAACGGTTTGCTTCTGGAAACATCGCGGCGTTAAGCGTCAACATGAGGGATACTCTGAACCCAAAATGCTTCAGAGTTGTTTCTACTTTGCATATACTCAAATATTCTGTGTATTACTACTAGTAAACTATTGGAGATTAGTTTACCTGTTTCTATATTTAAGTCTGAATAGTAAAATTTGAATGTAACAACTTCTGCTCAGTCACCTTTTTATCAGTACAGTTTTAATTGTGTTTAATGAGGAATAAGTGGCACCGAGTTGGTCCTCAACAGAACGTCTGTCTGCACCTAACGTATTTTCATTGTCAGGTATTTTCTCGATTTAATCGATTAGTTGTTTGGTCTATAAAATGTCAGAAAATGGTGAAAAATGTGAATCTGTGTTTCTCGAATGTCTTGTTTTGTCCACAACTCAAAGCTGTTCAGTTAACTGTCACAGAAGAAAGAAACCATAAAATAATCACATTTAAGAAGCTGCAGTCAGTCTTAAAATATCACTCAAACCAATGAATTAATAACCAAAATAGCTGGCGATTAATATAATTGTCAGCAATTACGCTATTAATCGTTGGGGCTCTGCTCTTGTGTCCCTGCAGTGCGACCCAGCGGTACCCAGAGGAGCTGACTAGCGTGATAAAGAGCGGTGTGGTCGCCGCCCTGGCGGGCATGCTCTATGGAGGCCTGCCAGCTGCTCGCCACGCCAGGCAGAGGTACATCCAAGTCAGCCAGGCGGAGATCTACACCAGCCGAGTGGAGGCAGTGGTAAGTGGGTGAGTGGAGAAAGCAAACTGTATGTTTAATATAATATTAGCAGGGGGAAAATCAACTTACCTTTTTCTGCTGGACACTGATCAGTTTGTACTGTGATCTGTGCTAAATGACAAGCAGCCCTTCATGGTTAAGTCCCAGTAGGAACTGTGTGCACTGCAGAGACATTTTTAATAGAGAATAATGTTAAACTCTAACGTCATAGCATCGTGGTAATAACATTGTGTGTCCTTTGTGTCTAAACCAGCGTTCAGCCCATAATGCAGCAATCCGGGGCTTCATTCGATACGGATGGAGATGGAGCTGGAGAGTAGCTGCTTTTGTCACCTTATTCAAGTAAGCAAACAAATGGATTTGCATTAGTTGCAGAGTTTTGCACGTGAGGACATTTTGTTGTATGTGAGGAAACTTTAACTTAAAAATATGCTGCATTAGATTCAGCTATTTCCTCTCAAACAGCTCAACTGGTGAAAAGGTATATTTGTGTAGCACCTTTCAACAACAAGGCATTTCAATGTTCTTTACTTAAGACAGAGCATATAAAAGAAGCACACTATAGAAGTAAAGACACCAAAGTACTCTGTTTTCACAAAGATACCGTCTCTGATCTGGCAGAAAGGATCCTGGATATCGTGCCCGCACACCAAATACTGCACATCGGGTCAGTCTGAAGTGCTAAAGCTGGACTTTGGCGGTCTGGTCTAAACATGGTCAGCTCTGTGAAAGCTCAGGTGTTTATCAGCTGTCCCCTGCCGCCGGTCAGAAGAGGAGCCGAGACTCTCAGCTGGCTGCTGGGACATTTTATTGTCAATTTTAGGTTTTTGGGAGAGCGCAGACGTCTCTTTAAGGCAGATGGACTCTACCTAAACAAGTCAGGAGTCTTCCCACAGGCACTGAAAACTGCCGTCATCAAACCACTCCTCAAAAGTCTGGATCCATCAGTAGTAAATGATTACACACCGATATCAAATCTTCCATTTTTGGCTAAAGTAAATGAACATTTAAATAGCTTTCTGGCGCTAAACTGCTCTTTTGATGTCTTCCAGTCAGGTTTTCGACAGCACCAAGGTTTTCAATGACACCTGATTGAACATAAGACAGTGGTAAAATCTCAGTTTTGGTTTCACTGGACCTCAGCGCTGCGTTCGGCACGGTTGACCGTACTATATTACTAGACCGACTATAAAACTGGGTATTTCTGGCACAGCTGGTTTAAATCCTACCTAAAAGACAGGGACTTCTTTGTGTCTATAGGTAATTGCAAATCTGGGTGTCTGAGATCTGGGTGTAGTCATGGACTCTGACCTGAGCTTTAACAGTGTAACCTGAGCTTACAGCCTACAGTCACCTAAAGTAAGATTTACAGGACCGATGCCTCAGCAGGATTTGCAAAAACGAGTCCATACATTTATCTTCAGCCGACTCGACGACTGTAACGGCATCTTTACTGGTGTTCCTAAAAAAATCAATCAGACACTGATCGCGATCACATCAGTCCAGTTCTGAAGACTCTACACTGGCTTCTGTCTCTCAGAGAATAGATTTGAAAATCCTCATGCTGGTTTACAAAGCGCAAAAAACGTTTAGGGCCAAAATCCATTTCTGATCTTCTGCTGTGTTATGAACCATCCAGACCTCTCATGTCATCTGGATCAGGTCTGCTTCGTGTCCCTCAGAGTCAGAACTAAACGTAGCGGCGTTCAGTTTTTTATGCACCAAGTATTTGGAAACAAAAAGCTTAAAACTTTCCTGTTTGTTGCCTTTTAAACCGAACTTGTGTTTTATACTGTTTTAGCTTCTACATTAGCTTTGATTTTTAGCTTGTTTTTATTTTCCAATCTTTAACATTTTTATGTTTTAATTACGTCTTAATGTTCTTTTGCACCTTGTTGTAATATTCTCGATTGTGTGTGTTGAATTGCCCTGTTGCTGAAATGTGCTATACAAATAAAGCTTATAAGAAACACAAGACAATATGAAAAGACACTTAAATAGGATTTTATAAATGTGCTAAAATAGAATAAGACAAATGAATCAGTATAATAAAAATGAGGGTGTATTATGAGATATTCGCCCCGATTTTCTTTCTTCCGAATTGACAGCATTCACAAATATTTTTGTGACTTTCATGGAAAATTTGAAATACATTATAGTATCACAATACAGTATTTTGAATGGCAATATCGTATGTACACAGACATCAAATATCTATCTTTAGTTATATAAAATCTTAGCTGGCTGTTTTTCAGAGGTTGTGGTGGATTCGGTCTCACAGCTAGAGGGAGATACTGGTATTTTATGAAACTAGTAAACCTGAGGAATCCTCCGCTATCCATGTCATGTTAGCTTGTCGAGAACAACGGTAAATAACGATCCAAAGTAAATTTTGGGGAGAGGGTCAAGATATGTGAATGAAAACTGAGATGAACTGAGTGAAAACTCTTGTTAGATAAAATAGATGTTGACAAACTGCACAGTTTACTGTTAAAAAGGTAATAAATGGAAATATATCTTATCACAGTACTCAGGATATCGCAACATGTTTAAATTCGTACGGATGAAATCCATCTGTAAATGAATTGCATTGTATCCCACTTTTGCGAGCTTTATATCGTGTGCGGCCGTGGCGTTACTGTCAACGTAACACCATCACGCGGCACGTGGGTAGATTTGACGGGTACAACATTTGAGGCTGATCTGCCCATCACCGGTCGTGTCGGGTCATCGGGCAACCAGCCTGTTTCAGCCTGTTTAATAGGAAGAGAGTCAGAGCAGAGTCGTGGGCATCGCTGTTTCAGTCGTAACCTCATCTGTTTGTGTGCTCCTTTCCCTTCGTAGCTCTGTCAGCACTGGGCTGTCCGTGTACCGAGACAAGTATACAGTCAGCCACTACGCTGCAGCCGGAGGTGAGTCACACCTAGTATTCAAACTTTTAAAAAGCCGACTGCGTCACAACAAGCCTGCTTCACAGTCACACATCTCCCCCTGGGAAAATGCTGTACGAAGTTCACTCCTGTTGTTTATGTCTTAAAAAAAGAGACACAAACAACTTTTCTGTCCTCAGGTAACAGCTGTTAAATGTCATTTGAACATACTGATGCTATGCTGATACTATGCTATCAGCCTGTAGAATGCACTGTTTTCTGTCAGATAATAATGATATAACTATGAACCAGGTGATCCCAGGTCAGCTGTACCTTTTGTTATTACATTCTTGCAACAGGTTCAGAAGCTGTAAATGCTGTAGCTACGGATCCAAGACATGTTCAGTGTTCATCTTCAGCCAAAGAGTCACATTTTTCTCCCCTGTCATAATGATAAAGATTACTGCAATTCCTCGGCGCTGCACTGTCCTCAGTTCACCTTTATGCCATGCTACTCCTCGTCTCTATCCTCTTTGCTTCATTTCTCTACTACAGCTGAACAGTGCACATACGTTAATAAATAAAAATGATAAGAGAAAATAAAAAATAATTTGTACAAATCCGATTTTTTTCCAGAAATTCACTGTATTATATTGTGCAGAAATTGTATTTCTTGGTTGAGTTTCCTATTTGCCCAGACACCAGTCTTTCAGGTTCTAAGAAGTTCATAATTATTCGTAACATGTATTATTGCATATTGTTGTAGGTTAAAAAAAAAGAAACTACAGAGCAGGTGGAGTCTTATCTTGTAAATTTATAAGATTAGAAATCGTCCAAGGTTTTTTTTTTCTATGACTGATCTCAGAGAATATCTAAGTTTTTTCTTGTAAATTCATGACTTAAATCTCAGAATTATATATAAGTTTTGTTTCTCATAAATACATGACTTTAATCCCAGAGACTATCCAAGTTTTTCCCCAAATTTATGATTTTAATCTCAGAGAATATCCAAGTTTTTTTTCTCAAATTTCTAATTTTAATCTCATAAAAAGATTTTTTTTTTTTTAGGAAAATTTCCCATTTTCATTTCAGAGGCGATCCAAATTTTATTCTCGTAAATTTATGACTTTAATCTCAGAGAATATCCTTTTTTATCTCTGAAATTTGTGACTTTACTCTCAGAATATCCACGTTTTTTTTTCTCAAATTTATGGCTTTATTCTCAGAGAATATACTATATATTAATTTGTCAGCAGGGTAAATGAGGATTATAAAAGTTTCCATATTATTGTCAGTACTAGACATTCTTATGACGGTATATTAGGTGGAAAAACAAATCATGGAACAGAGGGAGGGGTTAATTTAAAATAAATAAATTGTTTTCAGCATATTGACTTGTGAATGATAATAAATGTGTGTGTGCAGCTGTGACCGGAGGCCTTTTCAGACTGAACCTGGGTCCCGGAGGGCTGGTGGCGGGGACCATCATTGGAGCCGTTCTGGGGTAAGTTTGGCTTCCACAAGCGTTTCAGTCCTTGTCACAGTTACGGCTTCTCTGCGTTTATTTTTTAACAGACATTTGTCCACGTTCATGCCCGTGTGCCGGAGAGCAGTGAGCTCTCTGGCAGCCAGCTGTGCTCCTCCCAGCAACCCTCTGTCGCCCAGCTGCACCCCCGACTCTATCTACGCTGCCAGAGGGACTCATGTGTGCTGCAGAGGGCCATGTTCTGGGTACTAGAGCAAGGAGGCAGGCCAAGGCAGCAGCTGCCCCTCTCCGTTTATACCCTCTCTGTTATTCCAGCCTCTCATCTCCATCTACCATGCTCTGATCTGGACTTCTGCTTCGCTCCATCTCCTCTCTCTTCTCTCTCTGTCCCAGTTTTCACTTGTTCCTCCGGCCTGTTTCAGCTGACAGCCAAGAGTGGATTTGAATATGTGTAAATGGAGATTGAGTGCGAGGTGTTTGATGGTGTAACAGACTGGAGGGGCTGGTTTGGATTGTCTCTGTGATCATCAGCCTCAGCCTGTTCTCCTGTTGGCTCCATGCTCGCCTCCTCCTCCCCCTCCTCCTCCTCCTCCTCCTCCTCCTCCTCCTCCTCGCTGTCCGCCTGAGTGACCAGCCACCTGGAGCATTTGATGTGTGCAAACAGCCCCGGCTACGCCAGGTGCAGTCGCGGGGCAGAAGGGGGTGAAATGAAAGCAGGCAGCTAATCATAAAGCACATCACGCTCCAGATCTCGCCCCAGAATCGTCCTCTCGCCCGGGCACGTGGCAGAGGTGTGACAGGAAGAGGAGGGCGGGACTTTGTAAGACGCCACTCAGGGAAATTTGGCACTGATTAGTGTTTTTAGGAATCTATTCCAGTTCCACCAGTGTTGATGATGACGATCTGGGACGGTTTCTTCAGAGCCGACTCTCGCCCTTTTGGTTTCCCGAGACGAAATCCAGATTTGGAGCCCCCAGAACCATAACCCTAGCCCTGTAAACCACAACACACATCAGACATCACTATGTTTTTAAGACCCCAGAAGGTGGCGCCCGAGGTGACCGACTAATGTGTTGTTGTGTTCTGCATTGTGCAGGTAATAACCATGAAGCACACAGTGTGTTTTCTGTTTTTGAACGTGTTCCTGTCATTTTAACTTGTGCTCAGGCTTCCCACCGGTGCGTTGATCATCAGCATGCAGTCGATGGCGGGAGAAACTGCCAGAGAGAGGAGGAGGAGAGAGCGCAGGGAGCTGTATGAGCTCCGCCTCAAAGAATGGTGAGACAGTTTAATCATATTTTGTCAGACTATTGTAAAATATTTCACCAAGCATTAAAAGAAACAAATTGGTTGCTATCCTGATGTCTGTCCTGTGAAACCTGAAGGGCGGCCCGTCTGCACTTGACCGACGAGTTGATAGGAGATTTGAACGCCGGCTCCCGGGCAGAGGAAACCCACAAGGACATGCAGCGGATCCAAGAGCTGCTCAGTTTACCAAAGAACGAGGACGCGACTCAGGACTCGCACAGCCAATGACAGTAGCTGCCTCACTGTCTGTTAGCTGTGGGACACTGAAGGTGGGACTTCACACTACCGGGTGGATAAAAGGGTCACATGTTTGTCTGGACTCCTTTCGCCTGTTCGAAAACTGCTTCACAATCAGAATTAAAAGACACCGTTGTACATCAGCAGCTGCTTTCCTGTGTACATCTATCTTTGTGAGGACCAATTCGAGGACATTTTGGGAAAGTGAGGATAGTTTCGCAAAAGATTGTCTTGGTTTAAGGGTTGTAAGCATTAATGATTGACAGGGTGAGAGGCAAGGAAGGAAACACATCAGTGAGGGTCCTCATAAGTATAGATGTACGATCATGTGCGAGAGGCAGGTTGTTACCAGAAAACAAAGAGCATCCATGCTCAGCAAATGTTTTAGAAGACCACATTACAGTATACAGCTACAATAACAGGTTTAACTTTAATTGAACTCTGTTTTGATCAGTTTCTGATAAAGCTAAAATCATGTCACATTGGCTTCTGCTCACAAATTCATTATTGTCTTTGGGATTATAAATAACTGGACTTCACGTGGGGGCCATATTAATGATGGCTTAAAGGGGTAGTTTGGGTTTTTTGATACTTAGATGGCGGTCAGTACACCACCAGTTTGGAGAAACAAACTGGACTGGGCTGGCAGCAAAACAGATTTTAGACACCTAAAAAAACGAATCGCTATCTGTTTAAGTGTACGCTCTATTTAGAGTATTTTCAGCACTTAATGTTAGCTATACAGTATGCATCTATGCTCCTGCCAAAGCCACTTGACTCCACTGGGAAAAAAAGAGTAATTTTACCTTCCGCTGCCTCGCTCAGTTTGTTTTATTGTGACACTTTGGTGAGTCGGATTCACTGAAGTCACATAATAACAAACACACTAACTGATTAAAGGCAGCGGTCGAGCAGCAACTCCCGTTATCGGAGACGTAAAATTCCAGGTTTTCTCAATGGAGTCTGGTGGCTTTGGCGAGAGTTTAGATGGATATCCCCCCCCCGTCCACAGCAGTACATCACTTTGCTCCAGTGTTGGTACTCCGGTCTGCTTCTCCAAGCCGTCATCTACTATAGATAATACACTGACTATGGATATGTAGCTCATACAACCACATTTCAAAGCACATGAACTGTCCCTTTAATGTTTCAATGATTATATTTGCCATTCACAAAGTTGCCATAATAAGGGATATAACCTAATAAAACATCCTCAGCTATACTGATACACTGAGATCAAGTCAGCTTGTCCAGACAGTTCTTTCAAAATCAGCTCATGTTTTACTGTTTTTGTCCTTCAGTATTGGCTCCTTATGAATAAACAATAAAATTGAACAAAATGCCCTTTTCATTAAAATCATACATTTTTAGGAGACTGTCAGACTGACCTGACCTTTCCTCACGGTGTTATTTGTGTTATTCCTGTTGTTCCTCATCATGTTTAACGTACCCGATGTTTTGACACCAAACAACAAATGTCAATTTATGTCTATTACACAACAGCTTCTTTCTTTTCCCCATGTCTGTTACGTGTAGTGTGCTTTTGATGTTGCCTCTTGGGCTTTTCAGCAACTAGGTCACCCAAGGCCAAGATGTGGTGCAGCAGCTGGGCTCAGGATGCAGCAGTGGCGGCTGCCATGCAGATGGACGGCCGGTAGAAACAGACTGAAGAGCACAGCTCGGTCAGCGAGGATATCGAGCTCTGAGCTGTCGCAGGTAAGGTTTAGGATTCAGTTGGAGTTGTTGTCTGTTCGGAGGTAGGAAAGGATGACTGCTATCAGAGCATTAACCACTATTTGTCAATTAATCTGCTTTCTCGAGTTTGTTTGGTTCGTAAAATGTCAATCGCTGTTTCGCAGAGTCCAAGACGATGTCCTCAAATGTCTTGTTTCGTCCACAACTCAAAGATATTCAGCTCATAGAGGAGTAAAAAAAACTATTACTTTTTCCTTAAAAAAAAAATAACACAAACCCATTAAAATGAAATGTTTGGATTAAAAGTTACAAGATTCGCATTTTGCACTGGTGGATCATAACCAGGTTTTAAGTAGAGCTTCAAAATGCAAAAAGAAGAAACTGGAGCAAGAGACAAAAAATGGAGAATAGATGATTTATTGAAAACTGCATTTCAACTCAAACAGGCTGGTGATCAGCTGATCAAAAGTTTAAGACAAGAAAGAAAAAGTCAAGCGGTAGACCCAAAAAAGTTTCACCAGCACTGAGACGGAGGATCCGACAGGCCGATCCTCGACCCAGATTAAGGCCGGTACTGATTCTAAGACCACATCATATAAGACTGCAAGAGAAGAGCTTAAAGAACAAAAAACGTCTTCGAAGGCCACGTCTCCTCCGACGCCACAGTCTTGCCCGTTTGGACTTTGCGGTAGATCACCAAACACTTCGGTCCTGATGGCTTCCAGCGTCACTGGCAGGACCAGGAGATCCAGGAGAGGTTTTCTACGTGGCACCGTGGAGGAGGTTCATCATGATCTGGCTGTTTTTTCACCATCTCACTGTGTGAACATGTCGCAGCGAGCATCCCTCTTGATCGAGGGTCCTCGTCTGGACAGTCATTACTGGGTCTTTCAACAGGACAACGCTGCAGTTCACAACTGACAGAGTTCCTCTTCCAGCAGAATAACGCCGCTCTTTTGGACCATCCTGCTTGTTCCCCTGATCTAAATCCAGTGAGAACTTTCGAGGATGGAAGTCAAGGGAAGACGTCAGTTCCCGATCCAGGATGCCCTTCATGAAGCCATCTTCCCCACATAGGGCGACGTTGCCACCGGCCTCCTGGAAACACTCGAATCAAGCATGCCTAAACCAATTTTTGATCAACAACAACAGGGGGGCTTTTTGACACTTTTAGTTCTGTTTTGGGTTTTTTTTAGGGCTTTGGTCTTAAACAGCCTGTTTACCGTATTTTTCGCACTATAAAGCGAAACAAAACGGTCAAATAAGTCAAACTTTATTCAATTAAGAAAGAAAGAAAGAAAGAAAGATATTCCTTTATTAGTCCCACAATGGGGAAATTCAGTTTTACACTCTGTTGTTCACACAGTACATATACATGCATCAATGGAGAGATGTCAGAGTGAGGGGGCTGCTCCTGACAAGCGCCCAGAGCAGTTGGGGGTTTGGTGCCTTGCTCAGGGGCACCTCGGCAGTGCCCAAGAGGTAAACTGGCACCTCTCCAGCAACCAGTTGGTCTTGGTCCATGGGGGTCTTGAACCCATGACGTCCGCGTCCTAACCCAAGTCCTTACAGACTGAGCTACTGCCGCCCCAATTAATTTAACTACTCAACATTTTTCATTTATAACACATGAATTACACATATTGTAAAAACTAAAAATCCCACATTTTTTAAAAATAATTTTCAGTGGCAAACATAGAACATATATACAAGACACAACATAAAACTCACAATACATTAGGCCAGAATGTAAGAGTACCCCCATTTGTTTTATATAAATTGCTATAAAATCCACCATCTGGATCAGGTCTGGATCAGCCTTTGGGATTTGATAGAAGTCCACATTGTAAATCCCTGAGTCAGATTTCATGAGCTTTGGGCAACAATTACCAGAGATATTGAGAAACAATGTTTTGGGTCCCATTTACCCCAATGTTAACGAAAATTTCAAAGTGATCCAGAATCCAGGATTTCTTCCGGATCACCGCCGAAATTAAATCAGTTCTTCCTTTTCACATTTTCGACACACCCTGAAAATTTCATCAAAATCCATCCAGAAGTTTTTGAGTTATCTTGAACACAAACAGATAAACATAACAGAAAACATAAAATACTCTCTGACAGTCAATATGGATTTAGAGCAAACAGCTCAACATCACTGGCATTAATAGAATCAGTTGAGGAAATCACTAACGCTATAGATCACAAACTGCATTCAGTTGGAATATTCATAGATCTTAAAAAAGCTTTCGACACTATCAATCATAACATATTAATCAGTAAACTTGAACGGAAGCAATTTGTGAAGATTGGAGAAAATTCATCGTCATGCTTGGACATTGCTTGTGGCGTCCCCCAGGGGTCAGTATTGGGGCCGAAATTATTTCTAATCTATATAAATGAGATTTGTAAAGTCTCAGAAAGATTAAAATTCGTGTTATTTGCAGATGACACTAATATTTTTTGCTCTGGGGAGGACTTACAGGACCTACAGGGGAGGATAACAACTGAAATGTGCAAACTGAAAACATGGTTTGACAGAAATAAATTATCATTAAACTTATGCAAAACCAAATTCATGTTATTCAGCAACAGAGAACGGAATTCACAAATACAGATACAAGTGGACGGGGTAAATATTGAAAGAGTATATGAAAATAAATTTCTTGGGGTGATAATTGACGACAAAATTAACTGGAAGTCTCAGATAAAACATATCCAAAGCAAACTGTCAAGAAGCATTTCAGTTCTGAGTAAAGCAAAACACATTGTGGACCACAGATCACTCCACATCCTTTACTGTTCCCTCATCTTACCTTATTTACTTTACTGTGCAGAGGTCTGGGGCAACACTTACAAATGTACAACACAATCACTATCCATACTGCAAAAAAGAGCCATAAGGATAATCCATAACGCCGGTTATAGAGATCACACAAACACACTATTCTTAAAATCTAGAACATTAAAATTCACTGACTTGGTTCATTTTCAAACAGCACAATTCATGTTTAAAGCAATACACAATCTACTTCCTGGAAACATTCAAAAACTATTTTTTAACAGAGAGAAGAAGAAGATCAACCTTTATTAGTCCCACAGTGGGGAAATTCAATTTACACTCTGTTTAACTTATACATGGTACATGCACACAAACACACACACACATGCTGTCATGGAGAGATGTCAGAGTGAGGGGGCTGCTCCAGACAAGCGCCCCGAGCAGTTGGGGGTTTGGTGCCTTGCTCAGGGGCACCTCGGCAGTGCCCAAGAGGTAAACTGGCACCTCTCCAGCTACCAGTTCACACTCAGTTTTTGGTCCATGTCGGAACTTGAACCGGTTACCCTCCGGGTATTTTTTTCATAATTGCGTGTGTATATGTATATTTGTATATATAGGCATATATATATGTATATGGGTATGTATATATACATATACTTTACTCCTTCCATTATCTGCAAATATTGATTATGTAAATTTATGTGTGCGAGACTGATTGATTGTTGAGAAATGGAGAAGGCGTAGGTCAAAATAAGCCTATGCTTCATCCTACTCCTTTTCGTGCATGATGGGTTAATTTATAGTTATTTTATTTTGACTATTGTTATCTTTGCTTTGATTATTCTCATTGGTTTTGTTTGTTCTTTTTCATTTTTTGTTCAAGCTACTTGTAGTATTACTCAGTCACGTTCAAAATAAATCAATCATTCATTCATAAACGCCAGCAAAAACATAGATAATAAATTGCCTCTATTTTTTTCCTGTTTCCTTCTTTTTGCATTTTGAAGCTCTACTTAAAACCTGTTTGCGATCCACCAGTGCAAAACGTGAATTCTTGCCATTTTTCCACCGGTCTTAAGATTTTGTCAGGAGTGTGTACAGTACTGTCATACAGGAGTAAAGAAACCAGAAAATACTCACATTTAAGAAGCTGGGATCTATTTATTTCTTAAAAATGACTCAAACCAATGAGTCAATTATCTAAATATCTTCATCATAACATTAAGCATTATGCTTACTTGTATTTGTACTCTTAGGTACTAAAACATCTACTTACTTCAGAGCTGTTTGACAGTGACAACACATTCAATTAAGATAATAAAATCCTTTTAGTCCCACAGTGGGTAAATGTAAATGCATGCTCCCCTTCACTGGAGGCCTTAAGGAGCCACAAATATAGCCTGAATACCACATGTATTTATACATGGTGTGTTAGCTGGGCCCCGGCTCCTGGTTCCTGATGGCATCAGCTCTTGTTTTGACAGTGCAGGCTGCTGTCAGGATGCACAAGATTCATGACATGAATTCTTGCCGTGTCCCCAGGGGGCAGTGCACCTTGTGCACATGTCCTCCAGTCAAAGCTCTTTTCAGCATTTGACAGTTTTTTTGAAAAATGCTTCGAGATAATCAGTAGCTGGCAGAATGGCATCTGTCATCAGCAATTACCTGAAAGGTACACTGTATATTTAACTTGAAGTTCAACGCGTTAATGCGGTGCGTTCAGGTATTCGGCATATAATTCCACGTGACTACCGCACGTTGGGCGGATGCCGCATTCAGGTGCTTCTCGTTCAGTGTCGCTCAGGGTTTGTCACAGTCAACACTTTTAATCCGGTTATTAGGTCGTGAATCTAGCGTACAAACTGGCAAAAACTGAGGCCAAACTAAGTACGTGTGTGGACTAAACATCAGGTAAAAATGTGCTGATTGTTAATAATTATATCGATACATGTTATTACTCATACTACAACTACGGTATTACTGCTGCTTCTGAGAGTAATAACACAGTACTGAAGTGCACCCGTGAACACGTCCTCCATGGTGTCCACGTAGTATCAGAAAGTCCCACCTCCATTTTGCTTCTTTTTTTTTTTTTTACGGAGTTGGAGGCGTTTACTAATTCCGACGCATCAAGCAGCACCTGAAGGCGTCTCAACGTCCACCCAGTTAGCTGAGCAGAATTGGGCGAGTCGGAGTAGTACGTACGCTCATTACACACCAACGGTACCGTGCCATGCGTGACAGAGGCGGCTGAACCGGAGCCAGAGTCATGGATATCAACAAACCAGACGGCAGACACAATCCGCTGGCCACTGCTGGCTTTCTGTCAAGGCTGTTTTTATGGTGAGTCTCACTATACTAATGTTTAATACAACTTTTGGCTCCATGTTGCTGTTGAAATGGGACGAGAGTTCACATTCAAAAGCAGGTTAACACTCTGTTATTATTGTTAGATTTTCACAACTTGAACCAGCTGTTGTCCCCTCTCAAGATAACAGATATAACAGACCAGGTTGTTCTCCACCTTTACTCCATTGCTCTGAAAGGTAATTTAATCATGAGGATTGAAAAGTCAGCCATAGACTGAGGGCAAACAGTAGGTGAATTTGCTCTGCTGTTTTAGTGCAAAAGTACACATAAACAGACAATCAGTGTATTTTAGGACCCAACCTCAACCCCCCCACAGGGCACAAGGTATGATATTTACAGCAACACAATGCTGCACAGCAAGGGTTAAAGTTGAAGTCTTATCAGATGAAACAGTTGAATTCAGATCAGGGTGTTGTTAAACCACACCTTACAGGTCAATTTAAAGGTATAATATGCAAGGATTTCCGAAACAATGTATAGACTGATATAATAATACCTAATATAATATAATCCCTGTTAATCGTCATTTAAGACGACATAAGATAAGATAAGATGAACCTTTATTAATTCCCGGAGTGAAATTCGGGTGTCATAGGAGCAGCAACAACAGTACAGATGAATACAATAAGTAAAAAGTAAAAGAGAAGGTGCAATGAAGGAAATAAATAAGTAAAACAGTAAAAAGTAAAAATTTATGCCCCACTAGAAGTGTGTGTTGCGTTCAATCAAAATCCGGCACTTTGGCGCCTTCTCATAGTGTTGTGCGGCGGTGTGTGTGTTTATTTGTGCTTTAAAATGTAACAGCTGTGAAATACTGAACATTGAACTAATAAGTTTTGAGGAAATAATGTTTTATTTCTGTGATTCGTTCTCACTAACACCGCTCCCTCTCTTTATTCACTCTACAGCAGTCGGCGATTCTGGGGTCTGAAAAGTGAAGCGAATGCTGAAGAGCTTTAAACTTGCGTTCTTTCTAATAGCCAGCAGGGGGCGACTCCTCTGATCCTACTTCTCACTTGATTTATTACCGCCGTAAACATTGTAAACATGAGCCATTTAGTAGATTATGGTCCCATTTAGAGTCAAATCGACCATGTTTTTGTCTTACAACTTTAACAATTACACAGTGTGTTGTCTGCTCATGAAAGTTTATTGTAACATATTGGTCACCTGAAAATTTCCATCCTCTCGTGTAACCTCTAGTTGTAAAAAAAAAAAAAAAAAACAGGAGACAGCCAAAATGCTCAATTCAAGGCTTTGTAGTCCACAAACCAATGGGTGACGTCTCAGTGACCACGTCCACTTCTTATATAAAGTCTATGGTGTTAATCAGCAACTGACCGCAGTTAGATATTATATCTTTAAGGTACTTTACTGTCTACCATGGTTCACAGTAGTAAAAGATTAATAAAACGTCAAAAAAGGACACAGTGTCAATGATACGAAGCACCTAAAATCAGCCAATATCATCCGATTGTAGAGACACTCAAATGATTTGAATGCATTTCCTCCCTCATGAAGCTAATTTTGAAGATTTTGCATTGTTTACATCCATACATTCTCCTACTTCATGCTGGTGACAAGCTGTTAATTGTCCTGGATTCTGGATCACTTTGAAAATTTCAATGTATTGTGAGTTTTATGTTGTGTCTTGTATATATGTTCTGTGTTTGCCACTGATATAAAAGTCTTTTTAAAAAATGTAGGATTTTTATTTTGGAGTGAATTACAATATGGGGGGAAACTCTGGTGCTTGGCGGAGGTCTCCAAGTGCTTTTCTAGTTCGTAAGGCTCTGTTCTGAAACACTTCTCAACACGCTACTGTAGCAGCAAGTGTGCGTTTCATATTCAGTTTGACCTACATAAATCCTCTCTGCATTCTCACTGCTGTTTGTTTCAGCTGGTTATCCCCGTTGCTGCACCTTGGCCACAAGCGGAAGGTGGAGGAAAGCGACATGTACAGCATTCTTCCAGAGGATCAGTCTGAAATACTGGGAGGGCAACTACACAGGTACTACTGTACATTACTGTGATACACACGCCACTGTTCCGTTGCAGTAAACACATGCTTAATGTTGTGAATTAAACAAAACCACTTACTTAGGTTTATTAAAAAAACAACATGATTGGGCTTAAAACAACTGTGTGTACATTGAAGATGTTGCAACCAAAACACAGCAAGTATCTTGTACCTCCCTTCGTTGTAATGTGAATGATGACAGCACAATAGTCCTTTAAATCTACTGATTAGGGGTTTATTCCTAAACGTGAGAACTGTGAACACACAAGCATACAACAATGCAAAACAAATACATATGTCTTCCCTTACATCTTCAACCTTAGCATGCAATATAATTCATTCTCTATGTAAATGAATTGTTTGCCTTACAATTGATACAAAAATGAATTAACTGTTGTTTAATATCTGTCTTTGATTATCATTAACCATAGCTTTGTTAAACTACATAAATTTAATCTCATACACATGTATTTGCATATGAATTTACATATGCTGTAGAAACGTTTTAACTTATTCTTTCACATAAGTCATAGCTACATACATAATGACAACACAAACAATGTTAACAGTGTTGCTATAATAACACAAATGAGCTGCTAGCAAATATTAGCAATAGCGTTAGCTTCACCTTCAATGTAAAATAAATAACAGAAAAAACGGAAATTACACAAACCTCATTGGCTGCATTACAACACATAGGGGTGAGGCTTCTTCCTGAGTGTTCCTTGACTCTTATATACACATTTAACACTTTTAAACTTATTGAAACAAGAGATACAAACAAAATAAACGTCTGCCTCTGTTAGTGGTCTGTGCGCGCATCCTTTTGGGTCCCTCCGGAAACCTTTGCAGAACATTAGTTCCGCCTCACTGTCTCAACGTTAATTGCATTTTGAAGGATTAAGAACCAAACATGAAATGTCCATACACTAGTATTACAGAAACATGAACTGCAATGTGCGGCAGTTACACTCCCACCGAAATCTTGATTTCTTACTCCAAATTACTTAGAATTAAATATAATAAACAGGAGGAAGAACCAAAAAGAGTAACTCTGGTCTGAGATCCACAGGATGGTCACTTTAGACTGCACCAGAAGAAGAAGATAAGAAAGAAGATAGCAAGAAGATAGATAGAGAAAGACTGGAGTCTTCAGTCTGCTTCCAGCAGCGTCACTGTCTTATGAATGGGCCTCTCCAGGTGGACAAGTTTGGCGACACGCCTTCCCTTCTCATCGAGACTGGAGTCACTGATGAGCAACTTCAGTTTCCTCACTCTTCCATCCCTTCCTGGGTATACTTCGATGACCTTTGCCAGTCCCATTGGTTGCGTGGAGTGGTATCGTCTTGCAGGAGAACGACGTCATTGACCTTTGCATTTCTGCGGTCTCTGATCCACTTCTGCCTTTGTTGGAGATTCAGGAGATACTCTTTCTTCCACCGCATCCAAAGGGTTGGCCAAATGAACTCGACGCCATCTTTTGCGAAGAAAGATCTTCATACAAACTTTCCAGGAGGTGGAGCGAGAATTGTGGACTTCATGGTCAAGATGTGGTTTGGGGTCAGAGGCTCTGGGCTGATGAGTCATTTAGACAATCAGTGGCAGAGGTCTGCTGTTGACAACTGCCATGACTTCGACAAGAATGTCTTAGAGAGGAGCAGTCAGTTGTCGGGCTGACTTTCCAAGATGGATGTCAAAACACTTCTGATAGTGCGAATCTGTCTTTCCCAGACTCCTCCCATATACTCGAGGCTGGAGTGTTCATGAGGAACTCACATCCAAGTTCCTTAAGCTCTTTCTGATCCATCTCTTTCAGCGCTTCAGAAAACTCATGCTAGCTCCACAAATTTTCCTTGGTCACATCTTATCTGTCGTACCTGGCCACGGATGGCATAATGAACCAAGCATTACAGGCGTCCGTGGTCAAATCATCAAGCATCCAATGCACTGCCCTGGAACACAACAGGTAAAACAGTCCATACGCTAGCTCCTTTCTTCCTTCCTAACGAAAGTCCAAATCCATCCCCACACAGGTTCTATCCGGTCTTCTGAGGCTGCCATTCTTTGCTTTCCGGGTTTCTCCTAACTTCCTCATGTCATAAAAGCTTGCAGCCAGGATCCAACACCATACCAGCATCTGTCATTCCTCTCCCTATGGAGACCCCTATAGGCCAAAATGCCAAACTACCTAGTAGCACATTTGTAACAGGCAGACCTCCCTTAAGCCTGGCTCAAACGACGGTAACTTGGTCTTGTCTTACTTTGTCTCCTTACTCTAATTTCCTTTAAAGCGTTCCCATCTTAATTTACTTTTCTCTCCTTTCCTCTAAACTTTGGCTTCAAGTCCTTGGCTTAGACCTTTGGCTTCCTTTACATACGCAGCCGCCGCTTACATTCTACCAGCGGAGAACTTACGGTCTATAACCTTCTCTTCTGCTATGTACAAGACTTCTTAGTTCTGGGTCACTGCTTATATTTCTCCCACCATGACTTCTCCACTTGGTAGCTCCTTCTGCCACAGAAACCTGGGCCCTTACCAGAACGCCGCTCTCTTAGACCTCTCGCGGTCCATTTTCTTCGGCCACACTTCCATTTTATGCTTGCTTAATTCCCCCCACGCTATAAGACATCCGACTGACTATAGCATGTCACTGTCGGACGCTCCCAGCCACACCAACCTTGATGGCTACCTTAGCAACTCTTATTTCCATCACTAAACAATACTACTTCCCTAGAAACACCCCACCCAGCAGCCATACCTTTAAACGTGTAGCTTAGCCCTTCCCCTGGGCGCGGCACGGATTTATCATCCCAGCAGCTCCACTTCACCCAGGCCACACCGGACACACAGCACGCACCCCTTTGAGGACTTTTAAACTCTACTATTTCCACCACCTCCGCCCCATGACCGCTTCTCCTTACAGCGCACCTTCCTTGAGGGCACTTCCCCTTGGGTAACTTCACCGTTTGCCTTCCACTCCCTTTACTGCTACATGGTTCAGCAGCCCCAAGCGGATAAAGTCACTACGTCCTCCTCTCGCTGAGTCCAGCCCCGAGCCACCACAGGACCTTAGCGGGCCCCCATCTCCCCCATCCTCTCCTTCCCTGCGGACGCTTCCGCCTCCAGCACACCCCCGCCCAAAGGCCGTCCCCTAAGCACTCTACCCGGACTCAGCCTCTTCTCTTTTTCTCTCCTCCACTATTTTTTTTACACCTTAATGGCAGGGCATTTCATAGTGACCATCACTCTTAATCTAGCCCTTTTCCTTTCTACAGAATTAACCTCCTAGACATGTGACTGGCCTCTAAGCCTTTCAGAAGTCACCAGCACCTTAATATGTCTCAGTAAAACTCCTTATTTGCACAACTAATGAACCACTTTAAGGTCTAGAGGACTTAACTTGCATCACTTCTTCACTATACTTAGTTACTCCAATTCACTCCATACTAACATGGGTTACCAAAGCCAACCACACTCCAGCCCAATCTTTCTCTTGCAAGGGCTATTTCCTTCACCAGGCACTACCTGTCTTGTACGGGGCTTGAGGACAATTGTAGCCATTATAACCACGCACAGCTTTGCTAGGAGCAACTCATCTGCATGTCTTCTAATGAGGCCATGCTTTTGCAGTCTCTGGTGTGGGGATATGATCTTTTTGCAGGGATGAACTCTCTGGTAGGTCACTGGCATTATTGTCTTGTCTAGTAGAACCTCTTACTTCAAACCAGTCAGTCTCTGCAGACACACTTGTTTCTTGAAGCTAGTGTGGAGAGCTTTAGTTGAACGTTCATTCTGCTTTGCGCCTTTGCTGTCTCTTTAGTATGTTGTGTCACTCTTTATCGAGGAGTGCATATACAAAACATATTTGCTTACATGCAACACCCACACTAATAATTTGATTATGAGTGTCTCTACATTCTAGTGACCTATAACGTTGCTTCACTATTGTTTTGCTCTTGGTCTTTGGTTATCAGGCTTCCTGTCCTTTACTTTCACAGTTTCTTGCTCCATCATCCTTGCTTGCCCTTTCTTCTCTCGTTTCAGGGGCAATTATGTCCTTTTCACATTTTGCATATGTTTCGGTCTCCACAGTCCTTAACATGGCCAACTTCAACAGCCAAAACATAACTTCTTCTCTTAACGACTTACTCGTTCTTATTCCTTTTCATAAACTTACGACACTCTTCAACTTACCTCCTTCTCACAAAGACACAGCTTTTGTTGGCTCTCTCATCTAGCTGGTTGCAAGCCTTTGCTCCAGGACTTCTTTCTTTAACTTTTACCTTCTCTCCTTCACTTTTTCAGGGCGTGGGAATGTAATCATTGCAGGCAATTTTCTTCACTTAAAACTACAAATCTAAACACGAATTGTACTTTCTTCTTCCACTTCTATACTATTCGTTCCATCTTGAAGTCAACCAATCTGGGAGCTTAGCAGTATTTTTTGTTCTCATTGCATCATTAAGCACTTCGAGCCTCTACTAACAACACCACACTGCAAGGAAGCAGCGAGTTCTTAAGTTCCAAACTACCCTTGCGCTTATTCTGGCCATGCATCGATCTTATCCCTAGCTTTGGCGATGGAAAGGACTGCCATATCGCTCTTCTAGGATGCGCCAGCTCATGGTAGGCACCTGTCCTAAGAGTAGCCCTATGGCTTCCTTCATCCACCCACATACTTCTAGAATATAATTTTTCTTCAGCTTTTCTTCTTTCATATTCTAAAGAACCTCCACATTAACCTGAGTGGTCACCACTAAACATTTTGGTTCAGGTACAAAACGGCTAGCATAATGGATCTGCTAATCTCTGCAAGGCTCTTGTTGCTTCGCGTGATGTATTACACCTTAGTGGAAAATGGTGCTGCGGGACTTACTTCGTGCTTAACTTCCCCTTTCACTTTCCACAGGTTATGGAGTAGCTCATTTATTTCATCATCTCATCACATTTAGATTTTACTTAACATTCACTCTCTCTAACTTCTTCTCTTTCACCTTATTTCTTAATTTGTCCAACGTTCTAGCTCTCTCGCTGCTTCTAACACTCTTTTCTCTCTCATTTTCACCTCCTTGTAGCCTTTACTCGCTCAGCTTCCACCTTTCAGTTCTTCTATTACGTTCTTGCTCTAGCCACCTTTAGGTGGCTTCTTGCAGCAACTTCAGCAGCTGCACCTTTCTCTCAAGCAACTAAAATAGGTCTTAGTATGGAGCAACGCTTATCTTTCTCCCTTTCTTTCTTCCCTCTTTATCAAGCACTTTCTTTCTTAATTTTTCTTTTACTTTTCACTGTGTCTATCCTCCTGTTGTATATCGGAACACTGATGCGTCTCAACTCTTCATACACAGCATCGCTCCTTCGCATCATTTACCTTATATGTGTTCATTCAGCAGTCATGAGCATTGCCACTCAATCTATTGCTTCCTTATCATCCTTCCACTTCTCATAGCACACACTAAGCACGTGCAATTCTTCTTACTTCTCATCTGCAGTTCTTACCCTTTTCCTTAACTTCACTCTTTTCCTTTTTGCTCTTTGAGGAGACGTTGTCACTTCTTCACCGTCAGCTGTGGCTCATATTTTGCAGTGCTGCTGCTCACCTTCCTTTCTGCTGTGTCAAACACTTTGGCTGCTACCAGCATAAAACTGCAGCTCATCTCTCTTTTTTTTGCTTCCGCTTGCTCCTTTAGCCTAACATACACTTCCACTCTTCATCTTCTTGTTACTTAATTCACTCCTCTTATCTGTCTTCTAAGCAGTGAGTTCTCCTTACCTCCCTTCTTATTATATACACCAATAGTCCTTTAAATCTACTGATTAGGGTTTATTCCTAAACGTGAGAACTGTGAACACACAAGCATACAACAATGCATAAACAAATACATATGTCTTCCCTTACATCTTCAACCTTAGCATCAATATAATTCATTCTCTATTAAATGATTTTTCCTTACAATTATACAAAAATGAATTAACTGTTGTTTAATATCTTCTTTATTATCATTAACCATTAGCTTTGTTAAACTACATAAATTTAATCTCATACACATTATTTCATATGAATTTACATATCTGTAGAACGTTTTAACTTATTCTTTCACATTAAGTCATAGCTACATACATAATACAACACAAACAATGTTAACAGTGTTGCTATAATAACACAAATGAGCTGCTAGCAAATATTAGCAATAGCGTTAGCTTCACCTTCAATGTAAAATAAATAACAGAAAAAACGGAAATTACACAAACCTCATTGCTCATTACAACACATAGGGGTGAGGCTTCTTCCTAGTGTTCCTTGACTCTTATATACACATTTAACACTTTTAAACTTATTAAACAAGAGATACAAACAAAATAAACGTCTGCCTCTGTTAGTGTCTGTGCGCGCATCCTTTTGGGTCCCTCCGAAACCTTTGCAGAACATTAGTTCCGCCTCACTGTCTCAACGTTAATTGCATTTTAAGGATTAAGAACCAAACATAAATGTCCATACACTAGTATGTTACAGAAACATGAACTGCAATGTCGCAGTTACATATCTGTTGTACTGCATCCTATTGTATTAAGATGCAAAATGGTACTTAGATCCCAGATTCTTCTAGTTCAATATTCTTTTAGTTTTGCATAGTTTACCCCTTAAACCCACCCGCTAAATACAACTGGGCTTATTTCTACTCATATTATCAATTTATGCAAGACATGCAGAAATGTTAGGCACAAATAAGGCTTTTATACTGTATTCAAAAAACTGCATGGTTTTGCCTCAGACTGCGTGATTATCATAAAGCGGACATGTCTGTAAAGGGGAGACTCGTGGGTACCCGTAGAACTGCAATCCTGCGATATATCCTTATTTAGATATACCATGCAGCTCTCTGTTTAAAGGGTCCAATCTACAGTTCCTACTGGTATTACATTACCACCTATTGGTGACGAGGAGACACGCCTCACATCTAACTGCCTTCTTCCGAGCGTCTACCCTGTTTGCTCCAATGCAGCACAGGTTCGAGTAGCTTGGGATCCTAAACCAGCACTGGCCACGCCCGTTAATGGCAGCTCTCCCATTTTCATCCACTTATGTTGAGGTCAGAGGTCAAGGGACCCCTTTGTAAATAGTCATGTCAGTTTTTCCTCACCAAACTTTGAAGCGCTATTCAGCCTCCTTCCCGACAAGCTAACACGACATGGTTGGTGCCGATGGAGGGTAATTGCTGCTGCTTTGTCTTGTTGTAGACTTTGGGACGGTGAATTTCGAAAAGCTACAAAGGAACTTCGCAAGCCAAAACTCTCCAGAGTTCTCATTAAGTGCTATGGCAAGTCCTATGCAATGGCTGGCTTGTTTGTATTGTCACTGGTATGTTCTGGCTATTTAAAGCTTCCTTCACATTTTGCAAATTCATCTTTTAACCCACATCCAATGTCAGTGATGCACTTTTCTCACTCTTTGACATAAAGGAGGCAATTAAAGTCATCCAACCGCTTCTTCTGGGGAAAATAATCCTGTATTTTGAGAATTACGACCCGGACGACCAGAGGAGTCTTTGGATGGTGTACGGTTACGCTGCTGCCATGTCCCTCTCCACGTTTGGGTTGTCTGTCCTCCAGCATCTCTACTACTACCACGTCCAAAGAACAGGCATGAAGATCAGAGTGGCCATGTGTCACATGATATACAAGAAGGTCAGTGGAGATTTTTTTTTTTTTTTTTTCAGACTGTTGTCGCTCCTACAAATCTGTATGTTCAGTAATATGTCTCTCGCCAGGCTCTTGGACTCAGCAGTGAGTCAATGGGGCAAACAACCACCGGACAGATTGTGAACCTGCTTTCAAATGATGTCAATCGTTTTGATGAGGTGAGGTAATAAAAGTGCGTGCTGAAACAACAGATGATCTAGATGCTCATGATTAATAATTGTCTGTATAGATTCCACTCAATCTGCACTACCTGTGGGTGGGACCTCTTCAAGCGATGGTGATCATCGTTTTGCTTTGGCATGAGATCGGAGTCTCGTGTCTGGCAGGTGTGGCAGTCATCGGCGTCATGATGCCGGTGCAGACCTGGCTTGGGAAGCTCTTTGGCATCTTCAGGTAGGGCATGATGCATATCACGACACAGGGCTTATGAGTATATACATTACAATACTGTAAGCAAGGAGATATTTTGCTTTTTTTAAATCTAATTTAAGGAAAACTGTCAAAGTATAAAAAACACATCACTACATGCATACAGTCTGAGTTAACTGAGTTAATCTTTGCATGGAACTATTAATTAAAAATTGATATTTTTGAGAATAGATACAGGTGGTCTCCAATAAAAGATTAGTTTAGTTCTGCCGTTTACAAATTCCTCTTCATTTGTCTTATCTGGACACTTTTGTAAACTAGTTTTTTCCCTAACATTATTAAAAATAAGGTTTTGTTTTAATTCATGTTATTTATTTTTCTATTAATTTTATTTAGTAATTTATTCGTTTTTTTATTTATTAGGTATTTTATTTATTTATTAGGTATTTATTTTATTCTCATTTATTTTACTATTTATTTGTAGGAGCAAAACGGCAGTCCTTAGTGACAACAGAATTCGCATCATGAACGAAGTGGTGTCTGGAATCAGGATCATCAAGATGTACGCCTGGGAGAAACCCTTCTCAGCTCTGGTCACCGAAGTCCGAAGGTAAGGATGAAAGTAATATTTAGATTTTTTTTAAATTTTTTAATTTTTTTTTTTTAAAGAATAGGCAAACTTTGTTAATGTTTTCACAGGGATAATATGGGGTATTTGATTGATTAATTAATTAAAAATATTTTTACTCTGACACCGGGAAAGGAGAAGGAAAAGGGTGTTTGAAGGCAAGATAAAATTAATATAGCCTACATTTAAACAAATATCAATTCTTTAGGTGGCTAAAATGTTTTTCTGCTAACTCCGTCCTCAGCACTGTATTGCAGTGGTATTGATTTCATAGTGACGATAGAAATATTTTGCACAACATAAGCTTAGTATGAAGACTTAATCTATCAAAACATATGTGATGACTAATAGGTTTAGTGCATTGTTGATGAGCCAGTGGGATTTAAAATTCCTGCTTTCCTGGAGAGTTGCTTCTAAGCTTGAACATGGGCTTAATAACATTGGGGTGTGCTGCTACTTGTCTACACGTCCATCATTCACCTCTAATGTGTCTGAAAACATTCCTGCTGCCGTCACAGCTGCGAGCTTTCATTTGCAACCAAATAGATTTGTCACGCCTCGGTTGTTAGCGGCCACGGTACCTGTCGTGCTGGTGCGACCCACCTCTCAACTTGGGTCGGGAAGCCAAGTCGGTCAACGCGGGTTAACCCCTTCGTACATAGAATCAACCCTGGTTCGACCCGGTTTGAGCCCTCAGTGTGGAAGGGGTTGTAGAGAAAGAGTTCAGGATTATCCATGATGGATAACAGTTTGTTCGGTGTCCTCCTCTGCACCGCAGTGTCAAAAGTGTCTGGTTTTTAGCCAGTTAGGGAGCCGGCCTTCTTAATCGGTTTATCAATTCTGTTGGTGTCACCATCTCCAACGCTGCTCCCCCAGCAGACTACGGTGACATACCATTGACCACAACGGACTGACATCTCGCTGCACATGTTGCTTTCATTTCTTCAGGAAATAGTCCGTTCATCCCCCTCTTATATACAGCCTCAGTGCTGGTCTTCCACTGTGGACGCCCAGGTAACTGTAGTCCTCCACTACGTGGTCCTCTCCCAGAAGACGCAGGGTTGTGAATCCATCCTCTTCCTTCTGAAGTCGGTCACCATCTCCCTGGTCCTTGGTCTTACCTTCAGAAGCAAATGGTTTCTTCCAATCGACTCCATAATTTCCCATAATCGGCATCGGCCGATGTCCGAGCATATTAAGCCGATTATCAGGCAGGCGCATCTGCGGGCAGCCCAGTGTTGTGACTCCGCCCCCCTTGTGTCAATCAAACTGCTATTCTTCCAGCAGACTTCCACAGTGTTGCCATCTTAGCGACTTTGTCGCTATATTTAGTGAGTTTTGAAATCCCCCCTGGTGACTCTTTTTCAAAAAAGCAACTAGCGACAAATCTAACGACTTTTTCTGGTGTTATTGGAGACTTTTGGAGACCGACATGAAAGCACGTATCATTCTTAATCTTCTCAACGAGCGGCGGGTGCTGCCATCGACCCCTCCCGCGATTGCATATGCATGAACCGGCCTTTAAAAAAACAACATATCTGTCAACCTTTACACCCAACCACAGTAAACTGTTTGTGGCCTGGTAGTTCAGGAGTCTGTCCTCACAATTCTGCCGAGTTAAACCAGGGTTTGTTGTTTTTGGGACAGTGCACACATGCTCTGTTCTCTCAAAAGCTGCTGTAAGAAGTCACGGTGTAAGTGAGTTCATGTAGGTCTGCAGCTGCAGCCTTAAGAGCACTGGAGGAAAGGCCTCCAGAAATTATCTACTCCATGTAAACTGCATCTCAGAGAAATGATAAGATCAGCAAGACAAGCAAAACCGAAACTGCTAATATATATGTGTGTGTGTGTGTGTGTGTGTGTGTGTGTGTGTGTGTGTGTGTGTGTGAAGAAAAGGCATTTTTTAAAGATTTTTTTGGTCTACAGTTTGTCATACAACCCTTTAATGATCTCAGCTCAGTCATAAATGTCTTTAACTAGCACTGCATCTGCTATAGTCAGCATGAAATGTCACTTTATGAAGGGCTTCACAACATCAAGAGGCAAAGATGAATGGCACTCACATACATCATTACTTAACACGCACTGACTCCTCTGTGCTTTCTGTGGCTGCTGAAAACCTTTTACAATCACTCTACGCGCAGTGGAGTATCAGTTTAACGGACTTGCACATTAAACTTGTTCATCTTCATCTTCAACCGCTTATCCAGGGTCGGGTCGCGGGGGCAACAGCTCCAGCAGGGGACCCGAAACTTCCCTTTCCCGGGCCACATTAACCAGCTCTGACTGGGGGATCCCGAGGCATTCCCAGGCCAGTGTGGAGATATAATCTCTCCATCTAGTCCTGGGTCGTCCCCGGGGTCTCCTCCCAGCTGGTCGTGCCTGGAACACCTCCCTAGGGAGGCGCCCAGGAGGCATCCTTACCAGATGCCCGAACCACCTCAACTGGCTCCTTTCAACGCAAAGGAGCAGCGGCTCTACTCCGAGTCCCTCGCGGATGACTGAGCTTCTCACCTTATCTCTAAGGGAGATGCCAGCCACCCTCCTGAGAAAACCCATTTCGGCCGCTTGTACTCGCGATCTAGTTCTTTCGGTCATGACCCAGCCCTCATGACCATAAATGAGAGTAGGCACGAAGATTGACCGGTAGATAGAGAGCTTTGCCTTTTGGCTCAACTCTCTCTTCATCACAACGGTGCGGTACAGCGACTGCAATACCGCCCCCGCTGCTCCGATTCTCCGGCCAATCTCACGTTCCATTGTTCACTCACTCGTGAACAAGACCCCGAGGTACTTGAACTCCTTCACTTGGGGTAAAGACTCATTCCCTACCTGGAGGAGACAATCCATCGGTTTCCTGCTGAGAACCATGGCCTCTGATTTTGAGGTGCTGATCCTCATCCCAGCTGCTTCACACTCGGCTGCAAACCGATCCAGTGAGCGCTGTAGGTCACAGACTGATGATGCCAGCAGAACCACATCATCTGCAAAAAGCAGCAATGAGATCCTCAGCACACCAATCCGCAAACCCTCCTCCCCCCGACTACGCCTCGATATCCTGTCCATGAATATCACGAACAGGATTAGAGACAAGGCGAAACCCTGGCGAAGGCCAGCGCCCACCGGAAACGAGTCCGACTTACTGCCGAGAACCCGGACACAGCTCTTGCTTTGGTAGTACAGGGATTGGATGGCCCTGAGAAGTGACCCCCTCACCCCATACTCCTGCAGCACCTCCCACAGTATACCCCGGGGGACCCGATCGTACGCCTTCTCCAAATCTACAAAACACATGTAGACTGGATGGGCATACTCCCAGGCCCCCTCAAGGATCCTTGCAAGAGTGAAGTGCTGGTCCGTTGTTCCACGACCAGGTCGAAATCCACATTGTTTCTCTTCAATCCGAGGTTTGGCTATCGGCCGACCCCTCCTTTCCAGCACCCTGGAGTAGACTTTACCAGGGAGGCTGAGTAATGTGATACCCCTGTAATTGGCACACACTCTCTGGTCCCCCTTTTTGAACAGGGGAACCACCACCCCGGTCTGCCACTCTTTAGGCACTGTCCCCGACTTCCACGCAATGTTGAAGAGGCGTGTCATCCATGACAGCCCCTCCACACCCAGAGCCTTCAGCATTTCTGGGCGAATCTCGTCAATCCCCGGGGCCTTGCCCCTGCGGAGCTGTTTAACTACCTCAGTGACTTCCCCTAGGGAAATTGACGACGATCTCCCATCAGCTTCCAGCTCTGCCTCTACAAGAGAGGGCGTATCAGTCGGGTTCAGGAGTTCCTCAAAGTGCTCCTTCCACCGCCCGGTTACCTCCTCAGTTGAGGTCAACAGTGTCCCATCCTTACTGTACACAGCTTGGATGGTTCCCCGTTTCCCCCTCCTGAGGTGCCGGACAGTTTTCCAGAAGCACTTTGGTGCCTACCGAAAGTCCTTCTCCATCGCTGCTCCAAACTCCTCCCACACCCGCTGCTTTGCCTCCTTTACGGCAGAGGCTGCCGCCCCACGGGCCCGTCGGTACCTTGCAACTGCCTCCGGAGTCCTCCGAGATAACATATCCCGGAAGGACTCCTTCTTCAGTCGGACAGCTTCCCTGACCACCAGTGTCCACCACGGTGTTCGAGGGTTACCGCCCCTTGAGGCACCTAAGACCCGCAGGCCACAGCTCACCGCTGCAGCTTCAGCAATGGAAGCTTTGAACATCGCTCACTCAGGTTCAATGCCCCCAGCCTCCACAGGAATGCTAGAAAAGCTCTGCCGGAGGTGTGAGTTGAAGATCTCTCGGATAGGGGCCTCCTCCAGACGTTCCCAGTTCACCCGAACTACACGTTTGGGTTTACCAGGTCTATCCAGAGTCTTCCCCCACCCTCTGATCCAACTCACCACCAGATGGTGATCAGTTGACAACTCTGCCCCTCTCTTCACCCGAGTGTCCAAAACATGCGGCGTCAGATCAGATGATACGATCACAAAATCGATCATCGATCTTCGGCCAAGGGTGCTCTGGTACCAAGTACACTTATGAGCATCCTTATGTTGGAACATGGTATTTGTTATGGATAATCCATGACTAGCACAGAAGTCCAATAACAAACGACCGCTCGGGTTCAGATCAGGTAGGCCATTCCACCCAATCACGCCACTCCAGGTACCTCCATCGTTGCCCACGTGTGCGTTGAAGTCCCCCAGCAGAACAATGGAGTCCCCTACTGGGGCCCCATACAGGACTCCATTCAGGGTCTCCAAGGTCGAATACTCTGAACTGCTGTTTGGTGCATATGCACAGACAACAGTCAGAGTTTTCCCCCCCACAACCCGAAGGCACAGGGAGGCAACCCTCTCGTTCACCGGGGTAAACCCCAACGTAGCAGCACTCAACCGGGGATTTGTGAGTATCCCCACACCCGCTTGGCGCCTCACACCTTGAGCAACTCCAGAGAAGAATAGAGTCCAACCCCTATCCAGGAGAACGGTTCCAGAGCCGAGGCTGTGCGTAGAGGTAAGCCCCACCAGATCTAACTGATAGCGCTCCACCTCCCGCACAAGCTCCAGCTCTTTCCCCCACAGAGAGCCAGCCTCTGCCGCCCAGGTCTGGTCCGTCGAGGTCCCTGGCTTTCATTGCCACCCATATGACAGCGCACCCGACCCCAGCGGTTCCTCCTGCGGGTGGTGGGCCCACAGGATGGAGAGGAGGGGGTCTCCACGTCGCTTTTTCGGGCTGAGCCCGGCTGGGCTAGGTGGCAAGCCCGGCCACCAGGCGCTCTCTCACGGGCCCTCCATCTGGGCCTGGCTCCAGACGGGGGCCCCGGGCTTCCTCCGGGCCGGGTCACTCCTCCTCTGCCTCAGTTATCCATGGGGTTTTTGAACCATTCTTTGTCTGGCCCCTCACCTGAGACCAATTTGCCATGGGAGACCCTACCAGGAGCACTAGGCTCCAGACAACACAGCCCTCAGGGTCATAGGGACACACAAACCTCTCCACCACGTTAAGGTGATGGTTACCGGAAAGGACACATTAAACTTTCCTCTAAGAAACCCTACTGAATTCCTGGACTTTGGTGAAATGGTTCATCTTTCTTTCAAATTTGAGCAGAATCTTTTTAGTTTCTAGGTTTTGTAGAGTATACGGCAAAGGCCTTCATCTTCATATAGAAAACAAAGCAAAGCATAAATCTTCCTGCTGTCTGCTGCTCATTCACTGCTGCCAACAGCGCTGCCTGCGGACACTTAATATGAACAATAGTATGCTCTTAATATTGGATACAACACCAAAGCCTCTGCACTGCCAAGTTTCCAGCAGTGTGGTACATTTTGTAGTAACATAGAAAGCAATAATACACAAGCAAAAACATACATGAGCTATTAGTATTTTTATGTTGTTATGGTCATCGAATACCGCCGATTTGTCATCCCCTCGCCATCTGATACTGAGACACATGTCCCCCTTAAGCAGCCATATTTCATGGATGAGAACGGGTTGTTATGCTCCAGACGGTGTCCCCCTTTAACCGAGAGACAGAAGCCTCTGGCTACGTTCACTCAGAATCCGTCAACGTGGCTCCTTCCTGCATTGTCGTACAGAGGTGTGGGTGTGTTTATTTGTGCTTCAGAACATAACCGTTCTGAAATGATCAGGAAATGTTTTATTTCTCCAATTTGCTGCTGTGCTCTCACTAATGCTGCTCCCTCTCTTCAGTCACTCTGTAGCTTACTCGACCATCGCTGCTCTCTCTCCCTCATTCATCGAGCCGAGGAGGGGCCAAGTTTGAATGCCACAAGCAATGACTGTGGTTACATATTGTACTAGGAACAAAGCTATGTTATCAAAAGGCTGATGGTTAAGTTTAATATACAGTTGCGAGAAAAAAGTCTGTGAACCCTTTGGGATTTCTTAGATTTCTGCATAAATTGGTCATAAAATGTATTCTGATCTTCATCTAAGTCACAATAGACAAACAGTCTGCTTAAACTAATACAGCACAAAAGATTATATGTTTTCATGTTTTTATTGAACACAGCATGTAAACATTCACAGTGCAGGGTGTAAAAAGTATGTGAACCTGGTTGACCCTCCTTTGGCGGCAATAACCAGATCAGACCTGCACAACGATCAGGAGGAATTTTGGACCATTCCTCGATACAAAACTGTTTCAGTTCAGCAGTATTCTGGATGTCTGGTGTGAATTGCTCTCTTGAGGTCATGCCACAGCATCTCAATCAGGTTGAGGTCAGGACTCTGACTGGTCCACTCCAGCAGGCCTATATTCTTCTGTTGAAGCCGTTCTGTTGTTGATTTACTTCTATGCTTTGGGTCTTTGTCCTGTTGCATCACCCATCCTCTGTTGAGCTTCAGTTGGAGGACAGATGGTCTTAAGTTTTCCTGAAAAACGTCTTGATAAAATTGGGAATTCATTTTTCCGTCGATGGCAGCGATCCGTCCAGGCCCTGAGGCAGCAAAGTAGCCCCGAACCATGATGCCCCTCCACCATATTTCACACTTGGGATGAGGTTTTGATGGTGTGCTGAGTCTTTTTTCCTCCACATAGCGTTGTGTGTTCCTTCCAAACATCTCAGTTTTGGTTTCATCTGTCCACAGAATATTTAGCCAGTAGTGCTGTGGAACATCCAGGTGCTCTTTCGCAAACCTCAAATGTACAGCAATGTTTTTGTTGGACAGCAGTGTCTTCCTCCGTGGTGTTCTTTCATGAAATCCAGTCTTGTTTAATGTTTTACTTATTGTAGATTAGTCAACAAAAATGTGAGCATGAGTCTTTAGCTGACCCTCTAGGATTCTTCTTCACCTCATTGAGCAACAGTGCTAAACTTTCTCCACGTAGACAATCTGTCTTACTGTGGACACATGGACGTCAAGGCTTTTAGAGAGACTTCTGTAACCCTTTCCAGCTTCATATAAGTCAACAGCTCTTGATCGTATGGCATGGTTCACATCAGGCAATGCTTCTTGAGAACAGCTAACTCAAAACTGGTGTGTTTTTATCGGGCAGGGCAGCTTTAACCAACACCTCCAATCTTATCACATTGATTGGACTCCAGGTTGTAATGTTATAGCTGTAAACAAAGCAGTGCAGTGTGTTTACGGTTTACGCTGTCAGTGAATACATACAAGACCCAAATCCAATTAGCTCTCGGAGAAGTCATTAGCCTAGGGGTTCACATACTTTTTCCACCCTGCACTGTGAATGTTTACATGTTATGTTCAATAAGAATATATCACAACATATTTTTTGTACTGTATTAGTTCAAGCAGACTGTGTTTGTCTGTTGTCGTGACTTAGATGAAGATCAGAACTTTTATTTTATGACCAGTTTATGCAGAAATCCAAGTAATCCCAAAGGGTTAGAAACGTCCAGTTTACATAGTTGATTAGACAGAATTGTAGATGGTTTTATCAATCAGTTTGGACATTATTAGAATTCACTGGAATCTCTGAAGTTTTGTTGCTGCAACCCCGTTTTAGCAGGTCAAATTCAGGTCTTAAACCTGTATTGCAGCTGTTCAGTGTAGCTCCTCTTTGCAATAATAAGATCAACAAGAGAAGCAAAACAAAACTGATAAAAAATGAGAGAAAAGGTATTTTTGTGGACTAAATTTTATCATACATCTCTTAATAAGTTCAGCCAAATGTGATATGATATTTATTGGATAGCTGCTAGACCGGACTAATAAGGGTTCAGGTCTCCTGATATGCATTGAGGCAGAATATTTTGTTTGGACTTTACAACTTTCTGGAGTTACTGGAAATGTTTTAATAAGAAACAATCCTATGCAGCCAATAATATTAATGCAGCCTGATCTTTATCTGTAGCTATGCCTAATACTGGGTTTAACCACAATGCGGCCTAAGTAACAAAATAATATATATTTTTGAATAGTTGATGTACAGATTTTTGTATAAATTAACCAGTCAGTGTGTTATTATGATTTAATATATACATGTGCAAATCTAATTTTGGCAACCTCAGAGCTGACAAATCCTGGCACAGGATGAGAACCACTGGTTTTAACCACACTGGTGGTCATGTGTCACTTATCAGTCCTAATCTGGTGCACTGTCTGTCGTTTTTTTATTTCCCAGGAAAGAAATCAGTCAGATACTGAAGAGCTCGTACCTGCGAGGACTCAACATGGCCTCCTTCTTTGCCAGCAGCAAGATCATCGTCTTCATCACCTTCACTGTCTACGTTCTCCTGGGCAACACCATCACCGCCAGCAGTGTGTTTGTCACAGTTTCCCTCTACGGTACCATCAAGCTCACGGTCACCCTGTTCTTCCCGCTGGCCATCGAGAAGCTGTCAGAGACTGTGGTCAGCGTTCACAGGATTGAGGTAAGTGTTTTCTGTTATGATGAAAAGCATACATATTATTGTAAAACACAGTTACTTAAGCAACACAAAACTTTCTGCTGAAGCTCTGTTATTGTGAAACTAAGTTACGAGAACATTGTATAGCTTCAATACTGAGTCCAAGTGTATATAGATAAATAGATGCGTACACACATAATGTATGGTTTTTCCAGCAGGCATAATTTTTACTTAACCACAGAGATCCATTCTAACATGGCTCCACACACATATACAGTTATCAGCCACAGAAAACATTGTAGTGTATAGCGAGGTATACTGGCCTAAACTAAACAAGAAATGGAGGCTCGGGCATTAAAATGTCTGACCTTTTACCCAGACGCAAAAGAAAATAACTTGCAGATCACATGGGAAGAAACTTTTAATGTACATTGTTAATCTTTTTTTAATCCCACTATGTGTTGAGCGCTGTACTGTGCTTGGTGAATTTTCAGTTACGCATTAAACCTACTTCTTTACCGACTTATTCAACACTCTTTTGTTAAAACGCTTATACATTATATGGGCATTTGAAGAGCTGATAGCACTGTAGCAGTGTTGTTAAAAAAAAAAAAAAACTGCAGATACCACACTGTGGGTTTTAATTATCAGGTTCAAAGTGTAAAGACCTGTGAAAATTAACCCCTTTCTAGGATTTTCTCCTGCTGGAGGAGATTGAGAGGAAAATATCTGGGCTTCTTCTGGAGGAAAAGAAGGAAAACTCAGTTGAGATTGAGAAGTTGACCTGCTACTGGGATAAGGTGAATATTCTAACCATTAAATTATATTTTTTACAGGACATGAGTGTGCTTAAATACTATATATTACATATATTACATGTACTGTAAGTCTTAAAATAGACATGAAAACATCCCAGTCGCCACGCGTCACCCGTTGAGCATGTTTGGGATGCTCAGGATATCAGCCTGGCGCGAGGTGCTGGGCCTCTGGACCTCAGGACCATGAGCTGCTTGTGTCCCGGTCGTGTTCTTTATCAACCTCCCTTTTCCTGATTTTCATGCCCAAGGAAAGGTAAAGAAGAGGGGCAGCTGAACCCCCTGAGACTAGTTGTAACTACTTATTATTATCAGCTGAGAACGGGGTGCAGCGTTTATACTATACTGGTTCTTCAGTTAAACGTCTTTTGCTGGATCAAACTGGTTCGTATGTTTCACATCATTAATTATTCAGTATTTAAAATTCATACGTTATCTACTACAAATAGATATCAAACACTCAGGATATAAACCACTGAATAAAACCAATAGCAAATAACACAACACAGATAAACCGTTATCGAAACATGTAAGTATACAAACACTACACAGACGACCCTATAAACAGTATGTAGATACAGTATATATATATATATATATATATATATATATATATATATATATATATATATATATATATATATATATATATATAAAGTGCAATAACAACTCGTGTAATTATATTTTTAGCTTACTTTTCCACTATGTATGTATTTTATTTTATTTGTATTCAAACTTTTTTAAAATCTATGCTTCTTGTTCATTGCTGTAACATGTGAATTTCTCCACTGTGGGACTAATAAAGGAACATCTTATCTTATCTTATATCTGTGCACTAATTACACAGTAAATTAACCGATTGATCTCAACAGGTGGCAAAGATATTTTCAAGCATTAATATAAAAGGGTTCTGGTTCTGATCTACAACTTTTAGTCAGTGTAACTTGTTTGGGCTTAATTTCTTATTATTTGTATTTCAGCTACATAATAGATGCCTGACAGATAAACTGAAATAGTTCAGTATCACAGATGTGGATTTGACCTCGAACAGGAATGAAGTGTGATCAAATGGCAGATCGGTTATGAAAAAGAAGCTGCATGTTTTTTGTTTCTCCAAATGAGTGTTTTCTTTCCTATCAGAGTTTGGACGCTCCATCGCTGCAGAACATTTCTATCACGTTGAAGTCACACCAGCTAATGACCGTAATTGGCCCAGTGGGAGCTGGAAAGGTCAGTACACCCCTGTCAACTGGTTTCACTCCTGGGTTGTGACAGCTGACAACCTGCTTTCTAAACAGTTAATCTGAGTGTTGACATGTCCGTAAAATCCATGTTCCCACCAGTCATCTCTGCTGAGCGCCGTCCTCGGAGAGCTGTCCCGCGACACAGGAACGCTCAAGGTCAATGGTCAGCTGACCTTTGCCGCTCAGCAGCCCTGGGTGTTCCCTGGAACTATTCGCAGTAACATCTTGTTTGGGAGAGAGCTCAACCCCCTGAAGTACGAGAGAGTCCTCAGAGCCTGCGCTCTGAAGAGGGTGAGATAACAAGATAGCACAGTAGGCAGGAAAGCCCTCTGGCGGCCGTATGGGAGGCCCTCGGCTCTTTTAAACCACTGACTTGTCAATAGAAGTGAGTAGGTCTTGGTAATATCTCCTCTGTTTTTAACAGAAAAGTCTAGATTTTTGTCAATGTCACAGACAAACTGAGCTCAGTAAGCACAGTTTCAGGCAAGCTCTTTTTAATTGTTAAAAACCACTGATTTATCATTGCATGCGTCATGATGCAGTTAAAAAAAAAAAAAAGGATTAAGGTCGATGCAGCAGAACCAGACATATAGTCTTTTTTTTATTCCACACATTCTTCTTCCTTGTCAAAAACTGACATCTACATTACCCACAATGCAACGCGACTACTGCAGTTTGGTCAGGGATTTCAGGATTGTGTCTGAAAGGTAACCCACAAGTTGCAAAAATGTGTGAAAACTCCTGCAAGGCTCGCTGCCCAATGACCTATCCTTTACCATTCAGGCCTAAACTCGACCATCTTGCGAAAGTTTTGCAACTTGCAGGTTACCTTTTGGACCCAACCAGGATTCGGGTGTTTAATGCTAGTAGTGGCTCATGTAGCCTTGAGCTGTTCTTCTTTAATAGTTCTAGTTAACAGGGCCAAAACATAGAATATCGTCAGTACTGTCTCTCGTCTTTGCATTGTATTAGTACTAAATTTGTCTTTGTCTTTGAGTGCAGGACCTGGAGCTGCTCCCAGACGGAGACCTGACGCTGATCGGGGACAGAGGAGCCACTCTCAGCGGGGGACAGAAAGCTCGGGTCAACCTGGCGAGGTAAGAGGACGGTGACGACGGTCATCTCCGTGTTACCAAAGTCACAAAAATGCCCACTGTGGTGTGTGTTTTCAGGGCTGTGTATCAGGATGCAGACATCTACCTCCTGGATGACCCTCTAAGTGCTGTGGACGCCGAGGTCGGGAGACACCTCTTCGAACAGTGAGTTACTACCATTACTGTCAAATGTCCATGTCTCCCGTTCCATGTACTACATACTAAAAATACATAGTACTGCTAAAAAGTGGGTGGGCTTACGTGATACTTTGCTACAGGGGACTGTGGCTTCACAACGTAGCAGTAAGTGTACAAAGCAGCACACTGTATTTAACATGTCTGGTGGTTTGAGCAACCTTTATTTTGTCACTTCTTACCCTCATGAACACACTACATACTCAAAATCTGCTCTGTGTAACATGATTTGTTCATAACAGTGTCTTGGTTTTGGTGAAATACGCTGTTTAAGTTTGCTTTCAGTGCACAGTTACAGTTGCACACGTTATTTCCAGAGCTTGTTTTGTCTGTCTCTGTGTCCATGTATCAGGTGCATCTGTGGCCTGCTGAAGAACAAGTCTCGTATCCTGGTCACCCACCAGCTGCAGTACCTGAAGGCGGCCGACCAGATTGTGGTCCTCAAGGAGGTCGGTCCCCTGGAGAGTATAATATTTTAATGTTGATATGCAAGACAAGGACAAATATGTTGGAAGTTATATTCATTTTTGTAGATGGCTTACAAGTGACACTGTTTACAGTGGAAGAACAGCACCCTCTTCCTGTTCTCTGCCATAAAGTTTACAGGTTTCCAGGAAAATCAGGCCTAGTGTCTCAGAGTCGGCCAGCTAGTATAGGTTTCCAGAAGCAAGTAGCATACTGATCTGGATGGGATGCCAGCTTTTGTGCATCAGTGGACAGATGAAGGATGTTGCCATGTAATGGTGTGATGAGGTTGATCCAGACTTTCAAAGTAAAGCGCTGTGTTTCCTTGGCAAAAAAAAACACAATTCTTGTTTTTTTTCTTGTAAATTGACTTCATAATCTCAGAGAATATCCCTTTTTTCATGAATGTCTAAATATATGTAGATCCACAGTGAAACAATGTGGTCCTTTGACATCTATTTCTTGTAAAATTGTGACTTTAATCTCACACTTATTTAATAATCCGGGAATATTCCAATTATTTTCTTGTAAATTTACGACTTTCGGACGATCCAAAGCGAAACGGCGTGGTTCCTTGACGCTCTTTTGTCGTAAATTTGTGACGCTAATCATAGAGAATGTATTGAGATTTCTTTAGCAAATTTAATCATCTTAATCTCAAAAAAAGAGAATATTCAACTTTTTTCTGGTTTAATTTGTGATATACCACTCTAATCTCAAAGAACATCACATATATATATATATATATATATATATATATATATATATATATATATATATATATATATATATATATATATATTGATATAGATAGATATAGATAGATAGATAGATATATAGATATAATCACTCTAACACTCTTCTTCTATATTTACCACTCTAGTATCAAAGAAGATCAGTGTTTTTTCTTCTATATTTACCACTCTAGTATCAAAGACGATCAGTGTTTTTTCTTCTATATTTACCACTCTAGTATCAAAGAAGATCAAGGTTTTTTTTCTCGTATATTTACCACTCTAGTATCAAAGAAGATCAGTGTTTTTTCTTCTAAATCTACCACTCTAGTATCAAAGAAGATCAGTGTTTTTTCTTCTATATTTACCACTCTAGTATCAAAGAAGATCAGTGTTTTTTCTTCTATATTTACCACTCTAGTATCAAAGAAGATCAGGGGTTTTTTCTCGTATATTTACCACTCTAGTATCAAAGAAGATCAGTGTTTTTTCTTCTAAATCTACCACTCTAGTATCAAAGAAGATCAGTGTTTTTTCTTCTATATTTACCACTCTAGTATCAAAGAAGATCAGGGTTTTTTCTTCTATATTTACCACTCTAGTATCAAAGAAGATCAGGGGTTTTTTCTCGTATATTTACCACTCTAGTATCAAAGAAGATCAGTGTTTTTTTTCTCGTATATTTACCACTCTAATCCTTTGCTCCGTGGTTAATGTATTTTTTCCTAGAGTGACCTTACTACGCCCTTGTAGCTTGCTATCCTTGATGGCAGTGTTTTGTCCTCTGTGCCTTCCAGGGTCATGTCATGGCCCAGGGTTCCTACAGTGAGCTGCAGTGCTCCGGCCTCGACATCGAGTTCCTGCAGAAAAGCAATGAGGAGCAGGGGCGCCGGTGTCAATCAGCTGACCCAGAGAAACAGTCGTTACTCAGCCAGAGGACCAGCCACTCGCAAGGTTCACACAGCAGCCTCCTGCCGCCAGAGAGCAACCGGCCCGACAAGCTGCCGGTGGGTACATTTTCAAAATCAAATCTAAAAATGCATTGTACATTTTTGTATTTTGCCCTACACTGCATCCCTGTCTGTATATTTCCAACCTGGTCCATTTATATACCATAACTCCAGTTAAGCCATGTCAGTACAGAGCTGATGATTATATAGCTGTGAAGTTTTAGCCTGAAGATGGATGAGTACCGACTTGTTTTACAGGTTGAAAGCGTTCGTGCCATGGCAGAGGAGGCACGAGCTGAAGGAAACGTCAGCAGCCACATTTATCTCAAGTACTTCACAGCAGGCTGTAACCCTCTGGTGTTACTGGTCATAGTGCTGCTCAGTGTCCTAGCCGAGGTAAGCTATAGCTCTCTGGTCTCTACTATTCCGACTGCTTCCTGAATATGGAGATCTACCCACTCTACCATGAGAAAAGTCATATTATAGGTTATTACATGGCTTATTCTGATTGGTCAGTTACTGTCTGTTATTTCTTTATAGCATACCGTTGCTGTGTATAACAGCTGCTGCTATGGACGCAGGTGTGATCTTGGACTCTGGACCATTTTTGAGTCAACGTATTAATTTCTTAAGTCAGTAGCTCTGTAATAATAAGATAATGTACAACTAGCAGGTCATTGTTGTGAAATAAACTTCAGGGCTTGGCGTGAGGGTCCTGCATCGCCCTGTCGGGTTTTAATTCACAACAATGACCAGCTCACTGTACATTATCTCTTACCTATTGTAGCTAACAGTCACTAGATATAGTAGCTGATGCAGTGTAGTGAAATAGTATATCTCATGTTTTCTTGTTCATGTTTCTTATTAACATTTGAACATCGTGGTATACACTGCTACATAACGCATTATACCATAATACATGTTGATATATTATAGATCGAAGAGATTAACATAAAAATAACTCAAACATGTAACCAGACAAGACAAAAAATTCTAATAAGGCAATAATAATCATATCACAGATATCACTCATGGATTGAATAGACTGAAATATAATGGACAGACGATATTTATATATATTAACCCGCTTAACTTTTCCAATGCTCACTCTTTCTGCTCCAAATAAAACTAAGGACCATGTTATCTTCCGCTTGTTAATTCTCAATGTCTCATCACTTACAACTACAAATAATGATTGTTTTCATTGTCGATTATTTTCTCTATTGATCAATTAGTTGTTTGGTCTAGAAAACATCAGAAAATGGTGAAAAATGCCAATCAGTATTTCCCAAAGCCTAAGATAATGTCATAGATGAGTAACAAAACCAGAAAATCTTCACATTTAAGAGGCTGGAATGAGACAATTTTGACTTTTTAGTCGTAAACTCAAACAGATTGATTATCAAAATGACTGCTGATTTATTTTATAGTTGACAACTAATTGATTAATCTTAGTAGCTCCAGTAACTAACTGTTAGGTCTTTCAATTTTAACCTTTCAGTGTGTGACATTTCGCCTTTCTGTTCCCTCTTTCACGTATTTTCATCCTCTCTTATCCCATTCGTCCTTCCTTTCCGGTGTCCAGATCCCGATTATATTCCACCCTCCTTCCTCCTCCACCCGGCCGTAAACTAAGTTAGCTCACAGAGGGATAATAATCAGTCCATTCAGCCCACAAGTCTGTAAAGAACTCGGTGGTCATTATAAGATTAGTTGCAATGTATCCTAAATACAAAAAAGGTCAAATTTTCAAGATCACAATCATTCATGTTTTCAAGATACTGATGCTTTTGTGACCAAATTGCTATTAGTTTATCTTTCTCCCCTTTATGGATGAAGCATTGAAAAGTGAAGTCACTGAAATATTGTCTTGACATTGCGTAACACGTCTACATCTATTCACAGATATTCACAAAAAAACGTATAAACATTCACGTAGCAACATGGAATAAAATACAGAATAATATATAAAAATTATGTATGAATAGGAGAGATAAGGACATCGGTGAGCACAAACGGTAACAAAAAGTATTAACTGTCACCATGAAGCCGACTCCATATACGCATAGTGTCTCTATATATGGCGTATATATATACGTATGAGTATTGCAATATTAAGTGTTGTGATTTTCCTCTTAAAAATATGACAGTCTGCCGTGAGGTCAGTTTTAAAGCTTGATTGACGATATGAGGAATCCATTAGTACCAACCATGTCGAGAAGGAGGCTAAATAACACGCAAATTACACTGAATTTTGGCAAGGAAAAACTAGCATTTTCAAAGGGGTCCCTCGACCTCTGACCTCCAGATATGTGAATGTAAATGGGTTCTATGGACACCCACGAGTCTGCCCTTTACAGACATGCCCACTTTATGATAATCACACAGTTTTGGGTCAAACCCATGCAATTTTTTGGCATGCTGCCGCAAAATGTGTTATTTTTGCTTATTTGAAAATGGTTTATTTCTGGTGCGTTCTTTATACTATGACAGTTTTCCTGAAAATAAATTTAAAAAAATCACAATATCTAGCCTGCTTACAGTATTCTAATATATCACAATACATTGAATTGTTACCCATCATGATACGTATCGTAGATTCTTCGCTACTTACTCAACAGATGATCACAGTCTACCTTCTAGTTATTTTTACCACAGGTATGATTATACAGCAACAATAAAGTTGACCAAAAAGCTAATATATAGTTCTGTGTTTCCATTCATAGGTTGCATATATTGTGCAGGACTGGTGGCTGGTATACTGGTGAGTGTTTTCTCCATTGTGTAATGGTGTAAATGCACTGTTGCAGGTATTTCTTTTGCCGTTTCTTCAACAGAGTAATATTTAATCTGTTGCTGTGTTCCTGATCGGATGTGTTTGTGTTGCCACAGGGCAAGAGAGGGGGTTTCTAACGGCACAGCCGCTGCTGTCAGTGTTAGAAGCAGCATTAATGCTACTCACTTCGATCAAGGGTTTAATCTCACGTTTTACCTCAGCATTTATTCAGGTGAGCCCTCCAATCCTGTGTTTACCTGCTGCCATTGAATATCCTGTTAAAGTGATAGTTCAGATTTTGGGGTTGTATGAGTCAGTCACAGTCAGTGTATTACCTAAACTAGATGACGATCGGTATGTGTGCGCTATATTTAGAATATTTTCACCCCTTTACTTCACCGAACTGAAGCCGTTTTCTATCCGCTCTTCAAAGCCACCAGACTCCATTAACAAAACCAGTAATTTTACCTCGCATAACTCAGGAGTTGCTGCTCTACTGCCGCCTCAGTTTGTTTTTGTTATTGTGTGTTTTAAAGGGTTAGTTCAGATTCACCAAAGGCCCTGTTTAGACCTGACATTGACCTGCGTCTGATTCAATCACAACTGGACATTTTTAAGTACATCTGTTCACACCTGGTATTAGAATCCGTCTCCAGATGTGTCTGATCCGATCTCACTTCCCTGCTCGATATGAAAATAAAAATGTAGCACGTGTGGCTAATACAGCATAATATTACATGAATGTCAGTGGTAATAGCCTACATATTTGGGATTTGTAACATCAAAATTAAAGATGATTGTACCGCAGACACCGCCACCGTTGCCAGGCAACAGAATACAGAGCGTCAGAGAGCCGGAGATGAGATCAGTCAGGCGGCTATCAGCTCCGTATGACACATCTCTGTATGATAATGCACTCTGCATATAGATGATTATTATAGATAAGACATATTTTAATGAAATACAGTTGTCCCAACAGAATACAGTAGAGCACAGAGGTCGTTTCCTGCGTTCGCGAGGAGCGCCGTGACCCCGTGGATCCCAGCAGGAACGTCGGTTAAGTAGACCGTCCTTAATTTGGCCCAGGACACATTAGTGTACACACTAGCAAAATAATGTGGCCATATGTGGTCTGAAAGACCAGATCTCAGCGTGCACTCAATGCATCTTGGGTGCATTCACACCTAAAGCTTTCCACGAGTGATCCGATCACGCATGTTAATACCAGGTCTGAAAAGGGCCAGTAACACAAACTAGCTGATCAAGGTCTAAAAATCTGTTTTACTGCTGCCCCTGTCAACAGCAGTTCATTACTTAGGTCCATGTGGTAACTGACCATCATCACTGACCTTATACAACCCCACTTAAAAACACCCGAACTATCCCTTTAAGTAGAGCATGTTCTGCTTAAAACATACTGTATATTAATGTATGATCTAACGTGGTCCTGTTGCTCTTGCTGGTAGGTCTGACAGCAGCTGCCGTGGTCTTTGGCTATGCCAGGAGTTTAGTGATCTTTCACGGGCTGGTGAGAGCAGGTCAGGCTCTGCACAACAGCATGTTCAGCGCCGTCCTCCGCACGCCCGTTCGCTTCTTTGACGTCAACCCCATAGGTGAGCCCTGCTTTAACTTTACATCCAGTTAACTGAGGCCCATACGCACTGAAAACGTCTTGTTTTTGAAGTATACCTGTTTTAAATAGCCAGTCACAAACAACTAAAAATCAAGCTGATGTCCCTTTTTAGGCTGTTTTGGCCACGTCAGGCTGTTTACAGCTCACTTCCTGTTCACTCATTAGGTAGAGCTAACTCATGTACTGCAGGTTTTACATCCAGTCAGTACACAAGAGGACATGCTGGTAAAAGTATGTGTAGTTTTTCTGACCGACTGCGTTTTGCTGCTTTGCAGGAAGAATTCTCAACAGGTTTTCCAAAGACATCAGCCAGATGGACTCCATGTTGCCCATCACCTTTGTGGACTTCTATCAAGTGAGGAATGATTAAAACTACTGTACACCCACTGAATTGTATTTGTTCTCCACCCTCAAACCTTTTTACAGTTGACCAACGTTTGACGCGACGTTGTTTTTCAGTTGTTTCTGCAGAACATGGGCGTGGTGGCGGTAGCCGCCTCAGTCATCCCTCTCATCCTCATCCCCGTCATTCCTCTGCTCTTTGTCTTCTTGTACTTGAGACGTTTCTACCTCCGCACATCCCGAGACGTCAAACGCCTCGAATCTACAAGTACGTTCATGGATTGTTGGCGTAATTATACCAGGATTTAAGCAGAAATACAGGAGATAAGGAACAAGGTACTTTTGCAATTAAAAATATCTGTTGTCCTGCAGCTCGGAGTCCAGTCTTCTCCCACCTGTCTTCGACTCTTCAGGGCCTGTGGACCATCCGAGCCCTCAGAGCCGAGGAGAGGTTAAAGAAAACCTTTGACGCACATCAGGACCTGCACTCAGGTTATCCTTTACTTAATACCGCTCCTTTCAAGTTAGAGGATATTTATATATTTTAACCCACTTGTTAATTCTCCATGTCTCATCACTTACAGCTACAAATAATGATTATTTTCATTGCTGATTAATCTGTTGATTATTTTCTCTATTAATCAATTAGTTGTTAAGTCTAAGATAACGTCATAGAGGAGGAACGAAACCAGAAAATCTCACATCTAAGAGGCTGGAATCAGACAATTTAGACTTTTTAGTCTCAAAATAATTGCTGATGTATTTTCTTTTCTTTTATTATTATTATTTAAAAGCTTATTTATAGTTGGAATTCCATTGACATAAATAGCCCTCTTTTAAATAGTGTCCTAAAAGAAGTAACATGAAAAGCTTATTTTTTGTCGGCGTCTTGTGCTACACAGCCTGTAAATAGATATTTATTCTTATCAAACCTTTTTAAGAAGCAAGTCACTTTGTTATGGTGGCATGAAAAACATGTTTAGCCTACTTGATCATTTATTTCACTGCAGGAAGTTTCATTACATCATATTTTATTTTTAAAACCACCGTATTATAAATCAGCGGGTTATTAAATACGCAGTCGGCCAGCAACGCTAACTAATCAAGGCAGCAATAGACCAGCGAAATGTTTCCAGACTGTCGCCCCTATTCTGTTATTTAAAATTTAAAATGAACTGAAGTGTTTTTATGGCATTTGGAGTAGCCAACATGTTTACTACTGTGTGAGATGGGGCGGGCCAGACCGAACTTATTGTCGTCAAAAGCAAGGCAGGAAGTAAGCCATGGTGCAGAGCTGCTGCTACACTTGTACATCACAGCCTCTCGACTACAGCTCGGCAATCAGAAATCTTCAGGCAGCGGAGTCACGACACAAGCACCAAAAGACAGTATGATTTTCCATCAGGTAGTAAGTAAAAACTAATAAATTTGATTTGGTGAAACCATTGAAATGATTATATCGAACACCATTTTAGCAATAATTCTCTAACGTATTGCAGCTCATATGTGGTCACATAGTGTAGGAATTAACGTTACACTACATTGTGTTTCAGGGATAAAACATGAGATGCTACTTTTGCTGAGAAGTAGGGCTGTGAATTGATTAAATACATAAATTTGACTTTTTTAATCTGTTCAAAATGTATCTTAAAGGGAGATTTGTCCAGTTTTTAATACACAGCATAAAAATTGTGCTCAAATCATGACACGGCAAACTGCAGCCCAACAGGCAGCAACAGTTTGCTGTCAAACTGCATGTGATTATCATAAAGTTATTAAAAGGGGAGACTCTCAGGTCAGAGGTCAAGGGACCCCTTTGAAAATGACCATGACAGTTTGGAGCGTTATTTAGCCTCCTTCACTACAAGCATGACTCTAGAGCTTCACTCTAGATTTAAAACTGAGCCTGTTACAACCCTGAAACACGTTATTATTGTGTTAAGTTTGACAGCTCTTGTAAAAAGAAGGGTGGAAAAGAGGCTATAATGCACCCTGGTCTCCTGGGAATTTCTTTGCTAAAACCCATTCTCTCTCTCCCTGGTATTAGAGGCCTGGTTTCTGTTCCTGATGACCTCCCGCTGGTTTGCCCTTCGCCTCGACAGTATTTGCTCCGTATTTGTCACCTTCACGGCATTTGGCTGCATCCTCCTCCGAGACGGTGAGGAACAGTGTGCAGTGAACTGTACAGATCACTGAAAGAAGTAGTTCCTTTTCTAATGTTGGGGGTTTTTGTGTCTGTGTTTATTAGGGCTCAAGGCTGGAGAGGTGGGCCTGGTGCTGACCTACGCCGTGACACTGGTAGGAAACTTCCAGTGGACGGTGAGGCAAAGCGCTGAGGTGGAGAACATGGTGAGAACTGAGTGACTTCTTTAGACGTTATACGCTGCCTTGCAAGAGCGTTCGTACCTCTTGAAATTTTTCTACATTTTATCAAGTTACAAGCACAAACTTAAATGTATTTTACTGGGGTTTTATGTGACAGACCAACACAAAGTAGCACATAATTGTGACGTGGAAGGAAAATGATTCGAGGTATATGTGATGTTTTACAAATAAAAATCTGAGAAGTGTGGTGTTCAAATGTACTCAGCTCCCCTGAGTCAATACTTTGTTGAACCACCTTTTGCTGCAAGTCTTTCGGGGTAGGTCTCTGCTAGTTTTACACATCTAGACTGCAGTTTTTGCCCATTCTTCTTTCTGCAAAATAGCTGTTCAGTCAGATTGGATGGAGAGCTGGAGAGCCACAGTAGGATTTAGGTCTGGACTTTGACTGGGCCATTCTAACACATGAATATGATTTGGTCTAAACCACCCTTTTTTTTTTTTTTTTTTTTTTTTTTTTTTTTTTTTTTTAATTTTTTTTTTCCCCCCCCCCCTTAAATTCCCCCACTCCGTTGTAGCTCTGGCTGGATGTTTAGGGTCGTTGTCCTGCTGGGAGGTGAACCTCCGCCCCAGTCTCAAGTCTTCTGCAGCCTCTAACAGGTTTTCTTCCAGGATGGCCCTGTATTTAGCTCCATCCATCCTCCCATCAACTCTGACCAGCTTCCCTGCCCCTGTTGAGGAGAATCTTCCCCACAGCATGTTGCTGCCACCACCATGTTTCACAGTGGGGATGGTGTGTTCACTGTGTGTCTCCACTGACCAGAGCACCTTCTTCCACATGCTTGCCGTGTCTCTTATATGACTTGTGGCAAACTGCAAATGTGACGTCTTATTAATTTCTTTTAATAAAGGCTTTCTTCTCGCCACTTTTCCATATCTCCCACCTGAGCTGTGGATCTCTGCAGCTCCTCCAGAGCTACCGTGGGCCTCTTGGCTGCCTCTCTGATCAATGCTCTCCTTGCCCGGCCGGTCAGTTTAGGTGGACGGCCTCGTCTCGGTAGGTTTGCAGTTGTGCCGTACGCTTTCTTTTTTCGGATGATGGATTGAACAGCGCTGACACGTTCAAACCTTTATCCTTGACCTGTCTGGCGTGGTCCTTGGTCTTCATGATGCTGTTTCTTCACTAAAGTTCTTTATCAAATCTCTGAGCTCTTTGTGAAAACACCACAAATCATTTTCCTTCCACTTAACAATTATGCGCTACTTCGTGGTCTGTCACATAAAATCCCAATAAAATACATTTAAGTTTACGCTTTTAATGTGACAAAATGTGTAAAAGTTCAAGGGTTATGAATACTGTTACTTTACTATACTGTTTTTGCTGATTTGTGATCAGGCTCAGTCTTTAATATCAAGCAGGAGACGCGATTAACCGATGATGAAGAGATCAGAAATGATGGGATTATTGGAAAGAGTGTGTTTTCTCTTTAGATGACGTCAGTGGAGAGAGTGGTGGAGTACACTGAACTGGAGAGTGAAGCACCCTGGGAAACCCAGAAGCGTCCTCCTCCCGACTGGCCCAACAAAGGCCTGGTGACCTTCAGCCAGGTGATCTTCTCGTACGGCGGCGACGGGCCGCCGGTCCTCAAAGACATCAGCGCCACTTTCCAACCCAGCGAGAAGGTGAGATCTCTGTTCCAGCTGCCATGCTTCGCTTCTTCGTCGCACACGACGGACGCTGACGTCTCTTCTCTCCCGGGCGTCAGGTTGGCGTTGTGGGTAGAACAGGCGCTGGGAAAAGCTCTCTGGTCTCAGCTCTGTTCCGCCTGGCAGAACCTCAGGGGAAGATCCACATCGACGGGGTCCTGACCTCTGAGATCGGCCTCCACGACCTGCGCCAGAACATGTCCATCATTCCTCAGGTAAACACCAGCTGACCTCCGATTACAACAACACTTTATCTTTTTATTGTTTCCTGAAGAAAAATTACTACAACAGCCTAAACCATAACAAATAAAATATGCATAATAACAGACAGTAATTGTAAACTGAAAAACCAGAGGAAAAAAATGGAAAAAATAATAAAATATTCTTAATAATATTATTAATGAATAATGAATAGTTATATAATGAATAGTTAATTATAATAATAATTATATTATAATTATAATAATTGTAATAGTAGTAATACAATAAAAGTAAAATAAAAAATATAAATAAAACTTAAGTAAAGAAATAATAGCAGTAATAAAATAAATAAATTAGATAAAAATTCATGCAGCAGATTCCCAGCGTCTAGTTACATCCCTGATGGATAAAAACAACATTCAAGAGCAAATAAAACCGAATATAAAAATGCATTAATAATATGAATAAAATCAAATCAAATGCAGAAACAAAATGACTGAAATAATTGTTTCAACGAAACTATCCAGGAGACATTATTAACATAATTATTAATAATAACAGATACCACCGGTCAGAACCAGGACTGCAGTTTAATGTCGTTTTTTTTTCCGTTAACAGGTTAAACTAAAAAACTTAAAAATAGAGAATACATACTATGAGTTTAAGGCACGTTTACAAAAGGACTAAAACAAACTATAATAATACTTAACTTATATGCTCACTCAATTTCTATGCACACTATTTGTAAAAGTATTTGTAATATGGATTATTAGTAATGTGCTGTTACTCTGTGTTCAGTTGTATGTCTGTATATGTTTTTTTGTTTTTCCCTGTCTGATGTAAAGGACAGAGGGTGTCGTATCCTGTACCGACCGACAAATAAAATAAATTGAAATTGTTATGGGAATACACTGAAATACAAAACAAAAAGGAGAAAATACCATATGTGTGATTTGAAAAGGTTTTTCTTTTCTTTATATTTATTAAGATTTTCGACGTACATATAATAAAAACAAACCATTTCTTGTAACAAAATTAAATGACCCATTCAGATAAATAATATTAATAAACAAAACCTGAACATAGATCCTTTCCCACACTTCACAAGAAAATACTATTGCGAAATAAAAAGGGAATATTAGTCAATAAACACTTGTTTTACACAAATGATGGTCGCACAGATACAATATAGTTTAGCCATTTTTCCCGCCTTTTTAGAAATAGAAATGTTGCAGCCTTACAGCAAAAGTGATCCTTTCCATCCTTAAAGTATGATACTGTAAATGATATCAATCAATTCATCAGTTGTAGGCGGTTCTGGCTTTAGCCGCTTTCTCGTAATGGCTTTGAGTAGAAACAGTTTCCACCCAAGTTCAGAGTTATTCGGTTAAATGAAATGACTGTTTGCATAACATTATGAACCGCCTGCCTCGTTTTGACTTTCTAACCATGTAACGTTTGTTTTGACCGTCTGAATGTAAAGATGTAGGTTAACCGCGATGTTAAATCTAGTTTATGGGTATTTTTCTGTCTGACCTGTTCTCCCTCTGGTCCTCAGGACCCAGTGCTGTTTACAGGCTCCATGAGGAAGAACTTGGACCCTTTCAGCCAGCACACTGACGAGGACCTGTGGAAGGCTCTGGAGGAGGTCAGTATCCAATCAGCTCACTCATTCACATTATCACACCTGTCAGGTAATCACTGCCGAGTCCCGCCCAGTCAGCTCTACGTCGATTCAAACATTCAATCAGGATTAATCACACATCTTTTATCTGCTCAAAATGAACCTTAAAGGGAGATTTAATACTCTTATCAACATGAGGTGGGCAAATATGTAAATGTATGGATATATATATATTATTGTAAATCAATTAACACTATAAAACGATGATCGATATTGTCCAGGAACCCTTTACGTTGTTTAACGTCCTTCAAAACAAGTTAGTATGTCATGGTCGGTACTGATGGTTTTCTAGTTTCACGTGATTTTTTTTATATGAAATCGTAAGTGGCATTAAAATGAATTTGCGTGAACGTTGATAACCCTCAAAAAAAAGTTAATCCCAATCTAGACTAGAAATATTTAACATAAGAAATTTGTATCACTGTGCAAATAAAAATGTAAGTGTAAAAAATACAAGAATATTATAAATAGATAAGAATATTAGTTTAAATTACTGTATTATTATTACAGTTGAGGATGTCCGGTGACGTGCAACGCCGCCGCCACTGTGTCTTTATCATGGAACACAATGGCGGCGTCGACTCACTGACGGGTTTTATGGTCTGGGATGATACTCCTTGTGATCGGAGTGGCTGTGGGTCAAAGGGGGTGGTTTGGAACCGGACCTCACTCGGTGCTCGCTGCAGGTCCAGCTGAAGTCCGTGGTGGAGGAGCTGCCCGGGAAGTTGGAGACGGTTCTGGCCGAGTCGGGCTCCAACTTCAGCGTGGGCCAGAGGCAGCTGGTGTGTCTGGCCAGAGCCATCCTGAGGAAGAACCGCATCCTGGTCATCGACGAGGCCACGGCCAACGTGGACCCCAGGTACCGCTGACACACCTCACCTCATTGGCCGTCGTAGGCAGAAAATACATGAGGTAGTACCGTCTTTACTGCACCTCGGGTACCTGTGGGGACAAACTGGTCTTTAAATGCGCAGTTAAAGCAAGTATGTTGGTGCTTTTAGATGCCGTATTCATTTCACTTGTGCTTTTCTTTAACATCTGTACTGTGTCTCTGCAGGACAGATGAGCTGATCCAGAAAACCATCCGGGACAAGTTCAGAGAATGCACCGTGCTCACTATAGCTCATCGTCTCAACACCATCATAGACAGCGACAGGATCCTGGTGAGTCCTCTCCTCTGCCTCCATAAACCACTTTACACTGTGTTCGGTTGTGGCTTAGCTCTGCCTCATAGAACAGAAACAGTTAAATACATTTAGCTTGTCTGCTTGCTTCGTGGTGCTTCCCATAATTCTCTGTCTGCAGCCGCACGGACATGATTACGACATGGAGATTGCGAAATCCTGGATTCTGGATCACTTTGAAATTTTCAGGGTTTTTTGGGGTAAATGGGACCCAAAAAATAGTTTCTCAATATCTCCGGTAATTGTTGCCCAAAGCTCATGAAATTTGACTCAGGGATTTACAATGTGTACTTCTATCAAATCCCAAAGGCTGATCCAGATCTGATCCAGATGGCGGAGGTCTGCGCTCTCCGAGTGCTTTTCTAGTTATCTTCTCTTCTGGCTCTCAACGAAGGCGGACACTTTTTCTCTGCTCCCTCCCTGCCCTTATCTGCCCCGCTTGCTGCTCTTTGTCTTGTGCTGTCTTGGTCTGATCTTTCGGAGCCTCTCTCTGCATTTCTCTCCGAATACCTAAAGTCATGGAATTGATCAGCTGGTCTCTCAACGCATTTGACCAAATTTTCTCGACAAGAGACCGGGCGAAGGAGAGCCCTCCTGCCCTGACGGAACGTTTCCAGCCCGATACACGATGGACTCCTGGGGGAAGTGGAGGGTCGTGTGCCTGTCGATCCTTTCCGTTGAGGATGTTGAAGATGTGTACATAATTGGATGTATGATAACAGGCATTCTGCTGATTGGAGGTAGCAGCTTCCTGGTCTATCGCAAAAGTAAGAAGACATCGGCAGCACTTGCAATGGGGGAAGCTGCCCGTCATGATTGAGGGAATGTGCAGGGCTGCCAACACTCAGACTCAAGCGACATGTGAGCTCAATCACAAGCTGGATGCGATTCTTGATCAAAATCGCAGGCTGGGTGAGATTTCTGAACTCTGTCGCAAGATGGATACCAACTTGGAGAAGTTGCCAGCTCGGCTCGGCTGAATTTGACCATCGAATTTGGCTCTATTGGATCTTAGCCACTGGGAGACTCAGAGAGACTTAAGGCAGACGGAAAATCACAGTGACTCCCTGACCCAAAACAATTGTTATCTTCATTGGCTCCCCGAGACAACCAGCCTTCCCAAGGCCGGTTATCTCTCCATTCTCCTGGATGTTATGTCGACAAGATGCTCCCCCCCCCCCCCACCACCCCCCACTCCTGTGAACTTTGTTTCTGGATCAGAACTCTCCGAGGTCGTCTCCACGGCAATCGGCCGTGTCTTCGTCATCAGTACCAGACGGCAGAGACAATGGGTTGAGACTGAGCGGGAATGTAGGACACGGGCTGACACATACACACACATGAAGACAATGTACACACACACCCTTCAACTCAACGTCTTCGCGGCCCCCTCCCCCCTCCTCTCCCCTTGTCACAGTACAACTTGGAGGGTTGTTGTGAGACGCCCAGAGGCGAACACTCCCCCCCCCAATCTGTGCTGGGACACCTCCCCTCCCCAACGCCCTTCCCCCTCCCACATGTGCAAGTCCTTGAGTTTTGTTGGAATGTCTTATCATGTTGCTATGTGCGGAGGTGTTTTTTCCAGATCCCACACTGTGCCCCCCTACAGGAGCCTGGTCTGGGAGATGCTTTTTTTCCCTCTTCTCCTTTCCCCTTGTTCTCCCTTTTCTCATCTAAGAAATGGGGCGCCGTTGGGGCGGCGACCCTCAGTCCTCCCGCTCCTGTCCCCCCGTTATGTGTCACTGTTTTTTATGTTCTTGGACGGGATGTAACTGAAAGATAAGTTCCCTTGGGATTACAAAAGTTCATCTTCTATCTATCTATCTATCTATCTTATGTCTGGAAACAAGTGAATGAAAACTGTTTTGTTTGTTCATATCGTTTTATCCATGTTTGTGGGGATTGTCCATAGTTAATTGTGATTAATAGTTAATTTGTCAGGTATCAACATGGGAGCGAACAAATATGCTGCTTTATGCATTTGCACTTGATTATGACTGGATCCAGACTGACTGATTATCATAAAGTGGGCATGTCTGTAAAGGGGAGGCTGGTGGGGACCCAGAGAACCCATTTACATCCACACATCTGGAGGTCAGAGGTCAAGGGACCCCCTCAGAGGTCAAGTTTGGAGCGTTATTTAACCTCCTTTTTGACTAGCTGGTTGGTATGAATGGATTCTTTAGGTTTTCTAGTATCATCTTTAAAGCTGAACTGTACAAGCTGAAGTTGATGCATTAGAAAGAAAGAAAGAAAGAAAGATATTCCTTTATTAGTCCCACAGTGGGGAAATTCAGTTTTACACTCTGTTGTTCACACAGTACATATACATGCGTCAATGGAGAGATGTCAGAGTGAGGGGGCTGCTCCTGACAAGCGCCCAGAGCAGTTGGGGGTTTGGTGCCTTGCTCAGGGGCACCTCGGCAGTGCCCAAGAGGTAAACTAGCACCTCTCCAGCAACCAGTTGATCTTGGTCCATGGGGGTCTTGAACCCGTGACGTCCGCGTCCTAACCCAAGTCCTTACGGACTGAGCTACTGCCGCCCCCAAAAGAAATTAGTGATGTTAAAACGAATTAGTGTTGACGCGTTAACTGTGACAGCCCTAATGCTAACACATGTAGCGATGGGTGATTGTTGTTGGCCTGTGTCGTGCTTTAAGGTTCTGGACAGTGGTACGATCCAGGAATTAGACCGTCCCTTCACCCTGCTGCAGAACAAAGAGGGTGCTCTCTACAAGATGGTGCAACAGACGGGCCAGGCCGAGGCTGCAGCCCTGCTGGAGGCAGCCAGACAGGTGAGGGGAAAATACTGCTTGCTTTAAAATACGCACATGTATTATTATTCTATTGGACTTGTTTTTACTGAAGGGATTATTTTTCACACTCAAAGGCAACACTGAAGTCTTGACAGCCAGCGGATCAAGATTTAAAAAGACTGCCAGATGTAAGTAGTCTCTGAGAACGCCCGAGGTCTTCGTCACACTCACGAGGAAGACGCTAAATCAACCTGCTAATGCTAAAGGAAGTCTCAACTAAAATTTAGTTGATTCATTATCAGTTCTGAAGCTTCGGAAAAACAGGAGGTAAATAGGATTTTCTGTTTTAATTAAGTTAAAATGGTGCGTTAATCACTGCTCATGACTGTGCATGTTACACTTCCTGTGCTGGAAATCCAAGATGGTCACAAAATGCTAATGTTGAACATTTCCTCATAAAATATATATATTAATCGTCTGGGTTTGGGTTTAAAAACAGCTGCTGCGCCCATCAGGGACAAAACCGGTGAAAACCTTTTTAGATTTCTGTGTAAATATAGATATATAGTTTATAATTTATATTTATACAATTTGACATAACAAAGAAATTGCCATTTGAAACAACCAAGTATTATTATTATTATTAGCATGCCAGATAGTCCTGATGCATTTCAGCTCATAAAAACCAACAAAATGTCAAATAATCTGAAGAAAAATCAATTCAGATGAACACAGTCTCAGTTGTAGCAGCTGTGTTTGGATTTTAGGACTTTTTTATGGCATACAATACTGTGACTTTTACTACATTTTTTATGTAATATACTATGGCTGTGGGAGAAAAGTAAAAAAAAAAAAGGTGTCTTATGTCTTTTCCAAACCACTTGATGGGAAACAGGGAAAGGTATAAAGGAGAATTCGTAAGGATTTAAGAAAAGACGAGCCGTGCTCAGAGAAACTTAAACATGATGCGACAGCAAATGACTCGGTTCTGCCGTGGTGAGCCGCAGTCCTCTGAAGATGGACGACTGAAAGCGGATCTCGCCCTCCGCCTCATGCACGTACTGTTTCATGCCGGCTCTATAAACCTTCACTACAAGACGTTTCATTAACAGACTATTGATTCATATTTGATCAGCGCTGCCTAGTTTGACCGTTCGGTCGGAGTTCGCGTGTGATTGACAGCTGCCTTCGTTGAATGATCATCCAATAGGAACGATGCCTGTGAAACGACCTGTGATTGGTCTTCGATCATGGACTAGATTTTCTAAAGCCTGAAAAGAAGGAGCCAGTTTTCTCTCTCAATACTTGAATTACAATATGCTGAAAGATTATCATTGAATGTTTGCCCAATTATGCCTGAAACGTTCTCAATATATCTGATGTGTAATAATGTGAATTGAACCGTTCAGTCTGTCTGTGTATTATATTTAGTTATTATAGGCCTATGGTGCTTTTTTAACTGATGTGTTCTCCCCTTTACTGCTGAAACACTGCAATTTTCCCTGCTGGGGGAGTAACCACAGATTATCTTATCTTAGACAACCTGGTGAAAACTTTTACTTTATAAGTGTATCCTTTAGTGGACATTTATTTATGTTGATTATTTATGTTGTTTATGAGAATCGGTTTGACAGATTGCATGCGTTTATTGTTCATTTCATCGGTTATTCTTATTTTCTGGGAACCAATTGTTGCATTTCAAAATAAATAAAGTGAAATTAATCGGTCGTCACTGTCATTTATCAACATGAATCCCAATGAAAATACATTCTTGAATCTATGCAAGATAGATATATTTTTTCTTTTGATTAATGACCAAATGGTGAATTTTTTCAGATTTGGCAGAAACGTCGGACTCGAGGATGAAGTGATTTTGGTGGTCAAAGGTCACCGTGACCTCACATCTGTCGCATTCTTGTTTTTCCTAACCATATTTTAGATAACCATAACAGCATTCCTCCTCGCCAAAAAGTATTCTCACTAGTCAGAATGATAATTTAGGATCAGCTAAAGCTAATTTAAGATCTATAGTATCGAAAGTACAAGTGGCCATTTTAGCTTCGGCGGTCGTCGAAGCAAAAGCCTGGGTGTTGGAGGAGTTTGGGGAGACTACGGAGAAGGATTTTTGGTTGGCAAACCACTGATGACTCAGGAAGGGAAAGCAGGGCTTGGCCCAAGGCCTCGGCAGGGAAGGAGAACTGCGGATCCAAAGTGGGGATATTGTGGGATTTGAGAACCGAGCCAAGATGTTCTCCGTGGAGCAGGCAGAGTTTGAAGTCTCGGGGGAACCCTTACCCATATGTCAGAGGTCGCTGCGGTAGTCGAAAGGATGAGATTCACCTTGAGATGCGAAGGTTCTGCACATTGTTTGGCCGTCTTGGATGAACCACCATGGAGGTCTGTGACAGTTCCTGCGGAGCGGCAGACTGGGGTGGTGGGTCCCCATTTTCCCTGAGAGTGACTGGACTGCCTTAGAGATCGGGGCTCAGACATCCGGAGTTGAACCACTGCTCCTTCGCATCAAAAGGGGGCCAGCCGAGGTGGTTCGGGTATCTGATGTCATTAAAGAAGTCGTAATATAGTATGTTATAAAAGAAGTCATAGTATAGTATGTTATAAAAGAAGTCATAGTATAGTATGTTATTAAAGAAGTCACAGTATAGTATGTTATTACAGAAGTCATAGTATAGTATGTTATTAAAGAAGTCATAGTATAGTATGTTATTAAAGAAGTCATAGTATAGTATGTCATTAAAGAAGTCGTAATATAGTATGTTATAAAAGAAGTCATAGAATAGTATGTTATTAAAGAAGTCATAGTATAGTATGTTATAAAAGAAGTCATAGAATAGTATGTTATTAAAGAAGTCATAGTATAGTATGTTATAAAAGAAGTCATAGTATAGTATGTTATTAAAGAAGTCATAGTATAGTATGTTATAAAAGAAGTCATAGAATAGTATGTTATTAAAGAAGTCATAGTATAGTATGTTATAAAAGAAGTCATAGTATAGTATGTTATTAAAGAAGTCATAGTATAGTATGTTATTAAAGAAGTCATAGTATAGTATGTTATAAAAGAAGTCATAGTATAGTATGTTATTAAAGAAGTCATAGTATAGTATGTTATAAAAGAAGTCATAGTATAGTATGTTATTAAAGAAGTCATAGTATAGTATGTTATTAAAGAAGTCACAGTATAGTATGTTATTAAAGAAGTCATAGTATAGTATGTTATTAAAGAAGTCATAGTATAGTATGTTATTAAAGAAGTCATAGTATAGTATGTTATAAAAGAAGTCATAGTATAGTATGTTATTAAAGAAGTCATAGTATAGTATGTTATAAAAGAAGTCATAGTATAGTATGTTATTAAAGAAGTCATAGTATACTATGTTATTAAAGAAGTCATAGTATAGTATGTTATAAAAGAAGTCATAGTATAGTATGTTATTAAAGAAGTCATAGTATAGTATGTTATAAAAGAAGTCATAGTATAGTATGTTATAAAAGAAGTCATAGTATAGTATGTTATTAAAGAAGTCATAGTATAGTATGTTATAAAAGAAGTCATAGTATAGTATGTTATTAAAGAAGTCATAGTATAGTATGTTATTAAAGAAGTCATAGTATAGTATGTTATTAAAGAAGTCATAGTATAGTATGTTATTAAAGAAGTCATAGTATAGTATGTTATTAAAGAAGTCAAGTATAGTATGTTATTAAAGAAGTCATAGTATAGTATGTTATTAAAGAAGTCATAGTATAGTATTGTCATTAAAGAAGTGTAATATAGTATGTTATAAAAGAAGTCATAGTATAGTATGTTATAAAAGAAGTCATAGTATAGTATGTTATTAAAGAAGTCATAGTATAGTATGTTATTAAAGAAGTCATAGTATAGTATGTTATTAAAGAAGTAAGCTAGTATGTCATTATAGAAGTGAATATAGAATGTTATAAAAGAAGTCATAGTATAGTATGTTATTAAAGAAGTCATAGTATAGTATGTTATAAAAGAAGTCATAGTATAGTATGTTATAAAAGAAGTCATAGTATAGTATGTCATTCAAAGAAGTCGTAATATAGTATGTTATAAAAGAAGTCATAGTATAGTATGTTATAAAAGAAGTCATAGTATAGTATGTTATTAAAGAAGTCGGAATATAGTATGTTATTACAGAAGTTATAGTATAGTATGTTATTAAAGAAGTCGTAATATAGTATGTTATAAAAGAAGTCATAGTATAGTATGTTATTAAAGAAGTCGTAATATAGTATGTTATAAAAGAAGTCACAGTATAGTATGTTTGTAAAGAAGTCATAGTATAGTATGTCATTAAAGAAGTCGTAATATAGTATGTTATAAAAGAAGTCATAGTATAGTATGTTATTAAAGAAGTCATAGTATAGTATGTTATTACAGAAGTTATAAGATAAGATAAGATAAGATAGAACTTTATTCATCCCGAAGGAAATTCTTGTGCCAGAGATGCTCACAATTTACAAAAAGTACAAAACACAACACAAAATAACATAACACAAGTGTAAAGAGAAAAAGTTAAAAATTAAGAACTAAAAATCGAGAAGTACTACTAGGAAGAAAAAAGTACTATTCTCATCAACAGTGCCTAGATGTAGTAGTGCACATGACAATATAAAAAATGATGACAGTAACCGTATTATTGCACATGAAATAAAGAAGGATGATGTTATTAAAGCCGTATTATTGCACTGATACTGGTGTTCATAAAGTCCAGTGTTGTCAGCTGTCCGTCCAGCAGAAGGGGGAGGAGTTATAGAGTCTGATGGCCACAGGGAGAAAAGACCTCCTGTGACGCTCTGTTGTGAACCTCGGTGGTCTCAGTCTGCGGCTGAAGGTGCTCTGGTAGGACTCCAGGTGTTGTCCCTGATACTGAGTAGCTTCCTCAGCATCCTCTTCACCGACACCTCCGCCAAAGACTCTAGTTCCACTCCCAGGACAGAACCCGCCTTCCTGATGAGCTTGTTGAGCCTGTTGCCGTCGGCGACCTTCACCCTGCTGCCCCAGCACACTACAGCGTAGAAGATGACGCTGGCCACCACCGAGTGATAGAACGTCTGCAGCATGGTCCTGCAGACATTAAAGGATCTGAGTCTCCTGAGTAGGACTGTTCCCTGAGGGACCCCGTGCTGCTCACTATGGGGTCCGACGTGACATACTGTGGCCGACCTGTGAGGTAGTTAGTGATCCAGGCCACTAGTGGAGCATCCACCTGCATGTCCCGAAGCTTGGACCTTAGGAGGGCGGGTCGGACGCTGTCAAAAAACATGACACTGCTTCCTGCCTCCTCCAGATGAGTACAAGCCCTGTTCAGCAGAAAGAGGACGGCGTCTTCCACTCCGATGCGAGGCTGATAGGCGAACTGCAGGGGGTCCAGCGGTGGTCCAGTCAGGAAGCGTAGGTGCTTCAGAACCAGACGTTCCATTGACTTCATAACATGAGAAGTCAGAGCCACTGGTCTGTAGTCACTGTGGGTGTTTGGATGCTTTTTCTTGGGGACAGGAACAAGGCAGGATGTTTTCCACATAGAGGGGACAACCATCAGACTCAGGCTCAGGTTGAAGATGTGCCGGAACACTGCACATAGGTGGATAGCACAGAACACTGCACACAGCTGGATAGCACAGAACACTGCACACAGCTGGATAGCACAGAACACTGCACACAGCTGGATAGCACAGAACGCTGCACACAGCTGGATAGCGCAGAACACTGCACACAGCTGGATAGCGCAGAACACTGCACACAGCTGGATAGCACAGAACACTGCACACAGCTGGATAGCACAGAACGCTGCACACAGCTGGATAGCACTGCACACAGCTGGAACACAAAAAGCTACACAAACTCACACACTACACAGAACACCACCAGCGGACACAAACACCACACACTGGATAGCAGAGAACACCACAAAGAACACAAACCCACACAGCGGAAGCACAGAAAGCTGCACACAGCTGATAGCGCAGAACACTCACACAGCTAAGCAGAACACTCACACAGCTAAGCACAGAACCTCAACAACAAAAATAACAAACCAAACATACACAAACACACAACTGGTAGCAGAACATTCACACAGCTATACCAAACACTCACCAGCTGGAAGCACAGAACGCCACACAGCTAGCACCCCAAAACAACCACAAAGGAACCGAACACGCACCAGACCAACCTCACACACATAGCACAGAACACTCACACAGCGTAGCACAGAACACTCACACACTAACAAAACACTCACACAATGGATAGCACAGAACGCTGCACAAGCTGGATAGCACAGAACACTGCACACAGCTGGATACAACATCACACAGCTGACAAAACACTCACACAGCTAAGCACAGAACACTCACACACAAGCGAACCCACACACGACGAGAACCCACACAGCATACACAACACACACACTAACAAAACCCACACAGCAACACAAACCCACAGGTGGATAGCACAAACACACACACAACCCAGAAACCCCACAAACCTCACACACACACAACACACAAAACATCACACACCAACCACCAACACAAACACCACACAGCAACCAGAACACTGCACACAGTGGATAGCAGAACACTGCACACAGCTGGATAGCACAGAACGCTGCACACAGCTGGATAGCACAGAACACTGCACACAGCTGGATAGCGCAGAACATTGCACACAGCTGGATAGCGCAGAACACTGCACACAGCTGGATAGCACAGAACGCTGCACACAGCTGGATAGCACAGAACACTCACACAGCTGGGTACACAACGCTCACACACTGGAGCAAAAAGGATACAAAACACAGTATAGCACAAACGCTCACACACTAGGAAAAAAAAAACAAACACTCACACACTATACACAAACTCACACACTATACACAAACACTGCACACAGCTGGGTAGCCAAACATTCACACACTGGATAGCGCAAACATCACACAGCTATAGCACAAACGCTCACACACTGGTACACAAACTCACACACACAATACAGAAACACACACCTCACACACTAACACATCACACATTAGCACAAACACTCACACAGCTAACACAAACATCACACAGCTGAAGCAGAAACTCACACACAGCAAGAAACACACATAACAAAAACTCACACACTATAGCCAAAAAAACACAAACACCACACACTGATAGCGCAGAACGCTGCACACATATAACACAAACCTCACACAAGGATAGCAGAGAACGCTCACAAAGGATAGCTCACACAGCTATAACAAGAACGCTCACACACTGATAGCACAAACACTCAACCTATAGCAGAGAACGCTGCACACACTGGATAGCACAGAACACTCACACACTGGATAGCGCAGAAGCTCACACACATAACACAAACGCTGCACACAAGGAAGCAGAGAACTCACACAAGGAAGCGCAGAAGTCACACAGCTATACACAGAACACTCACACAGCTATAGCAGAGAACGCTGCACACAGCTGGATAGCACAGAACACTCACACAGCTGATAGCACAAACACTGCACACAGCTGGATAACACAGCCCTGAAGTACTCTGGGCTGATGCCATCGGGACCTGCAGCTTTGCCTGGTCTTAGTCTGCTATCTATCTATTCTATCTTTCTTATCTTTCTTTCTTTCTATCTTCTTTCTTTCTCTATCTATCTATCTATCTATCTATTTCTATCTATTTATTTATTTCTTTCTTTCTCTATCTATCTATCTATTTATTACTATCTATCTATTCCTTTCTATCTATCTATCTTCTTTCTATCTGTTTCCTATTTCTTTCTTTCTATCTATCTATCTATCTATCTATCTATCTATCTATCTATTTCTTTCTCTATCTATCTATCTATCTATCTATCTATCTATCTATCTATCTCTTTCTCTCTCTCTATCTATCTATCTATCTATCTATCTATCTATCTATCTATTTCTTTCTCTATCTATCTATCTATCTATCTATCTATTTCTTTCTTTCTCTATCTATCTATCTATCTATCTATCTATCTATCTATCTTTCTATCTATCTATCTATCTATCTATCTATCTATCTATCTATCTATCTATCTATCTATCTATCTATCTCTATCTATCTATCTATTCTTTCTCTATCTATCTATCTATCTATCTATCTATCTATCTATCTATCTATCTATCTATCTATCTCTATCTATCTATCTATCTATCTATCTATCTATCTATCTATCTATCTATCTTTCTATCTATCTATCTATCTATCTATCTATTTCTTTCTCTATCTATCTATCTATCTATCTATCTATCTATCTATCTATCTATCTCTTTCTTTCTCTATCTATCTATCTATCTATCTATCTATCTATCTATCTATATATTTCTTTCTTTCTTATCTATCTATCTATCTATCTATCTATCTATCTATTTCTTTCTCTATCTATCTATCTATCTATCTATCTATCTATCTATCTATCTATCTATCTATTTCTTTCTCTATCTATCTATCTATCTATCTATCTATCTATCTATCTATCTATCTATTTCTCTATCTATCTATCTATCTATCTATCTATCTATCTATCTATCTATCTATCTATCTATCTATCTTATTTATTTCTACTATCTATCTATCTATCTATCTATCTATCTATCTATCTCTTTCTTTCTCTATCTATCTATCTATCTATTCTTTCTCTATCTATCTATCTATCCCTCCCTCTCTCTCTCTCTACTTTTCTTCTCTATCTATCTATCTATCTATCTATCTATCTATCTATCTATCTATCTATCTATTTATTTCTCTATCTATCTATCTATCTATCTATCTATCTATCTATCTATCCATCCATTTCAGTTCTCTGAAGTGTGTTTGTCGCTGAACTCAAACCATCCAGAAGACAGACCACCATTTTTTAATTTTCACTAAAGTGACTCGTAACTGACCAGAAGGATGCTGCTGTGGATTTTAACCTTCTCTGCAGTGGATGCTGTCATCTGTCATAGAGGCCTGGGATGATTTTTGTTTTCCTGCTTGGAATTGCAGACATAGGATTCAGTGCATGAATAAATTTCCTGAATCCTTTATCATCCACAACTGAAAATGGATGGAAATCAAGTGCAATCATTTCTGCCAGTTCTTCATCAACTGAGTTATGTCTTTCTGGGGTCACAGACTTCTGCACAAACTGTTTCATAGAGCTCTGGGTTGGTTTAGGTGGTTGTGGTGGTTTACAGCATGATGCTGTAGATACTACTACTACTACTACTACTACTACTACTACTACTACTACTGCAGCAGCAGCAGTAGACACACTGGCACCTTCATGAATATCACACTCAACTGACTGTTTTATCTTCCCATTGCTCTGATTGGTGGACTGTTCTCAGGTTGTTTACCTGTGCAGGTTGTTTGTGGCTCTAATTGATCTTCCTGCAGACTCTACACTCTGCCTCTGGATTATCAATAAAATTGAAATGGTCCTTGAGTCACTCATTTTCTTTACTATACCTTCCTAATGTGTCCATGTTGTTTCTTCTTCTTGTCTCTCTCTCTCTCTCTCTCTCTCTCTCTCTCTCTCTCTCTCTGCTGCTCTCTCTCTCTCTCTCTCTCTCTCTCTCTCTGCTCTAGCTGGGGGCGGCAGTAGCTCAGTCCGTAAGGACTTGGGTTAGGACGCGGTTAGGTAAGGACTTGGGTTAGGACGCGGTTAGGTAAGGACTTGGGTTAGGACGCGGAGGACGCCGGTTCAAGTCCCCCATGGACCAAGACCAACTGGTTGCTGGAGAGGTGCCAGTTTACCTCTTGGGCACTGCCGAGGTGCCCCTGAGCAAGGCACCAAACCCCCAACTGCTCTGGGCGCTTGTCAGGAGCAGCCCCCTCACTCTGACATCTCTCCATTGACGCATGTATATGTACTGTGTGAACAACAGAGTTAAAACTGAATTTCCCCACTGTGGGACTAATAAAGGAATATCTTCTTCTTCTTCTTCTTCTTCTCTCTGTCTCTGTGTGTGTGTGTGTGTTTGTGCGCTACTTCTGCTGCTAGTGTAACTCCCGCCCCTCCCCCCTCTGCTCAGCGCAAACACAAGGCTCAAACACATATCGACCAATTAGAAGAAGAAGAAGAAGAAGATATTCCTTTATTAGTCCCACGAGGGGAAATTCAATTTACACTCTGTTGTTAACTTATACACGGTACATGCAGACCTGAACACACACATGCACAAACATGCAACAATGGAGAGATGTCAGAGTGATGGGGCTGCTCCTGACAAGCGCCCCGAACATGGGGTTTTGTTTTTGCTCAGGGCCCACGGCAGTGCCCAAGAGGTAAACTGGCACCTCTCCAGCTACCAGTTCACGCTCAGTTTTTGGTCCATGTCGGGACTTGAACCGGTGACCCTCCGGTTCCCAAGCCAACTCCCTACAGACTGAGCTACGTGCGGCGCGAGGAGGAAAAAAGTGAGAGAGAGAGAGAGAGAAAAAAAAAAACACGGCTCCCAATGAGGAGCCGGCTCCCGACGTTCACTTCAAAGAGCCGACTCTAAGAGCCATTTCGTTCGTGACCGACCATCACTACAGTGGAGTCTGGAAAGGCCTAAAAACCATCTCAGGCCACAAGAAGCCAGACTCCAAGGCTGTGGGAGACCTAAAGTGGGTGAATGATTTGAACCACTACTTTAACAGGTTCAATGAGTCACCTGCCCCTCCCCCGGCCCAGTCCACCCTGCTGCAGCCCCCCTCCATCTGCCACTTCAAGACAGTGCCCCCCCTCCTCCTCCTTCACCACCTTCAGCTCAACAAAAGCCCCCCCACTGACATCAACACCTCCATCGACACCTACGGCTCCAGCTCTCCACTCTACAACATAGACAACCCCCCTCTGCTCCACTACTCAGCCCTGCCCCCCCCACCAACCCCCTCCACTGCCTCTGACACACAGCCCCCCTGCTCCAGTTTGTCCTTCACAACACTTCAGGTGAAGAACCAGCTCAAGAAGATGAACGTGAGGAAGGCTACGGGTCCAGATGGCATCAGCTCCAGGCTCCTGAAGTCCTGCGCAGACCAGCTGTGTGGGACTTTTGGACATCTATTCAACCTGAGCCTGAAGCTGAGGAAGGTACCACAACTGTGGAAGACATCCTGCGTGGTACCTGTGCCCAAGACCCCACACCCCAAGGACCCCAGCAGCTTCAGGCCGGTGGCATTAACATCCCACCTGATGAAGGCCCTGGAGCGCCTGGTCCTCCAACATCTCCGCCCTGTGGTGAGTCCATCCATGGACCCACTACAGTTTGCCTATCAACCTGGCATTGGGGTGGATGATGCCGTCATCTTCCTTGTGGACCGAGCCCTGTCTCACCTGGAGAAACCTGGGAGCACTGTGAGGATCATGTTCTTTGATTTCTCCAGTGCTTTCAACACCATCCAGCCGACACTTCTGGGGGACAAACTGGAGACTGCAGGGGTAGATCAACATCTTACATCCTGGATACTGGACTACCTCACAAACCGCCCACAGTTTGTGAGGACACAGGACTTCACTTCAGACACGGTGGTCTGCAGTGTGGGGGCCCTGCAGGGAACGGTTCTGGCTCCGTTCCTCTTCACGCTCTACACTGCAGACTTCACCTACAACTCACCAACCTGTCACCTGCAGAAGTTCTCTGATGACTCTGCTATCGTCGGCCTCATCACTGATGGGGACGATGGGGAGTACAGAGAACTTTCCCAGGACTTTGTGAACTGGTGCCTGCGGAACAACCTCCAGATCAACGCGGGGAAAACTAAAGAGCTGGTGGTGGATTTTCAGCAGGCAAACTCATCCCCCTCCAACACCGGTGAACATCCAGGGATCAGACATTGAGATGGTGACATCTTATAAATACCTGGGTGTTCACCTGAACAATAAACTGGACTGGACAACAAATTCCTCTGAACTCCATAAAAAAGGCCAGAGCAGACTGTATCTGCTCAGGAGACTGAGGTCTTTTGGAGTGCAGGGGACACTCCTGAAAACATTTTATGACACCGTGGTGGCATCAGCCATATTTTATGGAGTGGTTTGCTGGGGCAGCAGCATCACAGCTGCAGATGGGAAGAGGCTGGATAAGATTATCAAAAGGGCCAGCTCTGTCCTGGGATGCTCTCTGGACTCAGTGCAGGTGGTGGGAGAGAGGAGGACGATGGCTAAGCTGTCATCCATGATGGAGAAGGACTCCCACCCCATGAGAGACACCATCAGAGCTCTGGAGAGCTCCTTCAGTGACAGGCTGCTACACCCTAAGTGTACGAAGGAGCGTTACAGAAGGTCCTTCCTGCCTGCAGCTGTTAGACTCCACAACCAGCACTGCTCCCAGTAAAACCACAATCACAGTCACATTCACAACAAACTTATTTATTGATATAAAGGACATACTCCTGGCTTTACTTTACTTTTTCTATTATGTATATACTAATTTATTTATTTTATTGTATTAATACTGTTTTTAAATCTATGCTTCTTGTCTTTATTGCACTATCCACTTTGCTGCTGTAATGTGTGAATTTCCCCACTGTGGGACCAATAAAGGAATATCTTATCTTATCTTATCTAAATAAACCGTCATAGTGCAGTGTGGCATCAAAATAAGCCGTCATAGTATATTATGTCTTCAAAATAAACCGTCATAGTGCAGTGTGGCATCAATATAAACAGTCATAGTATATTATGTCGTCAAAATATACCGTCATAGTACAGAGTGGCATCAATATAAACCGTCATAGTACAGTGTGGCATCAATATAAACCGTCATAGTACATTTATGTCGTCAAAATGAACCGTCATAGTGCAATGGGGCATCAATATAAACTGTCATAGTGCAGTGTGGCATCAAAATAAACCGTCATAGTACAGTGTGGCATCAATATAAACTGTCATAGTGCAGTGTGGCATTTTAATAAACCTATTTGTGGCATCAATATAAACTGTCATAGTGCAGTGTGGCATCAAAATAAACCGTCATAGTACAGTGTGGCTTCAAAATAAACTGTCATAGTACAGTGTGTCTTCAAAATAAACTGTCATATACAGTGTGGCTTCAAAATAAACTGTCATAGTGCAGTGTGGCTTCAAAATAAACTGTCATCGTACATTATGTCGTCAAAATAAACCGTCATAGTACAGTGTGGCATCAAAATAAACCGTCAAAGTATATTATTTCGTCTAAATAAACCGTCATAGTGCAATGTGGATTAAAAAAAAAACCTCATAGTACAGTGTGGCTTCAAAATAAACTGTCATAGTGCAGTGTGGCAACAAAATAAACTGTCATAGTGCAGTGTGGCACAATATAAACCGTAATAGTACAGTGTGGCAACAAAATAAACTGTCATAGTGCAGTGTGGCATCAATATAAACCGTCATAGTACAGTGTGGCATCAAAATAAACCAACATAATATATTATGTCGTCAAAATAAACCGTCATAGTGCAGTGTGGCATCAAAATAAACCGTAATAGTGCAGTGTGGCTTCAAAATAAACCGTCATAGTACAGTATGACATCAAAATAAACCGTAATAGTGCAGTGTGGCATCAAAATAAACCGTCAAAGTATATTATTTCGTCTAAATAAACCGTCATAGTATATTATGTCTTCATAAACCGTCATAGTGCAGGGTGGCATCAAAATAAACCCTCATAGTATATTATGTCGTCTAAATAAACCGTCATAGTGCAGGGTGGCATCAAAATAAACCGTCATAGTACATTATGTCGTCTAAATAAACTGTCATAGTACAGTGTGGCATCACTATAAACCGTCATAGTACAGTGTGGCTTCAAAATAAACTGTCATAGTACAGTGTGTCTTCAAAATAAACTGTCATATACAGTGTGGCATCAAAATAAACTGTCATCGTACATTATGTCGTCAAAATAAACCGTCATAGTACAGTGTGGCATCAAAATAAACCGTCAAAGTATATTATTTCGTCTAAATAAACCGTCATAGTGCAGTGTGGATTAAAAAAAAAAACCGTCATAGTACAGTGTGGCTTCAAAATAAACTGTCATAGTGCAGTGTGGCAACAAAATAAACCGTAATAGTACAGTGTGGCTTCAAAATAAACCGTCAAAGTACAGTATGACATCAAAATAAACCGTAATAGTACAGTGTGGCATCAAAATAAACCGTCAAAGTATATTATGTCGTCTAAATAAACCGTCATAGTACAGTGTGGCATCAAAATAAACCGTCATAGTACATTATGTCGTCTAAATAAACCGTCATAGTGCAGGGTGGCATCAAAATAAACCCTCATAGTATATTATGTCGTCTAAATAAACCGTCATAGTGCAGTGTGGCTGCAAAATAAACCGTCATAGTACATTATGTCGTCTAAATAAACCGTCATAGTGCAGGGTGGCATCAAAATAAACCCTCATAGTACATTGTGTCATCAAAATAAACCGTCATAGTACAGTGTGGCTTCAATATAAACCATCAAAGTGCAGTGTGGCATCAAAATAAACCGTCATAGTGCAGTGTGGCATTAAAATAAACCGTCATAGTATATTATGTCTTCAAATAAACCGTCATAGTGCAGTGTGGCATCAAAATAAACCGTCAAAGTATATTATTTCGTCTAAATAAACCGTCATAGTGCAGTGTGGCTTCAAAATAAACCATCATAGTGCAGTGTGGCATCAATATAAACCGTCATAGTACATTATGTCGTCAAAATAAACTGTCATAGTACAGTGTGGTATCAATATAAACCGTAATAGTACAGTGTGGCTTCAAAATAAACTGTCATAGTGCAGTGTGGCATCAAAATAAACCAACATAATATATTATGTTCGTCAAAATAAACCGTCATAGTGCAGTGTGGAATCAACATAAACCGTCATAGTACAGTGTGGCATCAAAATAAACCGTCATAGTACAGTGTGGCATGAATATAAACCGTCATAGTGCAGTGTGGCTTCAAAATAAATCATCATAGTACAGTATGGCATCAAAATAAACCGTAATAGTACAGTGTGGCATCAAAAGAAACCGTAATAGTACAGTGTGGCTTCAAAATAAACCGTCATAGTGCAGTGTGGCATCAATATAAATCGTCATAGTACAGTGTGGCATCAAAATAAACCGTCAAAGTATATTATGTCGTCTAAATAAACCGTCATAGTGCAGGGTGGCCTCAAAATAAACCAACATAGTACAGTGTGGCATCAAAATAAACCGTCATAGTACAGTGTGGCTTCAAAATAAACCCTCATAGTAAAGTGTGGCTTCAAAATAAACCGTCATAGTATATTATGTCGTCTAAATAAACTGTCATAGTACAGTGTGGCATCAAAATATACCGTCATAGTACAGTGTGGCATCAAAATAAACCGTCAAAGTATATTATGTCGTCTAAATAAACCGTCATAGTACAGTGTGGCATCAAAATATACCGTCATAGTACAGTGTGGCAACAAAATAAACTGTCATAGTACAGTGTGGCATCAATATAAACCGTAATAGTACAGTGTGGCATCAAAATATACCGTCATAGTACAGTGTGGCATCAAAATAAACCGTCAAAGTATATTATGTCGTCTAAATAAACCGTCATAGTACAGTGTGGCATCAATATAAACCGTCATAGTACAGTGTGTCATCAAAAGAAACCATAATAGTACAGTGTGGCTTCAAAATTTTTTCAACATACTACGACTTTTTTGACTGAATTTAATGGAATCTTAAGAGGTAAAACTAAAACACCAAAGTATGGTTTACATTTTGTACTAGCTTGCCATTTGCAAGTGCCGACATCATTTCAGTTGTCAATTGTTGTTGACGATGTTTATGGCATTTTTACTGCACATAATGCCCAAAAAAATGTTGTCGAGACACTTTGTTTTGTATTGACACTGTCAGCTGGCTGAGTATGAAGACTATAATCAAGCTTGCTTATAGCATATATATAGATAATTAATTCATCTGTTTATCTGGCATATTTCCCAACAGACATTTTGGTTGCTGGTCATTTAATCTGGAGGATTCCTATACATGGTAGCAGCTAAAAGTTGATGTTATGTGTCCGTTCCTCCATTATTTATTTTCCTTTATCCATAACGGTCCACTGACCAAAAGAATCCAAAGTGTTAATACACAATTAAAGTACAAGTATTATAATTTTTGTACAGTACTTGTGTATGCCCCACTGCTGGAAAATGAGGAAAAGGATGAAAAATAAATGAGCCAGTTAGTATTTTATCACATGGTTCTGAAAAAAACAATTTACCAACTGATTGGAGGTAAATGGACATTATATGAAAAGTATATCCTATATTTTTTTCCCCTAAGCAACAAAGTTATTTAATGATTGATTTATTTGTGTTTTTTGATGTTGATGAGCTTTTAATCAGTTTTGATACATTGTGTGTTCCTGAGAAGTAATAAAGTTTATTTAAAAAAAATGTTTTTACAAAGTAACAAAAACAAACATGGCGGACAAGAAGGAGAAGAAGATGTGGAAGTTTTATGCTTTTTCAGGTCGATGCCAAGTGATGGAGCTTCGACACTTTTTACGAAACCTCAAGGCTCCAATGAGACAGTGCTCGAGGAGGACATCTAGTGGTCATTAAAATGATGTGCAACTGAGATGTGTCAGAGTCAACTTCTTTCCATTCTGCAGCATAGCTGTTTAATGCACAACACACCCCAGTGGTTCATGGATTGTTTTGGATTTGACTGTCCATGCACATTCCTGTTTCTAGATGATTGCATGCTTGTAGTGGACACAATCATAATATTACTAGTAATACTGACAATAATTATTGAAAACCGTGATAATTTGGAATATCTGTGTGTAACTCTAAATAGATCTTCACTTGTTGTGGTATAGGACATTTAAAACCAACCTACTATGCAAAAATAAATGTCAAATGAACCCCATTAGACCCAGTCCCAGTACACCACATACACATTCACATTCACAACAAAATCACCGGGCATAAGTGCAATAAGGACTCATATGTGCAATTATATCATCTGCTCAAATTATAGGAACTGGACAATTATTTATTGATGTAATGGACATACTTCTGGCGTTACTTTTTCTATTATGTATAAAGTAATTTATTCTATTTGTATTAATACTGTTTTTAAATCTATGCTTCTTGTCTTTTTTTTTGCTGCTGTAATGTGTGAATTTCCCCACTGTGGGACCAATAAAGGAATATCTTATCTTATCTTATCTTAGTTTATTAAATAGGGACTCCAATCCCAGAACACACTGGACCCGGTCAAGTGACTCACATGACAAACCAAACCAATCAGGTGATTCGAAGCACTCAGCTGCTTCACATCACACAGGTGTGTCGAATTTGACAAATCCCGACCACATCTATATAATCTACGGCGCATGCGCCGGATTTTGGCACGTAGCGGCCCGTCACCATGGACACCCGCAATGGCGGAGACGCACTTCCTGTGCTGCCATCACGGCTGAGAGGTAACTGATTTGAAGAGATTTAAAGATGTATGGAGGGCGAGGGGGGACACGGGTAGAGACTGGAGGAAAATAGCATGAAGTACTGGATTAATTGTTAGTTAAGAGGTGAGTCAGAGGCTGAACGGCTGCACAAACAAACGCTATAACGTGGTCGCCATTGCTAGCTAGCTTGCAGCTAACGATGCTAACGCCTGTAGTATTTTGGCTGTTTGGGGGAATTAAACACACGACGCAGCGGTCAAAGTCACTCCAACAACGAGAGGCGAAAATAGAAACGATATCAAGAAAGAAAGTGGCGTTTTATGTCGTTTTTATGACTGAAATTGTCGTAGGTGGCTAATGCTACTTAAGCCACATGTGGACAAGCAAAAGAGCCAAAGCTACGTGATAATATGCTGAATAATCTTCATGTCTATTGCTTAATTTGCAGGTTTATCTCTTTACTCAGAATCCATTAATATGGTCCAGCACATTTATTAAATGTCAAAAATCATCTTATTGTACTGTGTTATGTGGATAATTAGCTCCAAGTTCAAGTTATTATCAATTATATTAAAGTAACATATCAGGGCTGCTGTGTTTTTACCTCTGATTTCAAGTACAAGAGTTAATGTTTTATGTAAGATCAAACTTTTTTATGTAAAATCTAAATCTGCAGATGAGCTTTAGTTAACTTATCTGTCAGATACTAGGACTGTATAGTGTAATTAAAGTCTAATATTTGCCTCTAAAATGGAGTAAAAGTATTAAATGACACAAAATGGCCGTACAAGTACCTCAAAATTGTACTTCACCCGGCTGTTTGAGGCTCAGCTGTGATCAATGAAACGTAATTCATTTAATTCCAACACTGCATTTTAGTATAAGAGAAATTAACAGGTTTATACTATAATGTTTTTTGCCCCAAACCACATGTGAAGTACAATTTTTAGGTACTTGTACGGCCATTTTGTGTCATTTAATACTTTTACTTCATTTTAGAGGCAAATATTAGACTTTAATTAACTCAGATAGCCAGCAGATGGCACATTTTACACAAAAACACACATTATGGACAAATGCTGTAAATAATATATGAAGGTATATATGTTATTTTAATTATCTGTTTTTATGTGATACAATTGGCCACAGATTCTGATTATTATTCATAGAACTATAAGCAGTTGATGGATCCATAAATAACCCTCAGGAACAGAAATGGATAATTTGTTTCCTTAAATCACACAACAGTCTTAATTAGTATAGATATTTTCAGTCATTTCAAAACTATTTCTTTTATTGTCATAAAAAAATTCTGGAGTTGCAGCTATATTTTTTATTTATATTTTTTTTATACCAGCATTGATTACTTGAATATTTCAACCTCTGATTTCTTCCAACCATCTTATTTAATCACTTATGTTTCCCCCATAAGTCTTATGAGAAATGTATTTTTACTTTTACTATTTAATTTTTTTTTTTTTTTTAATTAAGAGGTTACTGAATGTACAGTACAGACCAAAAGTTTGGACACACCTTCTCATTCAAAGAGTTTTCAGTTGTTTTACCTACATATTTCCACACGTGTTAATTCATAGTTTTGATGCCTTCAGTGTGAATCTACAATTTTCATAGTCATGAAAATAAAGGAAACTTTTTGAATGAGAAGGTGTCCAAACTTTTGGTCTGTACTGTACATATAGGTTACTTTTATTTTTCTAGGAAAACAATATTTAAAAACAATTTTTTTTTTTTTTTTATACCAATGATCGAAAAACAGGCTGACAAGGACAATTTTTCATACATGGTTAAATTCATGCACCTCCAAATACTGATGATATTTTGTATTTCATTATATATACCAATAAAGGAATATCTTATCTTATAGGTGGTTGCAGTGGATCTGGTGTTTCCATGGTCCGTGGGGACTATGGAAGTCTTCAGGTTTGTCCTTTTCATTTTATTTATGAACTTCTCCACTTTCCAGTGTTCATGCCAACTGTAAATACTGTAAATTCGAATTAAAAAAAAAAAAAAAATTGTTTGTTTTTCAGACTGGATGGAGACAAGGAAATCAAGGTGAGGAGAGCTGTAGTTGAAAAACTCTACTGTCACACAACACAGCTGGACATGGCATTAGTCAAATGACATGATTTTTCTTTGAATGATCTGTAATGTGTAATGTGTGTTTTTTGCTTCTTAGAAAATGCTGGAGGAGCAGCTGGAAAACCACTGGGAGGCTCATCAGAAGCTGCAGGTAGATACTTGCTTCATATATTATTCTGTCGAAGAGCTGAAATGTGAGAGCATGGGAAACCGACTAAGATGACCGCAAGCCAGATATCTAACTGATCCTTAAAGCAGCATGTTGTTTGGTAGTATTCAAAACTCAGCATAATTCAAACACAGCACCCAGCTGTTGCATGTAGCTCACTTCCACCTAAAATTGATAAAATATTAACTTGTTTTTTACAGGGGGAAACAGAGGTCTAGGGTTTTTAAAGTTGCTCATCATATTCAACAGTAGGTGTCACTGTTCACCCAGTGAACACATATATGACCTTCTATAGTATATTGCTTTAAATTGTAAATGAATATCATCCCTAGATATTGAAAATTATGTCACATTTTAAAGAGTTACTAACTTTGACAACAACAGTTATGGTCATCAAGGCTCCTTTTCAATAATCAATTCAATAATAATAATTTCTAATGATTTAAAAAAAGGCTCCTTTAATGGTTGGTACACCAGCTTAACACTTGACTGACATGAGTCCCCACATTAATTAGAATATTCAAACAATCCAGTACTTTTATTTACTCTTACATAGTTTGTATCACATAGTAAGTTTATTTTAAAATTTTAAGTCTTATATACGAAACCATATTCTGGACACAAGGTTGTTGTCACAATACTGGCTCAGATAATATAATAAAATATTTTGAATGCTCCTATATTTTGCATCATTGGCCAAACTTCCACCTCGGCGTAAATTAGTTTAGATTAATCTTAATAATTACTGTTGAGATATTCACATAAACATGCCTGACAACTCAGTAGAAGTTTCAACTTTATTGTCATTGCACAGAGTACAGGTACTGAAACAATGAAACACAGGTTAGCATCTAATCTAATCTAACAATCGAACGGTTGTTCTGTCTTTCAGAGGTTGTAGCAGCTCAGTGTTAAAGCTAGAGGGAAAATGCAGCTATCATGAGGATGTAGACAACCTAAGGAATCAATCGGTATCCATATCATGTTAGATTTTGGGGGATGCTAAATAACTCAACAAATTTAGATTATATGTAGAAGAGGAAAAATTGGCATGGCCATTTTCAAAGGGGTCCTTTGACTGAGTGGAAACTGTACGTTATTAGATAAAACAGATGTTGACAAACTGAAATTTTGCAGTTTGCCATCATAAATTGCAATATATCTTATCGCAATACTCGGCATATGGTGAAATGTTTAAAACTGCAATAAGATCGTATTGTGACTCGTATTGTGAGGCCTCTGGTGATTACCACTTCTGTTATTTAGGGGCCTTTGGTGTTCACATGTCATGGCTTTGGTTGTGCATTAATTGTCAAAAATGTTATTTGTTATAATGTTCACAGCGAATGTTTTTAATTTATTGTCTGGTATGGTTCACATATTATATTATTCTATTTTGTATTTTATTTATTTTACATAGAAGACAAAGCTGAAAAATACACAGAGTAAGTGCATTTCACACAAGTTGTCAGCAATGTTATAGTTGCAAATGTAGCAGTGCAACATGTGTACAGTAAATGATACTCCTCAGACCTGAGCCAAGTTAATGTAACTCTGGCTTAGTCTCACCTAAGGTGGACTGTTTAGGTGGACCAGCTATTGTCGACAAGACCTCTGAGTTTAACTGATGGCCTTAAATGGCCAATTATTAAGATCCTCAGTTTTTAGATGTAATTTTGATCTGCCTGTAAGAAAAGGGTAATTGTAAACTGCAGAGCTTTGAGCGTTTTAAAACCACTACTTGAATAGTTTGTCATCAGATCAGCTCACACCATCTGAAGTGTATAGTGTAGTTGTATAATCAAAAACTTGATTCATTGTACTTGCAGCTCAGGTAGTAAAATGCATTTCTTTAAATGTATGTACCTACAGGAAGATGATCCAGACAACCATCCTGGACAAGTTGAGAGAATGCACACTATAGCTCATCGTCTGAAAACCATCACAGACAGCGACCAGATACCGGTGAGTCCTCTTACTCATAGATTGTAGAAAAGCGTACCGTATTTTCCGGACTATAAGGTGCACGTGAAATCCTTTGATTTTCTCAAAAATCAACAGTGCGCCTTATAATCCGGTGCAGCTTATATATGAGTTCTGGTTGTGCTTACTGACCTCCTCGAACCAATTTTACGTGGTACAGGGTGCTCAAAAATCGGTCAAAATGTTTTATTATGAGTTGGTAAACTTGGATGCTGCACCACTGGGTGGATTGTAGGAGCATTATGGTAACAGTGGTCAGGCGCCTCGCGGAGTAATACCTACTGACAGTAGTCAGGCGCCTCACGGAGTAATACGTACAGTTACTGTGCTTCGACAGATAGGCACCGTAACATTATCATGTGTGATTAAGGATCCCAAAATAGCACGCAGATTTCAAGCTTAAGGCTATCAGTCAGCAGCAGAACACGGGCATAGAGCAGTGGCGAGAGAATTTAATATTAATGAATCAATGGTACGGAAATGGAGGAAACCAGAAGATGACCAGCGCCACGTAAAGAAGACCAAACAGAATTTCCGAGGTTCAACAGAGAGCAGCAGGTAGGTCTCTACAGTTTCTGTTTGACTCAAGGAAGCGCTTGACATGAAAATCAGCGACTTTCGAGGAGGAGAAATCAAGAGACCAAACGGCTTTTTCCGCAACGCTCCGTCCCTGTTGATCTGCGACTCCATACGTGCCCATCTCAACGACACTGTCAAAACGAAAGTGAAGAAAACTACTTCGGAGCTCGCCGTCATTCCGGGTTGATTAACTGGAGAACTCCAACCGCTAGATATCGGTGTCGACGGGTCGTTCAGAGTTAAACTGAGAGCTGCGTGGGAGCGTTGGATGACAGAAAGCCAACACACATTCACCAAGACAGGGAGGCAACGCCGGCAGGAGTCATCACTGAACAGAAACAGTAAGTAACAGCAACGAGACCGACTCTGACAATGACGTGACGGATTCGGGCGTGCTTGACGCCGAAGTCGCCCAACTGTTTAACTCAGACACTGATGATGAAGAATTTGATGGATTTGTGGACGAGGAATAAACTGAAAAAACTGAAAGTGTATTGTTTGTATTTTGTGTGTTCCAACTGAAAAATGTTGAGTTAAATTAATAGAATAAAGTTTGACTTATTTGACAGTTTTGTTCTGCTTAATGCAACTTATAATGTGGTGCGTCTTATATATGAAAAAAGACATTGATAGTTATTAATTGGGTAGAAGTGAAGTCGGTGTGTAGTTTGTGTAGGGAGGTGTAGCGGTAGGGAGGTGTAGGGTGTGTAGGGAGGTGTAGGGAGGTGTAGAGGTGTGTAGCGGTAGGGAGGTGTGTAGCGGTAAGGTTAGAGTCGAGGCAGGTTCTGAGTACAGTCAGGGTTGGAGTACAGTCAGGGTTAGAGTAGAGTCAGGGTTAGAGTACAGTCAGAAAGTGTAGAGTTAGGGTTAGAGTACAGTTAGGGACAGCAGGGCAGGAGAGAGGGAGAGACAGTCAGGAGGAGGTAGAGACAGCAAAAGGAAGAGGGAGAGACAGCAGGGCAGGAAGAGGGAAGACAGCAAAGGAAAGAGACAGAGGGACAGTCAGGTCAGAGTAGAGGGAGAGTCGAGTCGGGTTAGAGTACAGTCAAGGTAAGTGCTTGTGATTCTTAGGTTGGAGTGGGCTCAGTTTTAAAGTCAGACTGAAGATACAAACTAGAAAACCTGAAGATTCCCTCGGTACCAAGTATGTATTGTGAACAAGCAGGTTAGCACTTTGTCACATTTATTTCCAAGAGAGCAGTTTAAGGGTCTGTGAGCGGCGGAGCCGAGCAGGAGGTAGGGTGAAAATGGCCGGATCAAAGATGGCTCCTTCGTGGTGTTTGAATAGGGATGTGTCGAGGTGTGTGTTGAGGAAAGTGTGTAGGGATGTTTTTAGGGATGTGTCGAGGTGTGTGTATAGGGATGTGTTCAGGGATGTGTCGAGGTGTGTGTTCAGGGATGTGTCGAGGTGTGTGTTCAGGGATGTTTTCAGTGATGTGTGTAGGGATGTGTCGAGGTGTGTGTTCAGTGATGTGTGTAGGGATGTGTCGAGGTGTGTGTGTCGGGATGTGTGTAGGCGTGTGTTCAGCGTTGTGTGTAGGGTTGTTTTGAGGTGTTGCTATCGGGAAGTGTTAAGGAATGTGTGGAGGGATATTTGTGCAGGGATATGTGTAGGGATGTGTAGAGGGATATTTGTGCAGTGATATGTGTAGGGATAGATGTGTTCAGGGACATTTGTGTTCAGGGAAATTGTGTCGGGATATGTGTGTTCAGGGATATTTGTGCAGGGAAGGTGTTTTTAGGGAATTGTGTTCAGGGATATGTGTGTCAGGGATATGTGTGTGCAGGGATAGATGTGTCAGGGATATTTGTGTCAGGGATATGTGTGCTCAGGGATAGTGTGTGCAGGGATAGATGTGTAGGGATATTTGTGGCAGGGATATTGTATGCGGGATAGATGTGTGCAGGGATATTTGTGCAGGGATATTTTGTAGGGATATGTTTAGGGATATTTGTGTAGAGGGATAGATGTGTGCAGGGATATATGTGTCAGGGATATGTGTGTCAGGGATATGTGTGTGCAGGGATAGATGTGTCAGGGATATTTGTGTGCAGGGATATTTGTGTAGAGATATATGCGTTCAGGGATATTTGTGCAGGGATAGATGCGTTTAGGGATATTTGTGCAGGGATATTTTGTAGGGACATGTTCAGGGATATTTGTGCAGGGATAGATGTGTTCAGGGATAGTGTGTTCAGGGATATTTGTGCAGGGATAATGTTTTCAGGGACATTTTTGTTCAGGGAAATTTGTGTAGGGATATTTGTGCAGGGATAGATGTGTTCAGGGATATGTGTGTTCAGGGATATTTGTGTTCAGGGATATTTGTGCAGGGATATGTGTGTGCAGGGATAGATGTGTCAGGGATATGTGTGTTCAGGGATATGTGTGATCAGGGATATTTGTGCAGGGATAGATGTGTCAGGGATAGATGTGTCAGGGATATTTGTGCAGGGATAGATGTGTGCAGGGATATATGTGTCCAGGGATAGATGTGTGCAGGGATAGATGTGTGCAGGGAGAGATGTGTCAGGGATATTTGTGTCAGGGATATGTGTGTGCAGGGATAGATGTGTCAGGGATATGTGTGTTCAGGGATATTTGTGTCAGGGATATGTGTGTGCAGGGATAGATGTGTCAGGGATATTTGTGCAGGGATAGATGCGTTCAGGGATATTTGTGCAGGGATATTTTGTAGGGATATGTTCAGGGATATTTGTGCAGGGATAGATGTGTTCAGGGATATGTGTGTGCAGGGATAGATGTGTCAGGGATATGTGTGTTCAGGGATATTTGTGCTCAGGGATATGTGTGTTCAGGGATATTTGTGTGCAGGGATAGATGTTTTCAGGGATATTTGTGCAGGGATAGATGTTTTCAGGGATATTTGTGCAGGGATATTTTGTAGGGACATGTTCAGGGATATTTGTGCAGGGATATTGTGTGCAGGGATATATGTGTTCAGGGATATTTGTGTAGGGATATGTGTGTTCAGGGATATGTGTGCAGGGATAGGTGTGTCAGGGATATGTGTTCAGGGATATGTGTGTGCAGGGATAGATGTGTCAGGGATATTTGTGCTCAGGGATATGTGTGTTCAGGGATATGTGTGTTCAGGGATAGATGTGTCAGGGATATTTGTGTGCAGGGATATTTGTGTCAGGGATAGATGTGTGCAGGGATATTTGTGCAGGGATATTTTGTAGGGACATGTTCAGGGATATTTGTGCAGGGATAGATGTGTGCAGGGATAGATGTGTCAGGGATATGTGTGTTCAGGGATATGTGTGTGCAGGGATAGATGTGTCAGGGATATTTGTGTGCAGGGATATTTGTGTAGGGATAGATGTGTTCAGGGATATTTGTGCAGGGATAGATGCGTTTAGGGATATTTGTGCAGGGATATTTTGTAGGGACATGTTCAGGGATATTTGTGCAGGGATGATGTGTGCAGGGATAGATGTTTTAAGGGATATTTGTGCAGGGATAGATGTTTTCAGGGACATTTTTGTTCAGGGAAATTTGTGTAGGGATATTTGTGCAGGGATAGATGGTTCAGGGATATTGTGCAGGGATATTTGTGCAGGGATATGTGTGTGCAGGGATAGATGTGTCAGGGATATGTGTGTTCAGGGATATGTGTGTCAGGGATATTTGTGCAGGGATAGATGTGTAGGGATATCAGGGATATTTGTGCAGGGATAGATGTGTGCAGGGATATTGTTCAGGGATAGATGTGTGCAGGGATAGATGTGTCAGGGAGAGATGTGTCAGGGATATTTGTGCAGGGATATGTGTGTGAGGGATAGATGTGCAGGGATATATGTGTCGGGATATTTGTGTGGATAGATGTGTCAGGGATATGTGTGTCAGGGATATTTGTGTACGGATAGATGTTCAGGGATATTTGTGCAGGGATAGATGTGTTCAGGGATATTTGTGCAGGGATTTTTGTAGGGAATGTTCAGGGATATTTGTGCAGGGATAGATGTGTTCAGGGATAGGTGTGTTCAGGGATATTTGTGCAGGGATATGTGTGTTCAGGGATATTTGTGCTCAGGGATATATGTGTTCAGGGATATTTGTGTGCAGGGATAGATGTGTCAGGGATATTTGTGCGGGATAGATGTTCAGGGATATTTGTAGGAATTGTATATTAGGGAATCGATAATTAGAATTAGAAAAGTAAATTTTAGGGAATGTGTAGGGATATGTGTCAGGGATATTGTCAGGGATAGATGTTCGGGATATTTGTGCAGGGAATTTTGTAGGGATATTTGTCAGGGATAGATGTTCAGGGATATTTGTGTCAGGGATAGATGTGTCAGGGATATTTGTGCAGGGATATTTTAGAATATTTGCAGATAGAGTGTTCAGGGATAGATGTGTCAGGGATATATGTGTTCAGGGATATGTGTGTGCAGGGATAGATGTGTCAGGGATATTTGTGTGCAGGGATATTTGTGTAGGGATAGATGCGTTCAGGGATATTTGTGCAGGGATAGATGCGTTTAGGGATATTTGTGCAGGGATATTTTGTAGGGACATGTTCAGGGATATTTGTGCAGGGATCGATGTGTGCAGGGATAGATGTTTTCAGGGATATTTGTGCAGGGATAGATGTTTTCAGGGACATTTTTGTTCAGGGAAATTTGTGTAGGGATATTTGTGCAGGGATAGATGCGTTCAGGGATATGTGTGTTCAGGGATATTTGTGTTCAGGGATATTTGTGCAGGGATATGTGTGTGCAGGGATAGATGTGTCAGGGATATGTGTGTTCAGGGATATGTGTGATCAGGGATATTTGTGCAGGGATAGATGTGTCAGGGATAGATGTGTCAGGGATATTTGTGTCAGGGATAGATGTGCAGGGATATATGTGTCAGGGATAGATGTGTGCAGGGATGAGATGTGTGCGGGATAGATGTGTCAGGGATATTTGTGGATTCAGGGATATGTGTTCAGGGATATGTGTGTCAGGGATATGTGTGTTCAGGGATATTTGTGCAGGGATATGTGTGTGCAGGGATAGTGTGTCAGGGATATTTGTGTGCAGGGATAGATGTGTCAGGGATATTTGTGCAGGGATAGATGCGTTCAGGGATATTTGTGCAGGGATATTTTGTAGGGACATGTTCAGGGATATTTGTGCAGGGATAGATGTGTTCAGGGATATGTGTGTGCAGGGATAGATGTGTCAGGGATATATGTGTTCAGGGATAGATGTGCTCAGGGATATTTGTGTCAGGGATAGATGTGTCAGGGATATTTGTGTCAGGGATAGATGTGTTCAGGGATATTTGTGCAGGGATAGATGCGTTCAGGGATATTTGTGCAGGGATATTTTGTAGGGACATTTCAGGGATATTTGTGCAGGGATAGATGTGTTCAGGGATATTTGTGCAGGGATAGATGTGTCAGGGATATTTGTGTTCAGGGATATGTGTGTGCAGGGATAGATGTGTCAGGGATATTTGTGTGCAGGGATATATGTGGCAGGGATATTTGTGGCAGGGAAGATGTGTGGGTCAGGGATATATGTGTCAGGGATATTTGTGTGCAGGGATAGATGTGTCAGGGATATTTGTGTGCAGGGATATTTGTGTAGGCATAGATGCGTTCAGGGATATTTGTGCAGGGATATTTTGTAGGGACATGTTCAGGGATATTTGTGCAGGGATATGTGTGTGCAGGGATAGATGTGTTCAGGGATATTTGTGCAGGGATAGATGTGTTCAGGGATATTTGTGCAGGGATAGATGTTTTCAGGGACATTTGTGTTCAGGGAAATTTGTGTAGGGATATGTGTGTTCAGGGATATTTGTGCAGGGATAGGTGTTTTCAGGGACATTTGTGTTCAGGGATATGTGTGTTCAGGGATATGTGTGTGCAGGGATAGATGTGTCAGGGATATTTGTGCAGGGATAGATGTGTCAGGGATATGTGTGTGCAGGGATAGATGTGTCAGGGATATTTGTGTGCAGGGATATATGTGTCAGGGATAGATGTGTCAGGGATATTTGTGCAGGGATAGATGTTTTCAGGGATATTTGTGTTCAGGGATATGTGTGTTCAGGGATATTTGTGCAGGGATAGGTGTTTTCAGGGATATTTGTGTTCAGGGATATATGTGTCAGGGATATTTGTGTGCAGGGATAGATGTGTGCAGGGATATATGTGTTCAGGGATAGATGTGTGCAGGGATATGTGTGTGCAGGGATAGATGTGTCAGGGATATGTGTGTGCAGGGATAGATGTGTCAGGGATATTTGTGCAGGGATAGATGCGTTTAGGGATATTTGTGCAGGGATATTTTGTAGGGAGATGTTCAGGGATCGATGTGTGCAGGGATAGATGTTTTCAGGGATATTTGTGCAGGGATAGATGTTTTCAGGGATATTTGTGTTCAGGGAAGATTTGTGTAGGGATATTTGTGCAGGGATAGATGCTTCAGGGATATGTGTGTGCAGGGATAGATGTGTCAGGGATATGTGTGTTCAGGGATAGATGTTTCAGGGATATTTGTGTTCAGGGATATTTGTGCAGGGATAGATGTGTTCAGGGATAGATGTGTCAGGGATATTTGTGTTCAGGGATATTTGTGCAGGGATAGATGTGTTCAGGGATAGATGTGTAAGGGATATGTGTGTTCAGGGATATTTGTGCAGGGATATGTGTGTGCAGGGATGTGTGTCAGGGATATTTGTGTAGGGATAGATGTGTTCAGGGATATTTGTGCAGGGATAGATGTTTTCAGGGATATTTGTGCAGGGATAGATGTTTTCAGGGATATTTGTGTTCAGGGATATTTGTGTAGGGATATGTGTGTTCAGGGATATTTGTGCAGGGATAGATGTGTTTCAGGGATATTTGTGTTCAGGGATATGTGTGTTCAGGGATATGTGTGTGCAGGGATAGATGTGTGCAGGGATATATGTGTGCAGGGATATTTGTGTAGGGATAGATGTGTTCAGGGATATTTGTGCAGGGATATTTTGTAGGGACATGTTCAGGGATATTTGTGGAGGGATATGTGTGTGCAGGGATAGATGTGTTCAGGGATATTTGTGTAGGGATATTTGTGCAGGGATAGATGTGTCAGGGATATTTGTGCAGGGATATTTTGTAGGGACATGTTCAGGGATAGATGTGTCAGGGATATTTGTGTGCAGGGATAGATGTGTTCAGGGATATTTGTGCAGGGATATTTTGTAGGGACATGTTCAGGGATATTTGTGCAGGGATATATGTGTTCAGGGATATTTGTGTAGGGATAGATTTGTTCAGGGATATATTGTGCAGGGATAGATGTGTCAGGGATATGTGTTCAGGGATATTTGTGCAGGGATAGATGTTTTCAGGGATATTTGTGCAGGGATAGATGTTTTCAGGGACATTTGTGTTCAGGGAAATTTGTTTAGGGATATGTGTGTTCAGGGATATTTGTGCAGAGATAGGTGTTTTCAGGGACATGTGTGTCAGGAATAGATGTGTAAGGGATATTTGTGCAGGGATAGATGTGTCAGGGATATTTGTGTTCAGGGATAGATGTGGATATTTTTTCAGGGATAGATGTGTGCAGGGATATTTGTGTTCAGGGATAAATGTGTGCAGGGATATTTGTGCAGGGATAGATGTGTTCAGGGATATGTGTGTTCAGGGATATTTGTGCAGGGATAGATGTGTCAGGGATATTTGTGTTCAGGGATATTTGTGCAGGGATAGATGTGTTCAGGGATAGATATGTAGGGATATGTGTGTCAGGGATATGTGTGTTCAGGGATAGATGTGTCAGGGATATTTGTGTAGGGATAGATGCGTTCAGGGATATTTGTGCAGGGATAGATGTTTTCAGGGACATTTGTGTTCAGGGATATTTGTGTAGGGATATGTGTGTTCAGGGATATTTGTGCAGAGATAGGTGTTTTCAGGGATATGTGTGTGCAGGGATAGATGTGTCAGGGATATTTGTGCTCAGGGATATGTGTGTGCAGGGATATTTTTTAGGGACATGTTCAGGGATATTTGTGCAGGGATAGATGTGTTCAGGGATATTTGTGCAGGGATAGATGTTTTCAGGGATATTTGTGTTCAGGGATATTTGTGCAGGGATAGGTGTTTTCAGGGACATTTGTGTTCAGGGATAGATGTGTCAGGGATATTTGTGTTGGAATAGATGCGCTCAGGGATATTTGTGCAGGGATATTTTGTAGGGACATGTTCAGGGATATTTGTGAGGGATATTTGTGCAGGGATAGATGTGTCAGGGATATTTGTGTGCAGGGATAGATGCGTTGAGGGATATTTGTGCAGGGATATTTTGTAAGGACATGTTCAGGGATATTGTGTCAGGGATATTTGTGTGCAGGGATAGATGTGTCAGGGATATTTGTGCAGGGATAGATGCGTTCAGGGATATTTGTGCAGGGATATTTTGTAGGGACATGTTCAGGGATAGTATGTGTTCAGGGATATGTGTGTGCAGGGATAGATGTGTCAGGGATATTTGTGTTCAGGGATATGTGTGTGCAGGGATAGATGTTTTCAGGGATATTTGTGCAGGGATAGATGTTTTCAGGGACATTTGTGTTCAGGGAAATTTGTTTAGGGATATTTGTGCAGGGATAGGTGTGTTCAGGGATATTTGTGTGCAGGGATATGTGTGTGCAGGGATAGATGTGTCAGGGATATTTGTGCTCAGGGATATGTGTGTCAGGGATAGATGTGTCAGGGATATTTGTGTTCAGGGATAGATGTGCAGGGATATGTGTTCAGGGATATTTGTGCAGGGATAGATGTGTGCAGGGATGTGTGTTCAGGGATATTTGTGCAGGGATAGGTGTTTTCAGGGATATTTGTGTTCAGGGATAGATGTGTCAGGGATATTTGTGTGCAGGGATAGATGTGTGCAGGGATATATGTGTTCAGGGATAGATGTGTCAGGGATATGTGTGTGCAGGGATAGATGTGTCAGGGATATTTGTGCAGGGATAGATGTGTTTAGGGATATTTGTGCAGGGATATTTTGTAGGGACATGTTCAGGGATATGATGTGTGCAGGGATAGATGTTTTCAGGGATATTTGTGCAGGGATAGATGTTTTCAGGGACATTTGTGTTCAGGGAAATTTGTGCAGGGATAGATGCGTTCAGGGATATGTGTGTGCAGGGATAGATGTGTCAGGGATATGTGTGTTCAGGGATATATGTGTCAGGGATATTTGTGTTCAGGGATATTTGTGCAGGGATAGATGTGTTCAGGGATAGATGTGTAAGGGATATGTGTGTTCAGGGATATGTGTGTGCAGGGATGTGTGTCAGGGATATTTGTGTAGGTATAGATGCGTTCAGGGATATTTGTGCAGGGATAGATGTTTTCAGGGATATTTGTGCAGGGATAGATGTTTTCAGGGACATTTGTGTTCAGGGAAATTTGTGTAGGGATATGTGTGTTCAGGGATATTTGTGCAGGGATAGGTGTTTTCAGGGACATTTGTGTTCAGGGATATGTGTGTGCAGGGATATTTGTGTAGGGATAGATGCGTCAGGGATATTTGTGCAGGGATATTTTGCAGGGATATGTTCAGGGATATTTGTGGAGGGATATGTGTGTGCAGGGATATATGTGTTCAGGGAAATTTGTGTAGGGATATTTGTGCAGGGATAGATGTGTCAGGGATATTTGTGCAGGGATATTTTGTAGGGACATGTTCAGGGATAGATGTGTCAGGGATATTTGTGTGCAGGGATAGATGTGTCAGGGATATTTGTGCAGGGATAGATGTGTTCAGGGATATTTGTGCAGGGATAGATGTTTTCAGGGACATTTGTGTTCAGGGAAATTTGTTTAGGGATATGTGTGTGCAGGGATAGATATGTCAGGGATAGGTGTGTTCAGGGACATTTGTGTGTAGGGATATGTGTGTGCAGGAATAGATGTGTCAGGGATATTTGTGCTCAGGGATATGTGTGTGCAGGGAAATTTGTTTAGGGATATGTGTGTTCAGGGATATTTGTGCAGGGATAGATGTTTTCAGGGATATTTGTGTGCAGGGATATGTGTGTGCAGGAATAGATGTGTAAGGGATATTTGTGCAGGGATAGATGTGTGCAGGGATATTTGTGTTCAGGGATAGATGTGTGCAGGGATATGTGTGTTCAGGGATATTTGTGTAGGGATAGATGCGTTAGGGATATTTGTGCAGGGATAGATGTGTCAGGGATATTTGTGCAGGCATAGATGTGTTCAGGGATATTTGTGCAGGGATAGATGTTTTCAGGGACATTTGTGTTCAGGGATATTTGTTTAGGGATATGTGTGTGCAGGTATATATGTGTAAGGGATATGTGTGCTCAGGGATATGTGTGTTCAGGGATAGATGTGTCAGGGATATGTGTGTAGGGATAGATGTGTTCAGGGATATTTGTGCAGGGATAGATGTTTTCAGGGACATTTGTGTTCAGGGAAATTTGTGTAGGGATATGTGTGTTCAGGGATATTTGTGCAGGGATAGGTGTGTGCAGGGATAGATGTGTCAGGGATATTTGTGCTCAGGGATTTGTGTGTGCAGGGATAGATGTGTGCAGGGATATTTGTAGGGACATGTTCAGGGATAGATGTGTTCAGGGATATGTGTGTGCAGGGATAGATGTGTCAGGGATAGATGTGTTCAGGGATATGTGTGTGCAGGGATAGATGTTTTCAGGGATATTTGTGCAGGGATAGATGTTTTCAGGGACATTTGTGTTCAGGGAAATTTGTTTAGGGATATTTGTGCAGGGATAGGTGTTTTCAGGGACATTTGTGTGCAGGGATATGTGTGTGCATGAATAGATGTGTCAGGGATATTTGTGCTCAGGGATATGTGTGTGCAGGGATAGATGTGTCAGGGATATTTGTGTTCAGGGATAGATGTGCAGGGATATGTGTTCAGGGATATTTGTGCAGGGATAGATGTGTGCAGGGATGTGTGTTCAGGGATATTTGTGCAGGGATAGGTGTTTTCAGGGACATTTGTGTTCAGGGATAGATGTGTCAGGGATATTTGTGTGCAGGGATAGATGTGTGCAGGGATATATGTGTTCATGGATAGATGTGTCAGGGATATGTGTGTGCAGGGATAGATGTGTCAGGGATATTTGTGCAGGGATAGATGCGTTTAGGGATATTTGTGCAGGGATATTTTGTAGGGACATGTTCAGGGATTTGTGTGCAGGGATAGATGTTTTCAGGGATATTTGTGCAGGGATAGATGTTTTCAGGGACATTTGTGTTCAGGGAAATTTGTGCAGGGATAGATGTGTTCAGGGATATGTGTGTGCAGGGATAGATGTGTCAGGGATATGTGTGTTCAGGGATATATGTGTCAGGGATATTTGTGTTCAGGGATATTTGTGCAGGATAGATGTGTTCAGGGATAGATGTGTAAGGGATATGTGTGTTCAGGGATATGTGTGTGCAGGGATGTGTGTCAGGGATATTTGTGTAGGTATAGATGTGTTCAGTGATATTTGTGCAGGGATAGATGTTTTCAGGGATATTTGTGCAGGGATAGATGTTTTCAGGGACATTTGTGTTCAGGGAAATTTGTGTAGGGATATGTGTGTTCAGGGATATTTGTGCAGGGATAGGTGTTTTCAGGGACATTTGTGTTCAGGGATATGTGTGTGCAGGGATATTTGTGTAGGGATAGATGCGCTCAGGGATATTTGTGCAGGGATATTTTGCAGGGACATGTTCAGGGATATTTGTGGAGGGATATGTGTGTGCAGGGATATATGTGTTCAGGGAAATTTGTGTAGGGATATTTGTGCAGGGATAGATGTGTCAGGGATATTTGTGCAGGGATATTTTGTAGGGACATGTTCAGGGATAGATGTGTCAGGGATATTTGTGTGCAGGGATAGATGTGTCAGGGATATTTGTGCAGGGATAGATGTGTTCAGGGATATTTGTGCAGGGATAGATGTTTTCAGGGACATTTGTGTTCAGGGAAATTTGTTTAGGGATATGTGTGTGCAGGGATAGATGTGTCAGGGATAGGTGTGTTCAGGGACATTTGTGTGTAGGGATATGTGTGTGCATGAATAGATGTGTCAGGGATATTTGTGCTCAGGGATATGTGCGTGCAGGGAAATTTGTTTAGGGATATGTGTGTTCAGGGATATTTGTGCAGGGATAGGTGTTTTCAGGGACATTTGTGTGCAGGGATATGTGTGTGCAGGAATAGATGTGTAAGGGATAGATGTGTGCAGGGATATGTGTGTTCAGGGATATTTGTGTAGGGATAGATGCGTTCAGGGATATTTGTGCAGGGATAGATGTGTCAGGGATATTTGTGCAGGCATAGATGCGTTCAGGGATATTTGTGCAGGGATAGATGTTTTCAGGGACATTTGTGTTCAGGGAAATTTGTTTAGGGATATGTGTGTGCAGGTATATATGTGTAAGGGATATGTGTGTCAGGGATATGTGTGTTCAGGGATAGATGTGTCAGGGATATTTGTGTAGGGATAGATGCGTTCAGGGATATTTGTGCAGGGATAGATGTTTTCAGGGACATTTGTGTTCAGGGAAATTTGTGTAGGGATATGTGTGTTCAGGGATATTTGTGCAGGGATAGGTGTGTGCAGGGATAGATGTGTCAGGGATATTTGTGCTCAGGGATTTGTGTGTGCAGGGATAGATGTGTGCAGGGATATTTTGTAGGGACATGTTCAGGGATATTTGTGCAGGGATAGATGTTTTCAGGGATATTTGTGCAGGGATAGATGTTTTCAGGGACATTTGTGTTCAGGGATAGATGTGTCAGGGATATTTGTGTAGGAATAGATGTGTCAGGGATATTTGTGCAGGGATATTTGTGGAGGGATATGTGTGTGCAGGGATATTTTGTAGGTACATGTTCAGGGATATTTGTGGAGGGATATGTGTGTGCAGGGATATTTTGTAGGGACATGTTCAGGGATATTTGTGCAGGGATATTTTGTAGGGACATGTTCAGAGATATTTGTGCAGGGATATTTTGTAGGGATATGTTCAGGGATATTTGTGCAGGGATATTTTGTAGGGACATGTTCAGGGATATTTGTGCAGGGATATTTTGTAGGGATATGTTCAGGGATATTTGTGCAGGGATATTTTGTAGGGACATGTTCAGGGATATTTGTGCAGGGATATTTTGTAGGGACATGTTCAGGGATATTTGTGCAGGGATATTTTGTAGGGACATGTTCAGGGATATTTGTGCAGGGATATTTTGTAGGGACATGTTCAGGGATATTTGTGCAGGGATATGTTCAGGGATATTTGTGCAGGGATATGTTCAGGGATATTTGTGCAGGGATATTTTGTAGGGACATGTTCAGGGATATATGTGTGCAGGGATATATGTGTTCAGGGATATTTGTGCAGGGATAGATGTGTTCAGGGATATTTGTGCAGGGATAGATGTTTTCAGGGATATTTGTGCAGGGATAGGTGTTTTCAGGGATATTTGTGTTCAGGGAAATTTGTGTAGGGATATTTGTGCAGGGATATGTGTGTTCAGGGATATTTGTGCAGGGATAGATGTGTCAGGGATATTTGTGCAGGGATAGATGTGTCAGGGATATTTGTGTTCAGGGATATTTGTGCAGGGATAGATGTATCAGGGATATTTGTGTTCAGGGATATTTTGTAGGGACATGTTCAGGGATATGTGTGGAGGGATATGTGTGTGCAGGGATATTTTGTAGGGACATGTTCAGGGATATGTGTGCAGGGATATTTTGTAGGGACATGTTCAGGGATATGTGTGCAGGGATATTTTGTAGGGACATGTTCAGGGATATGTGTGTGCAGGGATATTTTGTAGGGACATGTTCAGGGATATGTGTGTGCAGGGATATTTTGTAGGGACATGTTCAGGGATATGTGTGTGCAGGGATATTTTGTAGGGACATGTTCAGGGATATGTGTGTGCAGGGATATTTTGTAGGGACATGTTCAGGGATATGTGTGTGCAGGGATATTTTGTAGGGACATGTTCAGGGATCGATGTGTGCAGGGATAGATGTTTTCAGGGATATTTGTGCAGGGATAGATGTTTTCAGGGACATTTGTGTTCAGGGAAATTTGTGTAGGGATATTTGTGCAGGGATAGATGTGTTCAGGGATATGTGTGTGCAGGGATAGATGTGTCAGGGATATGTGTGTTCAGGGATAGATGTTTCAGGGATATTTGTGCAGGGATAGATGTGTGCAGGGATAGATGTGTCAGGGATATTTGTGTTCAGGGATATTTGTGCAGGGATAGATGTGTTCAGGGATAGATGTGTGCAGGGATATGTGTGTTCAGGGATATTTGTGCTCAGGGATATGTGTGTGCAGGGATGTGTGTCAGGGATATTTGTGTAGGTATAGATGCGTTCAGGGATATTTGTGCAGGGATAGATGTTTTCAGGGATATTTGTGCAGGGATAGATGTTTTCAGGGACATTTGTGTTCAGGGAAATTTGTGTAGGGATATGTGTGTTCAGGGATATTTGTGCAGGGATAGGTGTTTTCAGGGACATTTGTGTTCAGGGATATGTGTGTTCAGGGATATGTGTGTGCAGGGATAGATGTGTGCAGGGATATATGTGTGCAGGGATATTTGTGTAGGGATAGATGCGCTCAGGGATATTTGTGCAGGGATATTTTGTAGGGACATGTTCAGGGATATTTGTGGAGGGATATGTGTGTGCAGGGATATATGTGTTCAGGGAAATTTGTGTAGGGATATTTGTGCAGGGATATGTGTGTGCAGGGATATATGTGTTCAGGGAAATTTGTGTAGGGATATTTGTGCAGGGATAGATGTGTCAGGGATATTTGTGTGCAGGGATAGATGTGTCAGGGATATTTGTGCAGGGATAGATGCGTTCAGGGATATTTGTGCAGGGATATTTTGTAGGGACATGTTCAGGGCTATTTGTGCAGGGATATATGTGTTCAGGGATATTTGTGCAGGGATAGATGTGTTCAGGGATAGATGTGTCTGGGATATGTGTGTTCAGGGAAATTTGTTTAGGGATATGTGTGTTCAGGGATATTTGTGCAGGGATAGATGCGTTCAGGGATATGTGTGTTCAGGGATATTTGTGCAGGGATAGATGTGTCAGGGATATTTGTGTTCAGGGATATTTGTGCAGGGATAGATGTGTTCAGGGATAGATATGTAAGGGATATGTGTGCTCAGGGATATGTGTGTTCAGGGATAGATGTGTCAGGGATATTTGTGTAGGGATAGATGCGTTCAGGGATATTTGTGCAGGGATAGATGTTTTCAGGGACATTTGTGTTCAGGGAAATTTGTGTAGGGATATGTGTGTTCAGGGATATTTGTGCAGAGATAGGTGTTTTCAGGGACATGTGTGTGCAGGGATAGATGTGTCAGGGATATTTGTGCTCAGGGATTTGTGTGTGCAGGGATATTTTTTAGGGACATGTTCAGGGATATTTGTGCAGGGATAGATGTTTTCAGGGATATTTGTGCAGGGATAGATGTTTTCAGGGATATTTGTGTTCAGGGATATTTGTGCAGGGATAGGTGTTTTCAGGGATATTTCTGTTCAGGGATAGATGTGTCAGGGATATTTGTGTTGGAATAGATGCGCTCAGGGATATTTGTGCAGGGATATTTTGTAGGGACATGTTCAGGGATATTTGTGGAGGGATATGTGTGTGCAGGGATATATGTGTTCAGGGAAATTTTGTAGGGATATTTGTGCAGGGATAGATGTGTCAGGGATATTTGTGTGCAGGGATAGATGCGTTGACGGATATTTGTGCAGGGATATTTTGTAGGGACATGTTCAGGGATAGATGTGTCAGGGATATTTGTGTGCAGGGATAGATGTGTCAGGGATATTTGTGCAGGGATAGATGCGTTCAGGGATATTTGTGCAGGGATATTTTGTAGGGACATTTTGGATAATTGTTCAGGGATATGTGTGCAGGGATAGATGTGTCAGGGATAGATGTGTTCAGGGATATTTGTGCAGGGATAGATTTTTTCAGGGATATTTGTGCAGGGATAGATGTGTCAGGGATATGTGTGTGCAGAATAGATGTGTCAGGGATATTTGTGCTCAGGGATATGTGCGTGCAGGGATAGATGTGTCAGGGATATTTGTGTTCAGGGATATTTGTGCTCAGGGATATGTGCGTGCAGGGATAGATGTGTCAGGGATATTTGTGTTCAGGGATAGATGTGCAGGGATATGTGTTCAGGGATAGATGTGTGCAGGGATATGTGTGTTCAGGGATATTTGTGCAGGGATAGGTGTTTTCAGGGACATTTGTGTTCAGGGATAGATGTGTCAGGGATATTTGTGTGCAGGGATAGATGTGTGCAGGGATATATGTGTTCAGGGATAGATGTGTCAGGGATATGTGTGTGCAGGGATAGATGTGTTAGGGATATTTGTGCAGGGATAGATGCGTTTAGGGATATTTGTGCAGGGATATTTTGTAGGGACATGTTCAGGGATGATTTGTGCAGGGATAGATGTTTTCAGGGATATTTGTGCAGGGATAGATGTTTTCAGGGATATTTGTGTTCAGGGAAATTTGTGTAGGGATATTTGTGCAGGGATATTTGTGCAGGGATAGATGTGTCAGGGATATGTTTCAGGGACATATGTGTCAGGGATATTTGTGTTCAGGGATATTTGTGCAGGATAGATGTGTTCAGGGATAGATGTGTAAGGGATATTGTGTTCAGGGATAGATGTGTGCAGAGATAGATGTGTCAGGGATATGTGTGTTCAGGGATATGTGTGTGCAGGGATAGATGCGTTCAGGGATATTTGTTCAGGGATAGATGTGTCAGGGATATTTGTGCAGGGATAGGTGTGTTCAGGGATATTTGTGTTCAGGGATATGTGTGTGCAGGGATAGATGTGTCAGGGATATGTGTGTGCAGGGATAGATGGGTCAGGGATATTTGTGTAGGGATAGATGCGCTCAGGGATATTTGTGCAGGGATATTTTGTAGGGACATGTTCAGGGATATTTGTGGAGGGATATGTGTGTGCAGGGATATATGTGTTCAGGGAAATTTGTGTAAGGATATTTGTGCAGGGATAGATGTGTCAGGGATATTTGTGTGCAGGGATAGATGTGTGAGGGATATTTGACATTACAGGGATAGATGTGTCAGGGATATTTGTGTGCAGGGATAGATGTGTCAGGGATATTTGTGCAGGGATATTTTGTAGGGACATGTTCAGGGATATTTGTGCAGGGATATATGTGTTCAGGGATATTTGTGCAGGGATAGATGTGTTCAGGGATATGTGTGTGCAGGGATAGATGTGTCAGGGATATGTGTGTTCAGGGATAGATGTGTTCAGGGATATTTGTGCAGGGATAGATGTGTAGGGATAGGTGTTTTCAGTGACATTTGTGTTCAGGGAAATTTGTGTAGGGATATTTGGTAGGGACATGTGTGCAGGGATAGGTGTTTTCAGGGATATTTGTGTTCAGGGATATTTGTGCAGGGATATTTTGTAGGGACATGTTCAGGGATATTTGTGCAGGGATAGATGTGTCAGGGATATGTGTGTGCAGGGATATTTGTGCAGGGATAGATGTGTCAGGGATATTTGTGTAGGGATAGATGTGTTCAGGGATATTTTTGCAGGGATAGATGTTTTCAGGGACATTTGTGTTCAGGGATATTTGTGCAGGGATAGGTGTTTTCAGGGATATTTGTGTTCAGGGATATGTGTGTGCAGGGATAGATGTGTCAGGGATATTTGTGTAGGGATAGATGCGTTCAGGGATATTTGTGCAGGGATATTTTGTAGGGACATGTTCAGGGATATTTGTGGAGGGATATTTGTGTGCAGGGATAGATGCGGATATTTGTGCAGGGATATTTTGTAGGGACATGTTCAGGGATAGATGTGTCAGGGATATTTGTGTGCAGGGATAGATGTGTCAGGGATATTTGTGCAGGGATATGTGTGATCAGGGACATTTGTGTTCAGGGATATTTGTGTAGGGATAGATGTGTTCAGGGATATTTGTGCAGGGATAGATGTGTCAGGGATCTTTTGTAGGGACATGTTCAGGGATATATGTGTGGTTAATATTTGTGCAGGGATATTTGTGCAGGGATAGATGTTTTCAGGGACATTTGTGTTCAGGGATAGATGTGTCAGGGATATTTGTGCTCAGGGATAGATGTGTGCAGGGATATTTGTCAGGGATATTTGTGCAGGGATATATGTGTTCAGGGATAGATGTGTGCAGGGATAGATGTGTCAGGGATATGTGTGTTCAGGGATAGATGTGTTCAGGGATATTTGTGCAGGGATAGATGTGTCAGGGATATTTGTGCAGGGATAGGTGTTTTCAGGGATATTTGTGTTCAGGGATATGTGTGTGCAGGGATAGATGTGTCAGGGATATGTGTGTCAGGGATAGATGGGTCAGGGATATTTGTGTAGGGATAGATGCGCTCAGGGATATTTGTGCAGGGATATTTTGTAGGGACATGTTCAGGGATATTTGTGCAGGGATATGTGTGTGCAGGGATATATGTGTTCAGGGAAATTTGTGTAGGGATATTTGTGCAGGGATAGATGTGTCAGGGATATTTGTGTGCAGGGATAGATGTGTTGGATATTTTCAGGGATAGATGTGTCAGGGATATTTGTGCAGGGATAGATGCGTTCAGGGATATTTGTGCAGGGATATTTTGTAGGGACATGTTCAGGGATATTTGTGCAGGGATATATGTGTTCAGGGATATTTGTGCAGGGATAGATGTGTTCAGGGATATGTGTGTGCAGGGATAGATGTGTCAGGGATATTTGTGTTCAGGGATAGATGTGTTCAGGGATATTTGTGCAGGGATAGATGTTTTCAGGGACATTTGTGTTCAGGGAAATTTGTTTAGGGATATGTGTGTTCAGGGATATTTGTGCAGGGATAGGTGTTTTCAGGGATATTTGTGTGCAGGAATAGATGTGTCAGGGATATTTGTGCTCAGGGATAGATGTGTGCAGGGATATTTGTGTTCAGGGATAGATGTGCAGGGATATTTGTGCAGGGATAGATGTGTTCAGGGATAAATGTGTGCAGGGATATGTGTGTTCAGGGATATTTGTGTAGGGATAGATGTGTTCAGGGATATGTGTGTTCAGGGATATTTGTGCAGGGATATGTGTGTGCAGGGATAGATGAGTCAGGGATATTTGTGCAGGGATAGATGTGTAAGGGATATGTGTGTTCAGGGATATGTGTGTTCAGGGATATTTGTGCAGGGATAGATGTTTTCAGGGATATTTGTGTTCAGGGAAATTTGTGTAGGGATATGTGTGTTCAGGGATATTTGTGCGGGGATAGGTGTTTTCAGGGACATGTGTGTGAAGGGATAGATGTGTCAGGGATATTTGTGCAGGGATAGATGTTTTCAGGGATATTTGTGTTCAGGGATATTTGTGCAGGGATAGATGTGTCAGGGATATTTGTGTGCAGGGATAGATGCGTTGAGGGATATTTGTGCAGGGATATTTTGTAGGGACATGTTCAGGGATATTTGTGCAGGGATATGTGTTCAGGGATGGATGTGTCAGGGATATTTGTGCAGGGATAGATGCGTCAGGGATTTAGGATCAGGATATTTTGCAGGGATATTTAGATATGTTCAGGGATATTTGTGCAGGGATATATGTGTCAGGGATATATGTGTTCAGGGATATTTGTGCAGGGATAGATGTGTTCAGGGATATTTGTGCAGGGATAGATGTTTTCAGGGATATTTGTGCAGGGATAGGTGTTTTCAGGGACATTTTTGTTCAGGGAAATTTGTGTAGGGATATTTGTGCAGGGATAGATGTGTCAGGGATATTTGTGTGCAGGGATAGATGTGTCAGGGATATTTGTGTGCAGGGATAGATGTGTCAGGGATATTTGTGTGCAGGGATATTTGTGCAGGGATAGATGCGTTCAGGGATATTTTTGCAGGGATATTTTGTAGGGACATGTTCAGGGATATTTGTGCAGGGATAGATGTGTGCAGGGATATATGTGTTCAGGGATATTTGTGTAGGGATAGATGTGTTCAGGGATATTTGTGCAGGGATAGATGTTTTCAGGGATATTTGTGCAGGGATAGATGTTTTCAGGGACATTTATGTTCAGGGAAATTTGCGTAGGGATATTTGTGCAGGGATATGTGTGTTCAGGGATATGTGTGTGCAGGGATATATGTGTTCAGGGATAGATGTGTCAGGGATATTTGTGTGCAGGGATATTTGTGCAGGGATAGATGCGTTCAGGGATATTTGTGCAGGGATATTTTGTAGGGACATGTTCAGTGATATTTGTGCAGGGATAGATGTGTTCAGGGATATGTGTGTTCAGGGATAGATGTGTTCAGGGATATGTGTGTTCAGGGATAGATGTGTTCAGGGATATGTGTGTGCAGGGATAGATATGTCAGGGATATGTGTGTGCAGGGATAGATGTGTCAGGGATATGTGTGTGCAGGGATAGATGTGTCAGGGATATTTGTGTGCAGGGATAGATGTGTTCAGGGATATTTGTGTGCAGGGATATGTGTCAGGGATATTTGTGTGCAGGGATAGATGTGTGCAGGGATATTTGTGTGCAGGGATAGATGTGTCAGGGATATTTGTGTGCAGGGATATTTGTGTAGGGATAGATGCATTCAGGGATATTTGTGCAGGGATATTTTGTAGGGACATGTTCAGGGATATTTGTGCAGGGATATTTTGTAGGGACATGTTCAGGGATATTTGTGCAGGGATAGATGTGTTCAGGGATATGTGTGTTCAGGGATAGATGTGTTCAGGGATATGTGTGTTCAGGGATATTTGTGCTCAGGGATATGTGTGTTCAGGGATATGTGTGTGCAGGGATAGATGTGTCAGGGATATTTGTGTGCAGGGATAGATGTGTCAGGGATATGTGTTCAGGGATATTTGTGTGCAGGGATAGATGTGTTCAGGGATATTTGTGTGCAGGGATAGATGTGTTAGGGATATTTGTGTGCAGGGATATTTGTGTAGGCATAGATGCGTTCAGGGATATTTGTGCAGGGATATTTTGTAGGGACATGTTCAGGGATATTTGTGCAGGGATATGTGTGTGCAGGGATAGATGTTCTCAGGGATATTTGTGCAGGGATAGATGTTTTCAGGGATATTTGTGCAGGGATAGATGTTTTCAGGGATATTTGTGTTCAGGGATATTTGTGTAGGGATATTTGTGCAGGGATAGATGCGTTCAGGGATATTTGTGCAGGGATAGATGTGTGCAGGGATATATGTGTTCAGGGATATTTGTGCAGGGATAGATGTGTGCAGGGATATATGTGTCCAGGGATATTTGTGCAGGGATAGATGTGTCCAGGGATATGTGTGTTCAGGGATAGATGTGTCAGGGATATGTGTGTGCAGGGATAGATGTGTCAGGGATATGTGTGTGCAGGGATAGATGTGTCAGGGATATGTGTGTGCAGGGATATATTTGTGCAGGGATAGATGTGTTCAGGGATATTTGTGCAGGGATAGATGTTTTCAGGGATATTTGTGCAGGGATAGGTGTTTTCAGGGACATTTGTGTTCAGGGAAATTTGTGTAGGGATATTTGTGCAGGGATAGATGTGTCAGGGATATTTGTGTGCAGGGATAGATGTGTCAGGGATATTTGTGTGCAGGGATAGATGTGTCAGGGATATTTGTGTGCAGGGATATTTGTGCAGGGATAGATGCGTTCAGGGATATTTTTGCAGGGATATTTTGTAGGGACATGTTCAGGGATATTTGTGCAGGGATAGATGTGTGCAGGGATATATGTGTTCAGGGATATTTGTGCAGGGATAGATGTGTGCAGGGATATATGTGTTCAGGGATATTTGTGCAGGGATATATGTGTTTAGGGATATTTGTGCAGGGATATATGTGTTTAGGGATATTTGTGCAGGTATAGATGCGTTCAGGGATATTTGTGCAGGGATATTTTGTAGGGACATGTTCAGGGATATATTGTGCAGGGATATATGTGTTCAGGGATATTTGTGCAGGGATAGATGTGTTCAGGAATATTTGTGCAGGGATAGATGTTTTCAGGGATATTTGTGCAGGGATAGGTGTTTTCAGGGACATTTGTGTTCAGGGAAATTTGTGTAGGGATATTTGTGCAGGGATAGATGTGTCAGGGATATTTGTGTGCAGGGATATGTGTGTTCAGGGATATTTGTGCAGGGATAGATGTGTCAGGGATATTTGTGTTCAGGGATATTTGTGCAGGATAGATGTGTTCAGGGATAGATATGTAAGGGATATGTGTGCTCAGGGATATGTGTGTTCAGGGATAGATGTGTCAGGGATATTTGTGTAGGGATAGATGTGTTCAGGGATATTTGTGCAGGGATAGATGTTTTCAGGGATATTTGTGTTCAGGGAAATTTGTGTAGGGATATGTGTGTTCAGGGATATTTGTGCAGAGATAGGTGTTTTCAGGGACATGTGTGTGCAGGGATAGATGTGTCAGGGATATTTGTGCTCAGGGATTTGTGTGTCAGGGATATTTTTTAGGGACATGTTCAGGGATATTTGTGCAGGGATAGATGTTTTCAGGGATATTTGTGCAGGGATAGATGTTTTCAGGGACATTTGTGTTCAGGGATATTTGTGCAGGGATAGGTGTTTTCAGGGATATTTGTGTTCAGGGATAGATGTGTCAGGGATATTTGTGTTGGAATAGATGCGTTCAGGGATATTTGTGCAGGGATATTTTGTAGGTACATGTTCAGGGATATTTGTGGAGGGATATGTGTGTGCAGGGATATATGTGTTCAGGGAAATTTGTGTAGGGATATTTGTGCAGGGATAGATGTGTCAGGGATATTTGTGTGCAGGGATAGATGCGTTCAGGGATATTTGTGCAGGGATATTTTGTAGGGACATGTTCAGGGATAGATGTGTCAGGGATATTTGTGTGCAGGGATAGATGTGTCAGGGATATTTGTGCAGGGATAGATGCGTTCAGGGATATTTGTGCAGGGATATTTTGTAGGGACATGTTCAGGGATAGATGTGTTCAGGGATATGTGTGTGCAGGGATAGATGTGTCAGGGATAGATGTGTTCAGGGATATGTGTGTGCAGGGATAGATGTTTTCAGGGATATTTGTGCAGGGATAGATGTTTTCAGGGACATTTGTGTTCAGGGAAATTTGTTTAGGGATATTTGTGCAGGGATAGGTGTTTTCAGGGATATTTGTGTGCAGGGATATGTGTGTGCAGGAATAGATGTGTCAGGGATATTTTTGTTCAGGGATATGTGTGTGCAGGGATAGATGTGTCAGGGATATTTGTGTTCAGGGATAGATGTGCAGGGATATGTGTTCAGGGATATTTGTGCAGGGATAGATGTGTGCAGGGATGTGTGTTCAGGGATATTTGTGCAGGGATAGGTGTTTTCAGGGATATTTGTGTTCAGGGATAGATGTGTCAGGGATATTTGTGTGCAGGGATAGATGTGTGCAGGGATATATGTGTTCAGGGATAGATGTGTCAGGGATATGTGTGTGCAGGGATAGATGTGTTAGGGATATTTGTGCAGGGATAGATGCGTTTAGGGATATTTGTGCAGGGATATTTTGTAGGGACATGTTCAGGGATGATGTGTGCAGGGATAGATGTTTTCAGGGATATTTGTGCAGGGATAGATGTTTTCAGGGACATTTGTGTTCAGGGATATTTGTGCAGGGATAGATGCGTTCAGGGATATGTGTGTGCAGGGATAGATGTGTCAGGGATATGTGTGTTCAGGGATATATGTGTCAGGGATATTTGTGTTCAGGGATATTTGTGCAGGGATAGATGTGTTCAGGGATAGATGTGTAAGGGATATGTGTGTTCAGGGATATTTGTGCTCAGGGATATGTGTGTGCAGGGATGTGTGTCAGGGATATTTGTGTAGGGATAGATGCGTTCAGGGATATTTGTGCAGGGATAGATGTTTTCAGGGATATTTGTGCAGGGATAGATGTTTTCAGGGACATTTGTGTTCAGGGATATTTGTGTAGGGATATGTGTGTTCAGGGATATTTGTGCAGGGATAGGTGTTTTCAGGGATATTTGTGTTCAGGGATATGTGTGTCAGGGATATTTGTGTAGGGATAGATGCGCTCAGGGATATTTGTGCAGGGATATTTTGTAGGGACATGTTCAGGGATATTTGTGGAGGGATATGTGTGTGCAGGGATATATGTGTTCAGGGATATTTGTGTAGGGATATTTGTGCAGGGATAGATGTGTCAGGGATATTTGTGCAGGGATATTTTCTTTCAGGATAGATGTGTCAGGGATATTTGTGTCAGGGATAGATGTGTCAGGGATATTTGTGCAGGGATAGATGCGTTCAGGGATATTTGTGCAGGGATATTTTGTAGGGACATGTTCAGGGATATTTGTGCAGGGATAGATGTTTTCAGGGATATTTGTGTTCAGGGATATTTGTTTAGGGATATGTGTGTGCAGGGATAGATGTGTCAGGGATAGGTGTGTTCAGGGATATGTGTAGATATTTGTCAGAATAGATGTGTCAGGGATATTTGTGCCAGGGATATGTGTCGGATTAATATCGGAATTTGTGCAGGATAGTGTTTAGGGACATTGTGTGCAGGGATATGTTGTGCAGGAATAGATGTGTCAGGGATATATGTGTCAGGGATAGATGTGTCAGGGATATTTGTGTAGGGATAGATGCGTTCAGGGATATTTGTGCAGGGATAGATGTGTCAGGGATATTTGTGCAGGGATAGATGCGTTCAGGGATATTTGTGCAGGGATAGATGTTTTCAGGGACATTTGTGTTCAGGGAAATTTGTGTAGGGATATGTGTGTGCAGGGATATATGTGTAAGGGATATGTGTGTCAGGGATATGTGTGTTCAGGGATAGATGTGTCAGGGATATTTGTGTAGGGATAGATGTGTTCAGGGATATTTGTGCAGGGATAGATGTTTTCAGGGACATTTGTGTTCAGGGAAATTTGTGTAGGGATATGTGTGTTCAGGGATATTTGTGCAGGGATAGGTGTGTGCAGGGATAGATGTGTCAGGGATATTTGTGCTCAGGGATATTGTGTGTGCAGGGATAGATGTGTGCAGGGATATTTTGTAGGGACATGTTCAGGGATATTTGTGCAGGGATAGATGTTTTCAGGGATATTTGTGCAGGGATAGATGTTTTCAGGGATATTTGTGTTCAGGGATAGATGTGTCAGGGATATTTGTGTAGGGATAGATGTGTCAGGGATATTTGTGCAGGGATATGTTCAGGGATATTTGTGGAGGGATAGGTGTGTGCAGGGATATTTTGTAGGGACATGTTCAGGGATATTTGTGGAGGGATATGTGTGTGCAGGGATATTTTGTAGGGACATGTTCAGGGATATTTGTGCAGGGATATTTTGTAGGGACATGTTCAGGGATATTTGTGCAGGGATATTTTGTAGGGACATGTTCAGGGATATTTGTGCAGGGATATTTTGTAGGGACATGTTCAGGGATATTTGTGCAGGGATATTTTGTAGGGACATGTTCAGGGATATTTGTGCAGGGATATTTTGTAGGGACATGTTCAGGGATATTTGTGCAGGGATATTTTTACAGTTCAGGGATATTTGTGCAGGGATATTTTGTAGGGACATGTTCAGGGATATTTGTGCAGGGATATTTTGTAGGGACATGTTCAGGGATATTTGTGCAGGGATATTTTGTAGGGACATGTGTCAGGGATATTTGTGCAGGGATATTTTGTAGGGACATGTTCAGGGATATTTGTGCAGGGATATTTTTAGGGACATGTTCAGGGATATTTGTGCAGGGATATATGTGTGCAGGGATATATGTGTTCAGGGATATTTGTGCAGGGATATATGTGTGCAGGGATATATGTGTTCAGGGATATTTGTGCAGGGATAGATGTGTTCAGGGATATTTGTGCAGGGATAGATGTTTTCAGGGATATTTGTGCAGGGATAGGTGTTTTCAGGGACATTTTTGTTCAGGGAAATTTGTGTAGGGATATTTGTGCAGGGATAGATGTGTCAGGGATATTTGTGTGCAGGGATAGATGTGTCAGGGATATTTGTGTGCAGGGATATTTGTGCAGGGATAGATGCGTTCAGGGATATTTTTGCAGGGATATTTTGTAGGGACATGTTCAGGGATATTTGTGCAGGGATAGATGTGTGCAGGGATATATGTGTTCAGGGATATTTGTGTAGGGATAGATGTGTTCAGGGATATTTGTGCAGGGATAGATGTTTTCAGGGATATTTGTGCAGGGATAGATGTTTTCAGGGATATTTATGTTCAGGGAAATTTGCGTAGGAATTTGTGCAGGGATATGTGTGTTCAGGGATATGTGTGTGCAGGGATATATGTGTTCAGGGATAGATGTGTCAGGGATATTTGTGTGCAGGGATATTTGTGCAGGGATAGATGCGTTCAGGGATATTTGTGCAGGGATATTTTGTAGGGACATGTTCAGGGATATTTGTGCAGGGATAGATGTGTTCAGGGATATGTGTGTTCAGGGATAGATGTGTTCAGGGATATGTGTGTTCAGGGATAGATGTGTTCAGGGATATGTGTGTGCAGGGATAGATGTGTCAGGGATATGTGTGTGCAGGGATAGATGTGTCAGGGATATTTGTGCAGGGATAGATGTGTCAGGGATATTTGTGTCAGGGATAGATGTGTTCAGGGATATTTGTGTGCAGGGATATATGTGTCAGGGATATTTGTGTGCAGGGATAGATGTGTGCAGGGATATTTGTGTGCAGGGATAGATGTGTCAGGGATATTTGTGTGCAGGGATATTTGTGTAGGGATAGATGCATTCAGGGATATTTGTGCAGGGATATTTTGTAGGGACATGTTCAGGGATATTTGTGCAGGGATATTTTGTAGGGACATGTTCAGGGATATTTGTGCAGGGATAGATGTGTTCAGGGATATGTGTGTTCAGGGATAGATGTGTTCAGGGATATGTGTGTTCAGGGATATTTGTGCTCAGGGATATGTGTGTTCAGGGATATGTGTGTGCAGGGATAGATGTGTCAGGGATATTTGTGTGCAGGGATAGATGTGTCAGGGATATGTGTTCAGGGATATTTGTGTCAGGGATAGATGTGTGTCAGGGATATTTGTGTGCAGGGATAGATGTGTTAGGGATATTTGTGTGCAGGGATATTTGTGTAGGGATAGATGCGTTCAGGGATATTTGTGCAGGGATATTTTGTAGGGACATGTTCAGGGATATTTGTGCAGGGATATGTGTGTGCAGGGATAGATGTTTCAGGGATATTTGTGCAGGGATAGATGTTTTCAGGGATATTTGTGCAGGGATAGATGTTTTCAGGGATATTTGTGTTCAGGGATATTTGTGTAGGGATATTTGTGCAGGGATAGATGCGTTGAGGGATATTTGTGCAGGGATAGATGTGTGCAGGGATATATGTGTTCAGGGATATTTGTGCAGGGATAGATGTGTGCAGGGATATATGTGTCAGGGATATTTGTGCAGGGATAGATGTGTCCAGGGATATGTGTGTTCAGGGATAGATGTGTCAGGGATATGTGTGTGCAGGGATAGATGTGTCAGGGATATGTGTGTTCAGGGATATATTTGTGCAGGGATAGATGTGTTCAGGGATATTTGTGCAGGGATAGATGTTTTCAGGGATATTTGTGCAGGGATAGGTGTTTTCAGGGACATTTGTGTTCAGGGAAATTTGTGTAGGGATATTTGTGCAGGGATAGATGTGTCAGGGATATTTGTGTGCAGGGATAGATGTGTCAGGGATATTTGTGTCAGGGATATTTGTGCAGGGATAGATGCGTTCAGGGATATTTGTGCAGGGATATTTTGTAGGGACATGTTCAGGGATATTTGTGCAGGGATAGATGTGTGCAGGGATATATGTGTTCAGGGATATTTGTGCAGGGATAGATGTGTGCAGGGATATATGTGTTCAGGGATATTTGTGCAGGGATATATGTGTTTAGGGATATTTGTGCAGGGATATATGTGTTTAGGGATATTTGTGCAGGGATAGATGCGTTCAGGGATATTTGTGCAGGGATATTTTGTAGGGACATGTTCAGGGATATATGTGTGCAGGGATATATGTGTTCAGGGATATTTGTGCAGGGATAGATGTGTTCAGGAATATTTGTGCAGGGATAGATGTTTTCAGGGATATTTGTGCAGGGATAGGTGTTTTCAGGGACATTTGTGTTCAGGGAAATTTGTGTAGGGATATTTGTGCAGGGATAGATGTGTCAGGGATATTTGTGTGCAGGGATATGTGTGTTCAGGGATATTTGTGCAGGGATAGATGTGTCAGGGATATTTGTGTTCAGGGATATTTGTGCAGGATAGATGTGTTCAGGGATAGATATGTAAGGGATATGTGTGCTCAGGGATATGTGTGTTCAGGGATAGATGTGTCAGGGATATTTGTGTAGGGATAGATGCGTTCAGGGATATTTGTGCAGGGATAGATGTTTTCAGGGACATTTGTGTTCAGGGATATTTGTGTAGGGATATGTGTGTTCAGGGATATTTGTGCAGAGATAGGTGTTTTCAGGGATATGTGTGTGCAGGGATAGATGTGTCAGGGATATTTGTGCTCAGGGATATGTGTGTGCAGGGATATTTTTTAGGGAATGTTCAGGGATATTTGTGCAGGGATAGATGTGTTCAGGGATATTTGTGCAGGGATAGATGTGTTCAGGGACATTTGTGTTCAGGGATATTTGTGCAGGGATAGATGTTTTCAGGGACATTTCTGTTCAGGGATAGATGTGTCAGGGATATTTGTGTTGGAATAGATGCGCTCAGGGATATTTGTGCAGGGATATTTTGTAGGGACATGTTCAGGGATATTTGTGCAGGGATATATGTGTGCAGGGATATATGTGTTCAGGGATATTTGTGTAGGGATATTTGTGCAGGGATAGATGTGTCAGGGATATTTGTGTGCAGGGATAGATGCGTTGAGGGATATTTGTGAATATTTAGGAATTCAGGGATAGATGTGTCAGGGATATTTGTGTGCAGGGATAGATGTGTCAGGGATATTTGTGCAGGGATAGATGCGTTCAGGGATATTTGTGCAGGGATATTTTGTAGGGATATGTTCAGGGATAGATGTGTTCAGGGATATGTGTGTGCAGGGATAGATGTGTCAGGGATAGATGTGTTCAGGGATATGTGTGTGCAGGGATAGATGTGTTCAGGGATATTTGTGCAGGGATAGATGTTTTCAGGGATATTTGTGTTCAGGGAAATTTGTTTAGGGATATTTGTGCAGGGATAGGTGTTTTCAGGGATATTTGTGTTCAGGGATATGTGTGTGCAGGAATAGATGTGTCAGGGATATTTTTGTTCAGGGATATGTGTGTGCAGGGATAGATGTGTCAGGGATATTTGTGTTCAGGGATAGATTGCAGGGATATGTGTTCAGGGATATTTGTGCAGGGATAGATGTGTGCAGGGATATGTGTTCAGGGATATTTGTGCAGGGATAGGTGTTTTCAGGGATATTTGTGTTCAGGGATAGATGTGTCAGGGATATTTGTGTGCAGGGATAGATGTGTGCAGGGATATATGTGTTCAGGGATATATGTGTCAGGGATATGTGTGTGCAGGGATAGATGTGTTAGGGATATTTGTGCAGGGATAGATGCGTTTAGGGATATTTGTGCAGGGATATTTTGTAGGGACATGTTCAGGGATGATTTGTGCAGGGATAGATGTTTTCAGGGATATTTGTGCAGGGATAGATGTTTTCAGGGACATTTGTGTTCAGGGAAATTTGTGCAGGGATAGATGTGTTCAGGGATATGTGTGTGCAGGGATAGATGTGTCAGGGATATGTGTGTTCAGGGATATATGTGTCAGGGATATTTGTGTTCAGGGATATTTGTGTAGATAATTTTCAGGGATATGTAACGGGATATTTGTGAGATATTTTAGGGATATGTTCAGGGATATTTGTGTAGGGATAGATGTGTTCAGGGATATTTGTGCAGGGATAGATGTTTTCAGGGATATTTGTGCAGGGATAGATGTGTTCAGGGATATTTGTGTTCAGGGAAATTTGTGTAGGGATATGTGTGTTCAGGGATATTTGTGCAGGGATAGGTGTTTTCAGGGATATTTGTGTTCAGGGATATGTGTGTGCAGGGATATTTGTGTAGGGATAGATGCGTTCAGGGATATTTGTGCAGGGATATTTTGTAGGGACATGTTCAGGGATATTTGTGGAGGGATATGTGTGTGCAGGGATATATGTGTTCAGGGATATTTGTGTAGGGATATTTGTGCAGGGATAGATGTGTCAGGGATATTTGTGCAGGGATATTTTGTAGGGAAGTTCAGGGATAGATGTGTCAGGGATATTTGTGTGCAGGGATAGATGTTCAGGGATATTTGTGCAGGGATAGATGCGTTCAGGGATATTTGTGCAGGGATATTTTGTAGGGACATGTTCAGGGATATTTGTGCAGGGATAGATGTTTTCAGGGACATGTGTCGGGAAATTTTAGATATTGTGTCAGGGATAGATGTGTCAGGGATAGGTGTTTCAGGACATTTTTATATGTGTGTGCAGGAATAGATGTGTCAGGGATATTTGTGCTCAGGGATATGTGCGTGCAGGGAAATTTTTTAGGATATGTTTCGGGATATTGCATATGTTTTCAGGGACATTTGTGTCAGGGATATGTGTGTCAGGAATAGATGTGTAAGGGATAGATGTGTGCAGGGATATGTGTGTTCAGGGATATTTGTGTAGGGATAGATGCGTTCAGGGATATTTGTGCAGGGATAGATGTGTCAGGGATATTTGTGCAGGCATAGATGCGTTCAGGGATATTTGTGCAGGGATAGATGTTTTCAGGGACATTTGTGTTCAGGGAAATTTGTTTAGGGATATGTGTGTGCAGGTATATATGTGTAAGGGATATGTGTGTTCAGGGATATGTGTGTTCAGGGATAGATGTGTCAGGGATATGTGTGTAGGGATAGATGTGTTCAGGGATATTTGTGCAGGGATAGATGTTTTCAGGGACATTTGTGTTCAGGGAAATTTGTGTAGGGATATGTGTGTTCAGGGATATTTGTGCAGGGATAGGTGTGTGCAGGGATAGATGTGTCAGGGATATTTGTGCTCAGGGATATGTGTGTGCAGGGATAGATGTGTCAGGGATATTTGTAGGGACATGTTCAGGGATATTTGTGCAGGGATAGATGTGTCAGGGATATGTGGCAACATTTGTGTCAGGGATAGATGTGTCAGGGATATTTGTGTAGGAATAGATGCGTCAGGGATATTTGTCAGGATAAAATTACGTCGATATTTTAGGGATATATGTGTGGGATACAGTCAGGGATATTTGTAGGGATATTTACATTCAGGGATATTTGTGCAGGGATATTTCAAATATAATTTCAGATATAAAATATTGAAATATAAAATAATTAAAATAGAATCACAATTTCAGATATCACAGGGAATTGTGGAATAATCAGGAATTTGTCAGGGATATTTAACAGGGATATTTGTGCAGGGATATTTACGGGATATTTGTGCAGGGATAACAGTCAGGATATTTGTGGAAAACATGTGTTCAGGGATATTTGTCGGGATATTAAATGTGTTCAGGGATATTTGTGAGGGATATTTTTAGGACATGTTTCAGGGATATTTTGGGAAAACATTGATATTTGTAATATTCAGGATATTTGTGAGGAACAATAACGAATGTTCGGAATTTTTAGGGATATGTTTGCAGGATATAATTTGTGAATAATATGCGGATATTTTAGGATAAGTGTGCAGGACATTTCGAATTTGTAGGATATATGTGAATTTTAAGAATATGTAGATATGTGTAGGAAATAGGATATGTTGTGAGGAAAATATGCAGGAATTGTAGGAAACATTAGATATTTTCAGGATATTACATCGGATATTTTAGGATAACAGTATATTTCGATATAACAGTTCAGGATATTTGTGCAGGATATTACAGGAATTAATTGCAAAATTTCAGGGATAATGTTTAGGGATATTTGTGCAGGGATAGATGTTTTCAGGGATATTTGTGTTCAGGGAAATTTGGTAGGGATATTTGTGCAGGGATGTGCGTTCAGGGATATTTGTGCAGGGATAGATGTGTTCAGGGATATGTGTGTAAAATAGGGAAGTAAAAGAATTTTTAAATAGGATAGTGTGTCAGGGATATAGTCAGGGAAAGTGTGTAGGATATTTGTGTAGGGATAGATGCGTTGAGGATATATTGTCAGGGATATTTGTGCAGGGATAGATGTGTCAGGGATATATGTGCAGGGATATTTGTGCAGGGATAGATGTGTTCAGGGATATGTGTGTTCAGGGATAGATGTGTCAGGGATATGTGTGTCGGGATAATGTGTCAGGGATATGTGTGTCAGGGATAGATGTGAGGGAATTCAGGGATATATGTGTGCAGGGATATTTGTGCAGGGATAGATGTGTTCAGGGATATTTGTGCAGGGATAGATGTTTTCAGGGATATTTGTGCAGGGATAGGTGTTTTCAGGGACATTTGTGTTCAGGGAAATTTGTGTAGGGATATTTGTGCAGGGATAGATGTGTCAGGGATATTTGTGTGCAGGGATAGATGTGTCAGGGATATTTGTGTTCAGGGATATTTGTGCAGGGATAGATGTGTGCAGGGATATTTGTGCAGGGATAGGTGTGTGCAGGGATATTTGTGCAGGGATAGATGTGTGCAGGGATAGATGTGTCAGGGATATGTGTGTGCAGGGATAGATGTGTCAGGGATATTTGTGTGCAGGGATAGATGTGTTCAGGGATATTTGTGTGCAGGGATAGATGTGTCAGGGATAGATGCGTTCAGGGATATTTGTGCAGGGATATTTTGTAGGGACATGTTCAGGGATATTTGTGCAGGGATAGATAAGTGCAGGGATATATGTGTTCAGGGATATTTGTGCAGGGATATGTGTGTTCAGGGATAGATGTGTCAGGGATATTTGTGTGCAGGGATATTTTTGTAGGGATAGATGTGTTCGGGATATTTGTGCAGGGATATTTTGTAGGGACATGTTCAGGGATATTTGTGCAGGGATATGTGTGTGCGGGATATTTGTCGGGATATTGGAAATTGTGTATATCAAAAGGATATTTGTGTCAGGGATAATGTTCAGGGATATTTGTGCAGGGATCGATGTGTCAGGGATAGATGTTTTCAGGGATATTTGTGCAGGGATAGATGTTTTCAGGGACATTTTTGTTCAGGGAAATTTGTGTAGGGATATGTGTGTTCAGGGATATTTGTGCAGGGATAGATGTGTTCAGGGATATGTGTGTTCAGGGATATGTGTGTCAGGGATATTTGTGCAGGGATAGATGTGTCGGGATATTTGTGTAGGGATATTTTGTGATTTCAGGGATATTTGTGCAGGGATAGATGTGTTCAGGGATATGTGTGTGCAGGGATAGATGTGTCAGGGATATTTGTGCAGGGATATATGTGTTCAGGGATATTTGTGCAGGGATATATGTGTTCAGGGATATTTGTGTGCAGGGATAGATGTGTCAGGGATATTTGTGTCAGGGATATTTGTGTAGGGATAGATGCGTTCAGGGATATTTGTGCAGGGATATTTTTAGGGACATTTCAGGGATATTTGTGCAGGGATATGTGTGTGCAGGGATATATGTGTTCAGGGATATTTGTGCAGGGATAGATGTGTCAGGGATATTTGTGTGCAGGGATAGATGTGTTCAGGGATATTTGTGCAGGGATAGATGCGTTCAGGGATATTTTGTAGGGACATGTGCAGGGATATGTGTGTTCAGGGATAGATTGTGCAGGGATATGTGTGTGCAGGGATAGATGTGTCAGGGATATGTGTGTTCAGGGATATGTGTGTGCAGGGATAGATGTGTCAGGGATATTTGTGTCAGGGATAATTTAATTTTAGGATAGATGTTTCAGGGATATTTGTGTCAGGGATAGATGTGTTCAGGGATATTTGTGCAGGGATATGTGTGTTCAGGGATATTTGTGCAGGGATAGATGTGTCAGGGATATTTGTGTCAGGGATATTTGTGTAGGGATAGATGCGTTCAGGGATATTTGTGCAGGGATAGATGCGTTTAGGGATATTTGTGCAGGGATATTTTGTAGGGACATGTTCAGGGATATTTGTGTTCAGGGATAGATGTGTGCAGGGATAGATGTTTTCAGGGATATGTGTGTCAGGGATATTTTGTAGGGACATGTTAAATTTTCAGGGATAGATGTGTCAGGGATATTTGTGTCAGGGATATTTGTGCAGGGATAGATGTGTGCAGGGATATTTGTGCAGGGATATTTGTGCAGGGATATTTTGTAGGGACATGTTCAGGGATAGATGTGTTCAGGGATATATGTGTGCAGGGATAGATGTGTCAGGGATATTTGTGTTCAGGGATATGTGTGTGCAGGGATAGATGTGTCAGGGATATTTGTGTAGGGATAGATGCGTTCAGGGATATTTGTGCAGGGATAGATCGTTTAGGGATATTTGTGCAGGGATATTTTGTAGGACATTTCAGGGATATTTGTGCAGGGATCGATGTGTGCAGGGATAGATGTTTTAAGGGATATTTGTGCAGGGATAGATGTGTCAGGGATATTTGTGTCAGGGATAGATGTGTTCAGGGATATTTGTGCAGGGATAATGCGTTCAGGGATATTTTGTAGGACAGGCAGGGAACAGGAAAGTGTGCAGAATAGTGTGTCAGGGATAAGTTCAGGGATATGTGTGTTCAGGGATATGTGTGTGCAGGGATAATGTGTCAGGGATATTTGTGTGCAGGTATAGATGTGTCAGGGATATTTGTGTAGGGATAGATGTGTTCAGGGATATTTGTGTGCAGGGATAGATGTGTTCAGGGATATTTGTGCAGGGATAGGTGTGTTCAGGGATATGTGTGTGCAGGGATAGATGTGTCAGGGATATTTGTGTGCAGGGATATTTGTGTAGGGATAGATGCGTTCAGGGATATTTGTGCAGGGATAGATGCGTTTAGGGATATTTGTGCAGGGATATTTTGTAGGGACATGTTCAGGGATATTTGTGTCAGGGATAGATGTGTGCAGGGATAGATGTTTTAAGGATATGTGTGTCAGGGATATTTTTAGGGACAGTTCAGGGATATTTGTGCAGGGATAGATGTGTCAGGGATATTTTGTCAGGGATTTTGTGCAGGGATAGATGTGTGCAGGGATATTTGTGCAGGGATATTTGTGCAGGGATATTTTGTAGGGATATTTCAGGGATAGATGTGTTCAGGGATAGATGTGTGCAGGGATAGATGTGTCAGGGATATGTGTGTTCAGGGATATGTGTGTCAGGGATAGATGTGTCAGGGATATTTGTGTCAGGGATATTTGTGTAGAAGATGTTCAGGGATATTTGTGCAGGGATAGATGCGTTTAGGGATATTTGTGCAGGGATATTTTGTAGGGACATGTTCAGGGATATTTGTGCAGGGATCGATGTGTGCAGGGATAGATGTTTTAAGGGATATTTGTGCAGGGATAGATGTTTTCAGGGACATTTTTGTTCAGGGAAATTTGTGTAGGGATATGTGTGTTCAGGGATATTTGTGCAGGGATAGGTGTTTTCAGGGATATTTGTGTTCAGGGATATGTGTGTGCAGGGATAGATGTGTCAGGGATATTTGTGCTCAGGGATATGTGTGTCAGGGATATGTGTGTGGGGATAGATGTGTCAGGGATATTTGTGTGCAGGGATTTTTGTGCAGGGATAGATGTGTGCAGGGATATTTGTGCAGGGATATTTTGTAGGGACATGTTCAGGGATATTTGTGTTCAGGGATAGATGTGTGCAGGGATAGTATGTCAGGGATATGTGTGTTCAGGGATATGTGTGTGCAGGGATAGATGTGTCAGGGATATTTGTGTGCAGGGATATTTGTGTAGGGATAGATGCGTTCAGGGATATTTGTGCAGGGATATTTTGGGATATTTGTGCAGGGATATTTTGTAGGGACATGTTCAGGGATATTTGTGCAGGGATCGATGTGTGCAGGGATAGATGTTTTAAGGGATATTTGTGCAGGGATAGATGTTTTCAGGGACATTTTTGTTCAGGGAAATTTGTGTAGGGATATTTGTGCAGGGATAGATGCGTTCAGGGATATGTGTGTTCAGGGATATTTGTGTGCAGGGATAGATGTGTCAGGGATATGTGTGCTCAGGGATATGTGTGTCAGGGATATTTGTGCAGGGATAGATGTGTCAGGGATATTTGTGCAGGGATAGATGTGTGCAGGGATAGATGTGTCCAGGGATAGATGTGTGCAGGGAGAGATGTGTCAGGGATATTTGTGTAGGGATATGTGTGTGCAGGGATAGATGTGTCAGGGATATGTGTGTTCAGGGATATTTGTGCTCAGGGATATGTGTGTGCAGGGATATGTGTGTCAGGGATATTTGTGTGCACGGATAGATGTGTCAGGGATATTTGTGCAGGGATAGATGCGTTCAGGGATATTTGTGCAGGGATATTTTGTAGGGACATGTTCAGGGATATTTGTGCAGGGATAGATGTGTTCAGGGATATTTGTGCAGGGATAGATGTGTGCAGGGATCGATGTGTTCAGGGATATGTGTGCAGGGATATATGTGTTCAGGGATATGTGTGCAGGGATAGATGTGTTCAGGGATATGTGTGCAGGAATAGATGTGTCAGGGATATGTGTGTTCAGGGATATTGTGTGCAGGGATAGATGTGTCAGGGATATGTGTGTTCAGGGATATGTGTGTGCAGGGATAGATGTGTCAGGGATATTTGTGTGCAGGGATAGATGTGTCAGGGATATTTGTGGGCAGGGATATTTTGTAGGGACATGTTCAGGGATATTTGTGCAGGGATAGATGTGTTCAGGGATAGATGTGTGAGGGATATTTGTGCAGGGATAGATGCGTTTAGGGATATTTGTGCAGGGATATTTTGTAGGGACATGTTCAGGGATATTTGTGCAGGGATCGATGTGTGCAGGGATAGATGTTTTGGGATATTTGTGCAGGGATAGATGTGTTCAGGGATATTTTTGTTCAGGGAAATTTGTGTAGGGATATTTGTGCAGGGATAGATGTTTTCAGGGACATTTTTGTTCAGGGAAATTTGTGTAGGGATATGTGTGTTCAGGGATATTTGTGCAGGGATAGGTGTTTTCAGGGACATTTGTGTTCAGGGATATGTGTGTGCAGGGATAGATGTGTCAGGGATATTTGTGCTCAGGGATATGTGTGCTCAGGGATATTTGTGCAGGGATAGATGTGTCAGGGATATTTGTGTGCAGGGATAGATGTGTGCAGGGATATTTGTGCAGGGATATTTTGTAGGGACATGTTCAGGGATATTTGTGTTCAGGGATAGATGTGTCAGGGATAGATGTGTCAGGGATATGTGTGTTCAGGGATATTTTGTAGGGACATGTTCAGGGATATTTGTGCAGGGATAGATGTGTTCAGGGATAGATGTGTAGGGGATATTTGTGCAGGGATATTTTGTAGGGATATGTTCAGGGATATTTGTGCAGGGATCGATGTGTGCAGGGATAGATGTTTTAAGGGATATTTGTGCAGGGATAGATGTTTTCAGGGACATTTTTGTTCAGGGAAATTTGTGTAGGGATATTTGTGCAGGGATAGATGTGTTCAGGGATATGTGTGTCAGGGATATTTGTGCAGGGATGTGTGTGCAGGGATAGATGTGTCAGGGATATGTGTGCTCAGGGATATGTGTGATCAGGGATATTTGTGCAGGGATAGATGTGTCAGGGATAGATGTGTCAGGGATATTTGTGCAGGGATAGATGTGTGCAGGGATATATGTGTCCAGGGATAGATGTGTGCAGGGAGAGATGTGTCAGGGATATTTGTGCAGGGATATGTGTGTGCAGGGATATGTGTGTCAGGGATATGTGTGTTCAGGGATATTTGTGCTCAGGGATATGTGTGTCAGGGATATGTGTGTCAGGGATATTTGTGTGCAGGGATAGATGTGTCAGGGATATTTGTGCAGGGATAGATGCAGGGATATTTGTGCAGGGATATTTGTGCAGGGATATTTTGTAGGGACATGTTCAGGGATATTTGTGCAGGGATAGATGTGTTCAGGGATATGTGTGTGCAGGGATAGATGTGTCAGGGATATGTGTGTTCAGGGATATTTGTGCTCAGGGATATGTGTGTACAGGGATAGATGTGTCAGGGATATTTGTGTGCAGGGATAGATGTGTTCAGGGATATTTGTGCAGGGATAGATGCGTTCAGGGATATTTGTGCAGGGATATTTTGTAGGGAGATGTTCAGGGATATTTGTGTCAGGGATTTAGGGATAGATGTGTGCAGGGATATTTGTGAAGGGATATTTTGTAGGGACATGTTCAGGGATATTTGTGTTGTGTCAGGGATAGATGTGTCAGGGATATGTGTGTTCAGGGATATTTTGTAGGGAATGTTCAGGGATATTTGTGCAGGGATAGATGCGTTTAGGGATATTTGTGCAGGGATATGTGTGTCAGGGATATTTGTGTTCAGGGATAGATGTGTCAGGGATATGTGTGTGCAGGGATAGATGTGTTCAGGGATATTTGTGCAGGGATAGATGCGTTTAGGGATATTTGTGCAGGGATATTTTGTAGGGACATGTTCAGGGATATTTGTGTTCAGGGATAGATGTGTTCAGGGATATGTGTGTGCAGGGATAGATGTGTTCAGGGATATTTGTGCAGGGATAGATGCGTTAGGGATATTTGTGCAGGGATATTTTGTAGGGACATGTTCAGGGATATTTGTGCAGGGATAGATGTGTTCAGGGATATGTGTGTTCAGGGATAGATGTGTGCAGGGATAGTATGTGCAGGGATAGATGTGTCAGGGATATGTGTGTTCAGGGATATGTGTGTTCAGGGATATTTGTAGGGATAGATGTGTCAGGGATAGATGTGTCAGGGATATTTGTGCAGGGATAGATGTGTTCAGGGATATATGTGTTCAGGGATAGTTGTGTGCAGGGAGAGATGTGTCAGGGATATTTGTGCAGGGATATGTGTGTGCAGGGATAGGTGTGTGCAGGGATATGTGTGTTCAGGGATATTTGTGCTCAGGGATATATGTGTGCAGGGATATGTGTGTCAGGGATATTTGTGTGCAGGGATAGATGTGTTCAGGGATATTTGTGCAGGGATATTTGTGCAGGGATATTTGTGTAGGGACAGATGTTCAGGGATATTTGTGCAGGGATAGATGTGTTCAGGGATATGTGTGTGCAGGGATAGATGTGTCAGGGATATGTGTGTTCAGGGATATTTGTGCTCAGGGATATGTGTGTGCAGGGATATGATGTGTCAGGGATATTTGTGTGCAGGGATAGATGTGTCAGGGATATTTGTGCAGGGATAGATGCGTTCAGGGATATTTGTGCAGGGATATTTGTTGGAATATTGTAGGGACATGTTCAGGGATATTTGTGCAGGGATAGATGTGTTCAGGGATATTTGTGCAGGGATAGATGTTTCAGGGATTTTGTTCAGGGATATTTGTGCAGGGAAGGTGTTTTCAGGGATAGATGTGTGCAGGGATAGATGTGTCAGGGATATGTGTGCTCAGGGATATGTGTGTGCAGGGATAGATGTGTTCAGGGAAATTTGTGTGCAGGGATATTTGTGCAGGGATAGATGTGTTCAGGGATATTTGTGCAGGGATAGATGCGTTTAGGGATATTTGTGCAGGGATATTTTGTAGGGACATGTTCAGGGATATTTGTGCAGGGATCGATGTGTGCAGGGATAGATGTTTTAAGGGATATTTGTGCAGGGATAGATGTTTTCAGGGACATTTTTGTTCAGGGAAATTTGTGTAGGGATATTTGTGTCAGGGATAGATGTGTGCAGGGAGAGATGTGTTCAGGGATATTTGTGTGCAGGGATAGATGTGTCAGGGATATGTGTGCAGGGATAGATGTGTTCAGGGATATTTGTGTTCAGGGATATTTGTAGGGACATGTTCAGGGATATGTGTGTGCAGGGATATATGTGTCAGGGATATTTGTGTGGGATATTTGTGCAGGGATAGATGTGTCAGGGATATTTGTGCAGGGATAGATGCGTTCAGGGATATTTGTGCAGGGATATTTTGTAGGGACATGAGGGATATTTGTGCAGGGATAGATGTGTGCAGGGATATTTGTGCAGGGATAGATGTGTTCAGGGATATGTGTGTGCAGGGATAGATGTGTCAGGGATATGTGTGTTCAGGGATATTTGTGTGCAGGGATAGTTGTGTCAGGGATATTTGTGTGCAGGGATAGATGTGTCAGGGATATTTGTGCAGGGATAGATGTGTTCAGGGATTTGTGTTAGGGAAATTTGTGTAGGGATATGTGTGTTCAGGGATATTTGTGCAGGGAAAGATGCGTTCAGGGATATTTGTGCAGGGCTATTTTGTAGGGACATGTTCAGGGATATTGTGTGCAGGGATATATGTGTTCAAGGAAATTTGTGTAGGATTTTTTTTTTTCAGGGATAGATGTTTTCAGGGATATTTGTGCAGGGATATATGTTTTCAGGGACATTTGTGTTCAGGGAAATTTGTGCAGGGATATGTGTGTTCAGGGATATTTGTGCAGGGATAGATGTTTTCAGGGACATTTGTGTTCAGGGATATGTGTGTGCAGGGATATTTGTGCAGGGATAGATGGTCAGGGATATGTGTGTTCAGGGATAGATGTGTCAGGGATATTTGTTTGCAGGGATATTTGTGCAGGGAAAGATGCGTTCAGGGATATTTGTGCAGGGATATTTTGTAGGGACATGTTCAGGGATATTTGTGCAGGGATAGATGTGTCAGGGATATTTGTGTGCAGGGATAGATGCGTTCAGGGATATTTGTGCAGGGATATTTTGTAGGGACATGTGTCAGGGACAGTTGTGCAGGGATATATGTGTTTAGGGATAGATGTTTTCAGGGATATTTGTGCAGGGATAGGTGTTTTCAGGGACATTTGTGTTCAGGGAAATTTGTGTAGGGATATTTGTGCAGGGATAGATGTGTCAGGGATATTTTGTAGGGACATGTTCAGGGATAGATGCGTTCAGGGATATTTGTGTCAGGGATATTTGTGCAGGGATGTTTGCGTAGGGAAGTGTTGGTTCAGGGATGGGTCAGAGTACAGTCAGTCAGTTAAGTCAGGGTTAGAGTACTGTCAAGTTCTGTTTGCCAAACTTGAAAAGGGCTTGGAGGTGTAAACAGAGGATGCTGTGGGTAACTCAGCTTTTGTTTTGCTCTTACTTCACAAGATCTGTTCACATTGTAATGGCAGTTGTAGTTTAGGTTGATAACCTTTAAACACACATAAAACAGTGCTAGTTATTGCACGATCAAAATGAAATAACTTAAATGCAACAATAACTTTTCTAAATATTTCCCTAAGCAAGTTAATTTTTATTAATTGAACGTTCTTTCAGTTTTTAAAGCACTATATTTTAAACAATAAATCCAAGTTAAATATTACTTGGATTTATCTGCTAATATACGCTTCAAATATCGAATTGAAACTGCTATATTTCAAACATCCCAATACTATGAATGGTATGGAACAAACAAATAAATTTTACTCATAACCAAACACTACGTTTGTGCACCGTCAATAATTAAACAACCACATTAAATCAAAAGCATATGAATGTGCGCAAGCACCTTTAACATTTCTTTTAATTAAACAGCGTCCGTTTTTACCATCCAACACTGTAACACCATGTGAAACAATTGCGCAACACACGCTGACAGACAAATTCAATGCAGCGCATGGCACATAAAGATATGATTAATACCCTGCCAAATCAAACGGTCATACCAATAGCGTCTCTGTAGCCCTCCACACCGATGTCACCCTGCTGGACAGACTTCTTTGTCTCAGCTGTATTAAACCAAAGTGAATGCAGTCTCCTTAAATTTATCTGATCATCATCTACCTGACCTTTCAACTCAGCGCTGCTTTCACCTGGTAGACTACAAGAATTATTTTAGATGTTTTGGGTTATGGTGCATGATTGCTATTGGTATTCAATTATGTTATAGTTATGAAATTAAAAGAACTAGAAAACCCTCTCATGACTTATCTTTACTTTTGACTTAACAAGTATAGTCAGGGTTAGAGTACAGTTAGTGTTAGGGTGAGAGTATAGTCATTGTTAAAGACAGCACAAAGTAAGCAGGTTCAGACACCCTTCAGGAATCAGGTAAGCCTTGGCTTGACATCAGTTCCGTCAAACTTGAAAGGGCTAAGTGAAACAGGGAGCGTGGCACTCAGCTCTTTTTTCTTTATTTCATAAGACCTGTCACTTAATGAGTGTTTGTAGTTATAGAGCAAATGAGCCAAGGAGCAGTAGCCACTCAAAAACAATAATCCAAAAATAAAAACAACCAACAAATCACAAAACTTTTCAAATATTTCCCAACAAATTTTCATAAAACTTCTTTTCTTTTAAACTATTTTAAAAACAAAAACATTTTTACTCAAACCGTTTAAAACTATCGCAGATTTCAAATTCTCAAACAAACGTAAAATTTTACCGATTTAAATATCACTACTTTCGCACATTCAATAATAAACAACCACATAAATCAAAAAATATAGTGCAACACCTTTCACACTTCCTTTAATTAAACAGTGCCCTCTAACACTAACACTGTAACACATTAACACACAAATTCATCCCATGCACAAAATATAAAATGTGCAAATCAAATCGTCATAAAGCATATCAAAGCGTCTCTACCCTCCCACCACTTCCTCTACAACTTCTTTCTCCAGCTTAAAACAAACAGCTCTTTCAATTTATCTATCATCATACCTACTTCAACTCAGCCCTTCACCTGAACCAAAAATTATGAGCATATTCTATCGGTATTCAATTATGTTATAGTTATGAAATTAAAAGAACTAGAAAATCCTCTCATGATTTAATTCTACTTTTGACTTAACAAGTACAGTCAGGGTAAGTTAAGGTTTGAGTATATTCAGAAAGTGTAGAGTTACAGTAGAGTCAGGGTATGACCAGTAGTTGTGTGAGTCAGATGAAGTGTTGTTGGGGTTAGTTGGATATTTATGACTTTTTAGTACTGTGAGCGGTTGATATAGTGACGGTGTCGTGTGGAGCGCTGATGAAAGTTTATGGGAAATAAAGCACACTGACCTTGGTGTTAACACATCAATCAAATATTTTATACGACAGCACATCAATATATTCTACTATCTAAAATTATGGATTCACCAAATGAGAAACAATGCAGGTGTAATGTTTACTGTTATAACTTATTACTCTTGTATGTGCAATTAATTATTCTATTATGTTTGATAAAATGGGATTAACCAGTTTGCCTTTTGCCGGCCTGCGAGCCGGTTCTCGTTGCAGTGAAAAGCGGCCGAGTTGGGTCGTACCTGTAAGCAAGCGTGCTAGGAGGAGCAGCTGATCCCTGATTCTTCCATCAACCCAACAAGGATGTGGACAGGTGACACATTTATTGTATATTAAATTATTAGTAGGGCTGTCAGTGTGAATCCAATAAGAATGTTTTTATGTAGCAATACTGCTTGTGAGTAACAGGTTGTAGTGGGTTCAGTCTTTAAGCCAGATTGAAGATACTTTAAACTAGAAAATCTGAAGAATCCCTCGGTAACATGTGTGTTACAGTACCTCGTTACCAAGGAGATTAAGTAATCCTGCAAAGTTGTAAGAAATTTTAGTGAGGAACAAGTGTTAGAGGTATTATCAAGGGTGTATTTTGACTTCCAGATATGTGGTTGTCTGTGTATCCAGTAATCCTCATCACAGACATGCTCACTTCACGATGATAATATGCAGTTTGGTGAAAGTAACAGTGAACACTGATAGTCCTGCTGTTTGTTATGCTATGAGTGTGTCTGGAAACGATTCCCAATTGTGGCATCAATTGATTTCTAATAATAAATACAACTGTTGAGAAGGGCATTAAATAATTGATAAATTTTCCCTTAAGGTACATTTTGAATAGGAAAAAAACAATTGAGGCCGTTATTTTAATGTATCATAGCGGCCACTAGGTGGCAGCATAGGTATGAATTTATTTACACAGTTTGTGATCCAGACTGTAGAGAAAGTACAGTGTGAGGGTGAAGTGTATCTACTGGAAGAAACGGATTAGTGCGAGTCAGACATAAACATGTTGTTTAATTCCGTCCTCAGGTGCCGTGCGGATCGTCTCACTGCGGTCCCGGTTTACAGCATCTTCCAGTTGGATGTGGGAGAAAGTTGTCCGGACAGATACACGGGACTGTGAATCATTTGTTTTCCTCCTAGCAGGTCCTGGAAGTTTGTAAATTTACCTGAATGAAGCTGATTTCTTGTTAGACTGTGTCCAACGTTTCATCAGGGTAGCGAGAATTCCTCTGGATTTTTTTTCATGGTCGTATTTGAAACTGTTTAGGTAGGTTTGTAACGGGGCCCCGAGATAGGTGAATAAAGCAATGACAACATTGATGTAATGGTACTTTTCAATAAATGTGTTTCCTGTGACGGCAGGCTCTGAGTGGTTTAATACTTGTTTGACATTGCCAGAAATTCTCCAAAAACCACTAGCAACAAGGGATTTACAGCCCTTCCAAACGGTTTATTCAGAGAGCGAACATCACGGTAGGCAAAGGCAAAAATAACAACCAAAAAAAAGCTAGAAACTCTTAATTGCTGTGCTTGAACATAAGAAAACAAAGGACAAAACAGCCCTAACTCCTATAGCAAAACAGGAGAAAACAGATTCAAATAAAAGGTGCCAGCTACTGGGTTGGACAGGTTTTACCATTACAAACAGAAGTATCCCACAATGTTAACAAATGCTGGTAGTCTTGGTGGTGTGTTGAGGAAGGAGAGTGCCCTTGGAATGAAGGAACCCGGGTTTTGATATCTGTGGCTGGAGACCAATCAGCTTCATGGATCAGGCCCCGACGCCTACCTGCAACCAGCCACCCACAGCAGTGGACAACGAGAAAAGAAGAGATCTACCACAGAAGACTTTGGAGAACATACTCTAAACAGGATTAGATGCTAATACGATGTCAGGGTCGTAACACAGCACAGTGATCTAGCATCTAAATTGGCACAGCCTAGGAGTGTGTACGAGTCGTATGATACTCAGGAGGTATGGAGCTACACTTGCAACTAAATTTAATCTCATACTGTTAACAGACGAGGTTAGTAACAAAAGTTCTTAAATGTTTTAGTTGCAAATCAGTGTGCTGTACAAACTTGTAACTCTACCTGATAATTACATTAACAACTAAAGTATAAGATTAAGGCTTAGAGTGCTAATGACATATTTTAGGAGATTAAAGCATTTGCAATGTTTGGGAGTTGCATGATTGTCAGTGTGGTCAGCTTCAGTTCAGGGTGTTACTACACAATTGAATGGAAATTTTTGGGTAGAAATTAAGTGTCAAAGTTGAGGCAAGCAAGAGTCGCAGTTTAGAGAAGTGCAGGGTTTAATAACACCAGATCTAAATATCTAGTAAACAACATTAGAAGTTTTAATTGAAAATTTATTAGCATTACAATGCTATAGGTTAACATGCAGCAGAAAAGTAAGGAGTTTTCACACTGAAATGTGTATTTTTTTGAGGAAGAGATTGCAGATATGTTGTCTTTGTTACTTGAAGTAGTGGTGCATTGAAATGAGTTTGTATTTATGAGATGGGAACACCATATGTGTTGTGTTCAAGGGGTTAAGTAAACTGCTGTTAAGGAACAGTAATGTGAGTGTAGTAGAAGCGGGTAACAATGATGGAGAAGAAAGATGAGGTTGTTGAGTATATTAAGACTTTACTCAGATATAATGAAATAAGTAGAACAATATACGATTAAAATTATAATGTGCTGATTTATGGGCGTTTACATGGATTTGAGTGTTAAACCTGGTAAATGAGACCACATGTGAAGGCAATGTTTAAAAGTGAACAGGCAAGCTGAGGTGAGTCAGGAGCATAAAAAATATAGTACCTGGTTTTACAGTGTAGAAGTAGTGTAGGTAAACAGAAGATTTATTTATTGAGTTTGTGTGCTAACTGGTTTTGATATATGAACCTCAGTCATAAAACATCAATCCTGGGGTGAATATAGGTTGTTGAGGTGTAATTGTATATTAAAGTTGTACAACAGTGTGTTTTACTCATTACTGGTAAATAAATGCACAATATGTATAAGAAATTGTGAAAGACATCCATTGTCGTCACGGGACCGGATCCTCAAGCGAGAGATTGGCGTCATCTGTGAAGCAGCGCCCTGCAGCAGTACGAGAAGGTAGAAATAGGTGAAGTAGTTGATTTGCACACTTGAAGGTAATGTCTGAAAGTACACAAAGGAGGCAAGCTGAGGGACATCCGGTACTTGTGTTAGGTGGTTGTACAGTGTAGGTTAAGTTATTGAGTTTGTGTCGGAACGGGTCTTGTATTGATATATCAACCACAGTCAGAACACCATCAATTATTTGGGAAAGTAGAATGCTGTCTAAGTATATTAAAGTTTTCCAATAAACCGTGTTGGGGTTTTATTTATGAGTCTGATAAATGTACACTGCGAAGATATCCACGGGACTGGATCTTCAGGAGAGAGTGCAACCTTCACACCAGTATGACTGCAGAAGTATGAGAAGAAGGGAGAAATAAAATGGTGGAGCAGTTGATGTACTTTTCAGTAATGTGATTACACTGTAATTGAGAGTACATACGACAGCGAGTTACAGTGAATGTAAACAAAATGGGTTTGCTGTTGTGGGTCATCATTGAGGGCCTGAGACATTCAGGGCAAGTAGAGTAGTTTATGCAGTAGGTGTAATCAGATTACACTGTGTAATCGAGTAAATAATGTGGAGTCAATGCAGCACACGCAAGCAATGCGAACAGGAAGGCGCAATAACACTGAAGGGCTAGTTGGCGCTACTGAGGGCACAGGAGAGGATTGCGGTTCAGGGCAAGAAGAAGAAGAAGAAGCAGAAGAAGAAGAAGAAGAAGAAGAAGAAGAAGAAGAAGAAGAAGAAGAAGAAGAAGAAGAAGAAGAAGAAGAAGAAGAAGAAGAAGAAGAAGAAGAAGAAGAAGAAGAAGAAGAAGAAGAAGAAGAAGAAGAAGAAGAAGAAGAAGAAGAAGAAGAAGAAGAAGAAGAAGAAGAAGAAGAAGAAGAAGAAGAAGAAGAAGAAGAAGAAGAAGAAGAAGAAGAAGAAGAAGAAGAAGAAGAAGAAGAAGAAGAAGAAGAAGAAGAAGAAGAAGAAGAAGAAGAAGAAGAAGAAGAAGAAGAAGAAGAAGAAGAAGAAGAAGAAGAAGAAGAAGAAGAAGAAGAAGAAGAAGAAGAAGAAGAAGAAGAAGAAGAAGAAGAAGAAGAAGAAGAAGAAGAAGAAGAAGAAGAAGAAGAAGAAGAAGAAGAAGAAGAAGAAGAAGAAGAAGAAGAAGAAGAAGAAGAAGAAGAAGAAGAAGAAGAAGAAGAAGAAGAAGAAGAAGAAGAAGAAGAAGAAGAAGAAGAAGAAGAAGAAGAAGAAGAAGAAGAAGAAGAAGAAGAAGAAGAAGAAGAAGAAGAAGAAGAAGAAGAAGAAGAAGAAGAAGAAGAAGAAGAAGAAGAAGAAGAAGAAGAAGAAGAAGAAGAAGAAGAAGAAGAAGAAGAAGAAGAAGAAGAAGAAGAAGAAGAAGAAGAAGAAGAAGAAGAAGAAGAAGAAGAAGAAGAAGAAGAAGAAGAAGAAGAAGAAGAAGAAGAAGAAGAAGTTGTTGTTGTTGTTGTTGTTGTTGTTGTTGTTGTTGTTGTTGTTGTTGTTGTTGTTGTTGTTGTTGTTGTTGTTGTTGTTGTTGTTGTTGTTGTTGTTGTTGTTGTTGTTGTTGTTGTTGTTGTTGTTGTTGTTGTTGTTGTTGTTGTTGTTGTTGTTGTTGTTGTTGTTGTTGTTGTTGTTGTTGTTGTTGTTGTTGTTGTTGTTGTTGTTGTTGTTGTTGTTGTTGTTGTTGTTGTTGTTGTTGTTGTTGTTGTTGTTGTTGTTGTTGTTGTTGTTGTTGTTGTTGTTGTTGTTGTTGTTGTTGTTGTTGTTGTTGTTGTTGTTGTTGTTGTTGTTGTTGTTGTTGTTGTTGTTGTTGTTGTTGTTGTTGTTGTTGTTGTTGTTGTTGTTGTTGTTGTTGTTGTTGTTGTTGTTGTTGTTGTTGTTGTTGTTGTTGTTGTTGTTGTTGTTGTTGTTGTTGTTGTTGTTGTTGTTGTTGTTGTTGTTGTTGTTGTTGTTGTTGTTGTTGTTGTTGTTGTTGTTGTTGTTGTTGTTGTTGTTGTTGTTTAATGTCTGTTGTTGTTGTTCTTCCTGTGTTCCACTATCAGCAAATGTTGCGCACAACTTATTGTATAAACAAACACTAAATGTAATCTAATGTCAGCACCACATTAAAAGATATTACCGTAACCTGCCTACAACACCACATCATAAAGGACGACAGTCAAGTAAACTTCAACTCATTTATTTGGTAACTTGCAATACAAATTACTCACATCACTGTGACAAACAGTTGCCTTGTTTTAAATGCACCTTGTACTGCAAAGAAAAACAACACTTCAGTACAGCAAACACTCCTATCAACTTAAACTACAAATGTGTTGTAAATACAATAACACCCAACAAGATGTTTGTAGCATTACTTACCTTCAGTGACTTCATCCAGTCTGTGAAACAACACGGCGTCACAGAGGAAGTAGCAGCTCCAACAAGAAAACCATGGAGGTTGGTAAATCCTGTATTTGCCAAAGAAAACTTAGAATTAGTAGACTGAATTTTATTACAGAGGAATTGCAAACAAAAACATACTTACATGTGCTGACATACAGGAGGAGCTGTGAGCACATGTTAGTCGAGTATATCAAGCAGACTAAAAGAAAGTTGCAAACCTGAGAATAATCTATCAGACTGTGAACAAGTTGGTCTCGTCCATCTTTGCTCCCACACTATAAAAAAAAAAGCACATATTCACTGACAGAGACTAAACACTATAGCACAGCTCAATGTGACTTCCTTAAATGTTTTTAATGTCAAATTGCAGATACTTACTTCAATCATCTCATAAGATCCATGTGTGCTCAGCTGTGAAAGATTTGATCACATGTTAGTCAAAGTATAAAAACAAACAAGCAATCAAATAAAATTGTAGGAGCAGAAAAAGGATGACAAACCTGTTTAGAATCAGGCAGACTGGATTACATCTTTCTTCAAACACACTTCGCTCAGGCTAACTCTTACACTTCTGTATCCTGTTCTGCCAAAAGAAAATTCAGTCTTAGTAAAGTAACTTGTGTTGAGCTCAAATTGCAAACAGACAGATACTTACTTGGGCCGTCTCAGAGCTTCCATACACCGCCATCAGCCATGTGTGTTGAGCTGAGAAATGTTTGAAGCACATGTTAGTCAACTGTGAACAAACAAAGAAATAAAGTTGCAGGAGAAGAAATGCTACAAACCTGGGTTAAATCTGGCAATATGAGGTGAGGTTGCTCATCTTAGCTAGAGGACACTATGAAAGAAGCACATATTCACTGACTAGGCTAAACGCTAAGCTAGGTGTTTTTGGTCTGAAGTAACTTTCATGCAGGTTTGTAAATCCTACACTGACAAAAGAAAATTTAATGTTAATGGAGTTAAAGTAACATTGCAAACAGGCACAAACTTACATGCGCTGTCTCAGAAGAAGCTCTTTGTGCTGCCGTCAACCATGCGGGAGGAGCTGGGAAATGTTTGGAGCACATGTTAGTCAAGTATGAAAAGAAACAAGCAAGCAATCAAATAAAGTTGCACAAAAGTAACAAACCTGAGTAGAATCAGGCAGCATGAAATGCGCAGCTTCAGTCAAGTTGTTCATCTTGGTTCAAACACACTTCACTCAGACTAAGTCTTCCACTGCTAAATGCTGATCCTGTGCTGCCAAAAGAAAATTTAGTGTTAGTGAAGTAAATTCTGTTAACGTAGAATTACAAGCAAATAGTTGCATGTTTTACCTGAGTGGAGGTTCTTTGTTCTGCACCAAGCGTGAGGACCTGGAAAATGTTTGTAGCACATGGTAATCAGGTATGTGAAGAAACAAGCAAGCAAACAAAGAAATTTGAAGAAGTGGAGCAAACCTGGGTAGAATCAGGCAGACTGAACTGCTGCTTCCTCTCTTGTCTGTCTTTACTGGAGGACTCTTCCCTCTCAAGTGAACTCTTACACTGCTTTTAAACTCTCAAATGCTGCTCTGCTCACCCTGCTTGCAATCACTCACACCTGATCCCAGCCTCCCTGATTACTCAGCAGCCAATCGCAGAGCTCCACCACCCCCTCCACACAACCAGCACCAGGTTCTGCTCAATTACAGGCTGATTGACTACAACCATCACAGCTGATCTCACAAACTGACCTTTGTCTAACTCCATTTCTCCAACAATATATCACATACAATAAACACACAGGAAATCTAATACCAAACAACATATAAACACTCAACTTAGGCAACAACACACACATGCAACTAATCTCTCAGCACACACATAGGTTACTGCATCCCTCGAGACAAGTCAGACCCAGCACAATTCAAATCCAACAATCAGCCCACACCGCGTAGACGCAGTAGTCTAAAACATCCTGCGACGTCAACACGTTCTTCCATCTAAAACTGTAGATTTACTCAAGAACAAACCAACACCTCTGCACTGACAGGAACCACTACAAACAGCGTCTACACAAACATACGTATTCAACGCAAGACAAAGTTTGTTTCTACACATCATTTAACAGCTATTGAACGCATCTGAAATCAGGACCGTTCCTTAAAGACACCAACGTGTCCTCTTTCACTACATCCATAAACCTCCTCTTTGGTCTTCCTCTAGGCCTCCTCCCTGACAGGTCAAGTCTCAGCATCCTTCTACAATATATTCACCATCTGTCCTCTGGACATGTCCAGACCATCTCAGTCTAGCCTCTCTGACTCCTAAACCTCTAACAAGTGCTGATCCGATCCATCCTGAAGAGAACCTCAGATCTGAACCATTTTAACTGAAACTCTTCTATCACACCTGACACTTTTTATTTCCAGCCTGAACACACCCTCCATTGCTCTGGACTGTTGACCCTAAGTACTTAAAATCCTCCACGTATAACCTCACTCTCATTCACACACATGTACTCCATCTTGCTGCAGCTAACCTTCATCAGCAAACCTCCACCTGATCTCACTGCAGATCACAATAACATCATAGGCCAGAGAGATTCCTGTCTAAACTCACCTGTCCGTCACCATAGCGAACAAAAAGAGGGCTCAGAGCTGATACATTCACACCTCACCGCTGTCTTACAGTCCTCATACATGTCCTGCACCACTAACATCCAGACTTCCTCATACAATACCACAGCTCCTCTCTAGTGACCCTGTCATCGGCTTTCTCCAGGTCTACAAACACACTATGCAGCTCCCTCTCTATCAACATCCTCAAAGCAAATGTTATACTCTTTTTTGACAGGAAACCATTCTGCTCCCCACTTCCGTCCTTAGTCTAGCTTCAACTACTCTTCCCCGTAACTTCATGGTAAAGCTCATCAGCTTTATTCCTCTGTAGTCACCACAACTCTGCACATCTCCCTTGTTCTTAAAAATGGCCACCAGCACACTTCTCTTCACTATCTAAGATCCTGTTGAACAACCCAGACACTCTCCTACACAAGTATATCATCAGGACCTAGTGCCTTCCCGCTCCTCTTCGATACCCTCCTCAATGATCTTTGCTACTTCCTGGTCTGCAACTGTTCTCTCTCATTCATCAACAATTCAAAGTACTCTTTCCATCAAATTACAGGCACCTGTCAATACACTTCCATCCTCCATAACCTGCTGCACATCTCTGTCTTGCCAACCTGTATAGATCAGATTGTCCGACCTAGCGTACAAGTCGTCACACATCCCTTATTTGACCTTTGCTTTCACCTTACGCTGCATCTCCCTGTACTCTTGTCTACTCTCCTCAGTCCTCTATGTCCCACTTCTTCCTAGCTAACCTCTTTCTCTGTATACACTCCTCCACCAAGTCTCCTTATCTACTTTCCTTCCAGAGGACACACCAAATACTCTCCTACCTGTCTCCCTGATCACATTAGCTGTAGTTCTCCAGTCATGTATAAACACCTCTTGACCACCCACAGCCTGTCTCAACTCTTTCCTGAAACTCATACAACACTGTTTCTTTTCAGCCTTTGCCCTCATCACCGCCATCCTATGCTGTCTGGCTAAACTCTCACCTACCACTACTTTACAGTCGCTGATCTCCTTCAGATTACACCGTCTACCTGTGTGCTCCTACCTCCACTCTTATAGGTCACCCTGTGTTCCTGCACCAGAGACAACTCTCTCATCTCTAGAATGTCTCTACAACACTTCATCAAGATCCATCCAGAATGTCTCCTCCAACTCACATCCTACCTGTGGAACATACCCACTAAAAACATCACACCTTTGATTTCTAGCTTCAGACTCATCACTATCTGATAGTCTTTTACCTCCAGGACATTCCAAGCAGATACCTCCTACTCCATTTCTCTTCCTGTCTACACTGTGGTACAACAGCTTAAACCCTGCTGCTAAACTTCTAGCCTGGCAAACCTGGTCTCCTGGACACACAGTATGTCCACCTTCCTCCTCTGCATCACGTCAACCACCTCTCTACCTTTTCCTGTCGTAGTTCCAACACTCAGAGTCTCTTCTCTCTCTTCCTACTAACACACCTTCCTCTCCTTCAACAAACAGTGGACCAATTTCAACTGACCACCCCTTACTTGAACAGCACCGACAGAAGTTGTTGTTATTAACCCAAACCTATCTGCTATGGAAGTCATAAATTTGATCCGGGAAGAGTTTTACATCGGATGCCCTTCCTGACACGACCCTCTGTATTTATCTGGGCTTATGGCTACATTAGACTACACCACAGCATTTTTATTCTATGACAATTTTTGGACTACATGCTACACTGTGCCTTTTTTTTAGCAAACCATACTATACCATAAACATGTTTATTCATAACAAACTATACTATAACATTTTTTTGGTCGACATGCTATACTATGAAGTCTTTTTAGAACTTCTTCCAGCCATATTTTTACCAATTGATGATGTTTTTTCCTTTATAGTCAATTTTCTTACTAGCACTCTGTAGTCTCCTGCTATTACTTTACCATTAAATCCACATATCTTTTCCCATTCAGCTAAGAACTGTGTTGTCTCTGAATATTTTACATCTCCCGCTAAAGGCACTTTCCCTTGATTATTCCCCATGTTAGTTTATTTAACTCAATGCTATATTTTATTGAGAATTTGTGAGAAACAATGCTTCTCTGAGCCAAAATCCAGCCTTTGGAGAACAAGCTTCTAGGCCAACCCTAATGGTTAGTCCGGTTCTCCACTCGGGGTCCTATCCCAAGACTGAAAGTCGTTTTAGAGTTTTCACAAAATTCTCCTAAACCCAAATGACTGCTCGCACTCAGTGATTTACCTCAACGTAAGCCGTACGTTGACACCGTTAGGTTTCAGGCTGTCTGTTGTTTCAATCACTGACCAGTCCTTTCGCACTCGCAGTTTAACACATTCACGCAAATCTAAGTTTCTAGTCTCTTAGCTCAGGACTTCACTGCTCCTAATGTAAGTTTCTAGCTCTCTTAGCTCAGGACTTCACTGCTCCTAATATAAGTTTCTAGCTCTCTTAGCTCAGGACTTTACTGCTCCTGATGTAAGTTTCTAGCTCTCTTAGCTCAGGACTTCACTGCTCCTAATGTAAGTTTCTAGTCTCTTAGCTCAGGACTTCACTGCTCCTCATGTAAGTTTCTAGCTCTCTTAGCTCAGGACTTCACTGCTCCTAATGTAAGTTTCTAGCTCTCTTAGCTCAGGACTATAATGCTCCTAATTAAGTTTCTAGCTCTCTTAGCTCAGACTTCACTCTCCTCATTAATTCTAGCCTCTTAGCCGACTACTCTCCTAATGTAAGTTTCTAGCTCTCTTAGCTCAGGACTTCACTGCTCCTCATGTAAGTTTCTAGCTCTCTTAGCTCAGGACTTACTGCCCTAATTAAGTTCTAGCCTCTTAGCTCAGACTATAATCTCCTAATTAAGTTTCTAGCTCTCTTAGCTCAGGACTTCACTGCTCCTATGTAAGTTTCACTCTCTTAGCTCAGGCTACTCTCCTAATTAAGTTCACCACCACAATGCCCATAATTTCTACTCTCTTAGCCAGGACTTCACTCTCCTAATTAAGTTTCTAGCTCTCTTAGCTCAGACTTTACTCTCCTAATGTAAGTTTCTAGCTCTCTTAGCTCAGGACTTCACTGCTCCTAATGTAAGTTTCTAGCTCTCTTAGCTCAGGACTATAATGCTCCTAATGTAAGTTTCTAGCTCTCTTAGCTCAGGACTTTACTGCTCCTGATGTAAGTTTGCAACATTGAATGATTAGTGCAGGAAAATATTTTTCAAAAGGTGAACTAACATTTTTTTTTAAATTACTTTTTATTTAACACTTACAACAGCTACTAGTTGATTTGATATTTACCGAATATTTGTTCCACGCGCTCCTGTTCTCGTCTCCTGATTTTCCAACAGTCTGAACAGAAAACGGAGAAATTTCAATCGACATTAACATACATATAAAATGTCTCCTGCTCCATTAACAGATCCTTAATCAGCACTTTTTAAAACCACTCTTTGCATCAGTTTTCAAGTAAGACAAAACAAAACACTGGTACATACTGATCATAATGTGTCTGCTGTGGAGACTGACTTAGATTTTAAGTCTAAAAATTACCACAATAATTTAATAGAGGACAAATTAAATGTCAATGCAGTGATTTCAACAAATACTATACAGCTCCCCTTGTTCCATTCAACACCATCTACTACTGATAACAAAGTCTAAACTGAAGGATAAATATCTTAAAACAATAATCAAAGCATTGACGCAGTTTTGTGCTTTACAGATGTTAACTTACTCTGAGTTCATCCAGCTTCCTCTGCTTATCTTCCATCTCAGAGGCGACTGAACTGCTACTGATGAGCCTGTCTGTGATTCTCCAGCAACAGAGACGTATTACAGACACACAATCGTTAAAATCTTATGTGATTTAACTGTTGCAATTTCCAGCTGTGTACAGAGGGCAGTGTTATTCAAGCCCACCTCTCTGACATCTTCGTCTCCATCCGGACTGCTGCTCGTCCACCAACGCCTCGTTTCTTTATTCAGACAACCGACAGAGAAACAAAAGAGCTCCTTAAACGGCTGTAATGTCAACTTCAGGTATTCTGAATATCACAGACTATAACATCACAGTGGATGATATCTAGTACAGGCCATATGACTGACTTCAGTTTTTCAATATTAGCTGATTACTTCTATTTCTCACAAATGAGCTAATTCCCCTACGCTAACATTTTTTAAAATTACTTTATACGCTATATTATAAAACTACAGATCCTACTGCTAAAACAACTATGACGACATTAACAAAAACAACAGCTGTTACTTGAGTTAATATTTACCAAATATTTGTTCGATGCACTCCAGTTCTCGTCTCCTCACTTTTCAGCAGTCTGAACAGAAAACACAGACGTTAACAAACATATAAAATGTCTCCTGGTTCAACACTTTTTTCATCAGTTTTCATAAAAGACAGAACAAAACCTGGTACAACCCAAAACACTGGTAGGTACTAAGTACTAGGTCAAAATGTGTCTGCTGTGAAAACTCACTTACATTTAAGGTCCTTTAAGTCACAAAATTACCACAGAAATTAAAAAGGGGATAAATAAATTATAAAAATTACATGCAGTGACTATGTTACCTGTAACACTACAGAAAAAAGGACCCTGGACCTGCTGTATGCCAACACTAAGGAGGCAGCTACTGCCCTGCCCCCCTCGGAGGATCAGACCAGAACCTCATCGGGCTGGTTCCCAAATACGAGCCTGTTGTTAGGAGACAGCACACCACCATCAGGACTGTACAGCAGTGGTCTGCAGACATTAAGACAGTGTTACAGACTCGTGGATGTTTAAGAGGGTCCACGGTGAGGACATCGAGAGACTCTCTCACACCATAACGGACTACATCCAGTTCTGTGAGGAGAGCAACATACCCACCAAAAAGGTACATTGCTTTCCCAACAACAAACCCTGCTGAACCCTTGTTCATAACCAGAAACACAGAGGGGACCAAGGCTGTCCAGAAGGAGCTGAAGAAGGAGCTTCAGCTGGCTAAGGACGCCTACAAATACAAGCTAGAGGGAAAATTACAAGCCAGCAGCTCCAGGGAGGGGGGGGGATAACGGGCTACAAACAGCCAGACCCTGTAGTGGAGGGAACACTGGAACAAGCCGACCAGTTAAACCTGTTCTTCAACAGCTTTGACCATCCGGCCCCCAACAGCACAGCAGGACATCATGAGCCTGCGCCCACCAACACTGGAGCCCCCCTCTTCTTATTCCCTCTCCTGCCCCTTTAACACCAGCACCCTTCCTCCACCCTCACCTCTCAGCACATCAACACCATCCCTGATCATCACATCCAGCCAAGTCATAAAACAGCTCTCCAGGATGAACACTAACAAGGCCAGGAGGCCTGACAACATCAACCCCAGGGTGCTCAAGACGTGTGCAGTGCAGCTGGCAGGAGCGTTCCAGCACCTCTTCAACCTCTCTCTCAGGCTGAAGAAGGTACCACAGCTCTGGAAGACCTCCTGCATCGTCCCAGTGCCCAAGAAAAGACTCCCTAGCACCCCCAATGACTACAGGCCAGTCGCTCTGAGGTCACACGTCACGAAGATACTGGTCCTCGGGCCCCTGATGAACGACTCCCTGGACCCCTTACAGTCTGCATACCAGGCAAACATCGGCGTGGACGACGCCATCATCTACATGCTCCACGGAGCTTAAACACACCCGGAGAAGCCGCAGAGCACAGTGACAATCACATTCTTCGACTTCTCCAGTGCATTCAATACAGTCCAACCGCACCGGCTAGCTGAGAAGCTCTCGGCTATGCAGGTGGACCAGGACCTGGTGGAGAAAGTAGAAACCCGGCTGTTACATTAACATTTAAGAATGAGCTCATCCCATCCCACTGTGTATCTTTGTCCCACTCATCCACCACTCCTATTCCATCCAAATGTGCCCCGCAAAAGGATCACAGGGGCCTTTGCATAGTTTCAGTGTTTTTATCATTTACTGTCACTTAGAACAAAGTTTTCCACCGTGGCACGCAAAGCGGCTAATCTACCACAAACACAGCATAATAAGACGACGACAGCGACAAAGCATTTCGATTAAATCATCACACCTAAAGAAAAACACATAGCATAATCAGAAAGTCGCAACATCGAATACGCTCTAGCGAATCTCCAGAGAAGTCAGGTGAGAATTCAGACATATTTGTAGAAATATAAATTTCAATGGTTATATTGCATATTTGCCATTTGGATTTAGCATCCTAATAAAGTACCTGGCTAACTAGCTCAGCATTTGACCTTCTTGAGTCGGCGCCGTCTACAAAGTCCAGACGGCGCACACGATCTCCGTGTATCCAAGACATAGAATATAATAAAAGACATAGAGATTAATACTCCAAATGTTCTCATTAGCAACTACTTCATAGTTCACAATGACATTTGCATTCAATAATATTGTGTTTTCATTAACAACTGACTTCATGGTTAACAATGTGATAATGCATGTGAAGCCTGCTTACATCCACGGTGGTTTAAACATATGATACAATTTGGTCATAGCCGAGATAATTGTTTTCCAAAAGCGTAGACACCGTTGGTTGTCTCGTTTCCACACAAAATACCAAACCGTCAGTGAAAACAAACACACCAGTTGTTCCTGGGTCTTCTGCTGGTCTGCAGCCTGTCTGACCAGGTCTGCCTTGGACTCCTCAGCCAGCCGCCTCTCGGCCTCCTCCCTCGCTCTCCAGCTCTGTGGATGGGCGGACACACAAATACGTTTCAAGTGATCTGCTGAATGTTGCCGGTCAAATCAGACGCTGTCGATTCAGGTAAATACTGTATATCTGAAGTGAGGGTATCGTTACAAATACATAAAGTAAAATTCCTTCGTTAAATTTAGCATCTGATGGGAGACGATTTTAAAGAAAGCCTGGCAAAAGAAGATACATGTCGCAGGTGAACAACTTCACCATGACTATACCACTGAAATCGTTCAGAAACAAAACACACGGGCATTAAAAAGAAGCTAAAAGTAAGGGAATTTGTTTCCAGACGAAAAAAAACATAAAGGTAAGAGAAGGGCGCGGGACATGAAGGAGGGAGGGCTCACGGTAGACGTAGCTGAGGGACGGATACAAGAAGCGGCGACGGCAGGGGGGAAGGACCGGAGAGATGACGCCACGCACCGGGCGAGAGAGAAGCTTCAAAACTACCAGAGGAAGCCGTAAAATGCAGGTGCAAGGAAATCATTAATGTGGACAAGGAGGGAAACAGAGTATGTAAATCAATACCGACTGGGAGAGGTCAGATCTTTGGAGTTGGACTCATCTAGGCATCACGTAACCCCACCAGTTAGAGGTAGGTCTAGGGAGGGACTTCCCCTCCACCCACCAACAGGGACTGGGGGGTGAGTAAGAGAAAACCCCACATTGGGAAATCTTATACGTTACATAAGTGTGTTAAGTTAAATGTTCCGATATGTGTTGTTCAGGACCTACTGGGAGTTCATGTTCAAAGAAAAGAGAGAAGGTTATAACAAAGTTAATAAAGGAAGATATACAAATGCTATTCTTACAAAAGACACAAGGAAAACTTAAAAAATACGGTCACAAGAATATCTACTATGCCTCACACAAAGACGGACGCAGACGAGGAGTAACTTTAACTTCAAACAACATTCAATTTGACTACGAGAAGGAAGATACATAACAGTGATGAGGAGACTGGAAAATGAACCAGTAACATTAGTAAATATTTATGCGGCCCCTGAAAGCGATAAACACTTTTTTTCGATCCCTATTCGAAGATAGAGCGATAGAAACAGTGGAGACTTTGGTTTGTGGGGGAGACCTGAACGTGGTGATGGACCATAGGATGGATACGACAAGTCTCAAAAGAACTAAAACACAGATAACCAGACTCATAAATAGATCAGTGGAGGAGATGGGGATGATAGATGTATGGAGAAACCTCCATCCTCTGGACAAGGAGTTTACACATTATTCAGCTGTATATAAATTACGCTCCAGGATAGATGACATATTTATGAAAGTAGGAGACGACTACAGAGTGAAAGATCTGACCGTAACCCAATATATTTAAAATTAGATCTAAATAATAGAAAAAGGCAAATAATGAACAAAGGAAGGAAAAGATTAAATCTGAAATACAGAGATATATAGAGGAAAACAATAACGGAGAAGAAGACCCAACAATATTGCGGGATGACATAAAAGCAGTAATAAGGGGAAAACTGATAAAAGGAAAAGGACCACCAGAAAACAAATGACCCAGAATTACTTCAACAAATTAAAGACATAAAGTTAGTAATTAATGACATGCTATTGGATGAAGCTGAAAAAAGAAACAAGTCCCTGAAACAGACTTTCCATGAAGCACTTTCAAGAGCTACTAAGCTGTTGGCAAAGCGTATATGTAAACAACAAACCATTGACAATATACATAAAATTAGATACCCCCACACAAATAAACTGAAATAAACACCAGTGGACATAGAAAAAACTTTCGGGAGATACTACGAGGAACTATACACACGACCAACTTCAACAACTGAGGAGGAGATTTCTGCATGAACTGGATCTCCCAACAATTAGCCACTTACAAAATAAAAAACTAACGGCTGCAACAACAACAGAAGAAGTGAACGATGCAATAAAAAAGTTGAAAAATAATAAATCTCCAGGCAGTGAAGGAAACCCTGCTAAGTGGTATAAGACATTCAAAGAAGAGCTGACACCGCTACTCCAGTCCTCTTTCAACTGGACGCTTCAAAATAATAAAATCCCACCATCTTGATCCGAAACAATAATTACTGTCATCCCAAAACAAGGAAGAGATACGTGACGCTGTGGGAACTACAGACCAATATGACAGCTGTAAAATATATGCAACAATTATTTCTAAGATTAAACATATTTATAGCATGACTGATAGAGGAGGACCAAACAGGATTCATAAGAGGTCGTCAAACACATGATAATATTAGGAGAACTCTACATATCGTGGACCAGGCACTGAGGGAAAAACAGAGTATGGCTTTGTTAAGCGTAAATACAGAAAAGGCAAAAGATCGGGTTAATTGGGAATTTGCAACGATATTACAACACTTTGGATTCAATAATAAATCAATTCAACGTATAAAGACAGTATATAAACAGCCCGCTGCTAGAATCAAAGCAGACAGCATCACCCAATGTGTTCCGTCAGCTCTGTGAAGATATCGATCAATCGATACGCCGACGCAAATATCTCAGGGAGCGGCGGTAAAGGGCGTGGAGCATAGGATGGGATTATTTGCAGACGATGTAATAGAATACCTGGCACAACCAGACAAATCAATCCCGGTAATGATGAGACTTTTAGAATCGTACGGACACCTATCGGGATACAAAATAAATACTTCAAAAACACAAATCCCAACATTCAACTACAACCCATCAAATTTCAATTAAATTTAATTGGAATCTTAATCAATCATTGGGGATCACTATTCCAATAGGAATATATTTAAGTTATTCAAAGCTAACTATAGTAAGGTGACACAGGAAATACAAAAAGACATTGACAGACGGTCTACTTTACCAGTGGACCTTAATTCGAGGGTTGAGATAATGAAAATACAACCTAGACTCCTCTATCTGTGCCAGTCCCTGCCTGTGGAGATACCTCTGACCCAATCTGAGACATGAAACAGGACAATATCCAGGTTTATATGGGGAGGTAAAACACCCAGAGTTAGCTATGAAACTCTCCAGCTCCCAACAGATAAAGGGGGGAGTCTCCCACCATTCAAATAATACAGCTGTGCCGCCAAATTAAGATACGCTGGATGTTGGTGTAATCCAGATTACACAGCAGAACGGAAGGACATGGAAAAACTTGGAGGTTATCCTGCTCAGACCACGGTTGGAGACAAAGACACGTAAAACAAAGTTAAGATGGACGTAGATTCAGTCACAGGGTTTACTCTGGTTCAGAATAATACCAAAATACATGGTCCAGAAAGAATTAAAGATGGACGGCATTCGATAGTAACTTTAAACCTGCTGTTTACGACAAAGGAGTTACAGCATGGTGCACTTTAGAGAAAAATGAGGAGCTGGAGAGTTTCCAGAATATGAGAGAAAAATATGATTTACATAAACAGCCTTATTTTTTTAGATATCTGCAACTGAGGCATTGTTATAAAAAGGAGATTAAAATAGACTACTCCATGGAAATGAACGGGGTTATCCAAATTATAATCGGCACGTACCGAGGAAGCGTATCAACACTATATCAGAAATCGATAGGAAAAAAACATACAACTAATTATATAAAAGACAGATGGGAATCGGAGGACTGGGAAAACGTGAGGAAGTACATCAGACGACCACCGGTAAACGGATATGGAGGGAAGTCTCTAGGAAAAATTTAATTTGATTTTTCATCACGCCGAACGAAAGACGTGGAGTAGACGGGGATAATAGAGGAGATGTACATAATAGAGACGTTAACGCATCGTTTAAAACTGCGGGAAACAGACGGACTATAAATGGAGGAAGTGGACGTCACTCAAAAACCAAAATGGCCACAAGGACTAAATGAATGGTGAACTGTGAGCTGATAAAGGCATAAGGAAGGATACGGGAACAGTAACTCCCTATCATGAGTCTGTTAATTTAGTTTGTTTGTTCTATGACTGTTATAGTTAAAATGAAAATCATTAATAAAAACTAAAGTGAAACAAAAACAGGGATAATGGTAGTTTGGGTCAAGACACCCACTCTAAAGCTTTTATGGAGAAGTGAATGTTTAAATCTAATTTTCCTCATTTTATCTATTCAACTGGTGTTGAATCCGTTCAAATGATGACTTAAATAATAGCTTGTTTTTTCAGGGCATTCTGCCAAAATGGACAAAAGTGGGGAGGTTTGTATTATTTTTATTATTATTTTTTTTTTATTATTATTATTATTATTTAGTATTATTTGTAATAAATAAATAAAGTTTGTAATAATGTGTTAATGTAATTTCTAATTAAAATTTTAATACCAAAAAAAGACAGACATAGATCTGTAGCATGGGTGTCAAACTCTGGCCCGCGGGCCACATTTGGCCCGCAGTGTAATTATATTTGGCCCGTGAGGCGATATAAAATTACTATTAGAACTGGCACGCCGCTACAGAACAGCACATTCACCGTTAACACTACAAATCCCATGATGCTCTGATGGTGGTTGATTCATTCATTGTTGTTATTTTATTTTCAAATTTATTAGCCAGTGGAAAAAGCTTATTTTGATATTTACCTCGGACGGCTACAAATAGAAAAGAGGCATACTATTTTTATCTAAATTTTATTTAATATGCCTTTTTTTAAAATTTGATTTTGCATGTCTGCACTGCTAAGTAACATAAGCAACGTTGTTCCTTATTCTTAGTTAAAACAAAACTCGTGGAGTCCATATTAAAGGTTCATTGGTTCAACGTTGGCCCGCGGCTTTGTTTAATTTCAAATGTTGGCCCACTGTGTATTTGAGTTTGACAGCCCTGGTCGATCGGAGCTACATTCTGTCTTAAATCCGATTTATCGTGTAACTTCGATCTGTTCTCATAGAACGTCTGTTTGATTCATTTAGCTTCTGTTTTTCAAACAAGTCATTCAGCAGTTGCTTTGTTTCCGATTTACGTTATTAGCGTCATTACATATCACGTGTTTAATCTCCAATGATTTCAGTTATTCAAAATATTTTTAAATTATTATTTTTAATTTATTTTTGTTTATCGTGTCCTGGAGGTCTGTAAACATTCAGGATCGTAACTTCTTTCTGATCTATAAAACTAATAGGTAGTTAATTTGTGAAGACAACTGAAAATTGACTTTGTTTGAAATTAAGATTGTGTTTCCTTTTTCATAGGAAGAGAAATATGCTTTTTTAAAACATTTTTTGTAGCTTTTTATACTCAGTATTTAAGGTGTGTCTTATATCCTGTTTTTCTCTTTTCATCTATGCAATTACCTTACTAATTTTTTTAAGGTTATAAAGCCCACTCATGTTAAAGGTGACTCTGCATCATTCAGGCAACATTTCAAACAGCAAGAAAATAAAATAAGTTTCCTCACATACTTCACAACTTACACTCACAACAAATAACTTGTCAGTACATAAAATTAACATTTAACAAATAACCACACAGTTTAAACACAGTGAGCTCCATCATTAAAGCCTGAACTCAGCTTCTGTATCAGGAGGGGACCCCCTCACCTGAGAGAGGGGACCCTGACCTGAGAGGGGACCCCCTCACCTGAGAGAGAAGACCCTCACCTGAGAGAGGGGACCTCCTCAACTGAGAGGAAACCCTCACCTGAGGGGAAACCCTCACCTGAGAGGGAAACCCTGCACCTGAGAAGGGACCCTGACCTGAGAGAGGAGACCCTGCTCACCTGAGAAGGGACCCTGAACCCCTGAGAGAGGAGACCCTGCTCACCTGAGAGGAAACCCTCACCTGAGAAGGGACCCTGACCTGAGAGAGGAGACCCCTCACCTGAGAGGGACCCTCACCTGAGAGAGGGGACCCCTCTTAGTGCAATATATTATTCATATCTGACTGATCAAAACCAGAGCTGTGCACATAATCATCACCAGCATCATTCAGGCAACATTTCAGACAGCAAGCATACTTCACATCTTACACTCACAACAAATAACTCGTCAGTACAAGACATTAACAATTCACAAATAACCACACAGTGAGCTCCATCATTAAAGCCTGAACTCAGCTTCTGTATCAGGAGGGGACCCCCTCGACTGAGAAGGGACCTCCTCACCTGAGAGGAAACAGTGACCTGAGAGGAGAGACCCTGACCTGAGAGAGGGGACCCCTCCTAGTGCAATATATTGTTCATATCTGACTGATCAAAACCAGAGCTGTGCACATAATCATCACCAGCATCATTCAGGCAACATTTCAGACAGCAAGCAAATAAAATAAGTTTCCTCAGATACTTCACATCTTACACTCACAACAAATAACTCGTCAGTACATGAAATTAACATTTAACAAATAACCACAAAGTTTAAACATGAGTGAGCTCCATCATTAAAACCTGAACTCAGCTTCTGTATCAGGAGGGGACTCCCTCACCTGAGAGAGGGGACCTCCTCACCTGAGAAGGGACCCTGACCTGAGAGAGGGGACCCCCTCACCTGAGAAGGGACCCCAAAAGAAAAACCCCCAACCAAAGAAGAGCCCCCCCCCCCCCAGAGGGGAGCCCCCCCCTACCTAAAAAAAAAAATTTTTATTTAAAAAAAAAAAAATGTGCAATATAAATCTTCCACATCTTTAAAAAAAAATTTTAAAAAAAAAAAAAAAAAAATATTTTTCCCCAAATATTTCACATCTTACACTCACAACAAATAACTCGTCAGTACATGAAAACACCAAAAAGGCCCCCCCCCTAGAGAGGGGACCCCTCCCTAAACCTACTAGAGAGGGGAACCCTCACCTGAGAGAGGGGGACCCCTCCTAGTGCAAACAAACATATCTGACTAATCAAAACCAGAGCTGTGCACATAATCAGTCAATAACTGTGCCCCAGGAGGTAAATTAAAAGTCATAATAAAACTAAAGGGAAACAGGCTCGTTCTCCTGGTACATCACACTTTGCGGATAAATGTCATGCTGGCGTTGCGCCGTCTTACCGTCTTTCGGAGGCGAAGGTGTGCTCCATCTCCGGTGATGTCCGCTGTTACGCCCTTCTTCATCGGTGTCATCCTTCCTCTCCATCAGCATTTATGATGAGAAAAACAGTCTTCTTCCATAGCGGAGGATCTCTCTGTCTTCCAGGCGGTGTGAAGAACCGGATCTTTAGTTTAGTCCTCCACAAAGCAGACTATAATTGACCTTGGGTTTGCACCTTGCGGTGGCTCGGTCCGCCTCTCCGGTTCTCTCCGTCGGTTCCATGGCGGTCAGTTTCTGCTTGTTTTCCTCTCTGGAAGCGGTTCGTTCACTGCTGCTACGATGCTAGCTCGCGTAGCCTCCACTGACGGCTAGCTCCGCTTCGTCGCTTTAACTCGGTGATTTATCGTCTTTATGGTGTTGCCACGATTTCCTTCTCGTCTTTCGGTTATTTCCAGCTTTCAAGCGACTTGAATCGACTGTAGTTTAGAAAGATTAGTGGTTGTAAACGGGGAGAAAGAACCACCTGGATCACCGAGCTCCATGCTGCCTCTGCGCCATACCGGAAGTGCTCACCGTGACGTTTTCTACAAATACCATACTATTAGTATTTTTACTAAACACTATACTATGACTATCTTTCCACATACTATAATAAAATTATTTTTTAAACATACTACAAGATGACGATTTGATTTCCATGACATACTAAACTATAACTATTCTTATAAAATACAATACTGTGATTATTTTTAAGAAATACTATGACTACTTTTAAGAGATACTATGACTATTTTAAAGAAGTACGATACTGTGACTACTTTTAAGAAGTACGATACTGTGATTATTTTTAAGAAATACTATGACTATTTTTAAAAAGTACGACACTGTGACTATTTTTAAGAAATACTATGAATATTTTTAAGAAGTACGATACTGTGACTTTTTTTAAAAAATACTATGACTATTTTTAAGAAGTACGATACCGTGACTATTTTTAAGAAAGTACAATACTGTAACTATTTTTAAGAAGTACCACACTGTGACTATCTTTAAGAAGTACGATACTGTGACTATTTTTAAGAAGTACCATACTGTGACTATTTTTAAAAAGTACGATACTGTGACTATTTTTAAAAAATACTATGAATATTTTTAAGAAGTACGACACTGTGACTATTTTTAAGAAGTACGATACTGTGACTTTTTTTAAAAAAATACTATGACTATTTTTAAGAAGTACAATACTGTAACTATTTTTAAAAAATACTATGACTATTTTTAAGAAGTACCATACTATGACTACTTTTAAGAGATACTATGACTACTTTTAAGAGATACTGTGACTATTTTTAAGAAGTACGACACTGTGACTATTTTTAAGAAGTACGATACTGTGACTTTTTTTAAAAAATACTATGACTATTTTTAAGAAGTACGATACCGTGACTATTTTTAAGAAGTACAATACTGTAACTATTTTTAAGAAGTACCACACTGTGACTATCTTTAAGAAGTACGATACTGTGACTATTTTTAAGAAGTACCACACTGTGACTATTTTTAAAAAGTACGATACTGTGACTATTTTTAAAAAATACTATGAATATTTTTAAGAAGTACGACACTGTGACTATTTTTAAGAAGTACGATACTGTGACTTTTTTTAAAAAATACTATGACTATTTTTAAAAAGTAAAATACTGTAACTATTTTTAAAAAATACTATGACTATTTTTAAGAAGTACCATACTATGACTATTTTTAAGAGATACTATGACTACTTTTAAGAGATACTGTGACTATTTTTAAGAAGTACGATCACTGTGACTATTTTTAAGAAGTACAATACTGTGACTATTTTTAAGAAGTACGAACACTGACTATTTTTAAGAAGTACAATACTGTGACTATTTTTAAGAAGTACGATACTGTGACTATTTTTAAGAAATACATATGACTATTTTTAAGAAATACATATGACTATTTTTAAGAAATACTATGACTATTTTGAAGAAATACTATGACTATTTTTAAGAATTACAACACTGTGACTATTTTTAAGAAGTACAATACTGTGACTATTTTTAAGAAGTACAATACTGTGACTATTTTTAAGAAGTACGATACTGTGACTATTTTTAAGAAGTACGATGACTATTTTTAAGAAATACCATGACTATTTTTAAGAAATACTATGACTATTTTTAAGAATTACAACACTGTGACTATTTTTAAGAAGTACGATACCGTGACTATCTTTAAGAAGTACGACACTGTGACTATTTTTAAGAAGTACGACACCGTGACTATCTTTAAGAAGTACGACACTGTGACTATTTTTAAGAAGTACTGACTAAGTTAAGAAGTACGATACTATGCTTTTTGTTCCACACACTACCCTACGACTATTTCTATGCCATACAATACAATGACTATTGTTATAACAAACTATACTATGATTTTTTTTCCCCCACATGATATACAACAACTATTTTTATGACATACTATACTCTGACTTTTTTCCACATACTAGCTTTGACTATTTTTATGAAAAACTATACTCTGCATTTTTCCACATTTTATACTATAAATATCTTGTCAACATATTATACTATGTCTTTTGTTCCACATACTATACTATGACTATTTTTATGAAAAACTATACTCTGAATTTTCCCAAATACACTATAATTCTTTTTTCAAAATACTATACACTGACTATGTTTATAATATAATATACTATGACTATTTTTTTATAACATACTATACTATGATTTTTTCCCCCACATAATATAAGATGATTATTTTTGTGACATACTCTCCCTTTACTATCTTAAGTTTAAGTTAAGTTTATTTAAAAGAGGACAGTGCAGTTTCATAAAACACAGGATTATACATGGTTTAAAAAAACTAGAGTTAGCCCGAAGGCTAGTTTTCATCTGTCGTCCCCTGGCCATGATGTGAACAGGCAATAAAATACATCTACAATTAAAAACCTGGACAAACAATGACATACATATGTAAACACTTCCTATAAGGCATCACTACATAACATCTGACAACAACATCCAAACATCACAGCAGGCTTGTCGTTTAGTGTTGGCAGCTGTATGTGTTAATAAGCCCCATTTTCAGTTTTTGTGAAGTCCTTGTATGTTGTAGCTACTTTAACCTCCTCAGGTATTGATTTCCACGTTCAAAGCTGTTTCTTTAGATGAACTCTATCAGAGGATCAGGAGCCAATTCATGCAGTACTTTATAAATTAATGTTAAGTCTGCAAATGTCTGAAGACTCTCCCAGTTTAAAATACTGTATTCTTTAAAATTGCACAGTGATGATCGTGCCTGAGTTTTTTTTATCCATAACTTTAATTGCTTGTTTATCTTTATGACTTACTATACTGTGACTTTTTTCCTCGTACCATACTAAAACCTTTTATGAAAAACTATACTCTCAAACTATACCACAATTGTTTTGTCAACATACTATACTATTTTGATGACATTCTATGCACTGACTATTTTTATGACATACTATACTATGACTTTTGTTCCACATACTACACTATGACTATTTTTATGACATACTATAAACATTACTATTTTTATGACACACTAATACTATGACTATTTTTATGACATACTATCCAATGACTATTTTTATGACATACTATAAACATGACTATTTTTATGACACTATACTATGACTATTTTTATGGCATACTATACTATAACTATTTTTATAACATACTATACTATAACTATTTTTATGACACAATATACTATAACTATTTTTATGACACACTAATACTATGACTATTTTTATGACATACTATACTATAACTATTTTTATAACACTATACTATAACTATTTTTATAACATACTATACTATAACTATTTTTATAACATACTATACTATAACTATTTTTATGGCATACTATAACTATTTTTATGACATACTATACTATAACTATTTTTATAACACTATGCTATAACTATTTTTATGACACTATACTATGACTATTTTTATGACATACTATACTATAACTATTTTTATGACACTATACTATAACTATTTTTATGGCACACTATACTATTACTATTTTTATGACATACTAATACTATGACTATTTTTATGACATACTATCCAATGACTATTTTTATGACACTATACTATAACTATTTTTATAACACTAACTAGACTATTTTTATGGCATACTATACTATAACTATTTTTATAACATACTATACTATAACTATTTTTATGACATAATATACTATAACTATTTTTATGACATACTAATACTATGACTATTTTTATGACATACTATCCAATGACTATTTTTATGACATACTATACTATAACTATTTTTATAACACTATACTATAACTATTTTTATGGCATACTATACTATAACTATTTTTATAACATACTATACTATAACTATTTTTATAACATACTATACTATAACTATTTTTATTACATACTATACTATAACTATTTTTATGGCATACTATAACTATTTTATACTATTTTACTATTTTTATAACACTATACTATAACTATTTTTATGGCATACTATACTATACCTATTTTTATGACACTATACTATGACTATTTTTATGACATACTATAAACATAACTATTTTTATGACAACTAATACTATAACTATTTTTATAGCACACAACAAACTATTTTATACACACTATACTATTACTATTTTTATAACATACTATACTATGAGTGTTTTCTCCACACATGACTATTTCTATGACTTTTCATGGACATTTTTGAACTGTACGACTTTCTGAAACATTTTCATGACAGATTACACTCTTAATTTTTGACATAATACTGTAACTTTTAGGACATACAATACTGCTTCATTTTTATGTCCTACCAAACTCAGGTCCTCCTCAGTTTAGGTGCTGCACTCTGCATTCATCTGGGGAGAAAAGGAAATGACATAAGAATCTGTATCACAATCACAACAACAATAATAACAACAACCACAACAACAATAATAATACCAACAACCACAATCACAAAAACAACCACAATAACAATAATAATACCAACAACAATAACAACAACACAATAATACCAACAACCACAATAACAACAACAACCACAATAACAATAATAATACCAACAACAATAACAACCACAACAACAATCACAATAATACCAACAACCACAATAACAACAACAACCACAACAACAATAATAATACCAACAACCACAATCACAAAAACAACCACAATAACAATAATAATACCAACAACAATAACAACCACAACAACAATCACAATAATACCAACAACCACAATAACAACAACAACCACAATAACAATAATAATACCAACAATAATAACAACAACCACAACAACAACTACTACTACGACAACAGCTCTTCTCAAAGTTACAGTTCAAAGTGCCAATTAATGGAACTAAGGTAGGACTTTTTTTTTTTTTACATACTATACTATGATTTTTTTAATTACTCTGTACCATACTACACTGTGACCTTTATGACATTTTTATGCTATGTTTGCTTCTCCTCCTGAGCGTGGCAGAGGTCACTGAGGTCACTGAGGTCAGTGAGGTCACAGAGGTCACAGAGGTCAGTGAGGTCACAGAGGTCACAGAGGTCAGTGAGGTCAGTGAGGTCACAGAGTTCACAAAGGTCACAGAGGTCACTGAGGTCACAGAGGTCAGTGAGGTCACAGAGGTCAGTGAGGTCACTGAGGTCACTGAGGTCACAGAGGTCACTGAGGTCACAGAAGTCACTGAGGTCACAGAGGTCAGTGAGGTCACAGAGGTCACTGAGGTCACAGAGTTCACAAAGGTCAGTGAGGTCACAGAGGTCAGTGAGGTCAGTGAGGTCACAGAGGTCACTCTTTCCTGGCTTTAAACACATTTTATTTGGTGAAGACATCTTTTGAATTTGACTCTTCTTTTTATCAGCCCTCCCACACGATGTTTGACAGTCTACAGACCACCACAGTGAACTCCTCTCCATTACACATGCCAAATATAACAGGATTATTTAACTTAATTATCTGTATGAGTTTTATTCTACATGTCCCACAGCCCACCCACAGCAGAGGACTAGTATTAGACCTGGTCCTAAATCCTGTCAGTGCAGGTTTCCTCCGTTGTGGCCTATCAGACCATTTCTGTCTTTTTACGGTAAACATTTTTAAGCAACAGGAAATCCCAGATTATACTGGAAGGAAACGCCATCTGACATCTGAAGTGACTGCAAATTTTATTGATATTTTACATGATGTTTCTCCAGAGATTTTACCTTCTTCCTGTGATTTATTACATCCGCAACGGAGGTTATGTTTTTGCGGGCGTTTGTTTGTGTTCAAGATAAGTCAAAAACTTGTGGACGGATTCTGATGAAATTTCCGGGGTCGAAAATGTGAAAAGAAAGAACTGATTTGGTTTCTCAATATCTCTGGTAATTGTTGCCCAAAGCTCATGAAATGTGACTCAGGGATTTAAAAAGTGTACTTCTATCAAATCCCAAAGGCTGATCCAGATCGGTGGTTTTTATAGCAATTTATATAAAAAAATGGGGGTACTCTTACATTTTGGCCTACTGTGCATTTAATATTAGAGGCAGAGATTTCTAAGTAGTAGAAGTATGTCAATGAAATTTAACCAGGTTTAATACTTGAGGAGATAGCTCTAGAAGAAACCGCCATTACAGAAAAAGAGATTTTCATTAATAACTTCTGAACTACTAATGATATAAACTTAAATCCACTTGGTAAGGGAATATTTTCGTGGTCAAGGAATCTAATAACGCAGACAAAATGACTGTAGGTTTGTTATTTCTTATCCAGAGCTAGATCCAGTAGAAACATGTTAATATACATATGATGGTTTTAGAAATAATGTATTGTGAGTTTTATGTTGTGTCTTGTATAAATGTTCTATGTTTGCCACTGATATAAAATTCTTTTTAAAAAATGTAGGATTTTTATTTTGGAGTGAATTACAATATGGGGGGAAACTATGGTGCTTGGCAGAGGTCTGCGTTCTCCGAGTGCTTTTCTAGTTATGACGTACTACACTATGACTACTTTTATGACGTACTACACTGTGACTGTTTGCATGAAATACTACACTTTGACTACTTTTATGACGTACTACACTGTGACTGTCTGCATGACATACTACACTTTGACTACTTTTATGACGTACTACACTGTGACTGTTTGCATGAAATACTACACTTTGACTACTTTTATGACGTACTACACTGTGACTGTTTGCATGACATACTACACTTTGACTACTTTTATGACATACTACACTTTGACTACTTTTATGACATACTACACTTTGACTACTTTTATGACGTACTACACTTTGACTACTTTTATGACGTACTACACTGTGACTGTTTGCATGAAATACTACACTTTGACTACTTTTATGACATACTACACTTTGACTACTTTTATGACATACTACACTTTGACTACTTTTATGACATACTACACTTTGACTACTTTTATGACGTACTACACTGTGACTGTTTGCATGACATACTACACTTTGACTACTTTTATAACGTACTACACTGTGACTGTTTGCATGACATACTATACTTAGACTACTTTTATGACATACTACACTGTGACTGTTTGCATGACATACTATACTTTGACTACTTTTATGACATACTACACTTTGACTACTTTTATGACATACTACACTTTGACTACTTTTATGACATACTATACTTTGACTACTTTTATGACGTACTATACTGTGACTGTTTGCATGACATACTATTTTTTTCTATACTTTAACTACTTTTATAATATCACTTTGACTACTTTTATGACGTACTATACTGTGACTGTTTGCATGACATACTCCTTTACTACTTTTTACATACTACATTAACTATACATACACACTTTGACTACTTTTATGATGTACTACACTGTGACTGTTTGCATGACATACTATACTTTGACTACTTTTATGACATACTACACTGTGACTGTTTGCATGACATACTATACTTTGACTACTTTTATGACGTACTACACTGTGACTGTTTCATGAAATACTACACTTTGACTACTTTTATGACGTACTACACTGTGACTGTTTGCATGACATACTACACTTTGACTACTTTTATGACGTGCTACACTGTGACTGTTTGCATGACATACTACACTATGACTACTTTTATGACGTACTACACTTTGACTACTTTTATGACGTACTACACTGTGACTGTTTGCATGACGTACTACACTTTGACTACTTTTATGACGTGCTACACTGTGACTGTTTGCATGACGTACTATACTTTGACTACTTTTATGACGTACTACACTGTGACTGTTTGCATGACGTACTACACTTTGACTACTTTTATGACGTACTACACTGTGACTGTTTGCATGACATACTACACTTTGACTGTTTTTATGACTTTTCATCGACATGTTTGGACTATATGACTTTTTCTTCATGACATAGTACTCTTATTTTTTGACACATACTATGACTTTTATGTCCTACCATACTCGGGTCCTCCTCCAAAGGAAATCACATAAGAATTTGGATCACAATCTGTGCCTTCCACAACAACCACACAACCACAACAACAACTACGTTTCATCAGGTCCAGAGTCAACGCAGCCGTCTAGCAGGAAATCTTAGAGCTTCCTGCTGTCAGCTGACCAGCTTTATACAGATGCTGATTTCCTGATCCAGCATCTACCCACAGTGCCAACGCTGATACTAACTGGTCTGCCGACTGTTGTCTGTCGGCTGTTGGCAAGAGGAAGATGAGAAACACCCAACCCGCTATCAGAGCCACCTGGGCTTCAATAAGGCCTCAGCAGAACCACATGCCGATCGCAGTACTTCATGCTGAAGGAACCCTGAACAAGAAGAAATCCACAAACAATTCAAAAGCTTCACATTTCTGTTTTGTAAATCCTTTATTTTATTGATCTTATGAAATACTGTAATATTTTCACATACCATTTTCTTTCTTTTTGACCTGTAGGCTGTAATTATCAAAATTGAAATGAAAAACGCTTGAATCATTTTAGTTCATAGTTTAGATTACATTTTCACTTTCTTCGATAACTGACAAACAATACTTCGCAATATTTTAATTTTTCACAGCTGTGAACATTGACACACTTTGGAGGTGAGCTTGAACGCATCGTATCGCAGCAGCACCCTCGACTCTTGGAGAAGTTATTTCTGGAAAAGCAGTTTAACTGTATAATCTGCCATATTAATATTGCAGTTTGGGTTTATTTATTTAGTATTTCTTTATCAAGCCATTTAAATTCAAATGTTAAATCTAAATGCTGAATCTAAATCTATGCGTTAAATAGAGAAAATGTTAGACGATGAAGCCAACTTTCTACAAACTTGACACAAATGTTTAAATGTGTTCGATGAATATTTTAGTCAAGATAAAATTAAAAATATGCTGTAAATCACACAATCTAGCATATTTTCATATTGTCAGGAAACAAGCCAACTTCCCTGCACCTCATTAATAAATTCAAACAATACGTGTATTGGCGAGAATCTGCCGATACAATTATTCAGTACATTGTGTGACTCTAAGCGAGGCGATAAGTTGCAGTTTCTTAAATCCCATTTTACTCAACTGACAGTGAACGCATCTCTGCACATAATATAAAGCAGTGACTGGGTTCATCTTTGCAGATGGGCGGGAAGCGACCCGACATTTGCTCTACCTCATTATAGCTGAAAGTGATCCCGGTGAGTCAAGTTTTTCCTCCTCTCTCTCTCTCCAGAGATCATCCACTTGCTGGGCAAATGTGGTCCGAGCAACGAGTCAAGACCTGGAGTGAGGGTCCATCGGTCCTGCGCTTCCGTCAGAGCGAACGGACGTGACACTGGTGAGAAGAAATAGTCAGGATATCGCTTGTACCTTACGGGGCGCAGTACGGTCTGCAAGGAAGGACAAATGTTTGAATTAAAGCTTTGCTGAACAATTTCCTCCCACAAGTTGACTGGACGAGGGTGGCTCTGATGTCCTGAGAAATATGTAAAAAATACAATAAACAAATCCATGCATTCACCCAGGCAGGTTTAATAATGAGAGAACCGTTTCGGCATTCAAAAATACATAATTATACTAACATACTCCATCCAGACACATTACATGTAGAACATTTGTATTAATATTTAGATTCCAGTGCAACTAACATTTTTTAAAAGGTACCATTGGAATGTAATTTAGTTATAATGCTTTTATACAAAGGTGAAATGCTAATCTATACCGCATCCCATGAAGAAATCTACCTAACTAGGTGTGAAAATCTGTGTTTTGACTTTGCTTGTCAGTTTTAGTGAACGGCTGGCTGAGATCATTTAAGTCTCGATGCGTCCCTCCTCTCCGAGCCCGACGGCGCCGCTGGCCACCAGCTCCAGAGCGGCGGGGAAGGCTCGGTGCTCGGCCTCGCGGATTCGGTCCGACAGACTCTCCTCCGTGTCTCCGCCCAGCACAGGCACCGCCTCCTGCACGATGATGGCTCCTGCATCCACCTCTTCCTGATCAACGAAACAATGACTAGTTCAATAAAAGAAACGTGTCAGACTGACCATACGTCATCCAGAGTGGGGTCTCGTGATCACCCACACTTTTGGAGGAAAGCAATCCCGTGTCCGTCATAGACGGTAACAGTGTAACAGAAGAAGTTCAGACATGTCTCCAAGTTTCTACTTACACAAACCGCTAATAGTAATAATGCTATGCCCAAGAGTTGCCTGGTGGCTTTATGGGTCCACGCTGTAAACCACCAGGCCAGCGTGGTGTCACGGGTCCAAGCTACAGATCACCAGGCAAGCGTGGCGTCGCGACTCCAAGCAATTGACTGCCAGGCTAGCGTCGCATCGCAGCTCCAAACTATAGACCACCAGACCAGCGTGGCGTCGTGGCTCCAAGCTACAGACCGCCAGGCCAGCGTGCCATCATGGCTCCGAGCTATAGACCACCAGGCCAGCGTGGTGTTGCAACTCAAAAGCTATACACCACCAGGACAGGGTGGTGTCGTGTCTACAAGCTACAGACCTCCAGGCTAGCGTAGCATTATGGCTCTGAGCTACAGGCCAGCGTGCCGTCACGGCTCCGAGCTATAGACCACCAGGCCAGTGTGGCGTCGCGAATCAAAACCTACAGACAACCAGGCCAGTGTGGCGTCGCGGTTCCGAGCTGTAGACCACCAGGCCAGCGTGGCGTCGCGACTCAAAGGCTACAGACCACCAGGCCAGTATGGCGTCGCGAATCAAAAGCTACAGACCACCAGGCCAGCGTGGCATCGCGACTCAAAAGCTACAGACCACCAGGCCGGCGTGGAATCGTCTCTAAGGCTCATACATTTGGGTGAATATTCTCGTGAATATTCAATGGTTAAATGATGCTGGTGACAGGGACTAGCATGGTCAGCTAACGGTAACTTAAGTGTGACGCATCAGACTGTTGTCTCCAAGTCGTATATTAAAACGTTAACAATGACATTAACAACAAACTGCTCCGATGTTGTCTGACGCATAACCAGTGATTGGATGTGTATCAGATTCAGGACCACATATAAAAGTAGCCCACAATCATTGTGAAATAATCAAATCTGTGCCACATGAGGAAAATAAATGGGAAAAATAAATGGGATCAAGCCCACATTAGCGTGCAGTGTGAACGTAGCCATACTTACCGCTACAAAGTGGACCGTGCAGCCGGTCACCCGCACCCCGGCCTGGAGCGCCTGCTTCTGGGCGTTCACCCCCTTGAACGAGGGCAGCAGGGACGGATGGATGTTCAGCAGCTTCCCTGTCGAACAGACAAACACCGGCGGTAAAAACATTCCAGCCACCCACCACGTCAACGCAACGTCGTGCTAACGTCAGATTTTCCCACCGTTCCACTTCTTGACGAACGTCCCTGTGAGGATCCTCATGAATCCAGCCAGACACACCAACTCCACCCCGAACTCCTCCAACACGCGATCTATGGTGCCGTCGAACTCCGCTCGGCTGCCGTACAGTTTGTGGTCCACCACCTGAGTTGTGGTTAAATACGCAAACACAGCTTCAGTGAAGCATTAGCATCAGTCCAGTCCCTTTAATGAATCCCTTCAGTCAACACCTGTGTTCTCATGTGTTGTTTGGTTCTGGTTTTGGTTTTGATTCTGCAGGAATGAGTCCTAAAACCAGGAAGTGAGTTAACATTTTTGCCTGAAAGTTTTGTGCAAAATGAGACGACTAAAGACCGGTCGTTTATAACCTTAGTTAAGATAAGATAAGATAAGATGAACCTTTATTAATAGTGTCTTGTGCACACAAACCTACTGTTCAATTTTTATAATTTTTTATTTTACACAGGTTTAGGAATAATAACAATTAACAATGAACAACCAAAAAAAAAAAAGAAGATAGGTTAATACATTTATAACAATATAGTGTCTATTTTGAGTCACGTGACGCGGTGAGAGATATGGCAGCTTGATCCAGGAGCTGCTCGCACGGGCACCTTGTATTTATCCTTAATTCACATTTTGAGTCGGCGCTCAAAGCTAGTTTTTTATCATAGGAGTGGCTACATCGTGTACTAGGAGGAGAAGGTATCACGGCGAGCAAATCACACCCTAAACATCAGTACGATACACGCCGAACCCAGGGCGCCGGCCCGAGTCAAGATGGCGCCGTACACGAGGAGAGGGATACAGAACCAACAGGCGAGGTAGCGAAGGACATTGCTAACATCTTCACCATGCTACAACAAATATTGAAAGCTACCTCGTCAACAGAAAGTGAGATAACATCGCTTGTGTCGAGAGTCAGTGATGTGGAAGCAAGACTGGGCTTTCTAGAAGATGCCGACAAGCGGTTGCAGGATAACCCACCGGCTTCCAGGTCTGAACTTGAGACTCTCCGTGAGAGGCTGGACGATATGGAGGACGGAAGCAGACGGAACAACCTCCGCTTCGTCGGGATACCAGAGGGCAGCGAGGCCGGCGATATCACTGCTTTTATTGAGAAAGCTATCCCTGAAATGCTCACACTGGACCCTTCGGCCGCCGGATGGGACATAGAACGCTGTCATCGTTTGGGACCACGCCAGATCACGGGAGATCGGAACCAGAACAGGGGCCACACTGTCATCGCCAGATTTATGAGCTCCGGGGACAGGGTGAGCTCCAGCTGAACGGATCCCGCGTGATGATCTTTCCTGATTTCTCCAGATCCACGCAGATTAAAAGAGACAAATTCAGGGAATGTAAAAAACTTTTCCACCAGCGAGGAGCCACGTTCGCACTCCTCTGACCCGCCACCCTGAAGATCGACACCGACAGGGGTCCCCGCCGCTTCAACGAGCCGAAGAAAGCCACGGAGTTCATCCGCACTTTATAGATTAGAAGGAGACGAGACTAAACTCTACGGGACAACGTAATGCCTCAGGACAAGGACTTCTTCACGCCGGTAAGACGGGACATGTCCCGTTTGACGCGGACATTTTTTTTTGTATCTAATTGAATGATTGAGGTTAAACGCAACCTGTGGATAGCGTGTATTGTGGTTGTCGCTTCCCTCTATAAGTACTGACTTTATGCAGTCCAATCCGTCCCATTCTAAGGCACCAGGGGAATACGAATATTTAAGCCTATAGTTAGATATCCCCTCTCTTCTACCTTATTTTATCCCCCTCTGACAACCCCCGTAATCCCTTTTTTTTTTTTTTTCCACTTATTTATTTAGTTGATTTATCCATCTCTGTAGTAGGCTGATAATAACGCACTGCTATTTTCCACTTATGGTTAGTATTTGGGAATTGTTATTGACCCTTAGTTAGCAGTAGCAACAGTGTTATCCTTTTTTTTCCACTACTGTCCTATAATTTCATAAACTAATTCATTCCATTTAATTTACTTTATTCACCTTCAGGACATGTGGGATGCTTTTGGGTGGGCAGAGGGGGGTGAAATGCCTGTTGTATTGAAATGGCCTTGGAAGGGTACACTCTGCATCATTTTATTTTAGACATTGAATCTGCATTATCAGGGCTGGACTGTTCAATACTGAAGCCACCTTACACGGCACAGCTTTGTGCCGGGTTATTGGTGCCCCGGTGGGACCTGAGTTTCGCAGCCACTTCACCGGAGGGTCATGGACCCGAAGATAATTTGTGTTTGCTTCTGTTTTTGTGTTACTAGTTCGCGCTTTGTTTTGTCTGTTGCGCTTGTATGAGCGGGTGTTATTTCTCTTTTTCATGGGTTTTCTGGGTCAGGAATTATGCAGTCACACTTGGTCATTACTGAGGTCCCCCGCTTGATAATTCTGGCTCTACAAAGTCATGTCTTCCTTTAACTATAATAAGCTGTCCCTCGCCACATGGAATGTCAATGGTATCAACAACATTATCAAAAGAAACAAGGTTATGTTAAATCTGAAATCCTTAAACCATGATATAGTTTTCATGCAAAAATATCACCTGTCAGTGGAGGAATCGAAACGGTTACGTAGGGGGTGGATAGGTCATGTGTTCTGCAGTGCAGGTACCAATCAAAGCAGGGGAGTTATCACACTAGTCAACAAACATATGCAATTGAAATGCCTGAGGGAGCTGAAGGACGAGCACGGCAGGATTCTACTGATTAAAGCCGAAATTCAGGGGAAAGCATTTATTTGAGCCAACGGGGATGCTCCAGGATTTTTCGCTGATGTAGAATACAAATTGAAGGGCCTGGGTAACTACCCAATCATTTGGGCTGGGGACATGAAAATCACACTGGACGATATTCTGGACCGTAGCACTCCGCCTACTACGAGACCCCCTAGATCTGGCCTAGTCGCTCCGATATGGGGCTGGTGGATGCCTGGCGTCTCCTAAACCCCACCGGGAGAGATTACGCATTCTTCTCATCCGTACATGGGGGGTTTTCACGACTGGATTATATTTATATCTCTAAAGAGCTTCTTCCATCCACTTTAGCCTGCTCAATTGGCAATATATTGGTATCTGATCATGCAAGGGTAACACTGGAGCTGATCACAGCTGACGATGTAAAGAAATCTACCAGGTGGAGACTTAATTCCTCCTTGTTGAAAAACGGTGTTTTTAAGGCCATGCTGAAAAACCAGATTGACTTATTTTTAGAAACAAATATCCCTACAGCACCATCCGCGGGAGTAGCCTGGGAGGCCTTGAAGGCTTTTATAAAGGGTCATGCAATTCAGTATTCCTCATACAGGAAAAAAGAGACCGCTAAAAAGGTTTTGGACTTAGAAGAAAAAAATTAGGATGGCCAGCTAAAACAAAACACCTCACCACAAAATTTGAGGCTTGTAACCAAATTAAAATATGAATATAACTGTATTCTCTCCCAGAAGGTAGAAATATGGGCTGTTTAGGGCTAGGCAATCTTTTTTTGAATCCGGGGATAAAGCTGGTAAGCTCCTGGCCAATTACATCAAACGTAGGGAGACCTCATCCGCCATACCGGCCGTTCGGACCCGAGGGGGAGCCCTCGCGACCACGGCCACAGATATTAATAAGGTATTCACTGACTTCTACAAGAACCTTTATACCTCTTCAGCGCCAGCCACACCAGAGGAACATCTATATTTTTAGCTGGGCTGGATCTCCCCACTCTAGATGAGGGCCAGCGCGAATACCTTGACTTCCCTATTTCGGAGGTGGAAATAGCTGAGGTCATAAAGAAGATGCCGTCTGTCAAGGCTCCCGGGCCAGACGGACCGACTGCAGAATTCTTTAAATGTTTCTCCTCAGAGTTGACACCTCTGCTGTTGAACATGTATACGGAGGCTTTCGCCAACGGTCACCTACCACCCACTTTGTCAAAAGCATTAATAACTCTAATATTGAAAAAAGGCAAAGAACCCATTGACTGGAAGAGCTATCGCCCAATTTCTTTAATTTCGACGGATGTAAAAATTTGATCTAGAATCCATCAAATCGTCTAGATGGTATGGTTTCGTCTCCGATCCATCCCGACCACGTTAGATTTATTCGCAATAGACACTCTGCGGACAACATTAGACGTCTTATCAATGTTATGTGGGCAGTCCGTAACAATAACGAACCAGCTGCTGCCGTTTCTTTGGATGCCGAAAAAGCGTTTGATCGCGTGGAACGGGAGTATCTATTCTCGACGCTCAGGGCCTTCGGGTTTGGCCAGACTTTTCTAAATTGGATAAAATTATTGTACGATAGGCCGGAAGCAGCTGTCCAGACTAACGCGCTTATTTCCCCATTCTTTAGGCTTGGACGCGGTACGGCCCAGGGCTCCCCGCTCTCCCCTCTGCTTTTTTGCCTTGCACTCGAACCGCTAGCAGTGGCCATCCGCAATGAACCCAGCTTCCCTGGAATCTCGGTGGGCGGCTCAACTCAAAAATTGATGCTGTATGCGGATGACATTTTATTGTTTGTTTCTAACCCAGGCAACTCTATTCCTACATTACTTAATATCATAAACTCATTTTCTCGAATCTCTGGCTATAAGGTTAACTGGACCAAATCGGAGGCACTTCCCTTGACACCCTACTGCCCCAAGACACTATTCCAGGCCGGTTCCTTCCAGTGGCCCAAAAAAGGCATTCAATATTTAAGCATACTGTTCCCTAGGAAACTAGCTGATATAGTTACAACTTCGGAATGGATAGACAAAGGCATCCACTCCCTGGGGGACTAATATGAGGACAATGCTTTGAAATCATTTGAAAAACTTGTCCAACAATTCAGTTTGGCCAGAAATCAAACATGGAGATATCTCCAACTGAGACATTTACTTTCCAGTACATTCGTGGCAAATTTCCCCACTGTGGGACTAATAAAGGAATATCTTATCTTATCGGTTCCCCTCAAACCCCTCCGCATGGGGTTGACTTGCTAAAAAACCTTCTGAAGGTGTTTGGGCTGGGTCACGAGGCTTCGTTATACTTCTCAGTGTTTAGCGATAATAGCAACGGCAACAAGACTGTCTGCGCCCTCAAATCAGTTTGGGAAAGAGATTGGGGTCTCACATTTGGGGAAGAGGAGTGGGATGTCATTTCAGGGATCCACAAGCAAGTATCTAGGGACATTAAAACCAGATTGATTCAATTTAAGATATTTCATCGTTTCTATTGGACCCCCTCAAGGTTATTTGAACGAGGGTTGAAAGAGAATCTGGATTGCTGGAAGTGCCGGGCGGCAGAAGGCAATCTGGTACATTCCCTATGGGTCTGTCCTAAAATGAAAGCCTTCTGGAACAAAATACATGATCATATCACAGATATCTCAGAGACTGACTATCTACTTTGTTCCAGTCTATACATCCTCGGGGACCCTCGCCCTCTTAGCCACGTTCCAAAACCTGTTGCAGACTGGATACAGACTAGTATTATGATCGGAAGGCAGATAATACTGAGGGGATGGAGGTCTCCGGAGGGGCCACCCAACATTGAGTGGCTTTCAGAGCTAAGCAAAGTAGCAGCTTATGAAAAGATATCTTACAATCTCACGGAAAGAGCAGATAAATATATTAGTAAGTGGGAGAAATATATGGAGATTCATTCTCTGCAACAGGAGGGGAGCTCCCCGACTCAGTGAGGACTGACCTTCCAGGGCTGCTCACGACTTCACTTGGGGCATAGAGTTGGTTCCCTCATAGTGGCGAGGGTTTGGATGAAGGCATTCATGATGATATGTGACTTGACTGCAGGGAACCTACTTCAAGGGACATTCGATGGTTTGATTCACTGAGACTGTAACTGACCTTTTGTTTTCTGTTGTATCTGACAGTTCTGTTTCTTTTTTTTTCCTCTTTCTTTTTTTTTTTTATCTTAATCTTATTGTGTGGTGTATTTCAAATTGCAAAATGTTCAATAAAGATGTAAATCATAAAAAAAAATATAGTGTCTATTTTCTACGACAGCACATAAGGGCCACTGTAGTTTAAAAAAATAAAAAATAAACTATACATAATATAAAATAAGTTTTGTATCCCACAATTTCCCCAGTTTTTTTTCTCATGAATTTATGACTTTACAATATCAAAAATTTCTTTTTTCCCCTTAAATTTGACACTTCAATCTATTTTTTTTTATCATTTTTTTTAATCTGGCATTTATCTGGCAATATCAGAGTTTTTTTCATATAAATTTATTTATCGGAAATTTTTTATCAGAATATATCAGCTCTGTATTATTTATTTATTTATCTATTTATTTTACCTTAAATGGCCCTAATACACTATCATAATTTTCTAGTAAGTAGCTTATATTATGATTGTATAACAATATAACTGGAAAAGTGGCAGTGGTTGAACTGGGCAATGAGCTTATGTAACTAAACTAAAATGATTACTTTTTATGCAGGAACCATAATTTCTCTACTGTGTTTCAGCTTCGGGCCTCGTTAATGAGGTCAGAGGTCTAAAACGCTTCACTGAAAAGGTCCTGCGATACAGCAGACGTTCCGAAGCCTCGCCACATCGCAAACCAGCTCTAGACAGAGGAGTGGCCATAAAGTGATCTCTTTACCCGTGTCTGGATGCCGGCCAGCGACGCTCTCTTCAGGCCCTGAACTCCAGGTCTGTTGGAGACGACCACCACAATCTCAGCGGAGCTGGACGGACGCTTGGCCTGCTCGATCAGCGCCTGCAGGTTGGTGCCTGGAACGAACAGAGCAATGGGTTGGAAGGAACTGAACACAAAAGCGGTATCAATCCTCTCATCTAACTCGTGGCAATATGCGTCTTTCCCAAAATGCTGATTTTTAAAGTGTAACACTGTTGCAACCACTAGATAGTCACAAAATCCTACACACTGTCCCTTTAATGGACTCTAATTCAATTAAAAACGCACCCGTGCCAGAGATGAGAACGGCCACTCTGGTCCTCTTGCGAGGCGTGCTGCCGTCGCCGTGGCAACCACCGTTGCGCTCGACGCCCGGCTCTGCGCTGGAAGCGGGTCCTGCGTTCAGCAGGCTGCGCGTCAGGTTGCGGACCACCGCCGCTTCTGCCCCTGCGTCAACAAACATTCAGAAACGTCACGAGTCCAGCTGGGCTTCTCAAAGCGGCGCACCCGAAGCCGTTTCGGTGCCTCACCGTGCCGCTTGCGGGCCAGTGAGCCCACGATCCAGGCCTCTTCTTGAGCTTGAAGCTGACGCAGGACCCTCTGAGCGTCCAGGGGGGCCACCACCAGCACCGCCCCCAGGCCGCAGTTGAAGGTACGGGCCATCTCCTCCTCGCTCAGACCCCCCTCCTTGTGGAGCCAGGAGAACACCGGTGGTATGCTCCATCGAGACGCATCTGAGTCGCATTTAAACAGTGTAAATATTAATCACCCACCACGTGACCCCTAAATGTGGTCCCAGCACTACGACAGCGTAGATCACCGGAACATCTCACCTAAATCGACTGCCAGCTCCGGGGGCAGCACCCGAGGGATGTTCTCCAGGAGCCCGCCCCCCGTGATGTGAGCGTAGGCTTTGACGGCGCCGCCGCGAAGGATCGGCAGCAGCAGACGACTGTAGATCTTTGTTGGCGTCAGCAAAACCTCCCCTGGAAGCAGAGATTTGGTGGACCTCGAGGGTTAAAGTAACGCCTTCAAAGCTCATATTGACAACACTTTTCTACAAGACAAAAATGATCAAAATTGTGACACTTTGGCGAGTCCAAAATGAATGTTCTGTGGCAGATGTAGCATCGTGACGTTAGCATCGTGTGGTGTGAAAAACAGATAAACGGCTGAGATTGATGTGAAGTATCTGGCAACCACCTGTTGTGAAGTAAATGCAATGGAAAAGAGAGGGAGAATGCAGCTAATGTGGCTAAATGTTATCAATATTCACAAAACACCTTGAAATATTTTTAGGGCTGCAACTAACAGTTCTTTTAATTATCGATTAATCTGCCGATTAAGTTCTGAACTACTTGTTTGGTCTGGAAAATGTCACAAAATAATGAAAAACGTCACAATGAGATGCGATGACGGCTATAATTCGCTTGCTATTTTTTTTTTTTTTGTAGTAACGACCCAAATATATTCAGTTTACAACACACATACTGTAAGTACAGCAGGTACTCCTGCTTTTCTGCATCTAGTACTTTTATATGTAAATTTGGTTCTAAATGTGTTCATTGTTTTGCAGTTTTAAAGTTAAGTTTCACAAACAAAAGAGCAGAAAAGGACAAAAATATGATCGTTGGCATCACATGAAACTAGAAAACCTAAAGAATCCATCGGTACCAATCATACGAGGAGGTTAAATAACGCTCCAAATGTGCTAAATTTTAAAGCGAAAAACTCCATTTTCAAAGAGGTGCCTTGACCTCTGACCTCCAGATGTGTGAATGTAAATGGGTTCTCTGGGTCCCCACCAGTCTCCCCTTTACAGACAAGCCCACTTTATGATAATCACTTTGAAAGCTGTTGTTGCCATGTTATGATTTGAGCATATTTTTAATGCTAAATGCATAAAATAACCCTGTGAGGGTTTCTTTAATCCTGCATAAGCCAAAACGCGATTACCCAGTTACAGTTCGTCCAAAACTCTGCAGCAACTCACTGGGACCTCATGCCGCTCTCACATTACCCCGGTTCACTGGCTTCCATTAAATTCAGGATTCAATTCAAAATCCTCCTCCTCGTCTATAAGGCATTGAATAATCTTTCAGCAGGTCCTCTGCTAGCTGTGCTCCATTCCAGACCGAAAACACAAGGGGAGTGTTTTCAGTCCTTCGGCCTCCGTTTTCTAAATGCTTCTAAGATTAAGTCTTGTACCTTAACTTAAGATGTGATGTTGCTAATTGTTGCAATATTGTGCTTTTTCCTCCTGCTGTAATCTTTTATTATACCCATAGTTTATTCTGTTTCCTTTTGGAAAGCCCTTTGTAAGCTGTTTTGAATGGTGCCATACAAATAAATGTTACTCCTACTTATTTGTCATTGCTTTGTGTTGTTAATTGACTTCTAATAATAAATATATACATATATTTGCATAAAGCTGCATATTTGCGCCTCTCCCGTGTTGATACGAGTATTAAATACTTGACAAATCTCCCTTTAAGGTACATTTAACAAATAAAAACTGTGCATTTTATCATGACTAATCAGACAATGGTGCGATATCTTTTTATGTGTGAAACAAATAAAACATATACATTTAAGGTGAAACTAGAGACTATTAGTGTTGAAAACGACTGAAAATGATGAATGATAATTCTTTACTTGCTGCCAAATTTCACGGCAAATGGACTGTTTTTTTTAGCAGATGTTAAGAAAAGCAGACGATCATTCAATGAATCAAACTATTTTGATAAGCGATCAATCAGTTTGAGTCATTTTTTTAAGAAAAACAGTCTAAAATCTCTGACTCCAGCTTCTTAAACGTGAATATTTCTGCTTCTTCTATGACAGTAAACTGAATATATTTGAGTTGTGGAAAACAAAACAAGACATCTTGATTGGCATTTTTCACCGTTTTCTAACTTTTTATAGACCGAACAACTGTCAGATTAAATCAATAATGAAAATAATTGTTAGCTGCAGCCCTACAGATGATGGGGGGGATAAAGATGTCATGTAATTTTGAAAAAACACATATCTGCTACTGATGTTTCTGAAAAATGAGTATAGATCTGCTGGTGACTCACCGACAGTCTGTCCTGATTGGCCAAAAGGAGCCGGGGAGCTGTAGCTGAGGTGGGCCCTCTCCAGGACTTTGCGGACCAGGCTGAAGCCGTTGCTGTGGACCCCGGAGGAGGCCAGTCCGATCAGCAGGTCCCCCTCGGCGATGTCCCCCAGCCTGGGCAGCAGGGCCCGGCGCTCCACCGCTCCGACGCAGAACCCGGCCAGGTCGTACTCTCCCGGAGCGTAGACGCCCGGCATTTCTGCCGTCTCGCCACCTGGACAGGTGAAGACACAGCTCTACCTCCAGCGGGTAATCACCAGAACATGAACAACCCGGACTGCTCGTCCCCTCTCTCACCCAGCAGAGCGCAGCCCGCCGTCTCGCAGGCCTTCGCGATGCCGCCGACCACCGAGGCGGCCACGTTCACGTCCAGGCTGCCGCAGGAGAAGTAGTCGAGGAAGAAGAGCGGCTCGGCGCCCTGAGCCAGCACGTCGTTCACGCACATGGCCACCAGGTCCTGACCCAGTCCGCCGTGCTGGCCGCACGCCTGGGCGATCTGGTGACATACATTACAACACAATGCTTCAACTGCAACAAAGACGAGTTTCACTTGACAGATTCGGTCTTCAATGAAATGATCCTGGATCTTTCACATTTTAAATTAATGACAGATTTTGAGTCCGTCTACAGCTGCTGCTGCTCCGTTACCTCTTTCATTTGATTCCCATTTCTTCTGGGACTTTGAAATTACGACAAATAGCAAAGTTTGCTTTAACCCTGAGACCCACAACAGAGCCGTTTTAGTCTTTTTTAGGAGATAAGGGGGGATAGCAGGTCAGCAGATGTCACATAGAAGTGGTGGACATCATCTGAAAGCTGGGAACCTGGAGAAAACCATTCAATAATAACTGAAAATTAATTGTTACAGTGTCTTGTGAAAGGGTCCTAGAACACGATGATAGAAGCATATGATGGTCATCCCTATGCTGTTTTATGTCTCATAAGTTGCTGCAGGAATTTTGGGGTTGATACCATTTGTTAGACAGATTTGGTGCTACATTTAAACACTTTTTTGCCACTATGAAATTGATAAAAAATATCAATAATCGCCAAAATTTCTGCAGTTTTTGGCGATCGGACGGCGAGCACTTCTGTTGGGTAAACTGCTCAGACACCCCCTAGTAAAGCCATCCATCCTCTGGATACTCCAGGTCTCTAGTTACCAGGATATAGTAGTAGTAGTAGTAGTAGTAGTAGAGGTCACCACGGGTCATTTTATACAGAGAGGTGTCAAACCAATCGTCTCACTACGCAGAAATGGCTCGTATGGGGACGAACATCATCACACATGAATACAGTTTGACTGTTGAGGGGACCCCAGTATGCGGAAGTATTCAAATACACTATTTTACTATAGGCGAAAATAACACATTTATACTGTTTTTTGCCACAAACTGCATGTTATTATCATAAAATGGGCGTCTCTGTAAAGGGGAGACTCGAGGGTACCCAGAGAAGCCATTTACATATCTGGAGGTCAGAGGTCAAGGGACCCCTTTGAAAATGACCATGACAGTTTTTCTTTGCTAAAACTTAGCATGGTTGGATCCTTTTGTTTCCATTAGCAGCTCTAAAACTGAACCTGCGACAGCCTCCGACAGTAAAAATGGTCAGGATTGTAGGTCTCCACGGTTAAAAGATTTGAAACTAGTGGACACAAAGACAATAAATCAAGACAATAAATATCAAATCTCCCACAGTCTCCTCCAAAAAGGGACACCTTGAGTTTGGTCCCCACTCCGTCCGTCCCAGATACCAGGATCGGGTCGACGAAACCCGCCGCCTTCAGGTCAAACAGCCCAGCGAATCCTCCCAGTTCGGCGTTACACCCTGGTGGTAAAAACACCAACCACAGCCACGGTTAGCGCTTCATCCATTCATTCCGATTTCAGTGTTTTATCTCAGCAAGCAAAGTGACAGAACTAATAACTACGATTACTGAAAATACAGCTTTCTTAATGAAACTACGCAGCTCCGTCTCTGTTTCTGGTTACCAGGGCGGGACGTGGCCTTGGCCAGAGGCTTGATCATGTCCACCAGCTTGTTGCCCGCGGCGATGTCCACTCCGCTGTCCTTATAGGTGAGACCTCTGTCAGAGACACAGTGAGACACCGCTCGCTCAGCTACAAAACCTCTTCAAACTTAAATGAAATACAACACACAAGTACATCCAAAGACAAGTTTATTATAAGTTCAACACGCAGTACAAACCCAGAAAGGGAATGCTTCAGAGTTATGTAGCACACCTGTGTCGGTTCAGGTGGGCGATGGCCCGGTGGCCGATGTCGCGGCGGTACACGGCGCCCGGGAAGCCTATAGCCGCCACGCCGCGATTGGCTGCCTGCAGGGCCGCCTCCAGGGACGTCCTGACCGCGGTGACGGTCAGCACCCTCCCGCCGCTGGAGACCACGGCTCCCTCCTTCAGAGCTGTGCCGGCGTGGAAAACCTGCAGACCGGAGTCCTGAACCTGGGACAAGCCTGAGGGTGACCACAGGGAGGCGTTACAGCTGGTTACCGCCATCATAGATATAGATAAATATAAAAATACACACAGATTTAACAGAGTGGACCATTTTTTTCTGATTATAATAACTTTCAAACACTCTCTGGTCTCAGCTTCTTAAGATTTGCTGCTTTTCTGACAATAATCTGAATATTTTTGGTATTCTGACAGTTGTTTGGACAAAAGAAATGATCTAAATTTATCAATATTACAGACTGAATACTAGCAAACATGCCAAACAACTCTTTCCCAAAATAAGCTGCATTTCTATCTGCCCATTTAGCAGAAGAAAAAGAAACCACTTTGGGTTTAATTTGGGTAATCTGACCCGTTTATCTCATGTGTACCTGTGATCTCCACCCCCTTCTTGTAGGATCCGGGGTACCCGGCGCTGGCCATCACCACGGTGACTGCAGAGCTGTCCTGGTGCCACACGGGGGCGTTGGAGACCAGCTTTCCGTTCACAGTGTCCAGGATCACTTCATACAGGTCGCTCTTCAGAAGGGGCAGCAGCACCTGAATGGGCGGAAATAGACGTTTGATGTCTCGTAGAGAGATCCAGAGACCGGAGTCAAAGAAAAACCCACCTGACACTCCGGGTCTCCGAAGCGACAGTTGAACTCGAGGACCTTTATCCCCTGCTTGGTCAGCATCAGCCCTGCATACAGCACACCTGGAACACAGGACAGGTTTCACTCATCTGAAACTACAAAATCACCACTGCAAACAGGTGAAGCAGAAAAGCACTTGCCCACATAAGGAGTTCCCTCCTCCCTCATCCCGTCCACAGTCTTCTGAAGGATCGTTTCTGTGATCTGCTGCAGCAGCTCCTGGCTCACCTGCATCCGCAGCCAGCAGCACAGTCCCAAGTTACATTAAACGGATAGTATGGATGTTTTGAAGTGGGGTTGTACTACGGCTGCCTCGATCATTTCACCAAACACAAACAAGCTAACCGATCGAGGCAGCGGCAGACCAGCGACTCCTGTGCTCCGAGAGGTAAAATTACAGGTTTTTTCAATGGAGTCTGGTTGCTTTGGCTTCATTTCCCTGTTGTTCAAGGCTGCCTGCCAGCAGTATTCAAAATATAGTGTACTCTTAAACTGAGTCATTGAGTCTAAAATATGTTTTGCTGCTGCCCCCCCGTCCAGTACACTGTAATTCCTCCTGTGCTATGGGTGTGTGCCAACCTTCATCTATGTGTAGGTAATAAACTGACAATGGCAGGGTATCCGCGAGTTTCGACAAGTCAAATTTAAGAATTTATTCTTGTTATTTTTAAGACCATTCTGGATGCAATTTAAGACCCCTTTCACATCAATTTAACACCACTACGGAAGAAATTTAAGACCTACTTCACGTCCATACTGGCAAGAAAGCTGCTATATGACTGATGTTTTGTTGCCGGTGTTAAGTCCAGACCACCTCAGCTTCTAGAGGACGTGGAGCTCAAACGGAGACCCCGGCATGGGTTACATTACGCATTTGCTGCTGGTTTTTTAACAACCGCTTGATGTTTTTCTGACTTGGTATACAACTCCAAAGACAGGACGGGGGTGGGCTCAAGGCACCGACTTCAACCATGCACTAAATTCACTGTTGAACTCGCAGGGAGAACAGCTATTCCCTTTTGGTTCCGGCGTGCTCAAAAAACCAACCATTTAAAAGCAAGATAATGCATTTCTTTTTAAATGAAAGTCACGTGAATGAATTTTAAGACCTGCCAAAATTGTATTGAAGACATTTTTTGAGGCCTTTAATTTGGGTAATTTTAGACTTTGTTTTGACCCCGTACGAACACTACTCACTTCTTCAAAACACTCAGACCATCCCTTTTAAGATGGCTGCACAAAGTGCAGAGTCTATAATCCTAGAAATAATCCGACGAAAACTCGCCAGAGGAAGAGGAGTAGTGCACCTGAGGGGTGGGGCAGTAGGCTCCCATGCCGCCGGTGTTTGGCCCCAGGTCGCCGTCCTGCAGCCGTTTGTGATCCTGCGCTGGAGGCATCGCAGACACCGAACGGCCGTCGGTGAAGCACAGACACTGGAAAACAAGGGGGAGAGGGGTTAACATCCTGTCAGTTTACCTCTGATTCATACCCTAAAAAAACACAAATGCCTCCTTTCGTTTTTGAATTAATTTGGGTTAACCTAAATATTTGAATTGTGGCGACAGACAGTGTTTTTCAGTCATTATTTGAGTGATTGTTATTGCTAATTAATGCTTGAGAGGACTGAACGTCACAGTTTTAGACTGCTGTTAAGCGCCAAATATGAAGTTTGATCTTCCAATAAGCTGATCAGTTTATATGTGGAAAATCTTGGAAAATAAACAAATGGAAATAGGGAAAAGTTATGACTCTTTGGATGCTTGGGCGTCAAAACTAGCGCACATCCTGTGGAGTTTGAGTCTTTTTACTTTCAACACGAGAGTCTAGGTTTCTGGCGGGGAACTGACATCAGTATCGGTCTCGCCAAAGCAGCCAGAGAAAACAAGCTGTATTTTTAGCCCACAGGACACAGGAGTTGCTGGTCTACCGCCGCTTCCATCGGTTAGTTTATGTTGTTTTGTGACTATGTTTAATCCAAACTAATCCTTTAAAACACCAACGGCTAGACCAGCAATCGCTGCTTTCTGTATTTAACTTCATTCATTTTATGTGCAGTAATTTCATGTTATGTTGGGGTGGTTTGGGATGGGATGTCCTTGATGTTACCGTTTCTCCAACCTGGGGGTGTGCAGACCGTCGTCTACCGCAGGTAATACACTGATGACGGATAACCACCTCATACAACCCCACTAAAAAACACCCAAACTAGCCCTTTACATGTAAAGCTAGCCGGACTCACAGACACTTCCTCTCCCTCCAGCAGCTCTTCAACCACCACAGTCTCCCCTGCACATCCAAAGGCTCGGTCCTGTGAAGTCAAAGAAACAGGTTTACCTTTAAAACACGAGGACACTGCTGAAACTGGAGGATGTAGCACACAATCATCAACATTTACAACAATTCACTGCTGGCTGGAAAATAACACCCACTGCAGAACTGAATTATTATGTATGAACTGGGCCAATTAAAGACGGTGGGTTGAATCCACAGACTGGTTGGGGGGATTTAGACAATCTTAATTTCATTTTAATCTAGTGGGACTGATCTGTGCTCAGCTGCCAAATCTCAATGAAGGCGGGACGGTACAGACTACAGTTAGAACAACAAAAACAGCTTCTTTAAAAACATTTTTCATCGCCAAATTCAAGTCTGAACATCTTTGAGGCGAGAAATCAGCTCTGTAGATTTTGAATGTTACAGTTTCGCAATCATAGATGGCAGATCTAGCTGTCACAGCAGTTTGTGGAGCTTCTAAACTCCAGCAAGTGTTGGATTTTACATCTAATATCTGTCAATATTAAAATCTACACAGTTGATTTCTCGCCTCAAATGTTCTGAAGTGAATTTAGAGCTGAAATTGCTGTGAAAATGTTAAAAAACGAGCCATTTTTTGGCTGCGGTTGCTGATCCTGCTCTGGTCTAGCACTTTTTGGGATGCAGTAGGCGAGGTCCGGCTGGTCTGGAGAGTTTTTCTCCATATCAGTACACGTGGGTATTTTCTTCACATACTACACGCTACATCTCGGCCAAATCGGTACGACCGTACGTTTGGAATCCAGCCGCCGTCTCGTACCTTCATGATGTCCATCACAGCCTGACAGGCCTCGTCCTCGTCTCTCGCCACGATGACTCCCTTCCCCGCCGCCAGCCCGCTGGCCTTCACCACCAGCGCCGGGAAGTCGGCCCTGGAGACCCCAGAACAATCGGTAACAACATAAGGCAGCCGCCCAAGACGGTTTACACGACCAAAGAAATGACTTTCACTGAGTATAAAGGGCTTTTTTCTGTCTGTAAAAGTTGCAACTCTTGCGGTTGATTGTATGATGGAAGGCAATCATCACATCTTAGATCATTAACTCATGAAACCGTCGGAGAAACAAAACCTACGAGGAGATATCGTTTCCTATTACGGGGCAAATTCTGTGTTTAACGGCTCTGAAAACTAAACGGACTCAAAAGTGCTAAACTGGTGTTATTGTTTTAGCATGCACTTAGCGCTTCTTCCCTCTGCTTCACGATCTGAAGGACTTAAAGAAAAGAAATCTTTATAACTTTTACTTAACCTCTTAAGCCCTACGGTGCTGGAAGGTGGGGTTAATCCAGAATAGCTCCACAGCTACTCATTTTTTAGACCTGCCGAAATTGGATTTAAAACTTTTCGGGAGATTTTTAACGGCCTTAAATTCAGGTTATTGGATTCTGGACTTTGTTGAAGTTTCTGAAACGATAATCCTGTTTTTGCATTTTTGTGTTTTACTATTATTTTCTCTTCACATCCTGATTGCAGCTAATGAATTGAGATTTCTACGTGTGTATGCGCACTTTATATACAATATATTTATTATTTATATATATTTTATTTAATATGTATTTTTTCTACATGTTTGGATTATTTTTTACTCATTTTTTATTTCAATCATTACTTTGAATGTATCTTATATTTTCATTTACTCATTGTGATAATGATTCAAGGGGACATTTTAAGGCCTTAAATTCAGGTTATTAGATTTAAGACTTTTTTGGACTTTCTTGGAAGGGAACCCTGATATAAATAACACAAAGCAACCATCACATCACATCTATTTTACAAAGGTTTTAGTGAGGATAGGACCAGGAGGACCAAAGTGTGCCAAATGGGGTTTCTACCTCTTGAAAGGGAATCCGGCTACAAAACACTACTGATATCCACTACAGGAGGCTACGTGCACACGACGGAGACGTTGGCTATGACACTTATCTTGTGCACCACCACATTCTACCACTGTGCAGTAGAAAATCAATAAAAACTGCACAACTGTGACTCCAAATGGAGTCGTTTTATTACAATAGTGAAATAACATAACGATAAAATAATCACAAAACAAATCCAAAGTCTGTGTATCCAATATTTTAAAAATACAGCGTTCTTTTAGAAACTATTCAGAAAAAATACCTCAGTATTTTATGAAGTTCAGGGGTCGTTGGGTGAAAGCGGTTCAAGTCCCTCGTCGTTTATTGCCGTCATTTTTAAGTCTTAATCATCGGTTTTCAGATCTCTTGCGCCTATTGATTCTAGTGACTTTTATTTGTTTTAATATTTTATTGCTTTAAGTTGTCATTTTCTTTAGTCTTGCAGATTCTACTTTTTGTTTTAAATCTTCTCAGCGAAACACGATGGTGTGAAAGCTTTGTAAATAAAGCCGAGTTGAGTTGAGTTGACTGCCTTTCTTTTGAATATCGAATGCTTGTTGGGACTTTGTTAAAGGTCTCCAAGGTCTTTAGACCGCTATGGGAACACAGATAATGGGCTGAAGGAACCTTTTAGACCCCGAAACGAAAATGACCAGGGACGTCGTGGCAGTCGGCTGCCGACGTGAACGCTGCGCCTACTGTACTGACGTGCGGATGTAGTTGCAGGCCTCCTGGGGGTCGGCGAAGGAGCCGTAGCGGGCCGTGGGGATGCCGTGACGCTCCATGAAAGCCTTGGAAAAGCTTTTGCTGGCCTCCAGCTGAGCGGCTTTGGCAGAGGGGCCAAAGCAGGGCACTCCTGCCGCCGTCAGGTCGTCTACGATACCTGTAAGAGACGTTAAGGTAAGGGAAAGGGAAAGGGACGGCTAAGAAAGGTGAGGCGTGATGGAGCTCACTTACCTGCTGCCAACGGTACCTCGGGTCCGACCACAACTAGACCCACATGATGGTCCTTACAGAACTGAGCCAAGATGGCGTGGTTACTCACCGATACCTCTGCATGGAGAGAGTGTGGACGAATCATTTCTCATGCTATTTAACATACAATAATCATTGATTCAATAAATTTATGAATATAAAGAAACCTATGATACATACTTCTCTCCACCTTCCACATGGATGCCACAAATTTAGCGTTTTTATTGACAAAAACAGATAAAACATGTGTCCAAACTGTTAACACACCTATACTTGCATACTGGTTGCATTATATAAATACATATAACTGTGTGAAAGTTTACATGTAGAAATAATGAGCACTTATTGTGAAAGAGGAGCTTTTATTTTGAAGTAAACCTTTGTTGTGCTGTGTGGAGAAGATGACGGTCGTCAGAAGAACTTAAAAAGATGTCTTCTTGTCAAGTAACAACAATACACAAAACAGAAAAAAATCTAATATTCACAATAAACCCATTAATAAAAATAAAGAAATACTAAAAAGATAATTAACGTCACAAAATCCCATCAGTCATTTATTAAGAAAACTCAGGAGTCACAGTAGTTATGAATGATATGAAAACCATCTTTAACAAAGTGGAGGGAAGACGTTAATATTGTATTATTTTAACATTTTATATTAAAATGAAGGACGAATAAAAGACGAAATGCCCACATACAACTACATAATACCTAGTTTGTTTAATGTGACACAAAAACTGAAGTGTAAATCTTTGTATCTGGGGTTACGTGCCACATTTGGCCAGAGCGGGCTAGCCGTTTGCCCCCGTTTACAGTCTCTATGCTAAGCTAAGCTAACCGGCAGTAGCTCCCTATTTAGCACAAGTGGTATTGATCTTTTCATCTGTTCCTCAGCAAAGAAGCCAATCAGAAAAATGTCACATGGTCCGCCACGGGGGCATTTTATAAGAATGTTATAAGGGTTCAACAAGTCAGATTTAAGACTTTTAGACCATTAAAGAACGCAATGAACGCTATTTATGGCTAGTTCACGCCCATTTAAGGCCACTATGACACAAAAAAACACCTTAAAAGCAAGATAATGCATTTATTTTGAAATGAAAGTAATGTTTATGAATTTTTAAGACCTGCCAAATTTGGATTTAAGACATTTTGAGGCCTTTCAGACCATATTTTAGACTTTTTTTGGACTTTTTAAAACGCCACGGGAACCCTGTTTATGCGTTTTTATTTTCTTTTATTATTATTATTTCTTCAAACCATGATTGCTACTGACTACAGATTTATAAACACGTGCACTAGATATGTTGATTTTTTAAAGTTTTTATATTTTTGGTACTTTGAATGCATCTTACATTTTTATATTTCCATTTAATCAATATTACCTCCGCCAAGGAGGTTGTGTTTTTGCCGGCGTTTATCTGTCTGTGTTCAAGATAACTCAAAAACTTATGGATGGATTTTGATGAAATTTTCAGGGTGTGTCGAAAATGTGAAAAGGAAGACCTGATTTAATTTTGGGGGTGATCCGGAAGAAATCCTGGATTCTGGATCACTTTGAAATTTTCGTTAACATTGGGGTCAATGGGACCCAAAACATTGTTTCTCAATATCTCTGGTCATTGTTGCCCAAAGCTCATGAAATTTGACTCAGGGATTTACAATGTTTACTTCTATCAAATCCCAAAGGCTGATCCAGATCTGATCCAGATGGCGGATTTTATAGCAATTTATATAAAAAATGGGGGTACTCTTACATTTTGGCCTAATGTATTGTGAGTTTTATGTTGTGTCTTGTATATATGTTCTATGTTTGCCACTGATATAAAATTCTTTTTAAAAAATGTAGGATTTTTGTTTTGGACTGAATTACAATATGGGGGGAAACTATGGTGCTTGGCAGAGGTTCCTCTCCGAGTGCTTTTCTAGTTATAATTATTACAGGTGTAATATATGTTTCCATCCCAGATTTTAGTTTTGGTACAATGTGTTTGGTGCTTGTATTCACCAGAGTTGCTGATCTTCCCACAGTTGGCCGTCCCTGCGTTACCCGGAGCCACCAGGACCTGCTGAATCTGCGGCGACTGGGCCAGCTTCCAGGCCAGCGCGTGCTCCCGTCCGCCGCCGCCGACCACCAGCACCCTCTCTGCCATGGTACCTGAGGAAATAAAAGAGAAACCGCTCACACCTTCAGGGCCGTTCTGCAGAGCGGCTTCTCAGTCGCCTTTCGGAAAGCAGCCGTTTAATTGCATGCAAAGATTGACCTATAACAAAAGGCTGTGACGAAGCGTTGACCTTTACAGAGGGCTGGGGTCTTACATTATCTTCTAACGGCGCTAACACGGATCCAATCAAGTAGAACAAAAACACAAGTCAACAATTCCATGGCATGGTCGCCAGGCAAGGCCGAGTCACTAGCAACTGCTCATTTGCACGAAAAGACAAAATCATGCAAATCATATTACTGTACATTAAACTGCAGCAAACCAGTGTTATGCAAGCATTTCTTATTTTTCGCACTTATATATATATATATGGGATGGGAAATGATGATTTCTAGAATGATACAATGGCCTGTTCTTATTTCCTGATTATTTTTGTAGCCACCTGAAGTGTCAGTCAATAATTTCACACTAATCTGAGTGTCCACTCAACAGAAACCTCATGACACATTTGAATCAATACAGTCTCATCAGTGGTATTGACAAGAATCTGGCAATATTATATGTATCACGACACGGGGGGTTACGATTCAAAATATTTCAATATATTATGAACTGAAACAAGGTAATACGCTGCGATTTCTTAATCAAATTTTAGTAAAACTGTCATAGCATAAAGACCAAACCACAGGAATAATTTGTACAAAAAAATCTGCAATCATTTAGTGATCACAGTAACTTGAGATACTTTAAGACATCGATGGGTGCATCTCTTGGCAAATTAAGTTTAAATTTTTTTTTTTTTTTTCTTTCTTCCTCCACCCCCTTCTCCCTTTGTGGGGGCTGGGGGGTGGCCCCCATCCCCCCCGCATAGGGCGGAGGCAGGGTACCCCCCCGACACGTCCCCCCTCCCCCCCAGCGCACATAAAAACAAACCACCCCTCCCCCCCCCCTCCCCACCCCTCAGTTATTTATATTAAATTAATAAATTAAACATATCTTTTTTTGGTGGGGGGGGGGAGCCGGAGCCCCCGAAAAAAACCCCCACTTCCCCGGGGAAAACATGCAAACCCCCCACAAAAGAGCCCCAACCTGGAATCGAACCTCCGACCCCCTTCCTGTGAGGCGACAGCGCTAACCACTACACCACCGTGCAGCCCAAACTGACTTAATCTTTGCATGTAAACTATTAATTAAAAACAATGTTTTTGAGAATGAATACAGGATCACAAAACATGAGCTCACATAAAAAAAACTGAATTATACGCCAGGTTTTGGGGCTCATTTGTCCTCCTGAATACCCTTAACTAAAACAAAAGACTCACTATATTTACTTTCACCCCTTAAATACAACTTTTAACACCACAAGGGTACATTTTACATAAAAACCAGACCCTCTAACCCCTGTCTACTCAAACAAACTGGGGTCAGAGGTCAAACCACCCCAATCTGCAGTGACCTGAGGATTGTGCAAGACCTGTATGCGTGGATCTATAATCTACATTGAATGCCACTGGGTGCAGATACAGTACAAAGGGGAGAGTGTTGGCTTTGATTGAAATCACTCCTGAATCACATGTCTGGGAGCAAATTAGATGCATGACTTTAACAATGCATGCCAAGAGAAATATTCAAATATGAGATGTTGCAGCATCTGTGAGAACTTTACTGGACTGTTAATGTTTATTTTTATTCATACTGTGTATCTCAGTACATTTTTATAAAACAATACAAAGCTAGAGCATCAAATATACTAGTAAAAAATGTCAAGCAGTTCACTTATAGCATGCATCAACAATATGGCTGCACATGCATCAATATGCTGTACATGCACTTATATAGCAGGTTAACAGGATGAATGGCGTCTATACTCTGAAAAAGTTGAACATTAAATTAATATCAGTGCTTTTTCTGTGCAAACTAGGAAAGCATAAGTAAGCATTTAATCTGCTTTTGTATAAATATGTTTAGCAACATTAGCACATAAACAGCTGGTTAAGAGAAGAGCTAGCATGCTGTATTTACACTTACCTGTGTGTTTGTAGATGTGTGGACCAGGAAATAGCCAGAGCCCGGTTCGGTTCAGGTCAGCAGTCTGAAGGATCTCCTCTGCTCTCAGTCAGCCTGCAGACGGACCGTATGTTATCACCACACACACACACCACGTGGATCCAATCTACAACGCCACACACTAACAACCGCTACGCAACGTTAGCTACAATGCTAATTAGCATAAAACCAGTCGAACCCGTCATTATTTCCTGTTTCGTTAATGTTTGTTTCTTACCTTTCTCTGCTGCCCAAGATATTTGTTTGGCAAGTTTAGGGACTTTTCAACTTCCTCGGGGTGTAACTGTCGAGTGCATCATGGGAATTGTAGTTACTTAGCGCTGGCGCTCGCCGTGTCAAATTTCGGTAGTGCCCAGAAGGGAGCCAGCAAACTTGGAAAACTCGAGATTTTCGAGCGAGATTTCGTAGTTCAGGGCAGGATAGGTCGCAGGGCAGCAAGTCTCGCGAGAGTTTTGCAATTTCCGGGCTCCCTTCTCGACAAGACCCCAAAAAAGCCTTAACTGTTCACCTCGCTTTCAAAATAAAAGTATTTTATACCTATGTCATCTTGTGACACAAAGTATTTTTAAATACATTTAACGTATTTAGAAATAAATTATATTTAACTGGCAAACACTAATCATATGCATCCACTACTTAATTTTAGTAAATTAAACAATAACTTTTAATGAATTAATCAATTAAAAAATATTTTTAATTTAGTTATTTGAATTCATTTGTGCTAATAGCAATGTTTTTTTCTATTTTTCTTTCATTACATTTTATTTGTCATATAGTTTATTTTATATATATTATTATTTTATATTATTTTTTTACTGTGATTTTTTATAATGAAAAATCTGAACATTTTATGTAATTACTACACTGAACCTTCTAAATAAAGTATTTTTTAAATAAAAAATACAATAACACAGGTGAATCATTAAAGGAAACATATTTTACGACGCCATATACCTTAAATATTAATGATCATGTTGGTAGAATAAAGATATCAGTTCTGGAGAGTAACTAAATGCATGTACTGAAGTACTCCAGTATAATTTTGAGGTACTTTAGCATTTTTGAGCTACTTTATATTTCAATTCCACATTCCAATTCTTAATATTTCACTTTATCCTCACTACAGGTATTTACATATATAAAATACTAATGCATTGCCATAGTTAAACTACATAAAGCAGTTCAATTAGCTTCAACTAACTAAGAGTATCTAAATAATTCATCCAGCGCTGGCCAACAGCCACCATTCAACCCTCCATATAACACTATAATTTATTACATCCTACAACACACAGTGCATTGGACAACAGCCATCTTAACATATCATATAACTGACTTTAAGTATGAAAAAAGGGAGCTGGCTCTGAGGCAAAACCGATGGACATTATTCTATAATTGTGCCAACATCTACAGCAAGTATGCTGGCTGTAATGACTCGACCACCGTCGGTGCTTAACGTGGCCTCTGGAGCAATCAGTGTGCTGATCCGTCCAGACATAACTGCTCTGAAATACACGCTGGAGCGCTGCCATTTATCGCTTTGAAAGAAATCGATATGTTCTGAAAGTCAATGCTAAAGTTAACTGGGAGATGGTGTAAAGTGGCCACATAGGGACTGATGGGATCTGCTTTTTAGTAAAGAGTCTGGATGCAGCAGAGAGCAGAGGTAAAACCTGCCCACAGTGATGGCAGGGATGGAGTAAAAACTTGCTGCGAAAGGTGTGAGGCTGCTCCTGCCGCTCAGGTTAGAGAGTTTTAGTCCCTTCATCTGTACTGTTCAAATATTTGTGGTTTTCCAACCTGTCGTTTGCAACAGCTGCAACATCAGTACAGTAATTTCCTCCCTCTTTTCCGTTTGCTTGTATCTCTTCCAGGACAGTCTGGTTGATACCTGCGGATCCAAAACACCCGGATCAATAAAGTGTTATTTTATCCGTTTATTTTCACATCACAGTAAATAAGTCAGTAAGTGGCTCCTGTCACAACAACGGCAGCTCAGGAGCACTGAGGAGTTCACGTCCAGTCTCGGACTCTCGCAGGGCGAAGAGCGTGACGCCTGAGCTGTACGCCGCGGGGATCGTGATGTGCGTTAACCTGGGTTGTTGCCGCTCCTCTTCAAGGGCCATCTGCCTCACTTGACCTGATAGGACGAAAACAGGGATGAAAACAGGTTCAAACAGATGAATAATCTGCATAAACCTGCATAAATAAAACCCCAGTTGAACGCTCCTACCCTCGATATCCAGAGCTTTCCAGCGCGGGTCGGATAAGCTGGACAGACGGCAGTCTGGAGTCAGTCTCTGCAGGACGTCCTCTCGACGAATCAGCAACACAGATTCACTGCACAGTCTCTGGTGCACCTCTGCCTCGCTTCCTAAAACAACAATTAAATTATTACATTAAATTGAATTAAATTCTAAAATGTCCCTTCCTGTAGAGGCCACGGAGTTGTTGGACCAGTCCACTTTATTGTTTAAGTGAACCCCCAAGAACTTGTAGTTGTCCACCACCTCCACCTCCTCCCCACAGATGGTGATGGGGGTAGGGGAGCTCTTCCTCCTCCTCCGGAAATCCACCACCAGCTCTTTGGTCTTACCAGTATGGAGCTGGAGGTGGTTGATGTCGCACCACCTTACCAAGTTCTCCACAAGGGTCCTGTACTCCTCCTCGTTGTCGTCTGTGATGCAGCCGACGATGGAGGAGTTATCGGAGAACTTCTGCAGGTGGGATTGTTCCGGAGTTGAAGCAGAAGTCGGAGGTGTAGATGGTGAACAGGAACGGTGACAGCACAGTTCCCTGGGGAGCACCGGTGTTGCTCACCAGCACGTCAGACAGGCTGCCCTGCAGTCTGACATACTGTGGTCTGCTGGTGAGGTAGTCCCTAATCCAGTCCACCAGGTCCTGGTCTACCTGCATAGCTGAGAACTTCTCAGCTAGCCGTGTATATATATATATACATATATGTATGTGTGTATATATATATATATTTACACACAGTATGTACATATGTACATATATATACACACACACAGTTCCTATCACAGTATCTATCTACATGTACTGTATCTACAGTGTGTAAATATCTATCTATCTATATACACACACACACACACACACACACACACACACACACACACACACACACACACACACACACACACACACAGAGTTTCGAGGCAGCAGTATTAGGAGATTCAAATGGAAAACGTTGCGTCTTACTCACCTACATCTAAAGGATTGGTCATGAAAACAGCATTAGGTGCAACACCAAATATAAGCTGATGGTGCCAGGCGTCAGGCACCTCCTCTCCCTCGGGCACAGCCAGCTGCATGTTCATAGTCGCCACGGGAACGGCACCGCTTCGGATCCAGCGCGCGAGCCAGGGGACCAGGCTGACCAGCCGGCGAGGGTGGAGGTGGAAGAAGCGACCTATGACCTTCCCCTCGCTGGCCTCCTGCGCTCCCTGGATGAGCTGAGCGTGCGTCGCACCTAAAAGAAGTCCTTTTTTTGTTTCATCAAATTATCACATTTTACTTGTCTAACATCAGTGATTACTAGTCTTTGTTTTCCATCTCACATGCGGTGACAACTTGGAGCTCAATGCCTCAGATGTCTATGCAAAAAAAAACTGTGTATCAGAGCTGAAAAAGTCACTTACAGCAGCTCCTCTGAGAGACATAAAACTCTTTGTCTAATTCAAGAGGGTACTTTTGAATTTGCCTGGTTGGCAGTGCAGCCAGCTGTCACGCTGGCGGGAAAACGCACTTATGGGTTCAAGACATTACAGAGCCTCATTCGGCGGGGAAGTTATAGCCTCCGCTAACATCTGTGACACCTGAAATGGAGTGTCCCGGTTAAGATATGCTACCTACACAAAGTCATGCTTTAATGTATTAATATTTCATTACCTGAAATGTCACAGAACAGTGTGGAACTTTGAGCTCAAGTGTTTAAAGTGGAAAAGCTGCCAGTTTAGTCAAGTTTAGTCAAACGGTGTTATAAATCCTTTAAAATCCTTCTGTCCAAATTCATAAAAAAAAGCCACTTTCAGACATATTTAATATTTCTGGCTTCACCGACCTGATATTTTATTTCACCATGACGTTACACTGCTGGTGTTTTCTACAGCTAATTTTATTTTCTCTCTGCACAAGAGATAATAATTTACATTTATTATCATGGATGGCAGAACAAAATGTTAATCTGTCTCCACACTATATTACAGACTTAGCTTTGTTTATACCTGGTGATACGATACGTATCGAGGTAACGATTCAAATATTGCGATACTGTAAGCAAGGCGATGTATTGCAATTTCTTAAACTAATTTTGGTAAAACTGTCATAATATAAAGAACAAACCACAATATGCATATCTGTAAGAAAACCTGCAACCATTTAAATCATCATGGCAGCTTGAGTTAATTTGAAAGGCCACACATTGAGTTTATAGTTGCATGTAAACTATTACTTAAAGATATTTTTTTTGAGAATCAGTACAGAATCACAAAATATAATATCGGGTAGAAAAACCTGACTTATTTAACTGGGGCTTATTTGTTCTCCTGAACAGCCTTAACTCAAACAAAAGACTCAGTACATTCAGTTTCACTGCCAAAATATACCATTTAACACCACAAGAGTACATTTTACATAAAAAACAGACCCTCTAACACCTATCTATTCAAACAAACTGGCCTCAGAGGTCAAATCGCCCCAATCTGCTATCTTTTTAAAATCAAATTTTAAGAAAACTGTGATAGAAACACATCATTTTCGAATAGGCATAGACATTAACTGTAAAAAATGGCATGTTTTTTGCCCAAAACTGCATGTGATTATTATAAAGTGGGCATGTCTGTAAAGGGGAGACTAGTGGGTACCCAGAGAACCCATTTACATTTAAATTTATTGTAAATTTGGAGCGTGATTTAACCTCCCTGGCAACAAGGCAATATTGCATGTTCGTACCAATCGATTCTTGAGGTTTTCTAGTTTTATATGATACCAGTATCTTCACTGTAGTTTTAAAACTGAACCTGCTACAACCTCTGAAATATCAAATAGCTGAATTGATTTTTAAAAGACTAATTACGAATCTAGAGCGTTCTGGAGAATCGATACACTCACGTCAATCGATATTTTCTTACACATATTTACTTATGTTACGTATATGTTTATGTTTGATGACCGTTTATCAGACTTGAAAAGGAAAAATGTCTCGTGGGTTGGGCTTCATGTGATGTGGAATAAACCCATCAAATATAGCGGTGAAACAAGTATTCTGATCCTTTACTGAAGTAGTAGTACTGTGAAAATACTCCACTCCAAGTAAAAGTCCTGCATTTAAAACCATACTTAGATTAAAGTAAGTATTATCAGCAAAATGTACTTACAATTAAGTCAAAACACTACACTGTAAAATGCTCCCTGTCAGAAAACTGTGAAAAGTAACTAAAGCCGTCAGACAAAAAGCAGAAAGCTGCAAAATATGAAATACTCAAGGAAAGTAGAAGCATCTTGAATATGTATTTAAGTGCAGTACTACTACAGTACAATTAATTATTACAGTACAAATCTAGGGGTGTATTTACCGGCTTCGCTCCGGGACAGCAGGTAGTCAGGCAGCGGTGACTCGTTCCTCCTCAGGCGTGTCTGGACGCAGCGATCCGCCTCCTCAGGGTCCACGTCCACGCCGAGGACCTTCAGCACGTCCACCACGGCTGTGGCCCCGCAGGCTGATGCTCCTATCTGCAGGGTCTGCCTCTCCAGAGCCTCCTGGAAGGACCACAGCATGGCTTCATCTGCTCCTGTCTGCTCCTCTTCATCACCTCCGTGAACCTGCTCACACCCTGCCTCCATCCGACAGCCTCACCTGGAGACACAACACCCCATGAATTACATTTCAGTGACAAAATAGTTCAATATGAGGTCAATGAAGCCACTTAAATGGTTCAACACAATTTATACTTTATACATTATATATATCTTCTTAAATCATGACTGTAGCTGATGATCATTCTGCTCACTTTCACAACTTCACTGTTTTAATCTGAATAAACAGCAGAAATCCTTCAGAGTTTTAATAAATCACTCCTCACCATCTCCTGACAGGGGCCGGCAGAGACCAAAACAAACAGCACTGCGCATGCGCCCACTACTGGCGGTTCTTCTCTGCTGCTGTTACCGGTAGAACAGACAGGCTGAGTGATGACGAGCGCCCCTGCTGGCCAAAACACAGAAGCACTGAGGCGGCAGGACTGTAAGTTTAACTGGAAACTACTTCAGTTTTTAAACATCTGAATAAAACTAGATGACTAAAAAAATGTTTGACCCATAACTAAAGGAACCATTCTTAAATTAAATTAAAAAAAAATTACACATATCTAAAGGAACATTCTTAAATTAAATAAAAATATTACACATTTCTAAAGGAACATTCTTAAATTAAATAAAAATATTACACATTTCTAAAGGAACATTCTTAAATTAAATAAAAAAATACACATTTCTAAAGGAACATTGTTAAATTAAATAAAAAAAAATACACATTTCTAAAGGAACATTCTTAAATTAAATAAAAAAATACACATTTCTAAAGGAACATTGTTAAATTAAATAAAAAAAAATACACATTTCTAAAGGAACATTCTTAAATTAAATAAAAATATTACACATTTCTAAAGGAACATTCTTAAATTAAATAAAAATATTACACATTTCTAAAGGAACATTCTTAAATTAAATAAAAATATTACACATTTCTAAAGGAACATTCTTAAATTAAATAAAAATATTACACATTTCTAAAGGAACATTCTTAAATTAAATAAAAATATTACACATTTCTAAAGGAACATTCTTAAATATATAAAAAAAATACACATTTCTAAAGGAACCATTCTTAAATTAAATTAAAAAAAAATTACACATATCTAAAGGAACATTCTTAAATTAAATAAAAATATTACACATTTCTAAAGGAACATTCTTAAATATATGAAAAAATACACATTTCTAAAGGAACATTCTTAAATTAAATAAAAAAAAATACACATTTCTAAAGGAACATTCTTAAATTAAATTAAAAAAAATTACACATCTAAAGGAACATTCTTAAATTAAATTAAAAAAAATTACACATCTAAAGGAATATTCTTAAATTAAATAAAAAAAAATTACACATCTAAAGGAACATCCTTAAATTAAATAAAAATATTACACATTTCTAAAGGAACATTCTTAAATTAAATAAAAAAAAATACACATTTCTAAAGGAACATTCTTAAATTAAATTAAAAAATACACATTTCTAAAGGAACATTATTATCTTAAATTAAATAAAAATATTACACATATCTAAAGGAACATTCTTAAATTAAATTTTAAAAAATTAAACATTTCTAAAGGAACATTCTTAAATTAAACAAAAAAAAATTACACATTTCTAAAGGAACTTTTATTTAATTCTTTAATTAAATAAAAAAATATTACACATATCTAAAGGAACTTTTATTTAATTCTTTAATTAAATAAAAAAATATTACACATATCTAAAGGAACTTTTATTTAATTCTTAAATTAAATAAAAAAAATTACACATATCTAAAGGAACTTTTATTTAATTCTTAAATTAAATTTAAAAAATTACACATATCTAAAGGAACCACTCTCAAGATTATCACTTGTGAGATTTCGTACATTCTGTATGTGTTTATTTTATTGTTGTAAATATTTTCTTTGACTTGTTGGTCACCACTATTTTGAAATCATATTATTTAATTTTTTAAACACTATTTAGGTGAAGGTTTTGTGGGTTTCTTGCTTCTTTCTGAACTGTACATTATTTATTTTTATGTTTATAGAGTCTTAACACACTTCTATATAAAAAGGACACTTCTGTTTACATTTCTTTCTTTCTATCTTTACATATATTTTATTTCATACAAGGTACACGTTTTTTTACACAGAAGTGTGAGTTGTTTGTACACTACAAACTAGGGCTGAACCAAATGGTTTGAAGCTTTGGCTGTTGCCACGGTAATCGACCTTCAAATCAGCATGTGAATGCTTTGGGTTTTAAAAGAAAATGTATGCAAGTATGTAATAATAGGGTCGAAATAGGTACAAATAGCCCATGAAAAAATAATAATCCCACATTATTAATTATTCAATAGAGATTTTGTACCTTCGCTGATGCACAGCACACATATTTCTTGTCTTCTTTAAAACATATTTATTGTTATTGTAATATATATTGTTCTTGCTGTTTGTCACCACTACTTTGGTTTACTGGATATTAATCTCGTGTTGTCTACAACATGTGAAATTATAATATAAATTACTATTTAGGTGAAGGCTTTGAGGGTTTCTTGCATCTTTTTGTATTGTATATTATTTATTTTTGTATAGTCTTAGTTTGTGCATAATAAATAAAACAAACATTTGTTAAAATATAAATAATGAAAGGATATTGTATGTCTGAAAGTTCAATTCAGGATCAGAGTACGTATAAATCGTATGAATCGTACGCATATATTGACTTCTTCAGTTTGATTTGGGCACAAATGTGAAAAATACAATGAAATCTCCAGTATCAATCTAGTCAGTATTAACTTAATTAGATATGAAACTAGAAAACTTCAGGAAACCACTGGTACCAACCATTAGCTTCTCATGGAGGAGGCTAAATAACGCTCCACATTTTGGCGGCCTCTTTTGACCTCTGACCTCCAGATATGTGAATGTAAATGGCTTTTATAACCCGTCTCCCCTTTACAGACAAGTAAAGCAAGTCATAGTCAAGTCAGCACACTGATTTGAGCATATTTTTATGCTAAATGCAGCACCTGTGAGGGTTTCTAGACAGTATTTGTCATTGTTTTGTGTTGAGAATTGATTTCCAGTAATAAATATATACATACATTTGCATAAAAAGCACATCTGTCTGCTCCTGTGTTGATAAAACTATTAAAGGCTTTTCAGGTGCATTTTGAACAGATGAAAAAGTGATCAATTTGCGATTTAATATGGACAATCATGCAATCGCGATTAAATATTTCATGCATATACTGATATTACATATACCAACATTTCAAACAATGTACTTTCAGGAGGAAAAAACAGGAAGTCTGCCAAGAAATGTACACACAAGTATCATTTGTGCTGTAGTGTATGTCAAGTCTTCATCAGAAAATTCATATTATAACACTGTATGAGTCTTTTAGCTTTCAATACATTCATGTAAACAGATTTCTCACCAAACAATAATATAAATATGGTTAGAAATAAAGACACAGAAGCTTCCTCTCCTATCCCAGCTGTGCTGTGACAGTTTCCCATCAGGGCCAGTAGATGTCAGTGTTGCTACATGGGAACACAGGACGTGGTAACACAGCAGATGTACAGTGGTGTTGTCACCAGGGTTGATGCTCGGTGAGACGGCCTGGGACGTGCTGCTGACGGCCGCCTTCAACTCGTGCACATGAGGACGGGCGGGGCATCCTGAGGCGTAACAGCTCCTCAACAACGGTTTACACCAACTCCAGTTTGCACGTTTATAGCAAACGCTGTATATTTAAGTTAAAAAACAGTCGGAGGTTTATTCGTAGAGCCTCAATGCCACACAACATAAGCTCCAAATCATCCAAAAGAGGACAATTATCACCCAATTATTTGACATAAATTGGCAACACTGGTTCTCCAAGTCGCCGCACGACGCCATCTGGTGGTGGAAAAGGGACGTCAACAAGATTAATAAAGCGAAATGTTACGCTCGTGACCACCTTGCTGTGATCGTTTCCCTCCGTAACGTTATCGGCGCAGGATCAGTCGTTGGGAGGGTGTAATCGTGAACTTGGTATTCGCCTCATCTCTCCGCTTCCTCCCGGTTCTCTCAACAGCTGCAACTAAAGCACTAAAAGCAGAGCGCGATTAAAGCCGACTGGGCCTCTCCGAACGTGATCCGGCAGCCGATGCGAAGCGCGTCGACGGAGAGATGAGGTAGGAGGGTGGCGGGGTTGTCTTCACACATCTGGGATGGAAAAACAGAAAAGCTATCTCTGACTCTCCACCTCAACATCACCATTCGCTTTCTGTGAAGTCTTCATACACTTCATACACATAGCACTTGTCAACAAACACACAGGTCGATATTTCTCTAAAAAGGCATATGAGTAACTTGAAATGTCGGGTGTGTTAACCATTATTGGCAAGCAGGTTGAGGTAAAGCAGCAGCTCCGATGTGCCACTAAACACTCCAAATCAATGCCACAATCATCAAAACACAAACCAACCAGAAGACTTATCGAACTGTCCTGACGGATCAGTTAAAGGGATGCTGGCTGGCCGGCCGGCAGCGGTTCGCGACAGGTCTGATTATCTTTAACGCCAAATCCTCAAATCCAAGTGTGCTGAATCATCAGCGTTGCCGAGCCAGGAGCTGTTGGCGCTGGAGCTCCCCTCGCCGGCCTCTGCAGAGTGATAACCGTTGCGGGTAGATGCTGCTGAGATATTAGCCTCATAAACGGTGAAAATGTGGGGCTAGTTTTGTACTGAACTCGGAAACTACTTACATTTATGTGTCAGAGAAGCAAGGCCGCAGATCTTTAAATGCCGGGGCTATTTCTGGAGCAGCTTGCATCTCTTTGTATTTAAAAGCCTATTGATAATGAACATGACATTAATATTTACCTCCGCCAAGGAGGTTATGTTTTTGCTGGCGTTTATCTGTTTGTATTCAAGATGACTCAAAAACTTCTGGATGGATTTTGATGAAATTTTCAGGGTGTGTCGAAAATGTGAAAAGGAAGAACTAATTTTGGAGGTGATCCGGAGGAAATCCTGGATTCTCGATGATTGAAATTTTCGTTAACATTGGGGTAAATGGGACCCAAAATATTGTTTCTCAATATCTCTGGTAATTGTTGCCCAAAGCTCATGAAATTTGACTCAGGGATTTACAATGTGTACTTCTATCAAATCCCAAAGGCTGATCCAGATCTGATCCAGATGGCGGATTTTATAGCAATTTATATAAACAATGGGGGTACTCTACTATCTACTACTATAACTACTATCTAGAAATCTACTACTAGATTTCTAACAAGCGGCATCGTGTAGCTGAGACAATTCAGCATCTGAAGAATGTCAACGAATTTGATCAAGCTTTAATACTTGAGGAGACAGAAGAAACCGCCATTACCGAAAAAGAGATTTTCATTAATAGCTCCTGAACTACTAATGATATAAACTTAAATCCACTTGGTAAGGGAATGTTTTCATGGTCAAGGAATCTAATAACGCAGACAAAATGAATGTAGGTTTGTTATTTCTTATCCAGAGCTAGATCCAGTAGAAAACCGCCATTACGGTATTGTGAGTTTTATGTTGTGTCTTGTATATATGTTCTATGTTTGCCACTGATATAAAAGTCTTTTTAAAAAATGTAGGATTTTTGTTTTGGAGTGAATTACAATATGGGGGGAAACTATGGTGCTTGACGGAGGTCTGCGCTCTCCCAGTGCTTTTCTAGTTAAAGATGCATTTGTTTTTTGACTTTTTGTGTTGGTACATACAAATAGAAGTGTTTCCTGTTTGTTTATGTCATTTCTCTTCCACAGTCCAGGAAACAAGAGAGGGAATACTACAGTCACGGTCTGAAATTAGCACCCGCCATCTGTTGGCAATGGCGGGAAAAATCGTCCATCCGCCACTTCGGCAGGCAAACTGAGAGGAAACACTAGCTGTCAGTCGATGCACGATGGCGCTGTGAACGGCCCGTGATGTAACGTTACCTGTTAGCAGCAGCTAAACAGCTAACAGAACGTTAACGTTATATCACACAATGAGGCCTTCAAGCTCCGCTCAGTAAAAAACACTACTGGGCAAAAGTAAATTACAACGTTATCGTGATGTGTTTGGGCGAGAAACTTGAATAAATCCAGTTTTCACATCAATACAAAACAGATATTAGAGAGAGAATTATGAGCTGTTTCATTTATTAACAGCAAGAATCAACGTTTTTTTGAATCAAAGCAAACTATTATTCTTTCTATAATAATAACAATAATAATTACTATTGTTATTACTATCATCATTATTCTAATGATCATTTTTTTTTACTTTTTAATTTTACACATGGGAATCTGGTGTGTGATTTTATTCTGACATATTTATATTTCTTCATTATTATTATTATTATTATAGTAGTAGTAGTAGTAGTATTTTTTTAATTTTATCTGGTGTGTGATTTTATTCTGACATATTTATATTTCTTCATTATTATTATTATTAGTAGTAGTAGTAGTAGTTGTAGTAGTAGTAGTATTTTTTAATTTTATCTGGTGTGTGATTTTATTTATTCATTTATCTTGATGTATTATATACAGTATATTCTTTATTATTATATTATTATTATCAGTTTCTATCTTATTTTTATTCTGTTATTATTATTATTTTTTATTATTATTCTGTCACATACATTTTTTTTCTATCTTTAATATTATTACTTTTTTCTATATTTTGTCATTTTTAAAGGAAACAGTAAAAGATTGTAATGATAAAAAAAGACATATAGATGAAGACATAAATGAGGACGCCAAACGCGACAAATTCAATGACCTGTTTTACTTTATTCTGATATTTTGCCACTCCGACAACGTTGCCCTCCACACAGCTCCATCCATTTTCAACGTCGTCTATTTCAGCGAGCAGCTGGAGGCGCTTTGAGATTCTCCCATTGTCCATATTCATTATATTTCACTGTCCTCTATTCAGAAACTTGCTAAAAAGCTGTCAGCTGTGTACAGGCCCGAAGTCGCCCCCTTTGGAATAATAAGGGAGTCTATTTAAACACTATCTCCATGACCTCTTGGTGCACAGCAGCTGCACAGGGATCTACAGGATTAACCGGCGCCTCTCAGGTAAGCTGACTCATAATAAATAGCAGCAATGCTTTGAAAATACACATAACGGCACATTAGCATTGAAACGAGGGAGCGCTTTTGTCAGAAGCTAGTTCTGGGTCACCGAGACAAACATCGAAGACTGCCGGAGGGACTTCGGCGCCGTCCTTTCCTCCGCCTACGTCGCCGGTGTCAATCGCATTAACATCCCGGCTCAGGGATGCTTTTCTTTAGAGAGCTGGAAGCCATCCATTTCCACCCGAACCACACGTTTCTACATTAAATTTAATACAAAGCCACGAGGTGTGCGAGCTCCTGTTCTCCACTTCAGCTGGCTGTAAAACAGCTTTATGTAGGCCATGACGGCGGGTACCTTCACTTCCTGCTGTAAAATGTTCTCTGGATTTCACAAGTGCATAAATAATACGAAAGAACGTTTAGCCTTTTTGGAGGACAGCGTTCCTGTCTTTTGCAACACATAATGTGCACTCAAGGAAACATTTAAGTGGCAGCTCTATGGGGCTCAAAGGCTAAGAGCAAAACCATCATCTGCCTGTAATTAAAATTCTAGAGGAAAACGTGGCAAGGATCTGAGACACAGCGCCATACCTGCCAAGCTCAGTTGTAAATTTATTAGTTTTTTTAATTCAAAATCCCATCAATGGGCTGTTCTCTCATGTGAGTACAACACCTCACGCAGATTGTCCTTTCAACGGCAAACAGACGCTTTTCCCGCCTCTTTCCCTTCTTTTATTTCAGAACCGATCACGCTGTGTTCAGTCGGATGGGGCGACGTGCTGGGAGTCGGCCGCTTTTTCGGTGAAATCAAATTGAAGGCACCCGAGTTAAATACCGCCTTCAGACATTTACATCAACGCGTCGACCCGGAGGAGAATTCAAAGGCAGGGAGAAATCCAAGCAGCTGGAGGGAAATGACCAAACACAGTAATCTAGACCCTTGAGACTTTCCGACACGCGCATTGTGTTGCATTTGTAACGCCTCCTAGTGGCTGATTTGAACGAAACTTTCCGGGTATTTTTCAGGTCCTGATGTAGACGTATCGTACAAGTTTCGTGACGACTGGCCCAACAGTTACGGAGTTAGGTCTATTAATATGCTGAGCCATATCTTCAAAACGCAAAGACATATCAACAAGCGTTTGATATCTTTTCATTGATTAGCTTGGTCCAATAATCGGACTAACATTTAAGGGTGAAATTCCAATAAAGGGGTTTTTCAAACTCAAAATGGCAGGCAGGCTCATGTGGTCCAAGAGCGAATGGAGATTGATTCTGTACCGAGTCTAGTGGAAATCAAACTTACTGTGAAGGAGTTACGACTTATCCCTCTGAGACCCACAATAGACCCGTTTTTGTCTTTTCTTAGGGGGGTATTTACGAGGAAATAGCAGGTAGATGTCACATAGAAGTGGTGAACATCATCTGAAAGCTGGGAACATGAAGATTAATTTGAGATGCAGCTGAGTGCTGTGTGTCAAGTCGCTCTAGCCATAATTAATTAATACCTTATTTAAAATGAATTGTGAAAGTATCAGGACTTATTGACTTGTGATGGCCACTCCCATACCCTATTATGTCTCATATTTTTCTGGGTTGATACCATTTGTGGCAGATTTGATGCTAAATTTAACCATTTTTTACTTCAGAAATATTGATAAAAATGATCAAAAATCCACCCACAATCCCACATTAAGACACCAAGACCTCGAGGAACACGATAGAAAGTGCCACGCTGTGATTTGGTGTCAAAAACTTTTGTCATTTGCGGATTTCTGCGAGAACTGCGTTTTTTTGGATAGCGAGCAATTTGGCTGTGTGAACTGCTCAGAAACCCCCTTATTGTCAGTCTAGTTCATAAATCCACCCATCCTCTGAATGCTCCAGGTCTCATTAGATCCATAAGAGTCTCAGCTTTACAGTGATAACCAATTTATGTAATGCAAGACCCCAGTATACAGACTATTAGAACACACCATTTTTAGAAAAAGGGAAAATAACATTTAAACTGCATGTTTTTTGCCCCAAACTGCACGTGATTATCCCATAAAAAAACATTTTCATTTGCATATCTGTCACAGGTTAGAGGCTTTGAAATGGCCATGAAATTGCCATAATTTGAGCATCACTTATCCTCCATCCCAACAAGCTGGTGTGACATGGTGGAGCTAGGTTTTGTCATTTCATATGATATGACATGAGCCTTCATTCTAGCTCTAAAACCGAACCTGCCACAGCCTCTGAAAGACAGTAAAGTTGGTCAGGATCAGGGTCTCTGGGACTAATAATACGTCTCAAGCGCGGTTTCTCAAAGCACCTGCTCTCCGAACACTTCAACTTTCCACGAACAAGATGGCGCGTTCATGAATACAAATCAAATCGTGTCCGACTTTAAATTACGTCTTCAAGAAATACCCTGACATGATTTATTACCGTCATGTTATGTACCACATACGGTACAGGAATGAAAGCAGTCGTTATTAATGAACGCCTCATGAAGGTGGATTGTTGCAGAAATGTTTTTATTTCCCATTACCGTGTCAAATCCGGATCAGATTTAGCTCCCACCTTGCCTGACGACTGGAGGGACAGTCTTCTGAGCTACCTGTGAATGCTATACATCACTACCTAACTGCAAAAACAAACTGTCCTTGGCAGATAATGTTCCACACAGTTGCTTGAGCTGGCTGGTTTTCCTCTCCGCGAGACATTTGTCAGGTTTCTCTGACACCGCCACAATTTCTGCTCCTTGCTCGTATATCACAGCGCAAAACGTGATGAGTTCTTTTCTGAAGATGTCAGCCTGAAACAGCCGGACTGACATTGACATGACATTCGCGAAACAAGGAGAACACTTTCCATCTGCTAACTTGCAGCCCCGCTTTAACTCCGACATGGCCGAGCCGCTACGGCGGCGAAGCCCTCGCACTGATATGGCAGCTGTAACCGAAACGTGCTCTTCAGGTTGAGCCGCCTGGCATTAGCTCATGATGGCCGCCGTGGTAGCTGTCACGACTGCTGAGCGTCGCCGCAACAGAATGCCATTTTCTCCCTGCTTCGTTTCTCCGGACCCCTGCCGCTCGATCCGCAGTTTAACCATCGACCTCTCACATTTATCAGCTTTCCTCCGACCAAAACGATATTTCACTATCCAGGAAGAAATGGTAAAAATCCGGGGAGGCTTCACAAAGATTTACGGGGGATGGCGCACCTGTTTCATCTGAGAGTTTGGCAACAGATGAGGGTTCACGGAAAGTGGCTTGACTGGAAATTTCGCTCTGTTCTGCAGTGGACCAGTTGTGTTATTTCTGTCCACAGACTAAACATTTTCGCTCAGAAAAAAGTTGCCAAGAGGGAGGTGGAAAATCTCCCAGACTGGACTCAAAATAAAAAAACAGCCCCAGACTTTTGGCTCAGACCGGCCCACCGAAACCCATTTGGAGATACAGTACTGAACAGCTGCACAGCTACACTCACATTCTAGTTTACATGAACGCTTTGCAGAGAATATCTTTAAAATGTTGCTCGTTCATTTAAAAGATTTTAAAGAAAGCTACAGTGAAGTTCTTGCATTCACACCTATGGGAACTGCATGTCTTTGGAGTGTGGGAGGAAACCGGAGCACCTGGAGCAAACCCACACAAAGACAGGGAGAGCATACAAACTCCACACAGAAGGACCCCAACAGTGCTAACCACTGCACCTTCCCACGGGATGACGTATCGCACGGAAATCCATCCTGTCAGGCTTTAAGTCATGCGGTAACACGGACCAATCAGCATCCTGCGAGGAGCTGCCGGCAGCTACAGGTGTGGTTAATGTGTGCGAGACGCGACACGAAGAGGCAACTGTCCGTTCTAAACAACAATGGCAGCTCCTGAAAAGGTTAGCGTAGCTGCAATAGCATCAGTTCTATCAGAACTAAACTAAAACTAAACTAAAACCATGAAGGATAAAAATGACTAAACTAAAACTAAGACTAGACTAAAATAATGAAGGATAGACATGACTAAACTAAAACTAAACTAAAACAATGACGGATAAAAATGACTAAACTAAAACTAAGACTAGACTAAAATAATGAAGGATAGAAATGACTAAACTAAAACTAAACTAAAACAATGAAGGATAAAAATGACTAAACTAAAACTAAGACTAGACTAAAATAATGAAGGATAGAAATGACTAAACTAAAACTAAGATTAGAATAAAACAGTGAAGGATAAAAATGACTAAACTAAAACTAAAACTAAGACTAGACTAAAACAGTGAAGGACAGAAATGACTAAACTAAAACTAAGATTAGAATAAAACAGTGAAGGTTAGAAATGACTAAACTAAAACTAAGATTAGACTAAAGCAGTGAAGGTTAAAAATGACTAAACTAAAACTAAGATTAGACTAAAGCAGTGAAGGATAAAAATGACTAAACTAAAACTAAGACTAGACTAAAACAATGAAGGATAAAAATGACTAAACTAAAACTATGAAGGATAAAAATGACTAAACTAAAACAATGAAGGATAAAACTGACCAAACTAAAACTAAAACTAGACTACTAGTTACTGCAATTCCCCCATAACTTACCGTAAAATGTAAACATTTTTGATACTTGTATGCTAAAAGAGCATATAATTGTTAAAATATGACCCTTGGGCTGCTCTTCATCGGAGGTTTAAAACCAAAACTAATAGAAGACACTTGTGATCAGATCACACTATAGTGATCAGATCACATCAGATCACACTATAGCGATCAGATCAGATCACACTATAGCGATCAGATCAGATCACACTATAGCGATCAGATCACACTATAGCGATCAGATCAACAAATAATCAATCAATCAACTATAAAATCAGATCACACTATAGTGATCAGATCACACTATAGTGATCAGATCAGATCACACTATAGCGATCAGATCAGATCACACTATAGCGATCAGATCACCTATAGTGATCAGATCAGATCACACTATAGCGATCAGATCAGATCACACTATAGTGATCAGATCACACTATAGCGATCAGATCAGATCACACTATAATATCACTATAGTGATCAGATCAGATCACACTATAGCGATCAGATCAGATCACACCATAGCGATCAGATCAGATCACACCATAGATCATCAGATCACACTATAGCGATCAGATCAGATCACACTATCACACCATAGCCATCAGATCAGATCACACCATAGCCATCAGATCAGACACACATAGCGATCAGATCAGATCACACCATAATGATCAGATCACACTGTAGTGATCACCATTATGACTTATTGTCTACACAAATATAACCTGGTAGCTGATGTCATGATTCAGGGAATTTTCAAAGAAATTTCAAATAAGTTATTTGCTAATTATTATCTATTTATCAGCAGACATGTTCATAATGAAGTAATTTTTGATACATTTTTAGGTAAATATTGGCAGTAAGAAATTTCTAATAGCTCACTTGCTAATTATCACCTAATTACCATGAAATTTGCCGTAAAATGACAACCCAACTCACTCCTGCGTAGTCAACCTCCTCTATTTACTCCCTCAGAGAGCAGCAACGACAAGGATATCTGTTAAAGGCTAATAAACTCTAAGGACCCTCTTATATAACCAAAATATGAATATGAAACAAGTGGGAATGGAGTACCAAAGGCATGTAGATTACAGATATCTTAAAAGAGAATGGCATACAGAGAAAAACACTCTCTGGTTGCCACTCACCCTTTTCGGTAAACATGAAGGGTCGGGTTTAGATCTATTTCTCACCATGCGCCCCCCCCCCTTCTGACTTCCTTGAGGAGCGCTCCATGTTTCCAAGTGATTGGGCCTCAAAAGGCACCATGACTGTTTATTTCTGTGAGAGAGGACGGAGGAGAGAGAGTTTTCGAGGGCCCATCTCCCGATCTAGAACCAATTTCTATGCAAATGCTACGACCTGATTTGAGAAGCCGCCATTGTTCGGCGCGGGCAGGCAGGGTTGGCTTGAGGTGTCGCAACGCTCAGCGGGCCGATGCATAAAGCACCCCATACGCTCATATTTCCCGAACTGACAAACTCGCCGTGTGATGCATTTTAGCAGGGCGATGCTTCACACGACCGTGACAAACAGCTGTTGGGGAGGTGGAGGTAGAGGCCGGCGAAGCAATCTTGAGACTGCGGGGAAATGTTCCTCTTAGCCAATGGGGCGGAAACCCGGGCACTCATTTTTCTCGGCCACTACACCGAAGCATCATCCGGGTAACGAATATCACCGTCTGCTTGTTGCAGTGTTTCTCGACCGGGCGGCGCCTTTTCATCGAGCGCCGCGGGGGACACAACAAAACAAGCATGCGTGGCCATGATGGCCGGCCGCTGCTGTCGCCAATAAAAACAGCACGGAGCGAGTCGAGTGAGCAGCATTGCAGCGGCGCTACATTTCTAGGTTGCACATCAAGCATGAAAGCGAAGGGAAAGGAGCTCCAGGACTTTCAAAAGAATATATAAATAGACTGCAAAGGATTTGCTCAGAGATTTGCTGCCTCGCATTTTCATTCGCTCGCCGTCCTTCACACACTCACACAGGGAAGTTTGTTTGACTACAGAGGAGTGCGATGACCCCTATTTCACTTATGTGTTCCTGGATGACTTCAGACACTGAAGGGAGCGTAAGCAATCTCGCCAGCAGCACCGGCGGCGCGTCCTCTGCGGCTAAGACCGTATCACACCTTCAATGAGATATTACTTATCACTATGCAAACATGCACTGAAGAAAACGTTCTGTACTCTGGCCATGGCGGCGAGTGAGCGGAGCCAACACCCCCAGTTAATTACGTGCTCAGATGGTCTCGCTGACACATGGTACTGCAGATCAGTGGCGCTCAAAGTCCCGTTCAGGGGCCACTTGCAGCCCATGAAAGACTTCTGAGTGGCCCTTGAACATTTTCCAGCATGAAACATATTCGTGTCCTGGGCTGCCGAACTGCAGCTACATTTGTAGAGATGACAGGATCCGCGATAATGTTTCATAACTACACATTTAATTGCCATCTTTGAGATGTCCTCCCAGTAGAGCGTCAATTTAATTGTTTATTTGTAATCGTGATGTTAATTGTGCATGAAAAAATTGCTCAAAATGTACCTTAAAGGCAAATTTGTCAAGTATTTAATACACTTATGAACAATGGAGTGGGCAAATATGCTTAATTTATGCAAATGTAGTTGTATTTATTACTGGAAATCAATTAAGACAAAACAATGACAGATATTGTCCCATCTTCATTCACATATTTGAGATACTGTAATGGCAGTGAGATTAAAAAACGGTTTTAATGGAAGTCCATCCACCTACTATTTATTAAATGGAAAATAATTTAGTTTTTGTGTTTTTTTTTGGAATAAATAATTAATAATTCAAATCATTAAACTGGCATTTAAGGGGTTAGAATCCAGAAAAGTATTGAATATTTAATCATTTTGATCAGGGGTGAAGATGATTAAGGGATTCAAGCAAAAAAAAAAAAAAAAAAGAAAAGGAAAAAATATTGATGTATGACGACAACAAAGCTACGATAACATCCACAGTTAAGTTTCGGCAACAAAACCATTTAGTTAGGTTTAGGAATGCCAACGCTTAAAATAAGTATGTAAATTTGCACAGAAACAACTATATAGTTCCGAAAAACGCAAAAACGCCAAAAAAAAAAAAAAAAAACATGTGACAAACATCACTACCGTAGCTTACAAAACAAAACACCGGTCTTCTGGTTAATTTGAGAGTCAAATAAACCTTCGCAACCTCGCAAACATTAGCATTCATTTGGAGTCATATCTCTGGATATATGATGAATGTCAGTCCAGTATTCCTGGATTTGAAAGCTTTTAGCTTTGTTTTGGCCTCCACCGATTCCTGAGGGAAATATCTGTCTCTTTCACTGCTAAATGCTCCACAACTGCCAGGTTTCCATTCTCATATTTTTATGCACATTTCATATAGGAAAAGCTGTATGGAAACTCCAAAATTGGCAAAACCTTCCTCAATTGGGAAAAAAAGTTTTTACACTCGCTTGAAGTGAATTTTGATGAAAAATCGTCGTAAGGTAATTAATGGCATAACAAAGATTTAATTCATGAAAATATTGATTATAGCAGCTTTAAAGACACAAATCCATTTAAGTAAAGCATCTTCGGCGCCAAAGCTATCACCAAAATAAAAAACAAACCAATCCCATTTTAAATCCAGTCTTCAATATGATCCATACCCCCAATCAGATTAAGAAAAAGCGATATGTATGAATAATAAATTATAGGCCTTCATTTCTGCCTCACGGATAAAAATCAAAGGATGAAATGCAAATTAGTGGAGCAATAATTTGTGCGGTGTTAGAGGCACGCCTGGATGAGAAAATTTCCACTTAATGTCATGCATTAAGAAACATAAAACAAATAACCAAGAAGCATTAGAGCGTAAGAATAAAGCATGAAACATACTCTGACACTCTGAATATAAATTGTGTAAAAAAAACCCTGACTTGTCCATGAAAAGTAGATTGGATTAACAGAAACAATTACAGAGAGGAGGATGAGAAGCACAGGGTAACATCCAAAGTGACACATTTATCAAACTATATTTGAAATAAATATTCTGAATGGGGGAAACAGTCTTTAATAAGCGCAACACCAGACGGAGTACGCTTTAATTCAGATGTCTTGAACCAGTTTCGCACAGTTGTCACTTCTCATCCATGCCGGCGAGGTTTAAAGTTCGTTCTTCGCCTTGGAAAAAGGCAGACGATGCTCATGCGATATGATGAAAAGCGACAGAATTGCTACTAAACGAATGTTGAGGTGAGATTTTTGTTGTCAGCTGCTGTTCCCAAGATCAAGGTAAAAGCTTTTAACTCAGATATCACCATGAAATGCCCCCAGTTGATTAATTACATTATTGTCTGAATTACAGGTTTTTTTGAAACGTTATGTTTAAATGTGCAAATGAGGCATGGTCTTATTAAATATGTGCCAATTTGCATTTCCAGAACAGAAATCTGAACACTGTGTTTTTACAGAGAGAAGTTTGGATATCTCTTAGTATCATTCCATAAATGTGAAAATACTGTCAAAAATCAATTTAAAATGTTGTAAAAATCAGGATATGAATGATATATGATGAAAGCCCTCGGTAAAAACCTTCAGAATGTAGACTGGAATGAAACTGGAGAGTATTTAAATGCTACTGAAGTTTACATTTCTGGCTCAGAGTCTGAGAAAACACCACTTTTAAGAAAATGACCTTTGAAAATACGGATTGTAAATTTTCATACATTTTGAACACACTATAGGTGAATAGGGTAAAGATACATGAACTAATAAATATCACCATGAAACATCCGCTGTTGATTACTTAAGGCAAGTAGACATTCAGACAATTATTTTTTGTATTACAAGTTTTCTGAAATGTAATGTTTGAATGTGCAAATGAGGTGTTGTCTTATTAAATATGTGCTAATTTTCATGCATTTCCAGAACAGAAATCTGAACACTGGATAAAGCCACGTTCAAAATTTTTGTTTTATTTTGTTGACATATAAGAGTGAAAGCTTTTTACAGAGGAGAGTCTGAATATCTCTTTTCATCACACCATAAGCCATTAAAAAAATCTATTTTCACCATGTTAAAATTTTATATATATCAGGTTCGGAATGATATAAGAACAAACCCCTTGGTAGAAACCTTCAGAATATAGATAGAAATGAAACTGTACAATTAAGTGCTATAGAAATGGAGATTTCTGGCTAACAGTATTTTAAAAAAAGTCTAAATTTGGCTGATTTTGTAAAATTTCATACATTTTGAAGCCACTGCAGGTGAGTAGGGTAAAACATTTTAACAGCTATCACCACCACTTCCCAGTTGATTACTTATATTAAGAATTTTTTTTTTTTTTTTTTTTTTTTAGTTTTGTGAAATTTGATGTTTAACTATACATCTTATTAAATATGTGTTCATTTGTATACAAATACCGAATTTCCCTCCGGGCATTAAAAAAGGTTCGTCTTATCTTATCTTATCTTACATTTCCACGTCAGAAATCTGAACACTGGATAACGGCAGGTTCAAAACTCTTGTTTCATTTTGTTAATTAATTTATTTATAGTGGAGATTTCTGGCTCAAAGTCTGAGAAAAACTCATATTGTCAAATTTCATACATTTTTACAAAACACTACACATGAATATGGTAAAAAGAAAAAATAACTAATAGATATCACCATAAAACCTCCCCAGTTGATTACTTAGATTAAGACAATATTTTTTTGCATTACCAGTTTTCTGAAATTTTAAGTTTAAATCCGCAAATAAGTCTTTATCTAACGCTAATTTGGGGTGAATTTCAGAGAAATCTACAGACACAAATAGACAAAGTAGTGAAATAAATGTGCATTTTGGATATTTTCTTACCACTTGCCTGAAAGAAGACATGTTACGGAAGCCAAATAAATCAAAATCTCTACATTGACCAATGTTTTTGCCCGGGGTGTGTCAAATTTTAAGCCACCATGAGAAAAAAGAAAATTTTAAAAAGTGAAAATCTATGAAAACTGGACACGTGCTAATGAAGATCATGTGATATGACTGAGATTGTATTCTAGACTAGACGTGGAATTTAAACTGTTGCATTTTGTGAACCAAAGGCTTCCGGATCTTTTCAAAACCTTCAATCTGGGTCATTTTAGAAGAACATACTTTTTTTTTTCATGACACGTCTTCTCCAATTTTGATTCTCTTCTATCCGTGGAATCAAACCGCTGATGGCTGTTTCTGATCCACTAAGCGCCGTTAACCTCATTTCATTCTCAGGATTAATAAGCGTTGGAAGTGTGAAGCCTCTCCGGGTGCTGCTGAGATCTTTGGCTCGGTGGAAAATTGCTCTACACCGTCTATCCCTGTCTACTCATTGGGTGTCTCATTACGGCGATGCAGGAGAAGGTGAGCGACGAGTCTGCTGGAACACCCACCTATGGACATTTCAAAACCCTCCCGACTTAAAGTCTCATTAATAATCTAGGACTTTTATTAGCTTCTATCTACACCTGGACATTGCATCACAGGGCGTCTAAATAATCAATACAGACAGGTAAGGCAGCAGCTATAAAATATGTGATTTATCACCGTGCAATTATGTATGACTCTAGTTAAAATGTCTGCAAGTTCAAGAGTATGAGGGAATGATTCACCAGCATACCCAGAGATAAGGTCTGATAATTTCAATAAGTGGCAGTTTTTTCCACCCCAAGAATAAGTGTGTGCAGGAAAAGCAAGTCCTCAAGGTCAAAGTTGTCTTTCATGATGATCCAGGGTGGAAAAAGTACTAAATTATCCCCTCAAAGTAGACGTACTGGTTTATGACAGACTGGGTCTTACTTTTATGGTTTTCTCCATCATTTCCATTGGTTGTGGTAACATTTTGTGCTGCCCAGTATCCTAAGATTTAAAGTGTCCAAGGTAGCGGATGGACACATAGCGGGTCCTGCTCACCTGATCTCAAGGACACTCTGGTGTCATTTTTACAACTCACAACAAAGGTTAGGTTTAGGCAAGACAACTACTTGGTTAGGTTTAGGAAAAACACCATAGTTGGACTTAAAATAAGTACGTAAACTAAGTAAAACAAGTATGAAAACAACGTAAGCAAGTACGTAAATTATGTCGCAAAAAACATCGGTCTTGAACACCTGTTTCTGAGTTGCAAGTTGTGTTTGTTGGACCTATCCACCTCCCCTCCGACCCACCGTAAGCAGTCTGTTTGCATTTTTTAGTCTACATCACTCGCTCTGAGGTCTCTCTTTCAACTCACCAAATACCACCAATTAGTCAGCACCCGTTGATACTGGAAACCAACGCAAAAGCAACGCTGACTCATTTTATCACATCAGTCTTTAGGTCGCACGACTCGTCGGTACTGTCAGCCCCGTAAGTCGCTAGTCGACCATGACCATTTCCTAACCCTAATTAAGTGCTGGTGTTGCTTAAACCTAACTTCCTGTGAAAATAGCAGTTTATGGACGTAAATTGACGTGGTTCCTGACACACCCGCAAGTAATATAAGAGGGGTACCACGTGCATTGCCCTCCAATGCCAAGGAGCACTGACCAAGCGGCGGTATTTGACAAGTTGGGAGTGAGAATAATTGAGATTATATCATGTACAAGCGACACGGCAAATGACGTCCTGACGGTCCGTGCTGGATCCGCAATGAGACATATTTGCATCTCTTTTTTTGAACCACAATCTTTCATAACCACAATTTATTCGCCATTACCATGATCTTTCCCTGACCTCAACCATACTGTAGCTGTCATGCACAGATATAGCAGGAAGTCAGAATTTTATACATGTTTGCATTGGATGCAAAAATATGTCATTAATAAGGTTCAATAATAAGAGCTGTAATAAACTAGAATTATTCTTTGAATGTGACTCAAAAAGGAGAGCTAGGGGGCAAGTCAGTGTTCCTATGTGGAAGTAGTGGTGTACCCCAAAAAGTGCAACAAGTACTTAATTACAGTAAAGAGAGTACTTGGAATTTTCCACTGCTGGTAATGAACAGCTATCCGATCAAACCTGGGCAGACAGTCATTTTGCAGAGAGTCATCCCTTCCATTTGTGCTGAGATCAGTGTTAAAATCCTACATGTGCACTGCAAATGCAACGCTCACATCTTCTTGACCTTGGTTCTTGTCTATAAAAAAGAAATGAGGTGGCCGGGTGGCCTAGTGGGTACAGAGACCTTCCTTTATCGGAAAGGTCACAGGTTCTATCCCAGCCGACAGCCAGTGTGTATCCATCAAAAGCTGTTTATCCTCTCCAAATGTCCTTCAGCGAGACACTGAGCTGCTTCCTGCTCACCCACTGCCACTCCCACAGCTACGTATCTTAAAGGTAAAAACACTGAAAACACCGGACTGCGAGCTAGCAGGATACTATAATCTAAAGAAAACTGATCAGTGCTGATGCTGTGCCAGCTCATGTAGCAATCATTCTTTAATATACTTATTTGATGTCCTCACTTTGCATTTTTATATTCTCGGGGTAATAATAACAACAATCTATATAAACTGATAATACAAATAAATATAGGGCTCCACCAAAAGGCTGAGATGTTAATTCATGGTAGAAGTACAAATTGTTATGGTATATGTTAGTATACCAACATAAGCCAAATTGTTATTTGAAATTAGTAGTATTACCAGTACTCGTATCTTTTCTAAATATTTACCATATTTAAAGCCTTAAAATTATATATATATATATATATATATATATATATATATATATATATATATATATATATATATATATACACAATATTATATATTATATAAATAAAATTAAACTATATTTTATCAAGAATATAATGGAATAACAAATGACTATTTACATATTAATATTTTATTTATATTAAGTAAATATTTACCATATTTACAGTACAATACTTTAAAAACATCAAGGAAAATTTTTTTTTTTAAATTTTTTTTAAAAAAAAAAATTTTTTATTTTTTTTTTTTTTTATTTAAAAAATTTTATTAATATATTTAAAAATTTAAAAATTTTATATTTTATTTTTTTTTTTTTTAATAAATTTTTAATATTTAAAAATATTTAAAAAATAAAAAATATATTTACATATATACTTTTTATTTATATTAGGTAAATATTTACCATATTTACAGTAGACTACTTTAAAAACAACAAAAAATGTACATATTTACTTTTTATTTATATTAAGTAAATATTTACCATATTTACAGTAGACTACTTTAAAAACAAAGAAAAATATTTACATATTTACATTATATTTATATTAAGTAAATATTTACCATATTTACAGAAGATGACTTTGAACACATCTCAGATAAATATTCACATATTTACATTTTATTTATATTAAGTAAATATTTACCATATTTACAGTAGATGACTTTGAACACATCTCAGATAAATATTCACATATTTACATTTTATTTATATTAAGTAAATATTTACCATATTTACAGAAGATGACTTTGAACACATCTCAGATAAATATTCACATATTTACATTTTATTTATATTAAGTAAATAGTGACCATATTTACAGTAGGCTACTTTAGAACATATAAAAAATCACATATTTACATTTTATTTACATGAAGTAAATAGTGACCATATTTACAGTAGTAGTAGTTTAACACACCGAGCAGAACATTAAAAAGTTAAGGCTCCACGTTCACTAAGGCCTTGCAGCATCAACAAATCCAACACGTGTGCCCGAATTTAGTTCAATCGACTTGTTTGACTGAGGTATTAATCAAATGTCAGCCTCTTTTTACAGCGAGTCCCGCTGTGAATTATGTAGAAAGACAAATCCCAATATTTCTCCAAAAGCTACCGGTCGATTTTGTATCAACTGACCCATTTTTACTCGGCTGTTGTAGTGATTAATTTACTTCACAGTGGGGAGAACCGCAGTGGGACGTAACTTCAGAAGGCCCGATACTTGAAGATTGGTATATATGCCATATTCTTCACGCAGAGTGTTTCTTTTCGCGGATATAAAATGAGTTATGACGCGTAAATGATCCGCGGGAGCCCTGTGCAGCCTAAAGAGAGCAGTTGTTGCTCCTATAAGCCACTTAGCCAAGTTGTCAGAGTGAAATCAGTGCTTCATTTTTCTCGGTCGGACTCCCCAGAGGCTCATACAGTTAAGAGTGTGGATGCGTGCAGACACAACGAGGCAGATAGAAAGCAACGGCGCCAGAGCAAAGGGGATAAAAACCTGTTTATGTGTCTCTTTGTGCGAGATCACATTTTTAATTTGCTCCCAGCTCTGGAGGATTTGAGTCAAGGTCCCCAGATGTGGGTAAATTGTTTTATTTGGAGTCTCAGCAAGAACCTGCTCCACCCTCATCGCTGTTGTGTAAAAGGACGCTGCATTGGCGACCTGAGCGACCCTTCGCCTGCTCGGGACCTAAATGCTCTGCAGGGCAACGGCGCAGCGAGACGCCGGCTGGACACTCGCCATGCTTCAGATTAAACGCCATAATTATTAATTCTGAAGCCTCTAATAGAATAGAGCAATGTGGCAGCTCCCAAGAGACTGGGCTGTGCGTTAAATGTGGAGACAGAGAAGAATGGGGCTTAATCGCCATGAGCACTGAGGTGAGGAAATACAAACCCAGTTCTGGGACGTTTAGCGCCGGGTTCTAAACCAACTTTGTTCACCCTCCTCCCGAAACTGTCCCGAAATAAAACCTGAACCGTCCCAAGATTTATTTAAAATCTTCTTTTTCTACATTTAATCATACATAAAAGTGGTTTATTTTATTTTTCAAAAACTAATATATTATCTTTTTTATTACTTTTTAGTCTTTTTATTATGTTTTGATGTTCGCTGTGTAGCTACGTTAAATTGAAATATTTTCTATGTGTAAAAAAAACAGGATTTTGCATATGGTCCCCAAAGAAGCTAGGAAAGGCGCCGCTAGCTGGTGTCTCATATCACAATATTGATATAATATCAATATATTGATGTAGTGGAGTAGAAGTCCCTCAAATTTGTACTGAAGTAGGCCTACAGTACTTGAGTAAATGTACTTAGTTACATTCCACAACTGGTAAGTTGAAAAAACGCTATGAAGTTCACTAATGCTAGGTACTTTAGCTGATATCACATATCAGAAAGGTGGTACTAAATGCTAGATTGGGAGCATTTCTATTGCCTCTGCATGGCTCTCAACATGGCGACGGCTGAGTCAGCGGCTCGCAGCTAACAGCGCTAACAACAGCAACTGTGCTGATCAGTGTGTTTACCTGAGGGGGAACCGGAAGGTGGGTGCTACACTTCTGACGGTGTCACTGAAGTTAGCTAATGCTAGCTAGTTTAGATAATATCACATAATAGGTTGGTGACCTTTGGGGTACTAAATGCAAGTTTGGGAGTATTTCTGTTGCCTCTGCACAGCTCTCAACATGGCGATGGTTGAGTTAGTAGTGGCTAACAGTGCTAACAGCGCTAACAGTGCAAACAACAGCAACAGTGCTGACAGAGCCAAGAGTGTTTCCCTTGGGGAACCGGAGGGTAGGTGCTGCGCTTTTGTACTGATGCCGTCACTGAAATTAGCTAATGCTAGCTACTTTAGCTAGCTAATATTACATGTTAGGAAGACTAGAAGAGCGCTATATCAATGAAAGTCCATTCACCATTTACTATTTAGGTTTGTGGCCTTAAAGGTACTAAACGCAAATTTGGGAGTATTTCTATTGCCTCTGCACAGCTCTCAACATGGTGACGGGTGAGTCAGAAGCTTGCAGCTAATAGTGCTAACAGTGCTAGCAATGAAAACAACGGCCTGAACATGTTGACAGCTGAGCTAGCAACTCACAGCTAAGACGTGAAAGACAATTGTTGATTCCATGGCAACATCAGCGTCCAGCAGCAAAGCTACACTGAAATTAGCATTTTCAGTCCAAAATGGTTCATCTCTTTGCTTCTATACGCGTTACTAACAGCGCTAACAGTGAAAACTGTGATAACCTGAGGGGGAACCAGAGGGTGAGCACTACACTTCCGCAACAGTGTGGTGTTATTAGCTGCAAGCGCCACATGAAAGCAGTGCAGAGTGATGACCATGAGCTAGCTAGTGGGGCATGCTCACATGCACTAACATGCACTCCCAGCTATGGCAACAAAGCACCGAGAAACTTTGATTACAAAACACACAGAGGGCGACTGACTTCATTCTCTGCTCAGGTGGACATTAGCATGCTATTTAAACAAGAAACCAAAAACCTCAGTGTATTTCTTTAATGCTATTAGCTTCTCCGAAATTAAACTTTTCACAAAAGCATTTTTATGCTTCGGATGAGAAGCCGACACATGGAGAAGAATGAAGAATGAGATGTTAATGTTATTTCAGTTTCCATATTGTGTAAAGAGAGCTCTATTGGTGTAGAGTAAGCTACACAGTATCGACTATATGACTGTAATTATGAATATAGCAGTGGGAATTAGTGGATGGTTGGTTGATGGGACATGGTTTGTTCATTATATGGACTCTAATGGGATAAAATCTGCATTTGACACCAAGATGTTGCTCTTTAAAGCGAACATTAACAAGCGGCACAGATGTTCCAGCAACGATGGTGATTTTCAAAGTGCTTAATGAAGACTCAAACAAGGGCTGCGTTTATTCCTCTTTTAAAGTTGTAGGATTTGAACACACCTATCAGTCTCCTTTTCATCAGCGTTGGGCCTTTTTTCAAACTGGTGGTTTGATTAACGCAGCACAGCATGGCCTTTGGTTCTGATCAGCACGCCTTGCCAAACAACAATGAATCTTCCCAATCAGCCGGCTTCGCTGCATACGCTCTGACACGCCCTCCGGAGAGACTCCAATCAGTTTCACCTGATTTCCAAATTGGGGATTGTTTTGCGAGATGACAGTGGCGGATCCACACAGAAATCAGAGATTGCAGTGACTCTTCCCGAAGCGAGGAAGTTTTGCAATCAGGAGATGTCCCTCCAAAACACCGGGCACATCACCGTCACCGTGAAAAAGACACAGAGCTGCTTCTAAAACAACACAACAACCTTTGACTTGGACATATTTTCAACAAATAACTGCAGACCCGTGGATGCTTCAACACAAGTCCATCAAAACTAAAACACAACTGTTCTACAGTGCAAGACACTGAGATGGCAATGATTTGACGAAGATGTTTGATAAAGAATGGGGGAGATTTAGAGGCGTTTAGGGCAACTAACAATCACTTTCACTGATTAATGCCGATTGCTTTCTTGATTAATTGTTTGGTCTAGGGCTGCAACTCACGATTATTTCTATTGTCCATTAATCTGTTGAATATTTTCTTTATTAATCGATTAATTGTTTGGGCTATAAAATGTCAGGAAATGGTGGAAAATATCGATCAGTGTTTCCCAAAGCCCAAGACAACGTCCTCAAATGTCTTGTTTTGTCCACAGCTCAAAGATATTCAGTTCACTGACACAGAGGAGGAAAGAAACCAGAAAATATTCACATTAAAGATGCTGGAATCCGAGAGTTTTTGTATTTTTTCCTTATAATAACAACAATACTCAAAATAATCAATAAAAAGGAATAAAATTGATCAAAACTGAATTAAGAAATAAATCGCAGTAGTAGTAGTAATAGTATAGTATTTCTATTGCCTCTGCACGGCTCTCAACATGGCGATAGTTGAGACAGCAGCTCGCACCTAATAGTGCTAACAGTGCTAATAGTGCTAATAGTGCTAACAGTGCTAATAGTGCTAACAGTGCAATAGTGCTAACAGTGCTAATAGTGCTAACAGTGCAAACAACAGCAACAGTGCTGACAGAGCCAAGAGTGTTTACCTGAGGGGGAACCGGAGGATGGGTGCTACACTTCCATAGTGACGCTGTCCCTGAAGTCAGCTAATGCTAGCTACTTTAGCTAATATTACATATTAGGTTGGTGACCTTAAAGGTACTAAACGCAAGTTTGGAAGTAATTCTACTGCCTCTCAGTGGCTCTCAACATGGCGACGATTGAGTCAATAGCTTGCAGCTAACAGTGCTAACACCGCTAACGGCACCAACGATGGCAACGGTGCCGATAGAGAGGGGGAACCGGAGAGTAGGAACTACACTTCCACGGTGATGCTATCACTGAAGTCAGCTAATGCTAGCGAATTTAGCTAATATTACATATTCGATTGGTGACCTTAAAGGTACTAAACATGAGTTTGGGAGTTTTTTAATTGCCTCTCAATGGCTCTCAACATGGCACGGTTGAGTCAACAGCTTGCAGCAATGGTGCTAACAGCCAACAACCAGAGTGTTTACCTGAGGGGGAACCGGAGGGTGGGTCCTATACTTCTGCAGTGACATCGTCACCGAAGTCAGCTGATGCTAGCTATTTCAGCTAATAGTACATATCAGGTTGGTGGCCTTAAAGGTACTAAATGCGAAATTGGGAGTACTTATATTGCCTCTGCAATAGAACTACATATAATATACAGTATATATGTACATATTGATTAATTGGTTTGAGTAATTTTTAAAGAAAAAATTCTAAATTATCTAATTCCATCTTAATGAATGTGAATATTTTCCGGTTTCTTTTCTCCTCTGTAACTAAATGTCTTTAAGTTATGGACAAAACAAGACATCTGAAGATGTCATCTTGGGCTATGGGAAACACTGATCCACATCTTTCACCAGTTTCTGACATTTTATAGACCACACAACTAATAGATTAATCAAGAAAATAACAAACACATTAATAGATAATGAAAATAATTGCTAGCTGCAGCTGTTAATGGATATTCTTCTTGTAAAGTTCTGTATCCGCTGAGAGTAAAACAGTATTTTGTTAGTATCTACGGTGTTTGAGTCTCGGTACCGCCGTGATTCTACATGAATGTTGGTATAGGCACTCGCGCTGGAGGTCTTTTGTTTACAGCACAACAGTTCCATCACGGCAGATTCCTCCGGGGTGGATTGCCACGGTACGACGGTAAAACCCATCTCAGCTGGGATGCCCCGAGTTATTCACCCCTGCTCAAAGCATGAAGAGGTTGTCGACACTGCAGCGCTCCGACGATCCAACGTGGGGCGGCCCACGCTCTGCGAGGCGCCGGGGTCTCGGGGCGCCGATGGAGTACTCACAGTTTCATTGTTGACCCATGACTCACACCCAGGGACAGTACAAAACACACAGCTAAAGAGATTGGCTTGGAGGCAATGTTGGCCCATTGGGAGAAGGTGATAGTGAACTCCATTACAGCGAGTGCAGATTGAAATGGGAAAGGAGTACGGAGGCTGGGTTTGAATGGGGATGAGAGGCTTAACGTGATAGGAAGCATTATGGAAGTGATACGGTGTCTATATGAAGTGGCCGGGGTGAAGAAGGGGTGGCACAAACACACACATGCCAGGATTCACATATTTGTCCTGATCGGGGTGTTTTTGTCGAGAGCAGATTACCAAATGCAAACAGCCTCCACGTAAGAAGATCGTTTAATTCACTCGGCGGAGGGTGAACAGGGCCCACATTTTACTCTAAGTACAGTGGATAATAAAGGGAAACTACTTAATTGCCGTACTTTAATCACATTGCTGTCATTCTCCCCCAGGTACTTTTCTAACTTTGGATTTTTATCACACGATCATTGCCACCAAAGAAATTAGTTTTTTTCCCCCCGTCACGAAGAATCCACCGTAAACCAGAATTAACATATGATAAGTACATTTCTCAAATGGAAACAATATAATTGAATCCAGATAATGATTCAATATCTCAATATCATTGAGTTCCCAGTCCTCTTATGAAGCAATACTGATTAAAAAGTAACTAGATTTGTGTTGATTTCTGCTTTTTACACACAGTTGCATTTGAGAGACGACTACCCAGCACACATGCTGTATAATTCACTATATAAAAGCGTTCAAGATGTTCTTTACCATGATTATAGGTACTTAGGTGCTGCTGGCAGCACTAGGTTAACCGCCGCCGACCGGTGCCTGTAATTACAGAACACCCATTAGGGTATTTTTGCTTCACTGCAGGGTGCCGGGATAGATTCTCCTGGCTCCAAAAGGTGAAAATAATTTCAAAGTAATGTGCAGTTGCAACATAAGAAACCTACTTTTCAGGTGAATTTAAGGATTGAATGCTTATGTAGCTTTTCCGTACGGTAACTACAAACCTACATTGTTCTTATGATAATTTGAAACTGAGAGATAACGATCTATATAAATGAGAATCCAGTAAATGTTCTTTAAGGGACTGTAGTAAAATTATTAGGAGGGATGGGAGGGCAGAAGATTTTCTTTTGAAGGGAGTCTAACTTTTTTAGAAACATATTTTTTAGGCATATTAGTAGGGTATCAACCGCAATAACTCAGTACCAAGTTGTATCAGAACCTCAGAACCATCAGAACCTCACCTGCATTCGATCCTTTTTGGACCCAGATCCAGAAAAAAGGACTATTTCTTTGTTTTTCTCAAGCATCTCTAACCATTTAAAAATACCTATCTCTGCTACTCCTACTACTTTTAGGCAGAGTTAGGCTTGGTGTTTCCCCGTTTCCAGTCTTTATGCTAAGCTACGCTAACTGACTTCAGCTATATGTTTACCATACAGTAGTACACTATTTACGCACTTTTAGTTAGTAAAGAGAATTTATGTAGTTTTTTTTTTTTACACTTTAAAGGTACCGGTATTAGTACTGCCTATAAAAATTGCAGGGCTTAGACAGAATGATAAATATTTCAGCACATAACGCCCCATAAAATGGTGAATTTTGAACCCTTTGTTTTTTTGCTACTTTTAGTTGGACCGGCTCGGTGTTGCCCATACTTCCAGTCTTTATGCTAAGCTAAGCTAACTGGCTTCATCTACATGTTTACCATACAGACGGTAAGAAAGCAAACGGGTGTATTTCCTAAAATGTGGAATTATTTCTTTACCGTTAAAAGTATTTATGCACTTTTAGCTATTGAGCGGATGGATGTAGGTTTTTAGAGTTTAAAGGTACTGGTATTGGCACTGTCTGTGTTTAATATTTGGGATCTGGGATGGGGCAATAAAATTTGCAGGGCTTAGACAGAATGATAAATATTTCAGCACATAACACCCCGTAAAATGGTGAACTGCCATTTTGAACACGTTGCTACTTTTAGGCAGAATCAGACTAGGTGTTGCCCATATTTCCAGTCTTCATGCTAAGCTAAGCTAAGCTACGCTAAGTTAAGCTAACTGGCTTCAGCTTCATGTTGGCTATACAGATGGTAAGAAAGTAGGAGAATGGAGTACACCATTTTAAATTATTTCTGCACCTTTAGTTATTAAACTTTTTAAAATATTTTTTTATTGCCAATGTGTAAACAGGTTAACCTAAAAAATTTCTCCAAATTTTGACGCTGACTCGACGGCTACAGGTGTCACCGTTGACTCGCAATTTCTGATTTTTCTACAGAGCCTTTTAATGAGTAAACAAATTGTGTCAATTCCAAACTGTTTACCCCCCTCCTCAGCCCAACAATTTACATACAGTCCCTAAATCTGTATACAAAAACCATGCATTACCTTGACACAAATACTAACTTAATAGCAGGTTGAGTGTGGATTATAATAAAATGTCAGCATGAGAGAGCTTAATGAAATGTGTGTTTTGATGCACTGAACTCTGGTAGTGTTTACAGAGATACTTTTTTAACACCCGAGAACCAAATAATTAGAAACAGAAGGAAAAACTGCATAAATGTTAAGAACTGTCCTGGAATCGTGTAAATGCATGCACAGGTTGGGATTTAATTTCCAATCATTAAATACACAGACTGAAAAGAGCCTTTTAAAAATATAATTCAAGGGCCTGGTGTGGTTAGGGATGTTAGAGGTTGCAGACATCGAGGTCAGAGCATTGTACATTAATTAATTTCCCCCCGCATGCAGAAATTATCTTATTAATCTCTATTAACCACGGACAAAACCGACTCTGGTCCTGTAATTACTCTACCACACCCTCAAAATGCCAGACTACATGTTGAAATCTCCACCATTGTGCAGTTACACAAAGACATAAATGAGTTCAGGGGATTGCAGTGTGTTTTGATGCCCAAATACACACTGACAAATGATTATTATGACTATTTATGCTTTGTGCGTGTAAAAACAGTCAGAAGTGCTATTTTTCTACATGAAAGGGGTTAAGCATATGCACCGCTGCAGGTCTAGAAGCATCTTCCTGTATGCAGTGATCACAGTACATCACATTCATTTGGCATTTGACACTATTATCCAAATAAATGCAGACTAAACAGTCAAAATATGTATAGCTGCTGACTTATTTCTGCCTTTCATGTGTTTTAATGCAGCACTTAATATAAGTAGCTGCTGCGTGGACTACCTGCATTAACTCCGCGCTAAAGATAAAGTGAAAAAAAAGTCAATGGAACGACTTAAAAGCTTTTTATTAACTCCAATAATGGATGCAGCCATTGTCCAAAACATTTATGAGAGGCATATTGCTGCAGTCATTATGGGAAATAATCAAATACAACTGACTGGAAAGCTTTGACATGCTGGAACAAACTGCTTGAGTCACAGAGAGAAACACACAATTAGAGACAGAGGAAATGATAATGATGGCGTTGCTCTATCAAAATAGCAGAAAGAACGCAAAGCATTGTTTGGGTTTTATATTGTGGGACTGAGCCTAAGAGGGCTTTCACAAAAGCACAGCCATTATTTCTAATTTCCAATTATTTCTAGCTTGGGCAGCGCGTCCAATGAGATTTTGACATTGACAGGAAGGCGGAAGCTGTCGCAGCAACAACTCAACTGTCGGGAAGAATGAAGCTGAAGCTCAATTTTTGCGTCTCTGAATTTGCAGAACTTAAAGATGTGAAGTAAAGAAAAGTTTGCATTCAGTGTTTCTCACAAAACAGTGTGTGCAAGTGTGTTGAATGACTTTCCAGCATAAAATGTTTGCAAGGACAATTTTTTTGGATCAAATCCAGCACTATCGCGTTTACTAGCTTGCGCAAGGGACAACGTATTTTTGTAGGCCAGCCAGGAAGTTAGCATCGCCGTGGCTCCCTCGACAAAAGACAATGGGATTTTTCCATTGGGTTTTGGATTATTATCTATGATACTATCTACTATTACTATATGATTTTTGAAGCATGAGTACAATTGTCAGAAGTTAACGTTAGGCTATAAACAAACTACACAACGATGGTATTAGCGTGAGCATACACAATGTGACTGTAAGGCGGATAATATGTTGTACTTTCATTAAGCTACTTGTGAGCAAACGCCTTTTTTAAGACACGTAAAAGCTTCAAAATTCACAAGTGGGGTACTTATTGACGTACTTTATGGCGTAGAACAAAACGTTAAAAGCTCTTCAGGCCTTATCCCAGGCATCTAATAAAAAATTGACGTCCAGATGAGGGAACCTGAAATGCTAAAATGCTAACTCATGTTGGGATTTTAGGGCGAATTCCTGTAACACTCTACTGACATGATCTAAAGCTGTCATCCTCAAAGTGCGGAGCAACCCCCGGTGGTAGTAAATAGTAGGGTACAATATCACCTAAAATTTATGCCAATTCACACATTATTATCTAAATTGGCTGTTGGACTTCAGCAAAGAAACCAACGGATTTGCGCAAATGCCTCTATTTACGTCAAAAATGGTCAGCGTGACATTGGACAGGAAATATGGAATGAAGCTGAGAGTTAGTAGGCTATTAACTAGATCGATTGAAGGCAGAAAAAAGACTAATCAAAATGGAACCACTTTTTTGACGAGGACGACGATAATGGTTTGCCGCCGTCAAACGATAACCCTCAAATTGTGAAGCTGTAACTATACAGCATAACTGTAATTTATGGTGCTGTTAGATTGCTGCTAGATTGCCCCGTTACAGGTGCGTTCGGGAGGGTAGACAGTTTTTGACCAGTGAAAATGTTGCTTTTGAAAGGCTAAACGCCAACAAATATGGATTGAAGCAGAATATGTTGTGAATTTCAGCATGTCTTTGGACTGGGGGGGGACCGGAGCACCTGGAGAAAACCCAGAACTTGCAAACTCCACACAGAGAATCTCCAAGCCGGATTCAAACCAGCAACCCCATTGCTAACCCGACAGCGCTAACCACTGCCTCACCGAGCAGCCAACTATTCGGTACAGCCCTAGTATATTAAAAATACTGTTTAAGTAGGAGTTTTTTTTTTAGCTTTTGGGGATATTTGGGGAGTTCGGTGGTCCATGAGGTTTTGATTTTTTAATTGGGTAAGTGGTCCTCGGTCTGAAAAAGTTTGGAAACACTGATCTAAAGACTAGCTCATATGCGTCATGCAGTTGTTTCATTATTAATCCTGCTATTAGACAGAAAACAGATAGAAGTTTGATCTTCGCTGATAACATTTATACAACTGCTCCCTTTTATGCACACAGGAATACTTCTATTGCTGTCGATATATTTGGCACCTGATCAAAACCTCTGCAACATCACTGCAGATATCACAAGTACGCTTGAGCTTCTATCGCTTACAAAAAAGAAACCTATTATAATCTTGCACATTGACAGCCTCAGCAAAGTAAACAAGCCGAACAAGTCCGTTGTGTTTACTCCCCATATTCCCTCGACTCTGATCCGATTACCAATATGGAGCTAACGTAGCATTGGCTCTGTCAGTCATTTGTCAAACGTCAGTCGCAGGTCTGGTTTCCCGTCTTTCTGATGGACGTGCGGGGGCCAAGTCTGTACTTCAGCTATCCACGTCTATACATCAACTCCCGGCGCCTCATCTTGTTTGGAAATGAAAGTCTTTATTATTGATTTTGGCTCAGACTGTACATCCGTCTCCAATTTGTAGCCCATCCCTCCTTGTCTGAAGCACACTATATTAAGCCAACGATCCATCTCCGGGCCTCGCTCTGTGCATGAATTTATAAATGCGAGCGTGCATGTGTGTGTGGATGGCTAAGTGGGTGTGATGTAGGTTTTTTTTTTTTTTTTTTTATTTTTAACCTGTTTAAGCGTTAATGCTCCCATGAATAGACAACACTGATATTATTTAGACAAGGTTCATGACATGGGGTTAGTTTTAGGTTTGAAATGTTAGGATTTAGGAGCGGTTGTGTTCATTGGTCTGGACCGGTAGCTTATATTGGCGTACTTTATAGAGATATTTAACAGAGCTAGGATTCACTTACCTCCCGACTTGATGCTACCGCATTACTTAGGTCCCGATTTCATATGTACTATAATTGTTTGTCTGTGTTCAAATCCTGGATTCTGGATCACTTTGAAATTTTCGTTAACATTGGGGTAAATGGGGCCCAAAAAATTGTTTCTCAATATCTCTGGTAATTGTTGCCCAAAGCTCATGAAATTTGACTCAAGGATTTACAATGTGTACTTCTATCAAATCCCAAAGGCTGATCCAGATCTGATCCAGATGGCGGTTTTTATAGCAATTTATATAAAAAATGGGGGTACTCTTACATTTTGGCCTACTGTGTATTTAATATTAGAGGTAGAGATTTCTAACAAGCGGCATCGTGTAGCTGAGACAATTCAGCATCTGAAGTATGTCAACGAATTTGATCGAGCTTTAATACTTGAGGAGATAGATCCAGAAGAAACCGCCATTACCGAAAAAGAGATTTTCATTAATAGCTCCTGAACTACTAATGATATAAACTTAAATCCACTTGGTAAGGGGAATGTTTTCATGGTCAAGGAATCTAATAACGCAGACAAAATGACTGTAGGTTTGTTATTTCTTATCCAGAGCTAGATCCAGTAGAAAAATGTTAATGTACATATGTTGGTTTTAGAAATAATGTATTGTGAGTTTTATGTTGTGTCTTGTATAAATGTTCTATGTTTGCCACTGATATAAAAGTCTTTTTAAAAAATGTAGGATTTTTATTTTGGAGTGAATTACAATATGGGGGGAAACTATGGTGTTTGGCGGAGGTCTGCGCTCTCCGAGTGCTTTCCTAGTTAATTTTTGTAGCCGCTGCTGGTTGATGTAAATGTAAAATTTACAGAAGAGAGTTCATTTGTCGTTATAAACTTATTTAGGGTGTTTTATTCTCACTTTTTATATTACTAAAACTAATGAAATGCAGGGGCAATTTTGTAATATGATCAAGAGTAGATATTTTATATAGTCTTACAATTACAACCGGCCCTTTGAGGGGAAACCATGATGCCGATGTGGCCCGGGATGAAACTGTTTGACACCATGAAATAAAGTTGAATCATACACTTCTAGGGACTTGAAAATAAATGTTTGATTTTCAGAGTGGATGTAGTCAGAGATGTCCTGAAGTCAAATATATCAGTCAGGAATTATTTATCAAATGTTCAAAAAAACAAAGAATAAAGACATTTCAGGGGCGGTAGTAATCGTAAGATTTAACACGGTAGTAAACGGCTTTAATCCCTTCAAAACATCACCGTTGAAGGTCAGAACGTAGTAAATTATATCGAATATTCTGCTTTAAGGGTAAAGCCAGTTACAGCACTTCTCACACCATCCATTGTTAAAGTGACCTGAGGGCAGTTTATATCTCAGAAAAACAATGATTGATTTATAGATGGATGAAAAAGAAACACCGGGTACATCCTAAGTAGAAGAAGAAGAACCATTTCTACTGGCACAATACCTTTATATTAGTCATTTATTAGTAGTGTCTGGATATATTGATATTCTGATTGTGGATTCATAAATTTAATAAACCAAAATATGATCATTGTGTCTTTTGAACAGTAGAAATTATTCATTAGGCTGAATGCTTCAGGGAAAACTCAAAATCGAAGCCCACGCTCAGGAACGATCAGCCTCACGTGACTGAATGGAAAAGGCGATAAATGACGAAAGAGGTGCTGACAGACGGACTCTTATCTGACTTTAACTGTGCCCGGAATAAAAGTTAATGGGAAAATAACAGATCATCTCTTCCTAATAAATGCATATATTATTTTTTGGTTTTTTTTGTTAAGGTGTGGTTGTCTTGTTTTAAATTTGCTGCTTCGGCCGCGGTGTGTGAAACGTCCACGAACTGAGGCAGCGAAACTAAGCATGGGGATATTTCATATTACACATCCAGAATGCATCAGGGAGCTAAATAAACCATAATTAGGTCATAGGTAGCATTCAGAGCCGAGCCACCAATTTAAACATGCATCCTGCCATTGTCAATAATAATCTGGTTGCTTGTTTGACGGTTAATTAGCAGCCAGCTACACCGGTGAGTCCACTTCTGATTAGACTTCCACTCAGGACGTCTCCCCCACTAGCCCGTTAGCTTCGTTACACCTGCTAGCATGCGACAAATAGGCCCTTTTTGGCAGCAGATACTCTGACATGTCACAGTAGGAGCTTAACAATGGTTGGATTAAATTTAGCATTTGCTATTCCTTCCACCTGTGCTTTTCCTACAATACAATATCTGCTATGTCTTATTCCCACTGTACCAACAACCTTCTTTAGTCAACTTTCAGCACAAAATTAAGTTATTTGTCCAAAAAAAGGCATACCCAATCGACACCCAATTTGATATTACCCTAAAAAAAGACAAAACAAAACAATAAATCCCATGTAATTCAACACGCACGCCTTTATTCTCCTTCAAATCAAATGATTTCTCACCAAACACTTCATTTCACGAGATTACATTTGAAAGCATCGTGCGAACGTGACCTTTCGTTACTGGGCTGAGTAGAGCTTGAACACGTCACAACTGTAACTCAGTGGCCGTTAATGTTCGTAGATCCGCTATTTATCCAATCCGCTATCGTCCAATCACGTTATCACGGTGTCGCATTATCAGGGAAAAACAGGTTGTACCCCTCAGGTTTAGTAGCACCACGCTGTTGGGAGCTCTTTTTTCGCATCAATACACGTATCAATACAGAGGAATTGATAGTCTCGGAGGCATCAGAAGCCAAGAAAGCGGACAACTATGGTTCTCTATTGCCATCACGGTGCCTTCGGCAATGTAGACAAAGAAAACCATCATGTTTTTACAATTTTGGTACCGAATTATCGGTTCTTGTGACATCCCTACGGTGTTGCTCATCAACTTCAAATAAATATGAAATATCATAGAAATGTCAAAAGACACTGGAAGATGGTAACGTTTTTACATCGACACTTATCTTTTTTAATTTTGGCGGGTCCAAAATTTTTGTTCGTCTCTGTCGAAGAAACCTGACGTCCTGTTCTTCTAACAAACCTCATAAGCAAACGGTAAAACGACGCCACTGGGATCACGCGGCATCACTGGGCGGTCAGCTAGTACTGACGGCAAGTGTCCGGCAACCATTTGTTGTGAAGTAAGTGCGACGGAATGTGTCGTTCTAGTGGCTGAGTGTCATCAGCGGGGTCAGCTCTACCTTTAAAGGCCTTTTTTTGTGATAAATTTTGAAATAAAAACATTTCTTTGTATTTTAAAGACAGATTAAGAGAATCTAACTATGAACTGGCAAATTCTTATATTTTGCGATCTTTTATTATAATTAATCCCTGAGCGCATAAACATTCTTATGTCACAATCCAGTGTATCTACAAGGGAAGGATGCTCATCTCGACTGAAGCTATGGGGAAATATCACTGTGTCTATATATACATATATATATGTGTGTGTGTGTGTGTGTGTGCGCCTGCTTAAAATCCTTGACGGTAATTTGAGTGCCTAAAACTATTTGGCCATTTTTACCTCCGCCAAGGAGGTTGTGTTTTTGCCGGCGTTTATCTGTCTCTTTGTCTGTGTTCTAGATAACTCAAAAACTTATGGACGGATTTTGATGAAATTTTCAGGGTGTGTCGAAAATGTGAAAAGGAAGAACTGATTTAATTTTGGGGGTGATCCGGAAGAAATCCTGGATTCTGGATCACTTTGAAATTTTCGTTAACATTGGGGTAAATGGGACCCAAAACATTGTTTCTCAATATCTCTGGTAATTGTTGCCCAAAGCTCTTGAAAGTTGACTCAGTGATTTACAATGTGTACTTTATCAAATCCCAAAGGCTGATCCAGATCTGATCCAGATGGTGGATTTTATAGCGATTAATATAAAAAATGGGGGTACTCTTAGATTCTGGCCTAATGTATTGTGAGTTTTATGTTGTGTCTTGTATATATGCTCTATGTTTGCCACTGATATCAAATTATTTTTAAAAAATGATTTTTATTTTGGAGTGAATTACAATATGGGGGGAAACTATGGTGCTTGGCGGAGGTCTGCGCTCTCCGAGTGCTTTTCTAGTTTGTTCTGCTGTTCAGTCAATTTATTTTTTCCTCATTTGAACACTTCCACTCGCCGTAATTACTTCCCGTGTGGTTGTTGCTTTACACTTCACCATCTTGTGGGGGAATTTCAAGGGGCCAAGGGCATTGAGACAAAGCCAGAGGAGGAGGGAGGAGGAGGAAGAGGAGGAGGAAGAGGACGGGTTGAAACGCTGATTCTTTCCTTTCTACGATAACATCTCTTTCAAAGCATCTCGAAACAAATGGCTTTGAGGGACTAACCTCATCAATGGCATCATCTCTTATATGTTTATCAATGCATCCCTCCCTTTTCTTTAACACAGTGGGAGTTAATGGAATTGTTGTGATGGTGATGTATGGGGGATTGTGAGAGGAGACAGATGGGGAAATGTAATTACCGATGTTTCAGGGCTTCGGGGAGAAAAAGAGAAAAAAAAAACTTGTCAGACAGGAGAGTTCAAGAAGCACAGACAGCGCCATTCGTCATGTGAGACAATAGTCAGATAAAATGAAATCAAGGGATTTTTACATAAAGCGCTTTCTTTTAAAATTGTGTTTCACCACCAGCACAGCCGAAGAGCGTTTTGTCATTATGTTGAAGGGAGTTACGTAACGTAGTTTTGCAGAAGCCTCTGTTGTTATGCTTGGTTTGAGTTTTTTTTTTTTTTTTTTTTTTTGGAAAATAATGAAACAACCATTAAAGCTGGCTGAAAAGACGACGGCTGTTATTGTTCAGATGAAGGAGCGCGGAGCGTTAGCTTGAAGTAGATTTGATTCTACTTTGTGGTCTCAGCTCAGATCAGATGGAGGATCAGGGGTTCAGATTCTGGATCTGCACTTTGTTTCCAAAGTTTAACTGAGTAGTAGTACTCACAACATTTACTCACATATGAAAGTAAAAAAAAAAACCCACAAATTTCCAGCCATATAAATTAAAAAATACGTTTGTGGTTTATTATCAGAAAATTCATTGATTACTTATTCATTGCTAAAATCATGATTGATATGTATTGCCATTTTCAGGTACTGCAACCTTCATGAACTTTTTTAACACGAGACAATGGGAAAAAGTTGAGTTATACACTTCGAGGGACTTTTACTTTGGAAAATATCTAAATTAATACAATAAAAAGTTTGATTTTCGGCATGTATGTCAGAAATGTCCTGAAGTTAAGCATATCAGGATCATTGTCAGGAATTATTGATTATATTTTTTTTTTTTATGTAACCCAAATAAGGGACATGTAAGGTTTTATACTTCTGGTGAAATCAATCTTTCTTCCATGTATATATTTTGTACATACAGTTCCTTTTGTTAACACCTTATTTTGAAACTCTTCATAACCTCCTTGGCGGAGGTAACAAATCACAGACAAAGGAGATTCCTTTACCTTTTCCATCGCTGTCAAAGCTCCCACGACTTTAAATAAAGGAAGGGGGTGACCTCCGGAAAAAGCTTGAACTCTTAACGGTAAACTCTGTACGAACATACACGGATTTGGCGTCGTGGCTGGTGTGATCCAATCGCAACATGGTGTCTAGTATGTAACTGAGTCGGTTCACAGATATTATTATATGAGGAAAATCAGCTATGTGAGTTACCATTCAGATCATCAGAACCAGGTTAGAATTGAATATTTTAACTTTAACTAGGCTAAATGTTGTTTCTAGAGCACAATATCTCACTGTCACTAATCTTTTTAATCATCGCGTTTCAGGCCGTCTTTCGCCAAGTGTTAATCGATCACAATGGCGACTATTTTCCACCATTATCTTGTAATAGTCGCCATGTTTCTAAAATGTAAAATTCGGTCTTAAAAACATCCGACTCAACCTGAAAAACTGATCGTGTTGAATGAAATATGTAAAATCCCACCATTTCCAGAAGAAACACTGAGGACATAACCTTGGTGTCCCCATTGGCAATGTAGCTGTGGCCTTAATCTGCAGACTTGCTTCCATATTTGATGCAGCTCTTTTCTTCTATTGATTTCTGCCTTCTGGTGATGCACTATGAAAAGACTGGGTTTTGATCTCGATTCATTTATTTTGTAAAACTGAATACAATATCAGTGAGACAAAAGAAGAATGCACGGGTGATGAAATCTCAAATTCCCCCTGTATTGGTTTGAATGTAAAAACTGTAAGTACTACAGCATAGAGAGGTAGATCAAACATATCAGATAATGTAAAGTATATGACTTATCCATTGATTTACTCAGCTCATACAGAAAGCTGCTGCATAAGCATAAGGCTGAAAATTATGAAGCATGAGTCATAGATAGACAGAACAGAGGCTGACGCCGAATGGAAGAAGAAAGATCGGGTCATGACACTGACACTCCTGTGGGCATCCAGACTCTCAGCAAGCTCCCTCCACACCAATGACACCCACATGAAACCATAAAAATCAAAAGAATTACTCTTCCTCCCTCCGTTCCCCGCGAAGACAGTCCGTCAATCTTGCCACCCTCTCTTTTTTAACCTTTCGTCGGACATGTTTCGTGGTGCGAGCAAAGTGGCCGTCGGAGCTGCTGGGAGGAACGGGTCGCAGAGGGGTTGGCAGGTTATTTTGAGGGCATGATGACAGTTTGAGATGGTATTTTACTTGACGCCAGCAATAGCCGTGCCTCCAGCTGTCATGTCCGATCGCCGCATCCCTACACTCTCATTATACTGTATCACGCTAGGATTGACATTGACATGCAGCAGAGATTAAGGGTGTAGATGAAGAGAGTGACGGGTAAAATACCACTATGGGCTATATTGAAGTGAACAGTATATCTCTATATTACCAGCTTCTGCATCTCAGGACAAAGCAAGGAATTTCGTATGGCATATCTCAAGAACCGCTCATCCGATCGACTTTACAGCTGGCGGGCGGATTGCCGGGCGCCGAAGGGAGTCGAATTTGGTGCAATTTGGACAGATGGCGGAGCTATAAAGTTTATATTTTTATTTATAAAGTTTTAGCCTGTAACAATAACAAAATTATTTTTTTCCTGGAATCTGTGGGTTTCGACGAATCTATACACAAAAACCACGCACATTGGTGTCTGGATCATTTTTTGGCGACTAAATTTTGAACAATCGTCACCAAATTTGGTAGAGAACGTCGCTGGGCTTAGCTGGAAAAAGTTACTTTTTTGGTGTTCCATACATTTTTGCTATAGCTGGATTCCTTGGGTTTTCTAGTGTCATATTAAACTAACCCTAACCCTATCTTCACTCTAGCTTTAAAACAGAGCCCTCTACCCTCAACCTAAACACCGCAAGTTGGGTAATGCCTTAAAAAGTTGGTGGCATAAACACGTCTGTGCTAAAGTCTTATCATCGCATTAACTTAAACAGCCCTAGTGTAGATATAATGTCTGAGTTACCCTGGTAAATTTGGTACCATTTGGCCAATCGGTAGCGCTGTAGCAGAAACAACCGTCCATCCGTCACACTTGGCAGGTGTTTTGCTTGGGACCCAAGGACATGCAGTGTCCAAGCCGGGGGTTGCAATTTGTACCCGCAACATGTTCAGTATTAATAAACTTTGAATGCACAAGCGAACAGCGCTTTGTGCAGCAGCAGAGGCGGAGCTGCAGGGTTCTGCGGGGTCAAGGATGCCACCTGAAACGGGCCTTTACAGGCCGAAGATAAGCGAACGCACGCAGTGATCACATTGCGTAGCCACCGCCCCCACCGTAGTTTTGCTTTTATTTCAGAAATAATACCCATTTAGTTAATTTTGGCGTATCAGTGGCTGATAATGAATGCAAGTGAACGCATCTGCACCACACAGACCAAAGAGGCCAGACACACCGCCACCTGACAGTACAGATCACAGTAAGCGCGCTACACATATTAGCCGCCATCTTTTATTCTAAAATGTCCAGTGTAGTCGGCAACACCGGTGTTGTCACAAGTTTATTAACTGGTGGAAAATTTCCTCACCATTACATCCGTACTTCAGGGGCACAGGCACTGGACTAGTATTTCAAATATGAAGGGTGCAGGTATCTAGATGATTTTATGCATTTCCTTTTTCGTTAAATTGAGCACTGAGTGTGAAAATCTATTTTATGCATTATGGATATTCCAGCCGACAGGGTCTTCAAGGTATGAAATATACGAGCGCTTTTTCAGAACAATATTTTGACATACTCATGAAGAATTTATAGTGAATGCTGCAGCGGAGCGGATGCTGTCCTTTCAGCTGGATGATCCGGGCTCAGTCCCTTGTGTTGGTAAGCACACGACCAGAGCAACACACCGCTGATGCTGTGTTAATTAAATCCAAAGACGTCATGTGTTTTCTGCATCCTGACGTTCCTCTGGCTGGGTTTTGTCTTCGTCCAGTGAGCTGCCTCTTGATATATCAGTGTTTAACTCCACCTGAGTCTGTATATTTTCACAAAGAACGAGCAAAGAGGAATCAATGAGGCCCTTCATGCAGATGGCTCATTGGCCAGTTGGAGTAATGGACCGTAGACAGCTGCCTCGCCATTGGCCGCTGCGCGTGATGCCCTGAAAGATAGATGGAAAATGAAATCGCTCGCTGTCGTTTCAACTCTATCATTCTCAGCACTTGGTCACTTTGCCAGGAAGACGTGACTGCACCGCCTAAGCAGCTGTGAACCTTGTACACACCGCTGGAACAAAGAGCTTGCAATGCCGTAAGGCAGTAAACTTAAAAAGTGATATATATATATATATATATATATATATATATATATATATATATATATATATATATATATATATAGCACAGAGCTCATTCAGTCGGTGTACGAAGCATTACAGCCGAGATGAAACAAGGCGGCTCACTGAGGTGTATTCTTATCTCGTATCACCTAAAGACACCAGGTGATCCTGAGGAGAGTTGGCGAAGGCCGTCAGATGAAACTGTGATTTGTAACTTTCACCTCGCTGCCACAGAAAGGAGATGTGAGATTGTAAATTCTGCCCAGAGGCACCAAAGAAGAAGAAGAGAGCTGCCTCGCAGTCTGCGAGTCAAGACGAGAGTCTCATTGGCATTCAGCGCATTAGCATGGGACCTGGCTCAGTCATGCTGCATATATTTATGAATGGCAGCTCTTCTGAGGTGCGAAGAGGGGAGGGGGGGGCATCAGTAGAGAGCCGGGTGCAATTAACTGCAGGGGTGCTCGGCCCTCTTTCTCGCACTGTCCAGGTTCAACGCCGAGCCAAGCGCGGCCTCGCTCTCGTCGAGTGAATTCGTAAGATTTGACGACTGCATGCACGACCGGTACGTACGTTTCCTTGTGCGCAGGAGTGCTCGGCGATGCACTTCAGCTGGAGTCTCCTGGCTCAGCAGAGAGGTAGAGAGGAGCATTAATTCTTAACCCCGTGGGAGGAGCGGCCCGGGAGCGAGGCGGACGACTGCGAAATCCATCTCTGTCTCGTCCCCCTTGAGAGCCGAAAGGTCGCTCAGCTGTCGGGAAGTAAAATTCAATACCTCAACCTTTCAAGCATATCTCTATCCTCCGTGTCCCCGTCAGAGCTGCACAATCCCTCTCTGATGCATCTCTGACAGCCCGGCTGCTCGCCGTGTGGACGGCTCACGCTCGCCGAATCCACATCCTGTCCGACACCGATGCTGACGACAAGTCACAATAACACAGCGGGGTACGAAACTGGCCTGATGACCTAAACGTATTCATCCTTACCTGTGTGGTATGCTTATTTATCAATAAATATGACTTATAGGGCTGGGCAATATGGCTACAAACTTCTATCCCAATAGTAATAAGCACTGGGAATTAATTATTTTTTGAAAATTGCCGCATACCCCCCCCCCCAATTTTTTTTTAAAACAAGCCAAAAGTCATCATCATGACCCATCCCTACCCGATAGGTCATTTCATATCTTGATAACGATATAATCACAATATTATATTTTCTGGCAATTCAATAAATAAATAGTCCATATTAAATAAGCACATGGTAAAGCCTATTTTTTATACTCCTGTGTGAGTTAAATACTTGACAAATGAAACATACTGAGTACTCGCTGTGGTTAAAACTGTCAAAGGTTGCAGGTTCAAATCCAGCTCAGGTCCCTTCTGTGTGGAGTTCTCCCCGTGTTAGCGTGAGTTTTCTCCGGGTGCTCCGGTTTCTCCCACAGTCCAAAGACATGCAGGTTATTTTTCCTAACTACTATTTCTTATTTTTTCTCAAACAAGTTGGCAACAAAAACGTTTGAATTCTTGAGCAAATAGGAAAAGCTGCACTTCCACTAATGGCCACTAGATGGCTCCAAGACAGACGTCTGCACTCAACTGACAGAAAATGTCCTCTCAAAATAGTCAAGAAAAATAATTATTATTTACAAATTATGATCTCATTCTATTAAATAATTCTCACTTTCAAAACACTCCATGGTGAAAACCTCTGCTACATAATGGATATTAGTAATTTTTGTGTACATTTGAGCAAACAGGAACTATTTCACAAAGTAAAGATGCCTTGGTTCAAGTCCAAATTGGGACTTTTGTTGCATCTCTCTGCCTCATTTCCTGTCATCTCGTCTACAGATAAACAACTGTCTCATTTTAATTAACGATCACACTGTTTTGTAGCCGAAACAGTGCAGTACTGTGTGTTTGACAAAATGAGCGGAAGACCTTTTGTGTCTTTGATACAGGATCAATTGTGTCAGCTCAAGCTTTGTGACGTGTTCATATAAAAAGAAACTAAGAAAAGGCCGACATCTCCCGAGTCGAACCGTGCGATGTTACGGCACGCTCATCGAGACCGGTCGTGGGTTTAGAGTCTCTCGGCCTCTGTTGTTTTGTTGTTTAAAAGAGCAAAAAATGACAGCGGCACAACAGAGAGCCGGCGCTTCGGTTGCCGCTCTTTGATTGTCAGGTATGACGGCTGCCTTTTATGCCACTTTGAAGAGAAAGGTTGGGGAGAGAAATATAGAGATGAAGTTATAAGAAAAAAAAAAACAACATCAATACGAACGCAGACCCCGTCTGCTGTGAGGAGAAATGTCACTGTGCAGACATGCCTTGAAATGTATTTGCAGTATGTACTATAGATAGAAGTCGGGGTGGTGTTGCATTGAGCTTTGATAAAAAGTACATCCACAGGTTTGTTTAGGAAGCACTGTAGTATTTTAAAAAAGACACAAACAGATCCAAAATTATCTAAAAATACAGGGATGGAAAATGGATTTGCAGGTGCTACCCGTCCTTACCCTAATGCTCACCTCCTCTAGTAAACGCCACATTACAAATGCATGCTGCATGCCTGCGATTCTTTAATACTGCACAAAACTTGATTTTAAATTCAGGTCAAGATCGCAAAGTTTCCACAGATACCAAATACATCTGGCTGAATTACAGGGGAGTGTATCTGAAATGGTGCACAAAACACTGTTTTTTTTAATGGTGCAGCTATAAAAGGAAGGAATTTAAATATTGGACACCATACTATATGATCAGAGGCAGCAATACAGACAGAAAATGGTAAAAATGAAGGTCCAATCAGCATCTACCGTACATCCACTTTCCAAACAGTCTTGTCCCTTGAAAGCAAGGACCACAAGGAGCCTTTTCAGCGAGTTTGCCAGTATTTCTTGAAATATAATGCCTTGTTTCTCTATTACCACCAAAGCGACATTCAAATTGGCAAGAGGACGAGATATTTCTATGCAGTATTTCAAAATGCTTGCCACCAGGTCAGCAGCAAATGGGTTGGCACTCACAGTGGGAGACTCTCAAAATAAATTTAAATAGCAGAGCAGCCAAAGCGGTGATTCATACACTGGTGTAACTTGTATAAACAGTGCTTAAACTTGTTCAAACTTAGCTCGTGCATAACTCTTTTCACTGCTCTCACGCTGTATACTTCAGTATACATAATGTAAATAGCATTTTTTTGTCCTCTGGTCCTTCAAATTCGACAACTTTTGTCCAAGGGGCTGCTCCAGTCCAATCAGCAGTGATGGAAACATGGGTGGATGCACGCATTTTCACCCCTTTTGCGATGCGATAAAATTAACCCTTAAATCTCAGTGTTATACGTGAAAAGAAACGGCCGTTATATGTGCTCCTCAAAGCCACCAGACTCCATTGACAGAAACAGCAATTTTACTTAGTGCATTATAAAACGCACAATTGTCTTGTTAGTCTTTCCACTGATCCGACAATCACCAACTCTGGTTTGGTCTCAATGAAGCCCTAATTCACTAGTTATTCACGTATATGCGTACTTCAAAGCCACCAGACTCCGATGACAGGAAAAGCAATTTCAACCTCAATGATGAATGTAAAACACACTTCTTTCAAAGTCAACAGAAACGAAGTAAAACTAAAGAATCCGTCTTTCCACTGTTCCAACAATCACAAACTCTGGTTTGAGAGACTGAATAAGTAACAGATATGAAGAAGAAGTAACCACTGTAACTTATTCACTGCTTACAGACTTTGTTTCCAGCGCCAACAGGCATGTAGGTGACATTGAACGTGACACGCCAGAAAAAAAATGGCGATGTAATGGGTTTTCCAGTGTTTAAAAAAATCTGCATGTAGATACTAATTTTGGTAAGGGTATAACTTAAAGGATGGCCAGCCTACATCACAATACTGTCATATACTTCACCAAATCAAAAACTAGGGCTGTCAAAGTTAACGCGATAACGCGTTAACACAAATTTGTTTTAACTAATTTCTTTAGCCCATGAACTTGCAATTTTTGTTGTATCTCAGTTTTAAAGCTAAAGTGAAACAACTGGTATTATATGAAACTCAAAAACCCAAAGGATCCACTGAATCCAAATAAAACATCCTGAACTGAATGGCTCTCTAGGGGGCAGGTTGTGAAAAAAGTTTGGTGGTTAGAAAATCAGAAAGGAAGCTGGGGAAGACTGAGATAGAGTCAATCGCTTGCCCCCATACGTCCGCCCTTTAGACATCTCGCGAAGTAGTGAACGCCGTGCTATAAAGGGAGGATTACTCTCACCACCGAGGCAAACAAGCTGTTGTTTTTGTGGCGAGGATATTGTCTGTTTCTCAGATTTTCACGTTATCTCCACTCCGCTGTTGTCGCCACATAATCGTCACGCCAGAGGGCCGCGATCTTCACATTACTCGCGTCCACGTGAATAATCTGCATTCAGAGTTTGACTTGATTTCATCAAACTTTTTGTGAGGCTCTGTCGCTTTCCTTCGCCGCCGTTGCCAGAACCATCGTTTTAGTTCCACTTCTATTTTTGCCAGCGTGGTCTGAAATACTTAATTAGAGCGCTGCCTCTCACCCGCTGCCCACATCTCGTTGATCCATTACCACGGTGGAGCCGTGACAGTGAGTCAGTCCAGCCGAGCCCCACAGACATCCAGTCAAACCCCCCCACCATCTTTTTATGGACGTGGCACTGGGAGGACTGGTGGGATAAGCCTATTGGAAATCAACTCTCTTCCTAAAGTTGCCGGGACAATGGAGGAAGGACTGTGGATCGGTCAGAGCAGCTTAAGAAGCACTCAGGGCTCCGTTTACATCAATATCACGCCACTCGGGGAAGAAAAAAAAAAGAAAGGGGGTAGAGATAGAAGGGGAAAGGGCAGGAGGGAGGTGGGGTATGCATAACAGGAAGTAAGGGAAAGGTGCATGGGGAGATAGGAGGAAGGAAATTTAATAGTCAAACAGAGGGGGGGATTGATCCAGAGAAAAGGAATGCTTAAGAAGACTGGGGAGGGAGGGAGGGAGATCGAGCGGCATTAGCAACATGTAAGAAAAGAAGTGAATTTGAAGATGAAAGGGATTGAAAAGAAGGGGATGTGGGTGGCACTGGAAAAGAAGAAAAAAATGGGGAGGGAGAGAAAGGGAGAATTCCTCCGGGAAGCGAGCCAGTTGGGTTGAACAATGGGAGTGCATAGTGGTGCTGATTAGGGTGGCGAGGTGGGAGATGACAATACGCTTACTGCTGTTCTTTATCCGGACTCGAGCACCGCCAGTGCAGAAGGCACTCCACACTCGGCGAGACACTTTCTCTCCGACCGCCACCGTGGGCAATTAACCCAACCACCTGCTGCTCGCCAACAAATTGCCTCTCGTCACTGCCAATCCGGCGCCACTGAAGACGAAAGGCAGCCCAGTCAGAACGTCGAGACGCTGCTCAAAACACTCAGCTTTTTTTGCCACCCTGAATTTTGGATGTTGGCGTATGGATTCAATCCAAGGAGAAATAAAGTATGTGTGTGTGCCACATCGATCCTTCTATTACATGTGGTATGTATGGAGTGTACCATATCTCAAAGGGTCCATGGAAGGTGAATTCATCCATCTTAAAGGCGGGACCTGGACCAACCCAACCACTGTGATCGATGAGGGCAGATATGATATTGGGAGGGCACACAGCGATAAATTTAAACCCTGTGCTTTCTTTGAAACCAAATGTCCACAGAGACAGATAACACACCACACTTGAGATTTCAATGACTTATATTGAATCGAATAAAATATTTAATCCCAATTAACTGTACAACTCTTGTCAGTGTAAAATGCAGATCGTTTTCACACCATTTTGAAGGGTACAAATTTTGAGCAATTACCACCACAGGTACAGAACATCTCTGGACCAAGCTGAGAAAAGTGACTTTTTTGGGATTTTTGATTGTGATACAGTTTTGCTATAGCTGTCCCACAAATGTAGCTCACATGTTGTGGGCGGGGCTATCGCAAATATCACAAAAAAATCTCTAAAATCTATATTCCAGTATTGTGATATAGCTGGCCATTCTGTAATTAAACCCGCTACAACTTAAAAGTCTCAAATTGCATTAATGCTTCAAAGAAATTAGTAGGGACCCCTTTTTAAAATGGCCATGCCAGTTTTTATCATAGCATTATCTAGCCTCCTTCTTGACAAGCTTGTATGACATGGTTGGTACCAATGGATTCATGAGGTTTTTCTCGTTTCATATGACGACAGTATCTTCACTCTAACTTTCAGAAATTAGTGGCGTAATTTGCATTAACGTGTTATTATCGCATTTGACAGCCCTAATTAAATGGGGTAATGTATGATTAATGTACAAATTTATGAAAAACTGCATTCATTACTTGCAGCATGATTTTTAGATCTCGCAGTAATCTAATCACAACATGTGAGATACATTCCAAAAGCATTTCCACGTTCATTAACTCTTGTTTTCTTAATTAATCCCATGCTGACACATTGAGATTTCAAAGCACATTTGATCTCGCGCTACACGCGAGCAACTAATGTGTTGGACGTATGCACACAGATACCCACACTGCGCTTCAGTCTGGGGATTCTCAGCAAAATGGTGGCATTTCACAGGTTTGAGCAAATTCATCTGTTTGTTTGACGAGTTCTTGCTCTGGCTGTGAACGGGTCACCGGAGGCGGCATCGCACGCCCAGCGTTGACAATCTCCTTTAAGCTTCGGAGTGGCGCTCCTTCGGGGCCTTTCCGATGGCCTTTCAACAGTCGCCCCCGACCCCTCCACTGTCCATACAGTGATGAAATCCGACCTGATCGCTGCCTCTGTCACACCTCTCTCACCTCACTGTCTCAGACTCCGCCACTCCAATTTCCTCTCTGTTTCACATCTTTTCTGACTTCTTCCCTTCGCTCTTGTGTTGCCCCAGAATCTCTTATTCCACCCCAGACAAGGAAAGCCGCCCACCCTGGAGAGAGATTGCTCAGCTCTCTGTACCTCTGCCGTGTCAGAGGCTAAGCCTCTCGCTCTCTTCCTCAACGAAATGCAATCTGTCCTTTTCCCTGTCAATCTCTTAAAAGAACTGATGCACTGCCACAATCAAAACTAGACTTTCACAACCATACGTTTGGTATATGGACTCTTTTATCACCACATCACACAATATATCCACAAAACATCCGTATTTTTACTCAAATCTATGTTGCTTCCCCCTGCTGGGTCTCCACCTGTTCACACTGCCGTGGAGCTACATTGCCAGACATATGTAGATCGGTAAGTGGTCGTGACAGATTACATATCTTGTTTTGAAGGTCTGACACCATAATCTTGACATCCAGACCTGTCACTTGTACATAGCATGAGAGGATGATAAAAGCAGTATCTAAACGAGAAGTGGAACCTACACTAAGGATGCAAGTCTTTGAAGAAGTATTTGAGCGAAAATGTTGACGGGAAATAAATGCTCAAAAACATGCAAAAGCAAATCATATGCTGGGGAAAGTGAAGGGTTTGTGGACTGACTTATCTTTTAAAAATCAGCACAGCATTGATGTACCTTGGTTTACTCAGAAAAACAGTTCTGTGCCCTCTTAGAAATACTGGTTCTTCCTGAAGAGCTGAGGTTCTACCCAGAACAGCCAATTGTGGCCAGCTGCATTGTCGCGGTATCATCGTTGAAGTGTTGCTCAAGCGCTTGCTGATGTAAGTACAGGGTGAGACAAAAACATATGATCGGTTGACATCGCGCCATTGGAGGGCTGAGACCATTGGAATATGAAAGGGTTCTTGGTAGAAGCCCCTGGGTGGGTTCTAGATGAGACCATTGGAATATGAAAGGGTTCTTGGTAGAACCCTCTGGGTGGGTTCTAGATGAGACCATTGGAATAAGAAAGGGTTCTTGGTAGAAGCCCCTGGGTGGGTTCTAGATGAGACCATTGGAATAAAAAAGGGTTCTCGGTAGAAGCCCCTGGGTGGGTTTTAGATGAGACCATTGGCATATGAAAGGGTTCTCGGGAGAAGCCCCTTGGTGGGTTCTAGATGAGACCATTGGAATATGAAAGGGTTCTCGGTAGAAGCCCCTGGGTGGGTTCTAGATGAGATTATTGGAATATGAAAGGGTTCTCGGTAGAAGCCCCTTGGTGGGTTTTAGGTGAGACCATTGGAATATGAAAGGGTTCTTGGTAGAAGCCCCTGGGTGGGTTCTAGATGAGACCATTGGAATATGAAAGGGTTCTCGGTAGAAGCCTCTGGGTGGGTTCGAGATGAGACCATTGGAATAAAAAAGGGTTCTCGGTAGAAGCCCCTGGTTGGGTTCTAGATGAGACCATTGGCATATGAAAGGGTTCTCGGTAGAAGCCCCTTGGTGGGTTCTAGATGAGACCATTGGAATATGAAAGGGTTCTCGGTAGAAGCCCCTGGGTGGGTTCGAGATGAGACCATTTCAATATGAAAGGGTTCTCGGTAGAAGCCCCTGGGTGGGTTCTAAATGAGACCCCTGGAATATTAAAGGGTTACCGAAGCCTGAGCCACAAAGTGTGGCTAACTTTGAGGCTAACTCCCCTTCACTTTAATCTAAGCCAAGAAGGCCAAAAGAGTTGTAGCAATTATTCACCGACAAACATCCAAAACTGTACACACACTGAACTGCTACATTCACAGCTACTACGTGACTGATACTCGCCCACAAACTCGCTAACGCTATGGGCCACTGGACTTAAAATGCACGGGTTGGCAAAAACCTGTCATGTCGCATCTTGGGCAGGGCCTGTCACAACGTTAGCAGCTTCGATATTACCAATGATGCCGATACATTAGTGGGCTGAACGAGATCAACCTCTGGTGGCGCATGCTGTGCACTACAATACATCACATCAACACAGCATCATAGAAAGTGAAGCTTCTCGATTTATGATGGTGCTGAAAGTCATTCCGACGGATCTGTAATGCCCTAAAATTCTGTGAAACCGCCCAAGTATCATTCAAGATGGACCCTTTCCAAAAGGTTCTACCTAGAACAAAAAAGGGAAATATGGTTCTAGTTAACACCTTAATTTCTAAGAGTGTAGTTTAGCCTCCAACTTGAGTCTTCATTATCTTCACAACTAGCAAAGAACTGCAAAACTGCGCCGTTTGTCTTTTGAAATTGACCAGTGTCAAGGTTGAGCAGTGCTTGAGATGCTTTTGGTAATGAAACTGGTCATGACAATATGAACACTTGTTGAAAACCCATTACCAGATCCATCAGCTGCTGTTAGATGGCCCATCACCACGGCTGTTAATTTTCAGTAATGACTCATTATCTGAACTCCACACTGCTGTGGCCCTTTGACTCCCTGCTGTATAATATGCGCTGCTCTTTCACAGGAACCGGAGTCGCTGCGAATGAGCTCGCTGACCTCTTTGCTCGGAAAAACCTGATTGCTCGGAAAAAACACCGGCACTGTGCATTAGGAAAAGGCAGCTGGAATTCAGCTAGCCTATGCCTGAGGCACATACAAATCCTTCCATCTCCCTCGCTATTACATTACTTATCTACCACTTGTAAACAGGTAGAGCTTGAAATACCACCAACAGGCTGCCAATCAACAATGCAGGTCACGCCGCAATTTCCAAATAATAATCGAAGAACCCCCCAGTGATTTTCAAACAGTGTTTTTCTTTGTTGTGGTCGTACACTGCATGCGAGGCACCAATCTTGCCGATTAGCAGTTGACGATCGCTTAACGAGGGTCGGTTATCGGAAGTTTTTCAAAATTAGCATCCCTATCTTATGCCCTCATGAAAATGTTGTCCTGCCGTGCTGGATTGCTTCGCCGTGGGACTGAAGACGTCAAACTTGCTTGCCTCTGTTACCCCTTTCTTCCTCACCCTCTATCTCTATTGTGCAGCATGCTGAAGCGTCCCTGACAGACCTCAGCCACACCTTAGGCCATACATGAGTGGACAGCAGAAGAAAAGAGGCAGTTTTTAATCCAATATTACCACCATGGTGGCACTGCAGTGGAAAATTACTGTTTTTTTTTTTGCATGAGGGAGATCAAAGTCATTGGCCTTATTCTGCCTTTGGTGGTCAGGATTAAAGTTACCGCCTTTCCATGGGCCCCTGATCGCTTGGAAACATCAAACCAAATAGCACAAGCATCAGAAAACACTTGTCAACATGCTCACTTAACCAGGCGAAGGAAAAAAAAAAAGAAGAATTGATGAAATAAATGGTGAGATATAAATAAAACCTGGACGCCTCCCTAGGGAGCTGTTCCAGGCCCGACCAGCTGGGAGGAGGCCCCGGGGATGACCCAGGACTAGATGGAGAGATCATATCTCCACACTGACCTGGGAACGCCTCAGGATCCCCCAGTCAGAGCTGGTTCATGTGGCCCGGGAAAGGGAAGTTTGGGGTCCCCTGCTGGAGCTGTTGCCCCTGCGACCCGACCCCGGATAAGCGGTTGAAGATAAAGATGAAAAAGATATAAATAAAACTTTCACCGAGTTGGCAGGAGCTGCTGTTCAGCCGGCTTCTCCAAAGGCTTAGCAAAGATCCAGTTGGCAGCAGACTCTCTGCAGTGCACAGATAGATTAGAAACCGACAGTCCAGACCATGCTAGCGGACGTCAGGATGACAGATGTGTCGCTAAGGCCCAACACATGCTTTATGAAGGTCCTGGATTAGCCAGAACTCTCCGGCATGGTGGGAGTTGCGTGCGCGCTTCAGACGCCGCCGTGTGAATCGTGATGCCACCTCGCACTTTAGCCGAGCGCAGAAGCGTCTGCGATGCAGGAACAGTGTGCAAACACGGGCTTAGCGGCTCGGTCTCCACTTCCCTGAAAATGAATCCCTCGTTTATCCACCTTGGGAGTCGGCGGAGATCTCAACCGGATGCATTCACACGCACATTTACAGGCAATTTAATGTAATACTTACATCAACTTTACTGTTTTCCATAAAAAAAGTAATACACAGTCGAAAGAAAAAGTGCTGTGCTGGGCTTTAAAAGGGAAAAGTCATTTAATTCCAATGTTGTGTGCGAGAGGTGAAATGAGTTTTTCTATCCTGTCAAATGAAGCTGCTCGACTGTGGTTGAGAGGAGTCTGGGTGATTTTAAATGGTCTTAAACCCTGAAAATAGCAAATGATTTAAAGCCAGAAATATGACAAAAAAAGCAGCCATGGGGGGGATGAAACAAGACAAACAATGAATAAATAAGTAAGTAAACAGTCTGGGATCGGTGTAATTTCTGTATAATTCCAGAGGCAGCGAGACACTAGCCAGCATGATCAAAAGCAGCACATGTGGCACTGCCAACTGTGACCCGTCGGATTTAGCATCACTCATTAGTGGCGTCCGCTCTCATTAACCGACATCTGTATCTTAATTAAGCAAAAGAAGACAGGGATAAATGTCCAGGTTGGCCACTCAGGCATCCAGGCAGCGTTTCCTCTCACCTTTATTGGGATTTTAACAACTTTTATAAGGTACGCGGGGCAGTGAGCAGCAGTCTGTTTGGGCTGCTAATAAGGCTCGGATGATGCTGATTCTCCGGCATGCCGGCGCTTTTACGGGAAGGTGCCTCGTAAGAAAAACAGCAGCGTCTTCAGTTTTTCTGGGATGCTTTAACCCTCGAGACCCCCCGAGTCTTTAAAACCCTTGACCACATGATCCCGAATCCAGTGAGATCTGCATGCAACCTTGTGCACACTAAGATCTGACAAAACGCTACAGCAGACCGCATGAGCATGAATTTTTCTGCAACCAAAGCACAACACTGAGGGTTTGTGTAGTTTTTATAAATATTTAGTGTATTGATTTTCCTCTTCTTTACCTTTCTAGCCAAGGAGGTTATGTTTTTTCCGGCGTTTATCCGTCTGTTTGTCTGTTCAAGATAAATCAAAAACTTAGGGACGGATTTTGGGGAAATTTACAGGGTGTGTTGAAAATGTGAAAAGGAAGAACTGATTTAATTTTGGGGGTGATCTGGAAGAAATCCTGGATTCTGGATCACTTTGAAATTTTCGTTAACATTGGGGTCAATGGGACCCAAAACATTGTTTCTCAATATCTCTGGTAATTGTTGCCCAAAGCTCATGAAATTTGACTCAGGGATTTACAATGTTTACTTCTATCTAATCCCAAAGGCTGATCCAGATCTGATCCAGATGGCGGATTTTATAGCAATTTATATAAAAAATGGGGGTACTCTTACATTCTGGCCGAATGTATTGTGAGTTTTATGTTGTGTCTTGTTGTCATGTTCTATGTTTGCCACTGATATAAAATTCTTTTTAAAACATGTAGCATTTTTATTTTGGACTGAATTACAATATGGGGGGAAACTATGGTGCTTGCTCTCCGAGTGCTTTTCTAGTTAATAAATGCCTTCCAGCTTTTTCCAGCAGTTAGTAGACTTTATTAACAGTTTTTATTAGAGCTGTCAATCAATTAAAATATTAAATCACAATTAATGGCATATTGGAATGAAATATAGTCCAGAAACGCTCACAGGTACTGCATTTAGCATTAAAACTGCCCCAAACTGCATGTGATTATCATAAAGTGGGCGTGTCTGTAAAGGGGAGACTGGTGGGTACCTATAGAACCCATTTACATTCACAGATCTGGAGGTCAGAGGTCAAGGGACCTCTTTGAAAACGGCCACGCCAGTTTTTCCTCATCAAAACTTAGCATGAGTTTGGAGCGTTATTTAGCCTCCTCGGCGACAAGCTAGTACGACATGGTTGGTGCTGCTGGATTCTTTAGGTTTTATAATTTCATATGATACAGCACATATCTTCACTCTCGCGTTAAAATTAAACTAAAATCGCATGTAGTTTTTGTAAATATTTAATATATTGATTTTCTTTAACAGATGCCTTTCCGTCAGTTGTGTTTGTGATGTTATTTTTCTTTTCATTTTTATACTATCTTAATCACATTATCAAGTGATTTTTTGCACAGGTGAGATACAAAAAAAAAAATCTCCTTTAAAAAGACATTTGTCCTTATTAAATGCAACAGGTGCTCTGAATTCTTTGCATCCACGGTGTCATTGACACCTGAGTGGGTGAAACTCCGCAAGGCCTTCTCATTGCTAATCATCATTTTACCATTATTATCCATTATGTATTTGCAATTACTATTATTGATCAATTATGCAAGCAGTTGGAGATACGGCGAGGGAGGGCAGGTTGTGGCGATGTCAGGGGAGCGTAATTGCAATGTTAACATCCTCTCTCTGGGTCTTCGAATGGACAAGCAAATTAGCTTCATGACATTTCCATCGGACGGTTTGACCGGAGGAATTTACAGTATAAAGACGTGGACGCAGGTGGGTGAGTGTTAATTGGCGACGCGTGGAAAAGCCTGCAGCGCCGTTTTTGTTGGAGCAGATGGGAGGACCATACCTCAGGTTTACAGGCTTTTACAGCACAGGGTTACAAATATGATTTACCGGTGCAATGATTCTAATAGGCGGCCTTTTGTTATTTGCTTTACAAGCTTATGTTGTTCATGTTGTCGTGTTAAATTAATGTTATGGTCATATTTCAACTCTACAGACGCAGAAAAGAAATGAATTAACACCTCAAATAAAATGCAGTCACACTGCTCTTTAAAGGACTACTTCACCCACAAAATGACCATTTGTAAATCAGTTACTCACCATGTGATGCCTTGAATTCTTCTTTTTCTTGCATGCCTCCACCGTGAACAAGACTCCTAAGAAAAGTAGAAAAGTCTTGATCAATTGAAGTAAATGGATGAATATACACTATGTCCGTTTTTCAAAATAACAAAACAGTATATACAAAAAACATAAGACAATGAAGACGATATGTAACTTCAGGACATCTCTGACTTGCTGAAAATCAAACATTTTTACTGTATTAATTTAGATATTTTCCAAAGTAAAAGTCCCTAGAAGTGTATGATTCAACTGTTTCCCCATGGTCTAGTCGTAATCGAAAACCGTAACATGGAATCGCAATACTTAAAAATCGTAATACATATCAAATCAGCTCTAAAACAAAGACGAGTAGCATGTCTGTGCAAGTGTGAGACTGTCTACGTGGGCGTGTTTCAAATAGTAAGGTTTGTAGGTGCGTAATTGATATCCAGCAGTCATTCTGTGGTGAAATATTCCTTTAAGATCAGAGAAAGATTGTAGTTATAGGAAAAACTACGGCTAAGATGACACAGCTGAAGCACTACTACGCGGTACTCTGAAGTTTTTGACCACTAGTAGCGCTATGGAGCAGTACTTTCACGAGTTGGTCTCTAATTTCTTTTCATGCACGAGGACGCACACGCACATGCAAAAAGTGTAGAAATGCGCCAAAATAGTGAAGACTGCAACGGAAATATAAACAATGCATGATTTAATACATCTTTAAAAATTCACAGGAAATGTACTGTACTATTTATTGTATTTAAGTTGTATATTTTTTTCTATTTTATTAATCACTTATTTTATTTCATTTAAGTTTTAAATTATTATTCTATTTTATTGATTTTAGTAATAACTTATTTTATTGTATTTAAATTGTAAAATGTTACTCTATTTTATTGTGATTTTATTAATCACTTATTTTATTGTATTTAAATTGTATCATTTTTATTTTAATGTTACCTTATAATCACTTATTTATTGTATTAATTTGTACACTTTTGTGATATTTTGTTGCTATTTATTGATCACTACTTTACTGTAATTAATTTGTACATTTTTATTCTATTTTATGATTTCATTAATCAGTTACTTTGTGTTTAAGCTGTTTAACTTGTTAATTATTGATTTTAGTAATCACTTATTTATTGTATTTAAATTGTACAATGTTATTTTATTGTTATTTTATAAATTGGTTATTTATTGTATTTAATTTGTATTTTTATTCTTATTGTTATTTCATTAATGACATTTTATTGTTTACGTTGTATAATTATTTTATTTTATTTTCATGTTATTTGATTAAGCATTTGTATTTAAGTTGTATGATTTTATTTTATTACTTTATTAAGCACATATTTTATTATATTTAATTTGTATTTTTATTCTTATTGTTGTTTTATTAAGCAAATATTTTATTGTATTTAATTTGTACATTTTTATTCTATTTTATTGTTATTTTATCAATCTAGTTTTTACTTCACATTGTTTAACTACTATTGCCGTTTTTATTGCTTTTATTTCTATTTTTTAATAATTTCGTTGTCTCGCGAGCTTTGTCAAATCATTAAAATATTTTCTTCGCACTCATTCTGTCTTATTTTCAGCTTATCAGTCACCTGTGAAACACTTTCAACTGCACTAACCTGCATGAAAGACGCCATGAAAATAAAGATTGATTGATTGATTGATTGATTGATTGTGGATCCACATGGGAGGATATAGCAGAAATGTAAAAGTTGGAGTTTAAGTCAACCAGATAGCATTCTGGGACACGTAAAAACCAAAAAACTGTCGAAGTCGACACGATAAGAAACGCTATCCATCAAGCCATGCATGCAGCACCGTGTAGCAGGGAGGACAGCTGATGAACTTGAGAGCCCGAGAGCTGAAATCATATTCCAATAAACCAAAAATTAATTAGGTCACTAGGAAATGTGCTGTGGGACTGAACCCAGGCTGTACTTGTTTAATTAGGCTCCATGAATATCTGATAACCTTGTCTGGTAACGACGGACTTTCCGGAGCGTCTGCCCTCGAATGCACCGTGTGGTGGTGGTGGTGGGGGGGGGGGGCGGGTGTTGTCATGGATTCCTCCAGTCGACCATCTGTTGGTCTCGTATACCATCAGTACGACGCTATCTCTGCCAGCGTTGTTGCAGCCACCTTAATACATGCAGCCAGGATATTGTTCTGGATGAAAACATCCATCAGATGGAGAAATGAGCTTCTATTTATGGATTTTATAAAGTGTATGTGTCCTATATCTAACACACATACATATATACTTGGTGTTGAGTGATACTCACCACATCTCGATGAGATGCTGGCTGTCTCCGAGCCATCGCTCCTGGATCGGCATCCCCACCGCTGCACCGCTCTATCGACATTCAGTCATCCTGACAGATGCGTCGGTCACCTGGGATTAAAAACGAGCCAGAGGTGATAGATCGCCCCCATTGTGAAGGAAACAATTTTATAAAAGGGCCCTACATATTGTAAATGGCATCAAAGCACAATAAAATATACTGTAAATTGAGAGCAGCTGAGGAGATTTAATGTTGGGTCAGCTTTTAGAAACAGTTGTTTGAGAACTTATTAATTTGACTTATGGGATATTCCTCGAGGCTATTACACAGACAGAAATACAGAGGCATTTCTCTAAAAGGGTAACGTCTGGACAGCCCTGTCAACTACCATGTAAAGGCATTTTTTTTTTCTAAAGTGCCATTAAAAATAGTCTTTACAGAGACATTTACTGAAATGCTCCCCCTTTGGGGGAATGAGTTGAAAATCTAAGCTTTGTAAAAATGACTTTGTGGTGAGTTTTCGGCCCAGGAGGGTGTGCACACGCTTTCAAGGGAATCGATGCGATATGCCTCCATTTCACTCAGCCTGATCTCTCAGCGATAAATTACAAGTAAGAATGAAAGTGTATTATGAAATTGATTGAATATTGAAAAATGCTGGCCCTTGTTTTTAGTATTTATGCCACCTGGATAAAAGAAAGAATCAAGCGACAAAACTAAATCTACAAATTGATTCAAAGCAAAACTACAGCACATTTAATGGAAAAGAAATCAGTTTAGTTACCGTATATGTTATAACCTTGCCTTTAAAGCCCACCTCCTGTCAGTTTTACTTCCTGTTTTTGGTTCTGTCTCGGGGGGCGTGGTTAATAGTCAGATGTAGTTCATCGTAATTCACCGCCACCTGGCTGCTACGTTAGCATCACGCTAGCTGTTTGGCTACAAAGACACAACAACAAACCATAATATCGCTACATTCATGATAAAACTGGCACATATTCCGTTACAGAGGTTCTAGTTATGGAAAGTTAACGTACAATTCCTGCGAGTACTTCACTAAGAGCAGCTGTCAATCACAGCTGTCAATCACAGTTTGGCCCATGTCCCTTCCACTAACATGAAGGGGGCGGGGTCTATAACCTACACTGCAGCCAGCAACTGGGGGCTAACAAGATGTTTTGGCTTCACTTTTTTTTATATTATAGTTCCTGTATCTTACTTGCCAGCTACCTTCTGATTAAAACTCAGGCTCACTTAAGGTGGGCTGACCTTTAAGGTGGACTAAATATTCTCCTTTAAAAGGTACAACCTGTATTTATTGTGTTGTATTGCCATGGTTTGAATAGATTGTAATGTAACTTGAAAACTGAGACCATCGCCAACTTTCTCTGTTGCCTTTAAGAGCCTGTGGACTGATTTTATGTAAAGGACTCGGGACGTTTTCTTCATAACGTTAGCTGATGAAGTAATTTGTGTTGTTAATAACAAGCATTTTCTGAAAATTACAAAGTGAAAAGCCGCTCTGCTCTGTTTTTTTTGTATTTTTAAATATTTCTTTATCTGTTTAACTGATAATTACTAATACAGTATGAACAGAGCAGAAATACTGTACTAATCTTAAATATCAAAAGTTACAAATGTTTCTACAAAATGTTACCAAAGATACAAATGCTTCTACAAATGTTACCTAAGTAACAAATATTTCCACAAATCTTACCTAAGTTACAAATATTTCAACCAAGCTTACCTAAGTTATAAATGTTTCCACAAGTCTTCCCTAAGTTACAAATGTTTCAAAAAATCTTACCTTAGTTACAAATGTTTCTACAAATCTTACCTAGGTTACAAATGTTTCCACAAGTCTTTCCTCAGTTACAAATGTTTCAACCAAGCTTACCTAAGTTACAAATGTTTCAAAAATCTTACATTAGTTACAAATGTTTCTACAAATCTTACCTAGGTTACAAATGTTTCCACAAGTCTTTCCTCAGTTACAAATGTTTCAACCAAGCTTACCTAAGTTATAAATGTTTCCACAAGTCTTACCTTAGTTACAAATGTTTCAAAAAATCTTACCTTAGTTACAAATGTTTCTACAAATCTTACCTAGGTTACAAATGTTTCCACAAGTCTTTCCTCAGTTACAAATGTTTCAACCAAGCTTACCTAAGTTACAAATGTTTCCACAAGTCTTACCTTAGTTACAAATGTTTCCACAAATCTTACCTAAGTTACAAATGTTTCCACAAATCTTACCTAAGTCAAAAATGTTTCTACAAATCTTACCTCAGCTACAAGTGTTTCTACAAATCTTACCTAAGTCACAAATGTTTCTACAAATCTTGCCTAAGTTACAAATGTTTCTACAAACTGTGAAGCACATGTTTTGGATTCATGAAATGATGTGACCTATATGTTGGAGGCTTCTTTTAAAAGAAAATCCCTTTTATTTTTCTTTTATTTGTGGAAACAAGCTCTTTAAGGAGACTCCCGGTGTCATAAAGGCAAACTTGTGATGGGCATATTTCTGGCACCAGCAACATGTGCCTCTGTTTACAGACATGAGTGTAATAGACCACTATGTCATTAACCAGCCCATTGAACTGGCTAATAATATGACTTACATGAGGGAGGCCAAACCATTGGCTGCCAGTTAGGTTTTCCATTGCTATCAATTTCACAGTGTGTGTTGTCAGCTGCTGTCATTCCTCCCCAAAGCAGACCTGGAGTAAAGGTAATATTTTCAACACAAATTAGTTTTTTTTTTTCCCCTCAAAAGACATTGGACTTGATTCAAATACAAGATGTGGATGTTTGCTCCCAGAGAAGCAACATGTTGGAGATTGGCAGGCAGCTAGATGTAAATCGACAGAAATTACCATACGCAACGTGAAACTCAATTTAAAGAATTATTCAAATCATACCTATATTCTTTGATTGGCTGGTTAACATTTGAAAACAGCAACAATGTTTGCCAAACACAAACTTCCCTCTGTGCCGCTCCTTCGACAGTCAGGAGGAATCTGCCGGCTTATCGCTGCAGCTTTTGATTCTACATTAACACCGCCGAGGCTGAGCCAGGAAATGCTCTCACATCCCTAAAACGCCATCCTGCTTCGTATCAAAGTCTTTACTCAAACTATTTTCTAATTGATTCCCTGTGGAGTTGAGCTGCATGCTGGTGGCGTCACATCAGAGATTATGAGGTAGGACGAGCGATGCTTTCTGCTTGGTGGTTTGAACAATAAATGTGCTCTTAAACTACTTAATTACATTTAGGCAACAGAACCACTTAGTTCTTTTTAGGCAACAAAACTACTTAATTAGGTTTAGGAAATGATAGACTTGGTTAGGTTTAGGCAACAAATCTGTTGTATTTTTCGCACTATAAGGCACACCTGATTATAAGGTGCATTACGCAAAACAAAACGGTCAGATAAGTCAACCTTAACCCTAACCCTAACCCTTAATTTAATAACTCAATAACTTCAATAAGTCTCAACATTTTTCAGTCGTAACACATGAAATACAAAACACTTTTCAGTTCATTCCTCGTCCACAAATCCATCAAATCCTTCATCATCAGTGTCTGAGTTAAACAGATGGGCGATTTTAAGTGAGCCTTATAGTGTGAAAAACATGGTACTTAAAGTTTAGGCAAAAAATCCATCTAGTTAAGTTTAGGCAACAAAACTGTTTAGTTAAGTTTTTAACAAAGCTAATTAGTTAAGTTTCTGCAACAAATATACATAGTTTAGGCAACAATACTACTAGTTAAGTTTATGCAACAAAACTACTTAATGAAGTTTGTGCAACAAAACTAATTACATTACATTCATTACATTTAGGCAACAAAACCACCTAGTCCGGTTTAGGCAACAAATCCACTTAAGTTTAGGCAACAAAACCATTTAGTCAGGTTGAGAAAACAAAACTACTTAATCAGGTTTAGGCAGCAAAACTAATTAGTCCACTTTAGGCAACAGACCACTTAGGTTTAGGCAACAAAACTACATAGTCCAGATTAGGCAACAAAACTACTTAGTTAGGTTTAGGCAGCTAGATGTAAATCAACAGAAGATAGCATAAACAATATGAAACTCAATTTAAAGAATTATGATCAAATCATTGTCTTTATTCTGTGATTGGAGGAATCTGCCGGCTTATCGCTGCGATGCTTTCTGCTTGGTGGTTTGAACAATAAATGTGCTGTCATTGCCAACGGAAAGCAAACAGAAAGGTTGTCAGGGAAAGACAGTTTTCTGATATATATATATAGCAAGATTGAAATCACCAATGTATGGATTGATTTTGGACATTGATACTGGGTCACACCAATACTCCCAGGAGGAGGAGGAGGGTGACGGCTATCACAGCAATCCACATGCAACACACACAGGTTGCTGGATGCGACAGAAGCCCAACAGGATGAACAGCTGCCAGCCTGATATGGCGATAAGGAATAACAGAAGCACAAATAGTAATAAAAGACGAGATAAATAGCTTGCTGGAATAAACACCGCATGTATTTCTTACAAGTTTGCTTAAGGATTACAGCACGTTGGTGTGATTATGAAAATACTAATAATTAAATCACTACGCCAAAGCACCTTCTATCTATAATTTATAGGTGCCTGAGGAGCTTCAAGCTGAATAAACAAGACTCGGTTCCCCCATGAGAAAGATTCAGAGCTATTATCTTTGATTAAAGATTTCTAAGCCTTTTCTTTCCCGCCTATGAAGGCGCTTCCTCAAAAACTCTCAACCTGGATGAAACATCAGCATTTGATTAGAAAATGTTTTGCTTGTATTACAGTACAATCACAGCTCGTTTTTTTAAACCAATACATCAATTAGAGCTCCGAGCAAAATTCATTTAATGCTTATCAAACCTCACGGCCCGACTCGTGTTCTGAAGCTGCCAAAATTTATATCATTAACTTCACATTTCATGTTCCTGTTTCACATGCAATTTAGCGAGCCATCTGGTACTGTAAGCAGGGCAATCCAGGGAACCACTTGGCACTCAAAATATCTCAAAATATACTATTTGAAGAGAATTAAGCTGCTGAACACTTCGTGCAGCTGATACTGATACTGAACTATCACTCCCTCCAGTGCTACACTGTGCTCTGCTCAGTGGTGGAAGAGGGTCCCAGATCCTTTAACTCTGCAGGAAAATACCCCCCCTCATTACTATGTTACTAGGTGCTGTATACAACCAGGTATCAACCACAGCGGGTAGTACTCATGCCTGTCCACCAGAGGGCAGTGTGTCGGTGGGACGTTTTGACTCGCAGAGGTGTGAATATAACATGTATGTATAAAGGTGCAGTACCAGCAGGGGGCAACAAAACCACTTAGTTCTGTTTAGGCAACTAAACCACTTAGTTCTGTTTAGGCAACAAAACCACTTAGTTAGGTTTAGGCTACAAAACCACTTAGGTTTAGGCTAAAAAACCACTTACTTAGGTTTAGGCTACAAAACCACATAGTTCTGTTTAGGCAACTAAACCACATAGTTAGGTTTAGGCAACACAACTACTTTGTAAGGTTTAGGCTACAAAACCACTTAGTTATGTTTAGGCTACAAAACCACTTTGTAAGGTTTAGGCAACAAAACCACATAGTTCTGTTTAGACAGCAAAACCACTTTGTTAGGTTTAGGCAACAAAACTACTCTGTAAGGTTTAGGCTACAAAACCACTTAGTTATGTTTAGGCAACTAAACCACTTAGTTCTGTTAAGACAACAAAATCACTTAGTTCTGTTTAGGCAACAAAACCACTTAGTTAGGTTTAGGCTACAAAACCACTTAGGTTTAGGCTAAAAAACCACTTACTTAGGTTTAGGCTACAAAACCGCATAGTTCTGTTTAGGCAACTAAACCACATAGTTAGGTTTAGGCAACACAACTACTTTGTAAGGTTTAGGCTACAAAACCACTTAGTTATGTTTAGGCTACAAAACCACTTTGTAAGGTTTAGGCAACAAAACCACATAGTTCTGTTTAGACAGCAAAACCACTTTGTTAGGTTTAGGCAACAAAACTACTCTGTAAGGTTTAGGCTACAAAACCACTTAGTTCTGTTTAGGCAACAAAACCACTTAGTTCTGTTTAGGCAACAAAACCACTTAGTTCTGTTTAGGCAACTAAACCGCTTAGTTAGGTTGAGGCAACAAAACTACTTTGTAAGGTTTAGACAACACAACCACTTGGTTACATATAGGCAACACAACTATTTAGTTATGTTTAGGCAACACAGCCAATTAGTTATGTTTAGGCAACACAACCACAGTTTTATATATAGGCAACACATTCACTTAATTATGTTTAAGCAACACAGCCACTTAGTTATGTTTAGGCAACACAACCACTTAGTTATATTTAGGCAACACAACCACTTAGTTATATTTAGGCAACAAAATTACTTAGTTATGTTTAGGCAACAAAACTACTTAGTTATGTTTAGGCAACGAAACTACTTAGTTATGTTTAGGCAACAAAACAACTTAGCTACATATAGGCAACACAGCTATTTAGATATGTTTTGGAAAAAAAAAAAAAAGTTAGTAACACTACTACTTACACTTAGTAACATTTATGAAACAAAAGCACTTTGTTAGGTTTAGGCAACAAAAGCATTTACCAAAAACCACAAAAAAACAGTCTTATTTGCCTCAATCACTGAACTCAACCTGCCTATATTTGGGCCTTTAATTCCTTTTACACATAACTCATGCTCAGCAAAGATGGGAAACAGTATCACACTGATTATTTATGCCAAGTTACCCACGAGCTATCAAATAACATATCAATTATGAATCAGTGATTTGATCTCGCACCACCACTCATTTTAAGAGCCTCCGTCCTGTTAAAACCCGGCTGCCCGTCAGCGACCAGCCGGCCTTGATGACCGCTTCAAAGGTAAGGACGCACCTTTTTATTCCTCTCTCATTTAACGCTGCACTGAGCAGTCTGAAGCTTAGAAGCCTAACAACATTGACATAACACCAGCTTTTAGCCGCTATCACATGCAGATTAAATGAACCGCCAAAATGTCCGCTGGAAAATAAATGAATGAATTAATAGCATCTTAAACAGCCTAATATTGTCCGATATGATGCCAAGACAACTTAAATATGAATTTATATTATACAAAAGTTTAAATGTCTCCACTCTACTGTGAATCTAATCAAATTATAGTGAATATCAGCGACTATCTCCGCATGATCCACTGTATTTATGAAACAAACAATAAACTGACGAAACAGATGAGACAAAAATATGCCATTAAATACGACACAAAGAATATTAATGACATTTAAATGTATATCTCCCCCTAAAGGGAAGTAGGAGAAGTGCATGAGTACATGTACTGAGTTATTTCCCCCCTCTGGTTCTGTATATGTATCATATCATAGCAGCTAACTGCTCTATAATTTTCTATTCACGTCACATGAACTCACCACCATCATATCTCCTGTGTGGTTCTGCACAGTGCACCGCATCGCCTCAAAGAAATGACTATTGAACTGGATCTGCTGTTGGGAAATGGACTCCAGAAGGTCAGCGGGCAATGATGGTGCCAGAGGAGGAGAAGGGGTGGATGGGATATCCCCGGCGTCCTGTCTGGCCCCGGCGAGATTACGAGCGATGTAATAGGATCGTCCATTTTCAGCAATAGAGCACAGAAAGGCTAAGCCCTGGCTTGGGTCTTACTCGTACACCAGATCACCACGAGGCAACAAAAATATATATATATAACCCCGTCTCTCCTTGCTTAGAGGAGAGGAAGCTTAGCTGACTTCAGACGTGAGCAAACATACAAGCAGCGGTTGCTTTGCGCCGCAAAATGGGGCAACGCTTCCGAGCCGGAAAAATCCCAGCTGAGCCGTAATGGGAAGTGAATAGACAGCGATAGCGAAGGCTTTGGCCCGGGCTTGTTTGTACAACAGCATAGTCCATTTCATGTCGTTTAATGGGCTCATTTGCAAACTGATGATACACATTCAGAGACAATGGAGCGGCTGTATTGAAATGCATGACACAACTGCCGTCAGCGAACTGGTACAAACGATGTCTCCTTTCTACTGACGGCTCAAACATATCAGAGTTCTGCGTAATCTATTAAAATATCCATTCTCAAGAATCGTGGGGACCCGTAGAACCCATTTTCATTCACATATCTTGAGGTCAGAGGTCAAGGGACCCCTTTGAGAATGGACACGGCAGTTTTTTGCCAAAATTTAGCGCAAGTTTGGAGCGTTACTAAACCTCCTTCCCAACATGTTAGTATGGTGGGTATCAATGGACTCCTTAGGTTCTCTAGTTAAATATGATGCCAGTTCGCTCTCGCTTTAAACCCTTTGGATTTGTCAAATAAGGGTCAAATAAAAGTTGTGTTAAAGAAAATAGCGGCATATTACGTTCTTTCATTCTTTGACGGCCATGAACCATGAACATTTCTATATACTTCAAGACCAAATTAAAGGATCTGATAGTGTGGTGGCGTTGGCGCGAATTTGACAGCCCCGAACTGAGGGTGAATATTTTTTAGGTTAGTCTCCAGTTGTTTTGAAAAGAGTAACGTATTCATGATTTCGCCACGCTTCTACAGCTTCGTTGAGAGGCGAAACCTTTAATTTGGTCTCTTGTGGCGTTCCTCTTCCATCCTCTGCGAGTAATTTCTTTTCAGAGCCGTTCCCTTGAGTATGTCGGAGAAAAGCCTTCAAAGGCTGTGAATTTGTATTGTCAATAGATGTTTTGTTTCAGCAGGGGAATGTTTTCCAGAGGCAATTCCATCTGAAAAGATTTATTGATTGAATCATCCTGCTAAAGGTTGGCCCTCAGAAGCAAAAGAAAAAAAAAAATGGGGAGAATCTGATAGTCCCGCTGTCTTCCTCTGTGCTTTCCTCTTCGCAGAGGCTACTTCAGGTTAATCCGACTCGAGCCAACTGTCACCCGTTGGCCAGGTTGCCATAGCAACTACATTTCATCCTTCAAACAAGATGCAAAGAAGTTAGGGTGGAGTCAAATTCTCAGAGCCTCCCAGGGTGTCACCAGAGGACGAAACATTCAAAAAAAAACAAAAAAAAAACGATCCTTCACATGATTTTCAGCGAGTCAGTTATCAAAACAGATAAACACAATGTCCCGAGGCTTGGGATGGTAACCATCTGTTCTGACAACTCCTTAATGAATGCTCAGACACTGCAGCTATCTGCCACTCTGGTGCTGTAGTCTGAGGATGTTAATGAAACCTGAGGAGGGTGAAGAAAATAAAATACAGCTGACAGCTATACTAGCCACTTTTAATCCGTTCAATTCCCATTATTTCAAACAACGGGAGGCGCCAACAAGCGTCGGAGGCTATTTTGGTGCCGAACTCGGAGTGGGAGAGCGACCACGTGGGACGCCAATAGAAAGGCAATGAACTACTGCGCACCGGTGGTGGCCAAAGAGCAGCTCTTTAAAAGAGGGGGGAACCTCTTCGAAAGCAATGCTGTGTTTATCTGCCAGCGAGGCCGGATATTTGCCGGAGCCTTGATTAGCGGCAGTTGAAGCATCTAAATGCTGTTTGCATTATTTTCACGGCCTGTGCACCGATAATTAGGACCGTGACAAGTGCACTCCGCAGTGACGGTGGATGTGCTTTAAGATGTAGCCTTGAGGCCCTGCAGCGGAGCAAAAAAGATTTATGAACGTAGTAAAGAAAGCTTTTGTGCTTGAAAAACACAAAGTCTAAAGTTGTGCATGATGCATCAGAAAATCAAATCTCCCACTCAGGAGTCCGGCAGCAACTGTTCAGTGTGATTCTATTCCAAGCTGTTTGATCATCGTCGTCGATCGTCGCTAATCGAGTGTTTATTTCCAAAATTAATTTAGCCCTGATTCCCTTATAAGAAAAACTTTGAGGACTCGTGACCTGTACTGTCCAGTGTCCAACTATTTACTTCACCGTTGTTTTTGGCAAAAAAAAAGTTACTGTATTGATTTTAAGTTATCGTATCGCTCTAAATGAGCCAAATATCCTTGAATCATGTAGGAATCTGGTTTCATAGACTGCATTACTGTAAAGTGATGTAATATTATGAACATATCAGACGATTCTAGCTGTATGCCTACCTATCATATGCCTTTACCTACGTCGTCATTACATCTAAATTACTGATGATAAGTTATCTCTAAATATTATGTGAACGCACCAATAGTCAACCCTGCAATATCATCACACACCGAGAACATCGATACCAAGGTTTCGGGTCAAAAACATTGCGATATTTGATTTTCTCCAAATTGCCCGGCCCTGCAGTAGTTCACACCTGGCAACAGAAGGCATCCCGAGTGACCGCTTGTGATTGGATCTCACTTCCCCGCTCTTTATGCATATAAACTCGTACATCATTCCCATTCGCAAAGACCAAATTATTCTTAACCATCGCAACAACCCGATATGACGGCAAAGATTGCAACAGTCTTGCCTGTCCACCAGAGGACAGCATTAGTGATACGTTTCGTTTCGCAGAGGCGATTTATGAAGATGCAGTTGCCCACCAACAGGAGGCAACAAAGACACTGAGATTTAGGAAAAACGTCAAGATTGGGATTGAAATTAGAACTTATATTAAGTAAAATACGTACAGAAATAACGTAACATCAGTACGGAAAACACGTGACAAATGTCAGTAACATACCAGATCAAACCAGTCAGTCGAAGGTGCAGCATGGCTGGCCTTGAAACAAATAAATACACAACTACGTGAAATATGTATGTAACGTCAGAATGGAAAACGTGATTCGCATGCCTGTCCGTACGACCGGGTTGGGTGGGATGCAGCAATGTGCTTCCCGCGCCTAGTCTGCCAGAAATAAAAAGTCAAAAAACGCAAAATCGCCCAAGATGTTTGACACACTCTCTATACTCTATTGTTTTTTTTTTTTTTTTATATTTTCAGCCGTTGTGGACAAAGCCAGCTTACGTGATCGGAGAATCTGGGGAAAAAGGAGGAACAAAGGGAGAGTGATGGTTTTAATGACCTATTTTCCTGTTATGTCCTTGTCTGGGACGCATCAGGACACAGTATATTTATACGACAAGACATGTGGTCAAATGCGACTCAGACCACCTCGGCAGGTGGTTTGAGTGATCATCACGATGCATCTCGGTGGTCATTTACACTCGTACACTTCCTACACAGCCTCTAACAAAGCTGTTTAATTCAAAATTGCTGAATGAATCATTCATGCGTTTCTTATAATTTGGACAGTGTTCAAATCACACTGCTTCTGAGGATTTTCTTGGGAAATTAAGATAAGATAAGATAAGATATTCCTTTATTAGTCCCACAGTGGGGAAATTTACACGTTACAGCAGCAATACAAATAAAAATAAATTAGTATATACATAATAGAAAATAGAAAAAAAAGTAAGACAGAAAAAATGTGTCCATCATATCAATGATATAATTGTATAAAGTCCTTATTGCACTTATGTCCGGTGAGTTTGTTGTGAATTTGACTGTGATTGTGGTCTACTGGGAGCAGTGCTGGTTGTGGAGTCTAACAGCTGCAGGCAGGAAGGACCTTCTGTAACGCTCCTTCGTACACTTAGGGTGTAGCAGCCTGTCACTGAAGGAGCTCTCCAGAGCTCTGATGGTATCTCTCATGGGGTGGGAGTCCTTCTCCATCATGGATGACAGCTTAGCCGTCATCCTCCTCTCTCCCACCACCTGCACTGAGTCCAGAGAGCATCCCAGGACAGAGCTGGCCCTTTTGATAATCTTATCCAGTCTCTTCCTGTCTGCAGCTGTGATGCTGCTGCCCCAGCAAACCACTCCATAAAATATGGCTGATGCCACCACGGTGTCATAGAAAGTTTTCAATAGTGTCTCCTGCACTCCAAAAGACCTCAGTCTCCTGAGCAGATACAGTCTGCTCTGGCCTTTCTTATGGAGTGCAGAGGAGTTTGTTGTCCAGTCCAGTTTATTGTTCAGGTGAACACCCAGGTATTTATAAGATGTCACCATCTCAATGTCTGATCCCTGGATGTTCACCGGTGTTGGAGGGGGATGAGTTTGCCTGCGGAAATCCACCACCAGCTCTTTAGTTTTCCCCGCGTTGATCTGGAGGTGGTTCCGCAGGCACCAGTCCACGAAGTCCTGGGAAAGTTCTCTGTACTCCGCGTCGTCCCCATCAGTGATGAGGCCGACGATAGCAGAGTCATCAGAGAACTTCTGCAGGTGACAGGTTGGTGAGTTGTAAGTGAAGTCTGCAGTGTAGAGCGTGAAGAGGAACGGAGCCAGAACCGTTCCCTGCGGGGCCCCCACACTGCAGACCACCGTGTCTGAAATGAAGTCCTGTGTCCTCACAAACTGTGGGCGGTTTGTGAGGTAGTCCAGTATCCAGGATGTAAGATGTTGATCTACCCCTGCAGTCTCCAGTTTGTCCCCCAGAAGTGTCGGCTGGATGGTGTTGAAAGCACTGGAGAAATCAAAGAACATGATCCTCACAGTGCTCCCAGGCTTCTCCAGGTGAGACAGAGCTCGGTCCACAAGGAAGATGACGGCATCATCCACCCCAATGCCAGGTTGATAGGCAAACTGTAGTGGGTCCATGGATGGACTCACCACAGGGCGGAGATGTTGGAGGACCAGGCGCTCCAGGGCCTTCATCAGGTGGGATGTCAATGCCACCGGCCTGAAGCTGCTGGGGTCCTTGGGGTGTGGGGTCTTGGGCACAGGTACCACGCAGGATGTCTTCCACAGTTGTGGTACCTTCCTCAGCTTCAGGCTCAGGTTGAATAGACGTCCAAAAGTCCCACACAGCTGATCTGCGCAGGACTTCAGGAGCCTGGAGCTGATGCCATCTGGACCCGTAGCCTTCCTCACGTTCATCTTCATGAACTGGTTCTTCACCTGAAGTGTTGTGAAGGACAAACTGGAGCAGGGGGGCTGTGTGTCAGAGGCAGAGGAGGGGGGTGGGGGAGTAGAGTTGTGTAGTGGAGCAGAGGGGGGTTGTCTGTGTGACGGGTCTGCTGGAGCCATAGGTAGAGCTGTAGGTGTCGATGTCAGTGGGGAGGCTATTGTTGTGCTGAAGGTGGTGAAGGAGGAGGAGGAGGGGGGGCACTGTCTTGAAGTGGGAGATGGAGGGAACTGCAGCAGGGTGGACTGGGCTGGGGGAGGGGGTAGGTGTAGGTGACTCATTGAACCTGTTAAAGTAGTGGTTCAAATCATTCACCCACTTTAGGTCTCCCACAGCCTTGGAGTCTGGTTTCTTGTGGCCTGAGATGGTTTTTAGGCCTTTCCAGACTCCACTGATGTTGTTCTGCTGCAGCTGTTCCTCCATCTTCTTCCTGTAGCTGTTCTTCCCCTCCCTGATTTTCCTCCTTAGCTCCCTCTGAACAGCCTTCAGCTCCTCCTTATTTCCTGATCTAAAGGCCCTCTTCTTCTCCTTAAGGAGGGCCTTTATATCAGGATTAATCCACGGTTTGTTATTGGAAAAACACCTTACCGTCCTGGTTGGTAAGGTGTTTTCCACGCAGAAGTTTATGTAGTCCGTGATGCAGCCCGTCAGTCCGTCTATATCCTCCCCATGAGAGTCCCAGAGTTCCTCCCACACTGTTGTGTTGAAACAGTCCTGCAGAGCTTCCTCAGCTTCCTTGGACCATGTCCTCACTGTGCGGGAGACGGCTGGTTCTCTGTGTACCAGGGGTCTGTACACAGGCTGGAGATGAACCAGGTTGTGGTCTGATCTTCCCAGGGGGGGGAGGGGGGATGATGTGTATGCCTCCTTGCAGTTAGCATACAGTAAGTCCAGGATTTTATTGTCCCGTGTGCAGCATGACACATACTGGGTGAAAGTTGGTAGAGTGGAGGACAGAGAGACATGATTAAAGTCTCCAGAGACCAGGAGGAGGGCCTGAGGGTGCTGTGTCTGCAGCCTGCTAGTGACTGAATAGAGGACATCACAAGCTGTGTCACCGTTAGCAGAGGGGGGAACATACACAGCCATCATAATAACATGTGTAAATTCCCTCGGTAAATAATACGGCCTCATGCTAAGAGCGAGCAGCTCGATGTCCCTGCTGCAGTGTTGGTCTTTAACAGTGATGTGACCAGGGTTACACCATCTATCATTCACAAACCCCGCCAGACCTCCTCCTTTCCTCTTACCGCTGTCTCTCGTCCTGTCCGCCCGCACCAACCTAAACCCGTCCAGCTCCGTCACCGCGTCCGTGGTCGCCGCCGTCAGCCACGTCTCGGTGAACACCATCATACTGCACTCCCGATATTCCCTCTGATGTCGGGTCAGCGCCGCCAGCTCGTCCATCTTGTTGGGGAGAGATCTCACATTCCCCATCAAAACAGACGGAAGGACTGGTCTGTATTTCATCCTCCGTGCGCGACGCTGAGCTCCAGCCCGACATCCTCTTCTTCTCCTCTTTATCTCCGGGGGAACAGCGGGTCTTTCCTCTGGGTGCAGGGGCGCTGTGTTGCGGAGCGCCAACAGCTGATCCCTGGTGTAAACAAAGGGTCTGCTCGTCGGGTCCCCGCACACGGACGTAAACATCGTGAAAAGTGATGAAAAGTTACGACCAAAGCTGCTGCTTTGGTCTCCATAATTCCGGAAAGACTGTTAAATTAGAGGACTTAATAATGGCAAATGAAAGAAAAGAATAAAAAGTTTTTGAAGAGAAAAAACTCTAGAATGAGCAGGAGCTGCTGTAACAGGCGGCCACTCACGCAGCGCCATGTTTTGCAATATTAGATATTAGGACACACTATTCTGTGCTTTTTTTGGGGGCGGCAGTAGCTCAGTCTGTAGGGAGTTGGCTTGGGAACCGGAGGGTCACCGGTTCAAGTCCCGCCATGGACCAAGAACTGAGTGTGAACTGGTAGCTGGAGAGGTGCCAGTTTACCTCTTGGGCACTGCCGAGGTGCCCCTGAGCAAGGCACCAAACCCCCAACTGCTCGGGGCGCTTGTCAGGAGCAGCCCCATCACTCTGACATCTCTCCATTGTTGCATGTTTGTGCATGTGTGTGTTCGGGTCTGCATGTACCGTGTATAAGTTAACAACAGAATGAAAAAAATTGAATTTCCCCTCGTGGGACTAATAAAGGACTATCTTCTTCTTCTTCTTCTTCTTTTGAGTAGTGTGGCCGTCAGCGTGACGTATGACATTTTTTCTAGACAAAAGAAGAATCAATAATGATGTCTGACCACTGTGTCCGTGATCTTACCCTTTCCGCTATATGAAACACATGCATATAGCAGCTTTGCTTGGTCGCTAGGTTACGCTTTTTAATGAGCCAAGCTCAATACACCTCTGTCACGTCTTTATGACTGACTGAGGATCGACTACAGTGTCAGGTGATGACGCGAGCATGTTCCCGTGGTTATCAAATGATCTCGTCCGCAGCAACTGGGATAAGCAGGTGGAATCGCACTGGTTGATTCGGTTTTGTGCTGCATCAACTGCCATGCAGCCCTGCGGTCGGTACGTTTGGCTTTCACACCATCGAACCGCAACAGAGCCGGTTTGACAGCTTTCACACCAGCCTACTGTGCAGTAAATTAACCGAACCGGGCAAACACACTAACCGAAGTTAGACTGAACCATGTGGAAAAGCACCCTTTGCTTCAGAGCCACTCAGTTTATGCCTTGTTTCCTGTAAATCCCTTGCAGGTGGAACATCAATGTGAATCCTTTTTTTTTATTGGAGATGAAAATATGACCTAAGTACAATAGAAGTGGTCATTTCTGGATCATATATGACCTTGTCATGGGAATTTTTTTTGCCAAGAATGGTCAAGAATCGAATTTCACTTGTGCAGGAAAGTTGAATTCAAAAAGTAAAAATAAAAACTGCTGTAGAAAGAAGCAATTACAGAATGTTGCTGAAAAAAATGCTGGCCATAAATAGTATAATAATGGGGATTGATATGAAGACAGTCTTATTTATTAAAACATTTATATAAGCAGTATAAAATTTGCAAAATTTCTGCAACCTGATGCACCTGATGGTTTCTTACTATGGCTGTCAAAATTAACGCAATAATGCATTAATGCAACTAATGAACTTGTTATTTTTAGGTTGTAGTTTTCATCATATGAAGGTAGAAAACCTAAAGAATTCACTGGTACTGACCATGTCATACCACCTTGTTGAGGAGGAGGCTAACAATAGCTCTAAATTTTAGCAAAATTTGGCGAGGAAAAACTTTTCAAAGGGGTCTCTTGACCTCTGACCTCAAGATATGTGAAGGAAAATGGCTTCTATGGGTACCCACCAGTCTCCCTTTAAAGACATGCCCACTTTATGATAATCACATGCAGTCTGGGGCAGATTTCCAATAATAAACACATTTTGCATAAAGCAGCATATTCATCCACTCCCATGTTGATTACAGTAATAAATACTTGACAAATCTTCCTTTAAGAACAGATAAAAAAAAAGGTGAGATCAATTTGCAATTAATCACAATTAACTTTGAACAGTCAAGCGATTAATCACGATTAAATATTTTAATAGACCGACAGCCCTGTTTGTTACACATAACAACCTGAGGGGCCATCACTGGAGACTGGAAAAGCACAGGCACTTTAAAAAAATACCTGGCAGGCGATTGGACGAACCACCTGTCAATCAAAATCTTGCTGAAGCCAGTCAGGAGGAGAGCGAAAACATCTTTTCCATCTGGCAAAGCCTTCAGTTTCGTTCTTGGCTCTTCTTTCAATGAAGAACCATGCTCCAGGTCTGATAGTACTGATGCTATAGCAGCTATGCTAACCTCTTCAGGAGCCGCCATTGTTGTTTTGAACAGTTGCCTCTCCGTGCCGTCGCAGCTAAACCACACCTGAAGCTGCCAGTAGCTCCTCACTGGACACTGATTGGTCCAGCCCTGTTTCCTAATACAACACTGCATCCTCAGTTACGTTTGGAGGGAGGTGGGCGGGTCCAACAAACACTGAACTTTCGTCCTGTGTGACACATTTGTTGGCATTTTAAGCCGAAACATGCCTTTTACTAAACTTAACCACATAGTTTTGTTGAGTTTCATTGTGTTTTAAACTGTTGAATACATGGCTTTGTTGACTACTCAGTTCTGATCAATCACAGTCTGTTATTTCTTTATAGAATATTGCTATGTATAAGAGTCTGTTGCTATAGACGCGGTTCTGGTGTCGCACTCTAGTGGACGTTTTTGTCAAATTATTGATTTCTTAAGCAAGTAGCCGTGTTATAAGAGGGATAACGTACAGCTAGCACAGCATTTCGGTGAAATAAACCCCTTCAGGTCGACACAAGATGCCCTGTCGAGGTCAATTCACAACAATGTCCAGCTAGTTGTACATTATCCATAACTTCAAATTGTTTAAAACTGAATCCGGGAGAAACTGTGTTTCCATTAAAACCAATTTTGGTGATGCAGTTTAGCTGTATGGGAACTGAACTCTGTGAGCTTGAAGCCTGACGAGACAGATTTCCATATGATGTTGGGATATCCCAAGAATCCAGCTGTTGCTCAAGTTAACCTCGACTGTGCAGAGTGTATCACTTAATGACAGTTACTGTAAGCACACTGGATTGCTTAGAAGTTATCAAGAGCTTAAACATTCGATTGATTTAGTGCCATTAAATGATGATGATTGCAAATGATTGCAAAAAAACCCTGCTGAGCACAACAAGCAGGCATCCAACCGTAGATACAACACACATTATCAAGGTGCCTTGAGACTAGACAAAAAAGGATCTCCAAGCGGAGGTTATGGACTCAGAAAATCTATTCCCTCATTTCCATACAGTACTCTCTGTCACAGGCAGTGCCCCTATGATCAATGAATCCAATGGTTTGTCAGTTGTCTTCTAATTATGTGCTTTTTGGTTGAATCTGAAACCGCCTGTTGACCTCCATCTTATGGCGTTCGACCGAGTAACAAGCTCCCAGGAGAGGAGCATGTGGAAATGCTTTTGTTTAACGCTCGTCTTTTATCCTCGGAGGTAAAGGAAGACGGGTGGTTTTTGCATCGTTTGTTTTCCGTTATTCGTTAATTTGCAACGGCGCTGGCCTTAAATGAGAAGTCAGTTGCCATTTGACCCGTCTTTCTCCCGAATACATTCGTTATTGCGCACATTTTGTTCACCGAACCTGTCTGTGCATGAAGAGCGTTTGTCAAAACGGAGTCAATGACTCCTTTAATAAAGCTAGTTGTAGCTGCTGCAGGCGTACACAGTCAAACATCCTGGGTGGCATCCCAGAATGCCTCATTTCCAAGCGCAGACAAAAGCAAAGAAGACGACGTATAAAAACCTGAGGCAATAAGCTAATTAACAATAGCCGTTCTGCGCTATTGGACTCAAACCACTTAGTTAAAAGGTTCGTCGAATGTTTATTCTCATGACATCGCACATTTTAGATGATCCTGTAAGATTTTTCCTGGATGTGACATAAACTGCTAAAAGTCTCGAACACAATTCGATGGTGCTAAGCAATATGATAAATGGCCGCACCTCAGAGGTGTTGATAGCATTCTTGTCCATGAAAGGCCCAAACGCACCAAGCGGCCATCAAAAAACCGGGAGCGTCGAAGGCCGACTGTTGCGCTGCCTCGCGCCGTCTTCGTCTCGGCCGAAGAGCTGAACACGGCGCAATGATTCCACAAGCTTGTTTTATAACGCTACAGTTTACACTGCTATTTATGGTTGTTGGTCTGTTTCGTATCTGAGGTTGAAATGGTAATAAATAGGGCTTTGTATTCTGGCGATACGATACGGATCATGATACTGATTCAAAAGATTGCGATATATCGCGATAGTGTGAATAAGGTGATATATTGCGCTTTTTAAAGTTTAATTGTAGGAAAACTGTGATAGGATTAAGAACACACCAGAAATACATCTGCTTGTTTTTCGCCCCAAACTGCATGGAATTAGCTTAACGCAGTGTTAACTTCCTTAACGGAAACTACGATATTGTCTTCGGTTACCTTTATTTCTGAGACGATGACGAGACGGCACTGACGATATTAAACGTGCAATATCGTTGACAGAAACTAAAATGTCGCTTAAAAACTAAAAAACTTACATAACTGAACATATCTTGAGGTCAGAGGTCAATGGACCCCTGTGAAAATCGCCACGGCAGTTTTTCCTCACCAAAACTTTTGGCCAGATTTGTAACTTATTAGCGTTATTTAGTCTCAAAGCTAGTATGACATATGACGATATGATCTGATGCCAGTATTTTAACTCCAGCTTTAGGCCCCCCAACCTCCGAAAGAGGCAACTCCTCACCGTCACTTTACGTCCATTAAAACCTTTTTCTTTACCTTTCTCTTAATCCTGGTCGTCTCGAAATCTCATCACGTCCACACTGTCGAAAATTTAAAAAAAAAAAAATAGAAAAGCACTCGGAGAGCGCAGACCTCCGCCATAGTTTCCCCCCATATTGTAATTCACTCCAAAATAAAAATCCTACATTTTTTAGAGGTAATATGTCCTTAAACGGTGGAAACCTGAGTGGAAGTTGGACAGAGGAACGCCGACGTTGTCAGAGTTTGTAGCTTGGTGCTAGTTGAAAGATTTATAAAATTGTGAAATATTTACCTCCGCCAAGGAGGTTATGTTTTTGCCTGTGTTCAAGATAACCCAAAAACTTCTGGACGGATTTTGGTGAAATTTTCAGGGTGTGTCGAAAATGTGAAAAGGAAGAACTGATATAATTTTAGGGGTGATCCGGAAGAAATCCTGGATTCTGGATCACTTTGAAATTTTCGTTAACATTGGGGTAAATGGGACCCAAAACATTGTTTCTCAATATCTCTGGTAATTGTTGCCCAAAGCTCATGAAATTTCTATCAAATCCCAAAGGCTGATCCAGATGGCGGATTTTATAGCAATTTATATAAAAAATGGGGGTACTCTTACATTTTGGCCTAATGTATTGTGAGTTTTATGATGTGTCTTGTATATATGTTCTGTGTTTGCCACTGATCTTTTTAAAAAATGTAGGATTTTTGTTTTGGAGTGAATTACAATATGGGGGGAAACTATGGTGCTGCGCTCTCCGAGTGCTTTTCTAGTTTATTATGTCAAACAGCACAAATCTAAAAACAAAACATGGAAGTTGTAACCGACTCTCTTGAATCCCTGGCTTAACGCTAAGCTGACAGCTGTTTTCAGTCAGACAGTTCATCTCCACAAAGCTCTCCAAATTAAACAACAAAAAAAGCATTATTTGTCCGTGCCCTCTAGAATGACACATGTTGCCCAAACAACAGATGCTGTCAATTCTCCTGGGAGGCGAGTCTCAAACTCCAACATTTATTGGTTGGGAACTGAGGTTGGGGCGTTCGTAAATCAATGCCAGTCTGTGTGGGCGAGCGTTCATGCTTCTGAGGTGCTATTTGGCAAGTCGCTGAACGCTAGACAGCTCCTGGAGCGGTGCTGTAGCAGCAGTTATTCAACTCAACGGTCCCATCACATAATTATTACTGAAGGGATCAAAAGTGGTGCACAAAACGATAACAGATATTGACCAGAAACTCTGCATTTAGCATAAAATATACGCTCAAACCATAAAGTGGGCATGTCTGTAAAGGGGAGACTCGTGGGTACCCATAGAACTCATTTTCATTCACATATCTCGAGGTCAGAGGTCAAGGGACGCCTTTGAAAATGGCCGACAGGTTTTCCTCACTAAAATTTTGCGTAAATTTGAAGCTTTATTTAACCTCCTTGACGACATGGTTGATACCAATAGATTCATTAGGTTTTCTAGTTTCATTTGGTATTAGAATCACTAACGTACCAAACCAGTCACCCAAATGGTGCCCGAACCCACTATCTTGAAATCTGAGGTCAAGGGATCCCTTTGAATAAAGGCCATGCTAGTTCTTCCTCGCTAACATTTAGCCTAAATTCGTAGCATTACTTACCATTCTTCTCCACAAGCTAGCACGACCTGGTTGGTACCAATGGATTCATGAGGTTTTGTAGTTTTAAATATTAGTATCTTCCCTCTGCTTTGAAAGTGAGCCCACTAATAATAGACAAAATAGTGTCCGGGCTCATCCGGGAGTTTGGCGGTGTTGAAACAAGTTCATAAACTACGTAAAATACGCTAAAATTTAGCCTAAATTTGTAGCTTTATTGACAGTTCTTCCCGACAAGCTAGCATGACATGGTTAGTACCGGTGGATTTCGTAGGTTTTCTCGTGTCGTACAATCCCGTTATCTTCACTCTGGCTTTAAAACTGAACCTGCTGCGAATACGGAACAACGTCCGGGCTTGAGGGCGGTCCTTCAAAACTTGTAAGAGGTTAATTAAAAATTGCAAGTTGTGTGATTACGTTATGTTAACTTTGACAGCACAAATAAATAAGTTTATGGCACCATGAACATTTCTATTTAATTCAGGATCGAATTAAATAATCTGACATTGTGACAAATGCATTAGTGTTAATTATAATTTTACTAAATCCTGTTCCATCTGAAAAACTAACCAACTAAATTTGAAATTTATATTTATTCTAAATTTACTGTTTATATTTATTTTAACTGCAGTATTTTCTAGCATTTTTCTTTCACATTTACTGGTGACTTCTCCTTTCTTAAGACATATTTTATGAGACTAAAAATTTGTATCGCAAATGACTGTTTTGCTGGAAATGATATATGACAAAGTACAGTGGGCAACATATCGATACAATATCGATATTGTGATATGAGACTAGATATCGTCTTAGACATGAAAATATTGTGATTATGGCATAAATGTTCCAGGTTTTAGAGGCGATATTACAGTAAATTGATGTATTTCCTGATCTTACCGGACTGTTTGAGCTCTTTTATGTGTCTTAGTCATTACATCCACATTACTGATTATTATTTATCAAAAATCTCATCCTCTCTAATTCTCACAATATCATCTCAATATCAGTGTCGAGGTATTTGGTGAAAAATATCAATATCTGATATTCCCCATATCCTGACTCTTCGTTATAGGGCGTGATTCCGCTGATTGATTGCTGTCAAAGTGCACAAGTCAATTCTATTTATAGTCTAATATATAATTCAAAACCTCTCATTGCTGCCAACGTGGAGCGAGTCAGTGGGCAGCAGAAGACTGAAGGGAAGTGGCCTCTTGCAGGAACTTATGTAGAGTAAAAAAAGACAAAGAGGGATAAATAACTGGACTGAAATCATGGGAAAAATATCCAGTTTTCACCATATTTTTTGAAGCAACACACTCGAGATAAAGCACCGCAGCGGGCAGATAGCATTGAAGGCCGGGCTGCTTATCGATGCATATGTACAGCCATGCTTGTTTATGTGTGGCAGCTCCGAGATAAGTTGCACTGCCTTATCTGCCGTTGCGCTATCAAAGAACTCGAGCACAACTCAACGCAGATTTAGAGAAGCATCTGGCTCGCCGTTTCGCCCGGACCCCGAGGACAACCCTCCTTCAGATGCTTTTTAAAAGGACGAAAATAGCATAAAATAAGAAGGCATCTGTTCTTTCATCCGAACCTCTCCTGTCCGTGCAGGAACAAAAAATAAAATAAAATAAAACACCAACCGCTTTGCTTTTGATTTATGGCTTCAAATTCAACAAAAGGATCTTTCATCTAAAGCGGATGAAACTACCGTGGAGGTGACGTCATCGCATCTGACGTTTTTTATTTTCTTAAACTGCCTCGGAATGCTTTTAGGGTTCATTTGCTTCGCAGCATTCAAAGCTCATTAATGCTGCACCCCATCAAGATGAAATATTAGCACAAGCAGCTGATAAACACGCATTATGCACATCACAGGCATTTTAAGCTCGCAAAACCCCAGCTGGCTGATATCTAATACTGTTGCATGCTAACCCAAACTAATTTTCATACATACGGAGCTGCAGGATGACGTTACGGTATTATATAATGGTATTATAAAATTTAAAGGGGTACTCCACTCAAAACATGATTCTACCTCTTTCGTTTCTATTAGAAATAAGATTTTTTTTTTAAACATTTTTTGGCTCCGAATTGAAAATGAGTTGAAGGCCCACATGTGTTGTGGGAGGAGCAGCCTGCCTCATAATATAAATGTACTGTGATTCATTCAGAGTGATAATAACACAACACACGGGCCGCGAGCGACACGCACCGTTCTCAGCCAAAATAAACTGCAAAAATAAATAATAAATGATAAAAATGAACAGGGTAAAAACGTCCGGGTGGCTGCTCCAATAAAATGAATAAAAATGAAAAGTAAAAGCAGGTTATTTGCAGGTTTCAACAAGACTTTTTAAGACCTTTTGCAACCATTATGAATGAAATTCAAGACGTCCATGAATGCAAATTTAAGACCGACAGTACTTCACATCCATACTGGCGAGAAAGTACTAAGGATATGACATCAATATGGTCACTGCTGTAATATGACCGATGCTTCGTTACCGAGTGTAAAGTCCAGATCAGCTCAGCTTTTAGCGGAGGTGGAGCTCCGAACGCCGTCAGGAGGCCGACTGGAGTCGATGCTCCAGATCCCGACGTGGATCAATTCTGGCTGATTGCAGGCTGATGCTGGTTCTTTACAGCCGCTTTATGTTTTTCTGACTTGGCATGCGACTCCAAAGATGCCCAATGGTCCAAGTTTCAAAGTTTCATTGCGGAGGGTGCAGCGGGCTTCAAACGCGTTTCCAGGCACCGGCTTCAACCATTAAATTCACTGCTCTCTAACTATAGCTAAGGGAACTCGCATTTTTTACCCAGTTTTAGCCCTCTGACCTGAAGTTTGACAAAAGCGAGTCTGTGAATAATAATAATAATAATAATAATAATAAGCACACCACTCCCCTTGACCTCATGTGACATGGGTGTGCCCCGATAAATAACCTCAAACAAACGAAACAAAAGATTTAAAAGCAAGATAACGCACTTCTTTTGAAAATTTTGAAAAAAAAAATTGTATTTAAGACATTTTTTAAGACTTTTTGGGGCCTTGCGTTCAGGTTATTATATTTGAGCCGTTGAAAAAAAGTTGAAAAAAAGGGGCGGCAGTAGCTCAGTCCGTAAGGACTTGGGTTAGGACGTGGAGGACGCCGGTTCAAGTCCCCCATGGACCAAGACCAACTGGTTGCTGGGCACTGCCGAGGTGCCCCTGAGCAAGGCACCAAACCCCCACCTGCTCTGGGCGCTTGTCAGGAGCAGCCCCCTCACTCTGACATCCCTCCATTGACGCATGTATATGTACTGTGTGAGCAACAGAGTGTAAAACTGAATTTCCCCACTGTGGGACTAATAAAGGAATATCTTCTTCTTCTTCTAAAAGGTGATGAAACTGAACGGCGGTAGCCTCTAGGGAACCACTGACATCCTGTCTGGGCGTGATACAGTTCATTGGATGTTGTATCTCCATCGTTCCAAAATTCATGTCGTGGTCGACATCATTGACGGTGATGAAACCGGTATACCGCCCACCCCTACGTTATCATATCTGACACTTCTTTTCTGAAACTGCTTCTGAATGCACTTTCATGCTCATTTATTTCAGACTGTTCAACATCTTCGTTTGTAAAAGCTCATTAATGCAAAACTGCACTTTCGTGCTGCACACCATTAAGATAAAATATTAGTACAAGCAGCTGATAAACACGCATTATGCATATCATGGGCTCTTTAAGCTCGCAAAAACCCCAGGCGGCTGATATCTAATACTGTTGCTAACTAACCCCAACCTAATTTAAATGAACTACCTGTAGTACCGTTTAATAAGTGCAGAGCTGCAGGATGACAGCTGAATCCATGCAGATGCGCACTCAAGACAACGCTGCGCTGCAGTCGACATTTTCATCCCCCGCCATGTACAAAAAGTCTCCGAGGCCCTCTGACATTTCCATATGAAACACATCTGGCTGCCGAGAAACTTGGAGCTCGTCCTCCTCAGGGCTGTTTGTTGCAAAAGCATTTGCGAGTCGAAACAGAGACGTTAGATTAGACCCGAGGGACACAAACACCATCGCAACAGGAACAAATTGGGAACCGAATGAAAGAAAAATCAATTATACCAAAACCCCTTATTAACAATTAGTGCTTGTGAGGGGGCTTTCTTTTGCTTTTGTTGTGGCTGATTGTTCTGAGAGTGGCGTCCTAGACAGCTGGGGTTGTTTGTCTGACTATTGTCTTCAGTACTGATTGTCACCGCCCAAAGGGGAACCTTGACAAATATTACTCTGGGTCTGCAAGTTTTACAGGAGACAAACTCAAACTATGGGGTCACAAGGTGGAGACTCTGCAAGTAAAACAAGGAGTGAGTAGGCACTAAACACCCTGAGACCCATAATAGAGCCATTTTAGTCTTTTTAGGGGGGTCCAGGGGGTCTTTAGGGGCATATAGCAGGTCAACAGTAGACGCAACATAGAAGTGGTGTACATCATCTGAAAGCTGGGAACCTGAAGATTAATTTGAGATGCAGTTCGGCACTGTGTCAAGTCGTTCTAGCCATAAATCAGAAATAAATATGAATAAGTTATTTAAAGTGAATTGTAAAAGTGTGTGTTAGTGGTGCTAAATTTAACCCTTTTTACCACTCGAGAATTGATAAAAATGATCAATAATCCCTCCAAAATACTACATTAAGACTGAGGAACACCATAGAAAAAGCCACGCTTTTGATATTTGGAGATTTCTCCAAATCTTATATGGTGAGCGCTTGTGTTTCGTGAACCACAGGTCATTTTAACATCATTACAGGTGAGTCTCAGCTTTACAGTGATACCCAATTTATGTATGTGTCCATTTTAGGCAAAAATAACATATTTAAACTGTTGTTTTTTTGCCCCAGACTGTATAAAGTGGGCATGTCTGTAAAGGGGAGACTCGTGGGTAACCATAAAACCCATTTACATTCATATATCTGGAGGTCAGAGGTCAAGGGACCCATTTGAAAAAGGCCATGACAGTTTTTCCTCGCTAAAATTTAGCGCAAATTTGGAGCGTTATTTTGCTTCCTTCCTAATATAGCAGCATGAGGTGGTAGCAATAGATTCCTTCTAGTTTCATATGATATTTTTATCCCTCCAGGCCTAAAACTGAACCGACTACAGCCTCTGAGAAAGTCAGGATCCCGTGGGTCTCAGGGGGTTAATTCTGTTTTGTCTTTAGTGCAGTACAAAGATGTCAAACATGAAACCTTAAGTATAACATTTCAGATATTTTGGCACGTCAGAGACTTATAAAATATTGAAGATAATCGTGTATTTTATGGTCGCTCGCTGTGAAAAATGTTTGCAACACATGCAGAGATTAACACACTTGTCTGGGTAAAGAATCAACAGTTGTAAATGCGATGTGAAGGGGAACAACTGGTGCACCCAACCGTACCGCATTTCACTTTGAGCTGGGGTTTAATTGCACACCAATCAGAGTCAATGTAGCGGCGGTCTGACAACCTGAGATCAACAAACAAATCTGTCCACGATCGTTTATCTGCAAACTCATGGACAGGAGAGCCAAGCGGGGATAAGGCAGTTACTGGTTATCCACCAGGTCCAGGGAGGATGATGGAGATTGACATTCGCCGTTCAGGCCAATGCACCGTTCAATGTGGAATGCACCTGATTGGTCCCTGTTCTCTGCTCGTCAGGGAAACAACATGGCGGCCTGCTCGTAAACTTTGTTTTTCTGTCTAAACAATCCACCGAAATCCATTTCTGAAAACATTCGAGGCAAGAAACAGCCGATGCCACTGCTGGATCTTGTTTTAGAACTATATCACCTAGTTTGACAGCTCAGTCCAATTTTCTTGAGCCGGATGGGTTCATTTACATAAAGATTTTTCAACTTTATGCAAATGCAGAGCCTCTCAAACTCGCCGCAACACTCCCACCATGCACTGGGCGACTGCTTCTCCTGCTCTCCATACGAGATGAATGAAAAGCGAGACGCACTCTGTCACCGGATCTGGTGGAAATGCACCCGGAGACTCTGGAGGGATAAAACCAGCGACTGCGAGTCACATTCTGGAGCTGTTTACTGGCAGGAAGACAGCTCCAAGATTATTTTAATTTGGGACTGAAGTAACCATAATCCCAACTTGACACCTCTGATACTGACGTTAGTGTAACCTATGACCTAAAATGCAAAACGAATGACAAAACAAATGACAAAAAAATGACGAGGCACTGTACTATGGAAATGCCAAAATAAATAAAATAAAATACATACATGTAAATATATAAAATAAAAAATAAATGCAAAATAAATAAAATAAAAAATAAATGCAAAAATAAATAAAATAAAAAATAAATGCAAAAATAAATAAAATAAAATAAACACATACATGTAAAAATATAAAATAGTAAATGAATGCAAAAACAAATACAAAATAAATTATTAAAAAAATAAATGCAAAAATAAATAAAATAAAAATAAATGCAAAAATAAATGAAATAAAAAATAAATGCAAAAATAAATAAAATGCAAAAAATAAATACAAAAATAAATAAAATAAATACATGTAAAAATATAAAATAATAAATGAATGCAAAAACAAATACAAAATAAATTATTAAAAACATAAATGCAAAAATAAATAAAATAAAAAACAAATAAAATAAATACATTAATAACCAAAAGGGGAATTAAACAGAAGAAAATAAAATATAAAAATAAAAAATAAATATAAAGACTTGACTGACTACTTTTTTCATATTATTTTCGCTTCATTAATGACATTAATTTATTTATTTATTATTTTTTTTCTAGCAGGGTCCGTCCTCCATATTGTACATCTTAATGTCTTATAAAGGTGAAGTAAAATAGCTGAACTAATAAGACATCTGCCTTGAAAGATCATTTGTTCTCCTGAACATTTAAGATTTTATCTGCTCATTTTCATGCTGTTACTCTGCTCCTGGCCTTTCCTTTTAGTCCAACGACAGAAAAGACGAAGCACTGAGGGAACACGCCAAAATAAATAAAATAAAAATAAATAAATAAATGCAGAAATACATAAATACATACATTTAGAGATCAATATAAATTAAATGCAAGCACAAATACATAAATAAATTAATAAATAAAAATAAATGCAAAAACATAAATAAATTTACAAAAATGGATAAAAATAAATACAGCTAAAAATTAACAGAAAATAAATACATGAATAAATAAAAGGGAAATTAAACATTATTTTATTAAATAAATGCAAACATGAATAAATACATAAATAAATAAAAATAAATTGTGAAATATTGATAAAATCAGTACATAAATAATAATAATAATAATAATAATAATAATAATAACAATAATAATAATAATAATAATAATAATAATAATAATAATATTAAATAAGTCGTAATAATAATAATAACTAATAATAATTTTAAAAAGAGTAAATAAATAAGGGAATTAATACAAAGACTTAAAAAAATAAAGAAGCAAATTAAAACAAATTCACATTTTATCAATTAATTACAGCCAACATTTATTTTAATATTATTTTTGCTACATTTAATGACAATTATTCACCTATATAGTCATTTGCTTATTTGATGTATTTATTTTGGCAGCTTCTGTCCTCCGTACCGTACGTCTTATGTCATATAAAGGTGATCTCTGATCTACTGTCCAAAGACAAAGACAGCGGATAAACTTCATAAAACCAACTGTTTCAGTGCAGCTTCAAAGTTGGGAACACAAGTTCAGCTCACTTATCGGTGTAGAGGACATGTCTGAGCCGGCTGCGCCGCCCCGGGGCCCCTGCGGGCCACGCTGGGTGACCCCTTACATCCAGTCACAGCTGGCGAGAGGCTGGTTGGGCAACGACGAGCAGCTGGCTTTGTCACATTAGCCGTGACCGTGTGTGACCCCCGGGGTGGCTTGGCAGGCTGCTGGCTTACCGGGAGCCCAGAGAGGGAGCTCGGCGTGGGGCTCGGCGGGGGGGATGAGCCGGCGAGGGCGCCTTCTACGACGGGACTACAAGAGAAGCGTTCACTCGCCTCGCCTCGAGATGGCCGGCAGCCAAGCGAAGCAGATGTTACATGCTGATTTGGTGACTTGGTCGCTCCGGGGGGGGTTATTTATAAAACGCTCAGTCTAGTGGTGAAATGTGATTTTAGCAATGTGGTACGCAGGTAGAGGAAGTGTTTGTTTACACAAGTTGAAAACGTTCGCACATCTTTGCTTTCCTTACGGCAGCGCTGGGCTTGATGGAGCTCTAACGTGACACCCTAAGATGTAAAACTTGAGAATGCTATACAAGCAGGGTATCAACATTAGAGTCCACCATTCAGACAAAGCCATCATGTCATAGCTACACACAACCTGCTGCAACAAGAATCAGCTAGAAGGCAATGAAATTAAAGGTAGAAAAGCTAGTTTTCGCTCCAAAAACTCATCCAGTTTTGGCAGATTTATCCTTTGAGTTAGCCCAGAGACCACAAATAGAGGTCAGTTATTCTAAAGCGTGCTTAAATCTAACTGTTTACTGATGGATACTTGTTAGCGCGGCAGTACTTGGTCAACTAAACCCACACACGAAGAGCTAAGGACATGATTTAGCATGTCAGCTAAACTGGTCTGGAATATTTATAGGGCGAGGAGCTGAGGCATGAAAAATGTACTTGTGATGAAAGCGAAGATCAAATCGAAGTAAAAGCCCCGGGCGCGACTGCCCGCTGAGAGGAAGGAGGGAAAGGCAGAGGATGTGAAAGGACGAGAGGTGGATGGAGGAGTGTAGGAGTCACAAACAGAGAGAGAGAGTAAGCGGACATAGCGGTGGTCTCCGGTATTTCCTTGGTCGTCCTCGCTGCGAGGATGGTTTAGTCCAAACAGACTCTTTCATCAAGCCATGGCTACATGTTTAAAGAGATATCGAAATAAACATGAAATTAAAAATGAGGAAGGTGAGGGCGACTACATGGAAACGTGTACCGTATGTGTAATATATGTGGTGATGCAGTACGTGTCATGATCCAGAGGTAATGACTGAATACACTGAGAAAGCTTCAGTCCGGTTCATCATAAAGACGCATCACCTCATGGACAGAACTATAAAGGAGCATTACAAAAGTCACTGTGTGAAGGGAAACAGGAGTAACAGCAGTGGTAGCAGTAGTAGTAACAGTAGTAGCAGTAGTAGTAACATAGTAGCAGTAGTAGAAACAGTAGTAGCAGTAGTAGTAACGTAGTAGCAGTAGTAGTAACAGTAGTAGTAACATAGTAGCAGTAGTAGTAACAGTAGTAGCAGTAGTAGTAACGTAGTAGCAGTAGTAGTAACAGTAGTAGTAACATAGTAGCAGTAGTAGTAACAGTAGTAACAGTAGTAGTAACATAGTAGCAGTAGTAGAAACAGTTGTAGTAGCAGTATTAGTAACAGTAGTAGTAACAGTAGTGGCAGTAGTAGTAACAGTAGTAACAGTAGTAGTAACATAGTAGCAGTAGTAGTAACAGTAGTAGCAGTAGTAGTAACATAGTAGCAGTAGTAGTAACATAATATCAGTAGTAGTAACATAGTAGTAGTAGTAGTAGTAACAGCAGTAGTAGCAGCAGTAGTAACATAGTAGCAGTAGTAGTAACAGTAGTAGCAGTAGTAGTCACATAGTAGCAGTAGTAGTAACAATAGTAGCAGTAGCAGAAGTAGTAGTAACATAGTAGCAGTAGTAGTAACAGTAGTAGGTAGTAGTAACGTAGTAGCAGTAGTAGTAACAGTAGTAGTAACATAGTAGCAGTAGTAGTAACAGTAGTAACAGTAGTAGTAACATAGTAGCAGTAGTAGAAACAGTTGTAGTAGCAGTATTAGTAACAGTAGTAGTAACAGTAGTGGCAGTAGTAGTAACAGTAGTAACAGTAGTAGTAACATAGTAGCAGTAGTAGTAACAGTAGTAGCAGTAGTAGTAACATAGTAGCAGTAGTAGTAACATAATATCAGTAGTAGTAACATAGTAGTAGTAGTAGTAGTAACAGCAGTAGTAGCAGCAGTAGTAACATAGTAGCAGTAGTAGTAACAGTCGTAGCAGTAGTAGTCACATAGTAGCAGTAGTAGTAACAATAGTAGCAATAGTAGCAGTAGTAGTAACATAGTAGCAGCAGTAGTAACATAGTAGCAGTAGTAGTAACAGTAGTAGCAGTAGTAGTCACATAGTAGCAGTAGTAGTAACAATAGTAGCAAAGTAGCAGTAGTAGTAACATAGTAGCAGCAGTAGTAACAATAGCAGCAGTAGTAGCAGTAGTAGTCACATAGTAGCAGTAGTAGTAACAATAGTAGCAGTAGCAGAAGTAGTAGTAACATAGTAGCAGTAGTAGCCCCAGTAGTAGTAACATAGTAGCAGTAGTAGTAACAGTAGTAGCAGTAGTAGCAGCAGTAGTAACAGTAGTAGCAGTAGTAGTAGTAGTAGCAGCAGCAGCAGTAGTAGTTGTACAGTTACCATCTGTATATCACTGCTTCCTAGTCACTACCTGTGACTCCGGTTGGCCTCATACTCTGAACATCATCAGAGAATCAGCATGCTCACAGTGAACTGCAGCAGTAGTAGCAGTAGTAGTAGTAACAGTAGTAGTAGTTGTTGTTGTACAGTTACCACCTGTACTATCACTGCTTCCTGGTCACTACCTGTGACTCTGGTTGGCCTCATACTCTGAACATCATCAGAGAATCAGCATGCTCACAGTGAACTGCATCACTACCATCAGCCATCATGGCTGCACACAGACCCAGTGTAGTCTAAAGCAAAGAGGGGCTGCTTCACGGCAGCTTACTTTCACAGAAACCTGTTGAAAACAATGAAGGAGCTGAACACTGGGTATTACTGTCAGCTCATAGCGGAGTACTCCTCTAATAGGAGTGAATATCTGTAAAAACGACAGGAACGTGAGCTCGTTCACCTGCAGAGTGAATACCGTTTCAGATTTCCACGCAGCACGACTTAACGATGACTTTTACAGATTGAGTAAAGAGGAGGATGAAGAGGGTGGATTTAATCATCCACATTATGAAAAGGAGCTACCGCCGTCTCCAGTATCCCTCCTTGGTTTGAAAGTACGTTATCAGTCACTGATTCAGCCATTATTTTCACTGAATTCTCCGTCGGAGCGTCTGCCGGTAGGAATGGATTACATCAGATCTATTATTCAGTTGTTAATAAAATTAAATGGTTAACAGGGTAAAACATTTTTTTGTATTACGTTATCTAAAATTGTGTGTTTAAATATGCAAATGAAGTTGTTGTAAATTTCCCCACTGTGGGACTAATAAAGGAATATCTTATCTTATCTTATGTATTATCTGTATAATTTGTACTAATTTTCATACATTTCCAAAACAGAAATGTGAATAAGCCATTCTTGTTTCATTTTGTCGACATGTAAGAGTCACATTTTTCTACCAAGGGAATTTTGTCATGTCTTTTTATCACTCCATAAATTAGAAAATACCGTCATTCTTCTTCTTCTTCTTCTTCTAAAATGTCACCATTTTTTAGGAGTAAAATATTGTATAAATGAATGCGATGAATGATATATGAACAAACCCCTCTGTAAAAACCTTCAGAATATAGATAGGAATGAACCTGGAATGTTTGGTGTATGAAAGTTTTACTGAAGGGGAGATTTCTGGCTCAGAGTTTGAGAAAAATGTTAAATTTCATACATTTTGATGACCCTACAGGGTAAAACATGTAACTAACAAATAGCACCATAAAACTTCCCCCGTTGATTACTTAAATCCATCCATCCATCGTCAACCGCTTATCCCGTTAGGGGTCGCGGGGAGGCTGGAGCCGATCCCAGCTGGCATTGGGCGAAGGCAGGGTACACCCTGGACAGGTCGCCAGTCCATCGCAGGGCACATAGAGACAGACAACATATAGACAGACAACCATTCACGCTCACATCCACACCTACGGGCAATTTAGAGTAATCAATTAACCTAAACAGCATGTCTTTGGATGGTGGGAGGAAGCCGGAGTACCCGGAGAAAACCCACGCTTACACGGGGAGAACATGCAAACTCCACACAGAAGAGCCGCAAGCTGGAATCGAACCTGCGACCCTCTTGCTGTGAGGCGACAGCGCTAACCACTACACCACCGTGCAGCCCTGATTACTTAAATGAAGACAATTATTTTTTTGTATTAGAACTTTCCTTAAACTCTGTTTAAACTGTGTTTAAATATGCAAATGAGGCATTGTCTTATTAAATATGTGCAAACTTTCATACATTTCAAGAACAGAATTCTGAACTTTATCTAAAGCCATGTTCAAAATTTGAGTTTCACTGTTGACATATTTGAGTCTAAGGATTTTTCTTTTTAAACAGGCATAAAAAATTGCCATATTTTTGAAAATAAAATGCCCTAGAACTGTAAAATTTCATACATTTTGCAAGACACACAGGTGAATAGGATAAAAAAATAACAGAGATAATCATCATGAAACTTCCCCTATTGATTACTTACATTGAGACAATTATTTTTTGTGTTACAAGTTTTCTTAAATCCTGCTTAAATATGCAAATGGTGCATTGCCTTATTAAAAAAAGCTAATCCTGAACTCTGGATAAAGCCAGGTTCAAAATTCTGGTTTCATTGTTGACATAGTCAAAGGTTTTTACAAAAGAAATTTAGGATTTCTCATTTTATCACTAAATCAAAATCGACTGCCAACTGCCATGAAAAAAAAAACTAAAAAAATATATTTTTTTGCTTTTTAAAAATAAAAAGTTCTATAACTGTAAACTTTCATACATTTTGCAAGACACACACTTGAATAGGAAAAAAATAACTAAAAGACATCATGAAACTTCCCAATGATTACTTACATTATGATAATTATTTTCATAGTTTTCATGTTTAAATATACAAATGAGGCATTATCTTATTAAAAATGTGCTAATTTTCATACATTTCCAGAACAGAATTCCAAAACCAGCTTCAAAATTCTCATTTCATTGTTGAAATATTATAGTGAAAGGCTTTTACAGAGGGAATTTTGGATTTCTCTTTTTAGCACTAAATCTAAATGTACAGTCCTAGAGAAAAAATATTTTTTGCCATGTTTTCAAACAAAAAAATTGTTCTATAAATGTAACATTTCATACATTTTGCAAGACACTACAGGCGAATAGGACTAAAAAATTAACTAATATCATCATGAAACTTCCCCTGTTGATTCTGTGTTTAAATATGCAAATGAGACATCATCTTATTAAATATGTGTTAATTTTCATACATTTTCAGAACAGAATTCTGAGCTTTTGATAAAGCCAACTTAAAAATTCTGGTTTCTTTGTTGACATATCATAGTCAAAGTTTTTTTTACCATGTTTTTGAAAATAAAATGTTCTATAAATGTAAAATTTCATACATTTTGCAAGACACTCAAGGGAAAAAAATAATAGATATCATCATGAAACTTCCCCTGTTGATTAGACAATTATTTATAAAATTCTGGTTTTACTGTTGACTTATTAAGTCAAAAGATTTCTCTTTTTACACAGCCATAAAAAAATTTCCATATTCTTGACAATAAAATGTTCTATAACTGTAAAATTTCATACATTTTGCAAGACACAGGTTTTCTTCAATGCTATGTTTAAATATACAAATGAGGCATTATATATTACTAGCTTTTGGTGAATTTAGGAGATGCAAATAGACGACGTAGTAAAATAAACACTTAAATATGTATTGGGTGTTTTCTTTCCACTGGTCTGAAAGTGCACGTTTTTGCATGTAGTGTCTTGCCTTAAATGGTAAGTAAATATAAATATAAATATAAAATCTGTGAGACATAAAGGGAGATGGGGACTCTACTGGGTTAGTTGTACCTGCATGATGCATGTGTATTTAGAGACAAACAGCCATTTCTAGTGCATCAGCAATCATTCTCAAATATCCCCTGTCACCTCTTCAGTGGGTGGACATCTCATTTTGAAGCAGGATCCATAAAAGGTATTAAGCAATGGATGTGTGCGTATGTGCGCGTCTTTCTGCCTTTGTGCGTCGCATGGTCTCTGAAATTAAAGTAAGTTAATTTAGCGGTCTATTGAGTAGTCCGTTCTATTTCCCATCACAGCCCAAGGTGACAGCATGATACTCCATAATACACTTCCATGTTGTTTTGAGGAGAGAGCAGGAAGGGAGAGGGTAACCGGAGGGAAGACATGGCTGCTATGTTTGCTCCTCATACACTATAGTGCTTTCTCCCACACAACCTGCTATTACAGCCTCCCCTCTAATCAGATTTGCAGAGCGAGGCCAAATGCAGGGATCCTAGCTTAACTACCTTAACGTGGCAAAAAAGGGGGCGAGCCATCGGAACCCCTCTTTGGACAGGCAGCTGAAATAACAGTGATTATTCCTGACAGCTGTGCATGAGAGGAGACTGCACTCGCATTTGGCAAGGCGCTCTAATGCCGTTTCACCTTCGGCGCACACGAAAAGGCAACAGGCTTCATCCCTCCTGGGTTGGCTGTAGGTGTGGACTCCGGGGGGAACGTACTGCAACGCGATACGACTCTGAGCCCTGACTGACAGACCCCAAAAAGGGACAGAGATGTTAATGATACATATTAAATGCCATTTGGGCTAGCTGGACACTAACACGAGAACTGTATAATTGGATGTTGATGGGATAATGGGGCTGAATCAAGAGCAATAACGCCCAAGAACAGTCAAGTATCATCTGCATCTAGTTAGTTTGCGGTGAGTGATGATTAGCATGGTTTCAAAAATAAAATGTGTGTTTCCGGATGAGACACTAGTTGTTAATGCTGCTTTTGAGTGCAGCATATGAAAAGCAACCAAATCAGAGTTACAAAGCTGGTACCAAAGACCATCATATTATAATTAATAATTAACATTATACGCCAACAAGCAGGCAAAGTTCTAACAAAAGCAAAGTGTTCAAATATTCAAAGGATTCTCCAGTTTCCTCCCACCACCAAACACGTATCCCCCCTGGACAAATAGGGGCGGGGGAGGCGACTGCCGTCAAAAAGGGCATCCGGATCAAGTCAAACATGCGTATCGTAAAAATTCTGATTTGAAACAGGTGATCCGCTGTGGTGCAATGTTCGCGTAGGTTTTCTCCAGGGTCTCTGGTTTCCTCCCACAGTCCAAAGAAATGCAAGTTAATTGATGACTCTAAATTGTCCCGTAGATGTGAATGTGAGAGTGAATGGTTGTCTGTCGATATGTGTACCCCTGCAATGGACTGGCGACCTGTCCAGGGTGTACCCCGCCTTCACCCAGCACCAGCTGGAATCAGCTCAAACCCACCCCCGGCGACCGCTAATGGGATAAGCGGATATATGGATGACTTAACAAGCGCAGCATCTACACACTATGATTCAGAACGTGGCGGTATGCACGTTAAAGGTGCTAAATATGATATTGGGAGCTAAGGTCGGTCCAGTGGAAACATTTTCATACCGGATAGCACTTGACGCACGGCCCACTCCACCAAAATTAAATGAGAATAGCTGATCCAACTCAAAGGTCGGCCTTGATCCTTGGCCGTTGCTGTTGTTAGCTTCAGGGCTAACTCCTTTCATTTTAATCAGCAGGTAGCAAGCAAGGTAAAGGAACGTGTCTTGACTTTTGAGGAGTTGTAGTTTAGCTCGCTCTCGTTCAACCGCACACTTGCTGACGTAATAGGCAGCCAGGCTTGCAATACACTGGCTGTACACTGAATCGGACAAACCGAAAACTGGGAGCATTTCTCTTGCTTCTGCACAGCTTTCACCGTGGTGACGGCTGAGTCGGCGGTTCGTAGCTAGCCATGCTAACAGCACTAACAGACAACAAAGGCACACTGCTGACAGAGGGAACAGTGTTAACCTGAGGGGGAACCACAGGGTGGGTGCTACGCTTCTGCCAAAGCAGCGTCGGTCAGGACTGCGCTATCAGTTGCAACCGCCGTATGCCAATGCAAAGCGGCAGCTGTGCGCTAGCCAGCACGGTATGCTAACCAGCAGCGTACGCTAGCCAGCGCCGTACGCTCACGTACGCAGCATGCATGACTGACCCGGTGATGTAAACAAAGCCCAGATAAGCTCGGATTACAACACACAGGGGAAGAGCGACTTCATTGTCTGCTCAGGTAGACACTACTCCACGTTATCTTAACAGAGTTAATAGTAATTTGCGGCATTTCTTACCCTAAGGCATGCATAATAAACTGCAGGTTATAAACTTCTTTTTAAAATAAAAAATGTGAAATTATGGGTTATCTTTTCATTAACGGCTTTCGACATAAATTGGTCATAAAATCTGTTCTGATCTTCATCTAAGTCACAACAATAGACAAACAGTCTGCTTAAACTAATACTGCACAACATGTAAACATTCACCGTGCAGGGTGGAAAAAGTATGTGAACCTTTGGATTTAATAACTGGTTGACCCTCCTCTGGCAGCAATAACCTCAACCAAACGGTTCCTGTAGTTGCAGATCAGACCTGCACAATCATCAGGAGGAATTTTGGACCATTCCTCTTTACAAAACTGTTTCAGTTCAGCAATATTCTTGGGACGTCTGGTGTGAATCGCTCTCTTGAGGTCATGCCACAGCATCTCAGTTGGGTTGAGACCAGGACTCTGACTGGGCTGCTCCAGAAGGCCTGTTTTCTTCTGTTGAAGCTGTTCTGTTGTTGATTTACTTCCATGTAAATACTTTGGGTCGTTGTCCTGTTGCATCACCCATCCTCCGTTGAGCTTCAGCTGATGGACAGATGGTCTTAAGTTTTCCTGTCTTGATAAAATTGGGAATTCATTTTTCCGTCGATGGCAGCAATCCGTACAGGCCCTGAGGCTGCAAAGTAGCCCCGAACCATGATGCCCCCTCCACCATATTTTGGATGAGGTTTTGATGTTGTGTACTCTGCCTTTTTTCCTCCACATAGCATTGTGTGTTCCTTCCAAACAACTCAGTTTTGGTTTCATCTGTCCACAGAACATTTAGCCAGTAGTGCTGTGGAGCATCCAGGTGCTCTTTTGCAAACTTCAAATGTTCATCAATGTTTTTTTGGACAGCAGTGGCTTCCTCTGTGGTGTCCTCCCATCAACTCCATTCTTCTTTAATGTTTTTCTTATTGTAGATTTGTCAACTAAAATGTCAGCATGTGCCAGAGATTTCTGTTAGTCTTTAGCTGACACTCAAGGATTCTTCTTCACCTCATTGAGCGTTCTGCGCTGTGCTCTAGCGGCCATCTTTACAGGACGACCACGCCTAGGGAGAGTAGCAACAGTGCTGAACTTTCTCCATTTGTAGGCAATCTGTCTTACTGTGGACACATGGACATCAAGGCTTTTAGAGAGACTTCTTTAACCCTTTCCAGCGTCATATGTCAACAGTTCTTGATCGTAGGTCTTCTGAGAGCTCTTTTGTGCGAGGCATGGGTCACATCAAGCAATGCCTCTGGAGAACAGCTAACTCAAAACTGGTGTGTTTTTATAGGACAGGGCAGCTTTAAGCAACACCTCCAATCTCATCATATTGATTGGACTCCAGGTTGGCCGACTCCTGGCTCCAATCAGTTCTTGGAGAAGTCATTAGCCTTGGGGTTCACATACTTTTTCCACCCTGCACTGTGAATGTTTACATGTCATGTTCAATATAAACATAATTTTTTGTGTGGTATTAGTTTAAGCAGACTGTATTTGTCTATTGTTGTGACTTAGATGAAGATCAGAACAAATTTTATGACCAATTTATGCAGAAATCTAAGTAATCCCAAAGGGGTAACATACCTTTTCTTGCAAATCCCGAATTTCCCTCCGGGGATTAATAAAGGTTCATCTTATCTTATCTTATCTTAACTGTATTTTAATCATGAAACTGTTCAACATTCACATTTAAAAGTGACTTTTCCTGCTTCATGTCTGCCAAAATACTCACAGAACATCCCTGATAATTTAAAGGGGAATGATGAGGCAATATGATGAGTAATATGGGACCAGGTTTGATCATCTCTTTTGATCATTTTTCCAATACGCACTTGTACCTTTCACTCCTTTTCAAGCTAACACTGCATACAGTAAAAGCTGTAGAACGGCAATGTACTTTCAGCTATGATCTTTCGAAAACTAGACCGGACAGCCCTCAAGCCTCAAGCATCTATGACCAATATCTTAGAACAAATAACCTGGTACTCCAGTCATTCCTCTTCTTTCTGACAGACATTTGTAGAAATAGAAAGAAATGAGGTTTCATGAATAGCAGGATAAAGCGAAAAGCCGTCCGCAGCCTCCCTGATCCTCACATCAAAATATCACTGAACCTTCACAGGATGTTGTGGAGCACGCGGTGTAGAGCAGATTTCCAATTCCTTCATCTCTCAAAGAAGTGGAAGCCTTTTCCCTTTGAAGAAATGATCCAATCTCCCACTACACATGGCTGAGGAGGACTGGAGCTGATCCAAAAGACAGAAAGCTGACCCTATTCTTTCACAAGTAGTATTCGTAGACAGTTAGGTACTGCCCCGTACATTCGCAGCCCATTTCTGGAAACTTTGAGGACAGTTTGAGTGGATTTGCTAATCGTGATGGTTTATTTGGGAACCTGCACTATGATTTATTCCTGCACACTTCCCTTGACAATCTGTTCTCATACACCATTCATAGCTTCACGTATGAAAAGTAATGCACTGTAACTCACATATATCCCGCAGAATCAATACTTTATGTAATCCATGTAATTGTGAACCCGGAAGTATAAGGAGTGACATACGCTGGGAGGTCAGAATGGATGGGTGGGTCAAACAACACCAGACTTTCGCCCAGGAGGCCAGGGTTCATACCCTGTATGAAACCAGATTGACAGATAACACTGATTAATATGGCACGCAACTTCCATACTTAATTTACGCCACTTCCGGAGACATTTTAACCCAAACCATGATCTGTCGACCTTTTCTTAAACTTACTTAAGTAGTTTTGTTCCCTCCACCTAACTAAGTAGTTTTGTTCCCTAAACGTGACAAAGTAGTTTTGTTCCCTCCACCTAACTAAGTAGTTTTGTTCCCTAAACATAGCCAAGTAGGTTTGTTCCCTAAATCCAACTAAGTAGTTTTGCTGCCTAAACAAAAGTTGTTTTGTTGCCTACGCGTAACCAAGTTGATCTTTTCTTAATCCTAGGTAGTTTTGTTGCTGAAACCTAACCAAGTTAATTTTTTCTTAAACCTAAGTATTTTGTTGCCTTAACCTAACCAAGTTAATCTTTTCTTAAAACTAAGTATTTGGTTGCCTGTGCTTAGTTTTGTTGCCTAAACCTAAGTAGTCCTGTTGCCTAAACCTCATTGAGTCAATCTTTTCTTAAATCTTACCAAGTAGTTTTGTTGTCTTAACCTAAGTAGTTTTGTTGTCTAAACATAAGTAGTTCTGTTGCCGAAACTTAATCGAGTCAATCTTTTCTTAAATCTTACCAAGTAGTTTTGTTGTCTTCACCTAAGTAGTTTTGTTGTCTAAACCTAAGTAGTTTTGTTGTCTAAACCTAAGTAGTTCTGTTGCCTAAACCTAATCGAGTCAATCTTTTCTTAAATCTTACCAAGTAGTTTTGTTGTCTTCACCTAAGTAGTTTTGTTGTCTAAACCTAAGTAGTTTTGTTGTCTAAACCTAAGTAGTTCTGTTGCCTAAACCTAATCGAGTCAATCTTTTCTTAAATCTTACCAGGTAGTTTTGTTGTCTAAACCTAAGTAGTTTTGTTGCCTAAGCCTAACAAAGTCTATCTTTTCTCAAAACTAACAGCTGCTGCCTAAACCTAAGTAATTTTGCTGTAATTTTTTTCTGCTACTCCTGAAAAATGAGGAATAACTTTTCTTAAGATATCATACATACCGTTGTTCGAGGGTATTTTGCTTTATTGTGAAATATACAACAAAACCACATTGTTTTGGCGCCCTAAATATTGCCAGTTGAACCGCTGTGATGTTAAATCACATTCAATTTTTTTTTCTCTGCAGCTGACAAGTAACCACACGTTATCTCATAAGTAAGAAATATGTTTTTGGTTTTGGACACTTTGATGCATATTCCTCTGTTTAACCTCTATCCAGCTAAAGAACATCTTTTCATATTATTTCTTGTAAGTGATTGATACAGCAGAGGAAAGAGACAATGAGATAAGGGGAGCAGTATCAATCATCATTTGCAGAAGGTCATTGGTGTGGACCCTGAAACCGTTCTGTCCCTTCACTTCAGTTTTATATTTAACGTACAGGCGTTTATGGTAAAAGAGCTTACGATGATTAGGCGCAGACATTAATTAGCTTGACCTTCACCATGCTGATTATTCTTATACAGGTGTCTTTATATGTTCTTTCACACAGCCATATTGTACAATCCTATTAATTACGACCGTTTAATTAGTTTGACCTACTGGGGTATCACATTAGTGTTCAACCAGGGAATTCAATTAAGACCGATGCTGTGCGAAGTGTCCAACAAGCAATGGAAACAAGAGTAGCCCCTTGCTCCAAACTAATACTTTTATGCTGTTTTCTCCCATCTGCTGGACTGACAAGGTGTTGCCTCTCTGTGATGCTTAATTACTGTATGTGCTGTACACTGGCAGAAATGCATTAGTGGAAGTGCTGTTCTCCGGTTCATGTCATGAACCCAACCTTTAATGTCGTCAAACTGATTAAACCTTTGCTCATAAGTTACTAAAAGTTGTAGTCTCCTATTATGAACCTCTAACGTCGCCCAACATTGAACATTTTCCCCCTATGGTTGCCTAACAGCAGGAAGGGAGACTGATAGTAACGAAGATCTAATTATTCTTTCTCCAGGTGACAACAGGGAATTGTTTTAAGATGTCAAATGGCTGCTAAAATACACACAAAAACAGAGGTTGTGTTCCAGTAGTCATGCTATCACAGCATCCTACTCAGGCGGATGTGTAAAGTGAAGCCAATGCTGAAAAACTTGCATTATTTCTAATAGTCAGCAGACGGTGACTCCTCTGGTTGCCAAGCAAAGTATGTAAGTCTATGAGACAATAAGCCTACTTCTCACTTGATTTATTTCCTCAGCAAACATTGTAATCATGAGTTTATGGGCTCAATCATGAGTCAAATAGTAAACACATTTACCAAGATCTCTGACAAGATTTAAAGGCAAGAAAAAAAGTCTTAATTGCGCTCGTCCTTTAACCCTCTGAGACCCACAGGAGCTGTTTTTGTCCTTTTTTAGGGGGGGTAAAGCGGGTCTTCAGGAGGAGATAGCAGGTCAACAGTCACATTGTTGTTCTGGTCTTAAATCAGGAATAACTGATTATTTAAAATGAATTGTAAAAGTGTAAAAATAAGTATTTGATGGTCTATTATGTCTCATAAGTTGTTGCAGCAATTTTTGGGTTACACATTTGTTACACACTGTTACATTTGTTTGGTGCAGAATTCAACCATTTTTTACCACTCAAGCATTAATAAAAACGATCAATAATCCCTCCGAAATACCACATCAATGTCACCGCGCTCCCTTGATTTTTTTTTTTTTTTTGTTTTCCCCACCTTGAACATCAAACTTCTCAGTTCAGCTCACCTCTGTCATTTCTGAAGTATTTCAGCGGCCACGAAGTCAGGGCTGTAGAAGTTAACGGCGCTGCTTTGAAGGCAGCTGCGTCGCCTCATCACATGGCGAGTTGTGAAAAATCATTCACTCTGAAATCACGACGTGCTGCTGATTCAGACAACGCGGCAGTAACCCTATCATGGATCTGAATATAGATATTTCATCTTGGCTGGATGCTTCCCCTTTGATAGTCTTATGCATATTCATTAGCCGTGATATCCACCAGAAGGTTATTATCCATAAATGTCACTCTGTAATTAATTAATCCTGTCTGCTGGTTGCTCTCCCTGCCTCATTAATGAGCCAAGTCTAGCTGATTGTATTCATATTCATGTGTCCAAAATATACAGCTCTATTTTGGATTCCTGCGCCAGAATATTTCACTTCATTAGCAGCAGGAATCGCCGCAGGGCCGTTTGACGGGCAGGATCTGCTTTCTGATTTTCCTGCCGGGTTGTAACGGTGATGAGGGAACACATGGCTGAGGAGGCGAAAGTGAGGGAACGTCAAAGTTTACTCACACGCTTGGATGAGAATCACCTTCGATTGGCAATGCAGTCCAAGGAGACAATTATGGGGGCAATTTTGTGCTGTTTAGCGAATTGATTTTTAAAGCTACCCCAGAGGCACAACTATTACTGTTGGTTTGAGTTTTAATAAAAATCCAATATGAATTTGCACAATGCCGAGATGAGTAACTCTGGCACATTAGGCTAATAGAGAAGAATACCACAGCTCACGAATGGCTTGCAAATAGCTTGACATTTACCCTGCCATGCACTCAATTATTGGCGAGAATTTCATCCTTAGGCTCTGCTCAGTTATGCATGCTGCTTTCTGCAAATGTAATAATCTATATAGGCTTTAAGGGACACATGCTCCGCCGATATATGGCCAAAATGTGTGCTTAGCAGGATGGCTTAGCGCTACAAGAGATAGCATCATAATTGGAAGCTCACATGTCAAATCCCCCGACATCGGCCGGGTGTGAAGTGTTCTTCAGCCAAACACTAAACCCCTCCTCGCACGCTGTCACTTCTGATAGGAACATCAGCGCAATGTATGAAACGTAAATGTAAATTGAACGACTCAAGCGCAGGGCTTCTTTTGTGTGCCCCCGGCTTCTGATTTAAATCACTCGCAGTTGCATTAAACTACAATCCGCAGGCAGATTCAGAAAGCCATCGAGTTAACTGCTTTGCTAGCTGGGAAATGTTTGACTGTGATGGGGAAGCTTGGCTACCGATAGGAGACACAGCATGGGAAATACAGAGGACTGTGGAATGTATATATTTAAAAAAAACAATTTATCTTTGGATAGAAAAATTATGTTCACTTATTCATCTCTGCATTAAAAATAGAGCATTATTTAAAAATGAAGCAAAGCCCTCAGTTATGTTGCTAGTACTTCTACATGCTAGCTGCTCTGTGAGGCTGTTATGGGGTCAGATTCTGCACACAGGATTCACAAATGTAGTTTGTGATTTATATATAAATGACACTACAAGCAAAAATAGTTACCGTGTATAAATGTAAAATGTAACAAATGAGGTTCACAAATATGCACAAATATTTATTGTTTTAACTAAATGTAACAGAAATCTACAAATATACTGTATGTATTTAAAAGTGTTTGCAAATTTTCAAAAACCTGCATTTGCAAACTTCTTGTCATGTGTGAAGCCCTGACATCTATAAATGCGTATTTTTCAACAGGGAAGTATCCCCAGCCAATCAGATGTCTCCGTCCTTTTCAGCAAATCACACGAGCGTGTCACTGAGCTTGGAAAACCCAATTTTTCCTCATTGTGCACGTGCAGCACGGAATAACATGTAGATCAATCTAAAGTTTATCATGTTTTATCTTTTGTACTTTTTTATTCTGCTAATTCAATGCACAGCGTTTTCAAGTTAAAATAAAGGTAGAAGGAATAATAACAATATTCACGTCTTAGTTTTGAATGTTGACTAGAGTATTCATTCCCAAAGACTAGGTCGGGACCGATAGGTGGATCGCAGGAGATTTTATTGTGATCTTCTACTGTCTGAACATTTACATCTGCAGTTCAGCTTTGAGCCACATGAGGGAGCCTGAATGTGATGAATGTAACCTACTTCTAATAAGATAAGATAAGATAAGATAAGATGAACTTTTATTAATCCCCGGAGGGAAATTCGGAATGTTCAGAATTCAGAAATTGTTGAATTTAATATTAAAGGCTAGCACACATTCTGCTCTCGGCTAGTTTCATTTTAAAAGTATTTAACATTTGTATATGTTTATGTGCAAAGCTGTGATTTATCAAAACCAAAATGGCTAGTTTACCGATAAATGGTGATGTTGAAATGGCAGTAAAAATGGTCAAGAATGTTCATATATGCACAAATTCGGTGATACGATATGGGGGGCTACGGTTCAATATATTGGGATATATTGCGATAATGTAAGTAAGGCTTGATATTTTTTTTAAATCTAATTTATGAATACTGTCATAGTAAAAACACACCACCATATGAATAAAATTAAAAAAAAAAAAAATACTTTGGGATCTGCATTTATCTCCGTTCCTGGGACATCCAAAATCATGAAATTAAGCACTGACTGAGGTGTGCATGTAAATTATTAATTAAAAATCAATACAGTGTTTTGTGTTTTTTTGTGAATCGGGTCGCAATGGTTTTAAAAGGTGGGTCCTAAGGAAAAAAGTTTAGGAAACACTTCCCTGGAGCATGCTAACATCTGCTAATTAGCACTAAACACAAAGTACAGCTGAGGCTGATGGGGTTGTCATTATTTTTGCAGGTTATTGGTCATAAATCAAAGTATCGGACAAATTAAAAGTTTGACATGGCCGTGATGCTGAATGTTAAGTTACTGGATCACAAAAGTAATTATAAGACAGCATGAGGGGGACCTGAATGTCAATGAAATCCACTCAAAGTTGTCAAGATATTTCGGTCAAAACCCACCAACCGATGACAATGGCATCCCTAGAGACACGGTACTAGTTTAACTAAAAACAAAGCTGACAGTTTAAATGAACTAAATTACACAAATAAAGGGAACTGTCCTGCTACTTTTTAATTGCTTTGTATTTTCCCAAGTTTATCAAGGTCAAAATGGACCAATTAACAGTGAAATATCTGGCAAAAACACCTCTCCCACTCCCACGTGGGCTGGCACTGTTTACATGATGTAAGTCATACTGTAATATAGTGTGTATGGAGTGTGAAGAGTCCTACCTGGGGTCCCTGGGTGCAGCATGTTGTCTGGATGAGAGAGTCTGCTGTCAGAGTTGCATTAGCTTCCCCTGGAGGACATCTGTAATATATTAATTTCCTTTCATCAGATCTGAGCACATAGGATTATCTCAAAAATACTGCCACTGAGCTTAATCAAAGATTATCAAGGGTTTTGTTAGTCCCCTGAGAAAAAAGACATTTTTAGATACACATGGTTCTCACTGCAGTGCTCATTAATCCTAGAAGCACTGAATTAGCATGATTAGCTGATATTAGCCGACTTCAATCAAGCGTTGTGGTTAATTCGCTTTCAAAGAACTCCCAAAGGACTTTGGAAATTTAGAGTTGAGCTAACCTTGCTGACTGTCACATTTAGGACGAGTAAGTGTCCAACTAAGCTGCTGTTTAAGTTGTAGGGAAGTGAACAGCTAACAGCTGTTAGCTAGCAACGGTTAGCTCTGGAGCGAGCAAGCGACAAGCCCAGGGGCGTCACGAGATAAACTGAGCTAGTAAAATATGAGACTGAATGGTTTTTATTTACCACACGAAGCTGGGTTTTGAAGCTGGGCTCTGTCCGTTGTTCCTGCGGCCGAAAATACGAACTCTCCGTAAAATAAACAGAGGCGCATGGCTAATTATTATGCAGACAGCGTCCTGGAACGCCATCAAAACTGCGTCGCATCGTGCAACTCTCGCGATGGTTAACGGTAGATTAGGTGGTCAGGCAGCGAGTCTCGCGAGACTGTGGGTGTCAACGTACATCCGGAGGTGAGACATCATTAGCCACTAGCCGTTAGCTTTGATGCTACACACGTAACTACTTTACCTCTCATCTTGGTGGGATAAAATATCTATAATATGCTATACTGTGAAAAAAATAACCTGTTCACCAGTCTTAGAACAAGGATAAATTTAAATGCTTGGTTCATCCAAAGCGTCACGTCTGGGTGGAATTCTCGCGAGATGGCTAATGTTAGGATAAGGCTTCGTGAACAGAGTATCGCGAGAGTGTGGCAGCGTACGTGAATCCCGTTCTGACCGGATGTCGTCGAGATGTGGCATCGTTAGCCGTTAGCTAGCTGAGATGCTACACATTTTGGAAATAAGGGACAATATGTGAATAAAATTCACCCTAAAACAGCCAACACTGTTCACCAGTCTTAGTTCAAGGATTCACTTAAATGCTTGGTTCTATTATATTATTCAAACGTAGATAAAAGTATAATTTTCCCCTGCAAAATAAGTAATTGCAGCATTTGATTATAAAATAATGCACAGAGCATCACTAATTGATGATGTCTAATTGTGTAAGATTATCCACGAGTGAATTTGCACTTTAAACTCAGCCGGCGGCAGGCCTTTTTTTTTCCACATTACACACTTCATTTTAACCGTAGGAAAGAGACCCATATTAAAAGCCACAAATATTGTCATTTACTCTGAAATCTTGATTTTTAACAAACCATACCTCGCGGTGCAGTTTGAACATTTATCTCAGGCTGTGTTCAAATGGAAAAAAAAAAAAATTACAGCACAGCGCTGAATTATTTAGTGATATGACTGCTTATAAGTCAACGGCTGGCGTACAACCCATTCATTGTGATTTCCACCGTGCAGAAATTCAACTGGTGCACCGAAATGTCTCTGTTGCATGAGGAAGTGTCCTTTCATCCAGTACAAAAAGGTATTTCACAGCTCAGCTGTATATGCACATACTCAATTACGCCTCCTGTAGCTGTGAGCTTTATAATGAAAGAGTCCTGAATCACAGCGCAGGGAGATAAAGTGACCAGCGTACGTGACTTCTTCAAGATTTCCATCCCAATGTATTTATCTGTGTCTGCACTGAATATCAAAAGGCCTCAACACGCCTCATGCGTCTCTCTTTTAAGGCACTGCATCACTTTGAAAGAGTTACAACCTGAAGTAATTTAGGCCTATTCCCTTGGAAAATCCTCCCAGTGTGTCCTTGAACGCTGAGCCTGCAGTGCGAACAGCCATAAAGCTCTCATTTGTCATCTGGATTGTGTCTCAGTTCCCTCCAGCGCTCTCCAAAGAAAGAGACAGCGTGAGGACTGTTTTATCGCTTAGTGTTTAGTTGATTTTAATAAGAAAAATAGAGGTGGAGCGGCTTTATTCCTCCGCTATTTATGCTTCCACTTCTGCTCCCTGTTGTTCGAGCGCCTGTACGAGCTGCTCCCAAAGCCAATTTAAGAAGCTGCAGCGGGTGACACGACCTCATCTTGAATTTATAAAACATAAGTCAGCAAGTTCTTGAAGATATTAAGAATTCCCTGCCCAGTCGCTCTTCTTTGTGCCGGTTAATAGGGTTATATTGAGTTTGACAGATGTGAATGCAGGAGGAGTCGTGTTATGGCACATTCAGCTGTAGCTCCAAATGAATGAGGACGTGTGCTTGTAATGGCTTTCATAGAAATGCTAAGTGGTGCTTCTTTGCTGATAGAAATGCTTATGATAGAAGAGGAGAAAATGTCCCTCAATCCTGCAGCTATACGGGAATCTGCTGAAAAGTCAAACGTGGCAAAATGAGGCACGCTTCCAAGTGCGCGTTCACCTTTTCAACTCAAACCTTGATGGAGCTGTTTTGCTCTCAGCATCAGCCATTTAAATATTTGCATCCAGCTTTCATTATGCAGCTTTACCTGCAATATGCAGCTTTACCTGCAATATGCAGCTTTACCTGCAATATTCAGCTTTACCTGCAATATTCATAACTAAGTGATATTTTGCTGCTCACATCATGGTGTTACACGTTTTACCTAGATGCAGAAAGTTTTGTGACTTTACACTCCAAATTTATTCACCTCATTTTCCTCTTTCTGGTTCACCAGATTTGCGCATATCAAGCAAATTATACTTCACCAAAAATCTCTTAAAGGTGCAGTGGGTGCAATTTGGCGGCATCTAGCGATGTGGTTGCGGATTGCCTTCGCCTTGCTCACTTCCCAGCATTACTTTAGGAGAACGGAAGTCAGACGGCGGGTTGCGGTACCGCGGTTTAGCACTCTGCTGCTCACGTTACCGTTGGCCTCCGGTAACGTAAAAGGCTCTCTCTGGAGCCAGTGTTTGGTTTGTCCATTCTGGGCTACTGTAGAAACATGGCGGACCAACATGGCGGACTTTAAGTCCAGTGGACCACCGTGGGGCCTTATATTGGAAAAAATATGTACGCAACAATTTCTTTAAACTCATTTGAACTGTGCCATGAATTTCAGATACGATGTTTGTCAATTTATAAGAGAATTTCCAGAACGTTGCAGCTTGTTGTCGGTTTGTTGCAGTATTATTTAGTTTTGTGTGAAACCGCGTAGTGAACTACATCTCAGTGGCAGTGGTCGTAGCTAAGTTAGCTAGCTAGCTAGCACATGAAACTAAATGATCCTACTAACAAACCTACGACAAACTGAGACTATCTTGACAAAATGATCTTTTTAACTGCCAAACATCATGTGTGATTGATGGTGCAATTCAAATGGGATTACAAAATATGACTACCGTGCATATTTTTTTCCGAAACAAAGTCCGATGGGGTCCGCTGGAAGGTGAGGGACTCTATATGGATATAAACGGCTCATTCTAAGCTAACAAAAACACAACTATTCTTAGTTTCAGGTGATTGTACACTAAAGAAAACATAGGTTTTAATATTATATTCCATTTCTGCTTGTAGATCCGCCTTAACGCTGCACACTGTGTAGTTTGATGACTTGTATATAACGTCCAACTGACTTGTTAAAGTGGATATTTGAGCAACGATTGAAGCAGAACGGCGAGTGAAATCTCATGATCCTCCATCTTAAAGGCGCTCTGCGGAGGATTTGACGAGGAGCACCGCCATAAGAGTAGCGTTTTTGTTATCGAGACCACAGCACTGCCGGGCGTGGCTGCAAATGCGACCGAGGTGACAATCCCCCCCCCCCCCCCCAAAAAGGTGCAATGCCACCTCCAATTCACGCCGCTTGCCGTTCCCTCTCCTGTCAAATCTGCTGGGAGAGTCTGAAATCAAGCAGATTAAAGAAGTGGAGGGTTTGTACCTGCCAAAAAGCTCTCTGCATGCTGGATTCGCCCGTGACGCTAAGATTTTGGGCACGCTCCACTTCCTCGTTAATTTGTGCTTGCGAGGGAGGAGGCATTTAAGTGCACGCAGAGAAAACTTCAACAATGGCGAGGAGATTTCTTCACACACTTCCTAAACTTCTAGTTGGGATTAAGGTGCTGTCAGCGCACAGTATCATGGGAGTCTCTGCAAATGGAGAGATTAGGGGGAAATATTACCTTAAGGCTTACTGAGCTATCTTTCCATGTGGTGTGTGACTCCCCAGTGGCGTTCAATACACATGTGCGGTCTAACACTTTTGTTTGTCTCACTTCCTGTGTGTCGCCTGCCTACCACGTGACAAACCGAGGGAGACTTCTCTTTCACGGCCAACATCGCTCCCTTTTGCATCTCTTCATCCAAATGAGACTCAGTGTTTGATGTACACACTTCCTTCGAGGTCCCGTGGGAGATGGAGTTGTAGTTTGTTCCCCTTGTTAACGGAGGCCCTCGCCGCCAGGATCCAACAGGCGGCGTCAGGGGAGAAGCGTTATCTGCCGACTTCAAATGGGAGCTGAAGAGGGGGCAGCTTTGTTAAGGAACGCCGTGGCTCCTCCATGCTATTCAGAATTGTTTTAAATCCTCCTTTAAGCGAAGCTCCGCAGTCTCTCTGGCTTTTTGTCATTAAAGCACCGGTTCAAGGAAGGGAGGCCAGATTTAGATGCAACACACCATTTAAAACGGGACTAATGGCGGTTTAGGATCGACCTTGATGAAAATAGCACCCTGTCCTCCAGAAAAATGAGCTCCGCCGACTTCAATGGAGAATAAAATTAAAAGCTATTAAAGTTGTGTCTTTGTGAGGAAGTGCTTTTATCCAACCCGTTACACTGCCAACGATTATAATGAAATGTTCACCCAGTGTCAGTATCTACGGCTGTATCTTTTCTTCCCGTGGTGGTCACTGTTACATTAGCTCATCGTGACTTACGTTTGATATGTTTCATGTTCCTACTTCTTATTTTATATTTATTTAATCTCTAAGTCGTAGCAGTAGACATGAAGAACTTTTAACTGGTTATGAAACAGACTCAATTTAATACTGGTGCCTCTACATAAGTAGAGGACTGTATTACTGTCTGTATTACAGGCTATTACTGGGCCCGCTAGAGGGAAAAGAGGCACAGGAGATCCAGCACCAGGACTGAGCGGGGCAGACTGTCAGAAAGTAAAGTAAAATAAGGGGTTTTCTCAAGGGAGTCTGGTGCTCGGCTACCATTTTTGTCCACAGGGGCTGCCAAAAGGCTCAGCGGGTTGAACTTTAACCACAAAGTTGCCGGTCCGATCCCCAACCGCTCACATTCCCACCTTTAGAGTCATTAACGAACCTAACTTGCATGTCTTTGGACTGTGGGAGGGAACCGGAGCAACTGGAGCAAACCCTAACACAGGGAGAACATGCAAACTCATCACAAATACTTGTGTGATCCAATCGCACTCGCACACACATTGAACTGTGAAAAGGCCACAATGAAACAATGAACGTCGGCGTGTCACTCTCTTCTACCAGGACATGTTTATTTACAGCGGCAAATGACAGGAATCACAAGTGTTCCACAGGTACGTACAGAGAGACATCAATAGTTCCCACCTCCTGCACAAAGCACACTCAGCAGGGACAGTCCAAGGGACATGGGGAGCATGGGGACAAGAGAGGACACATACTGTACACTGAGCTCAAACACACCCCCTACAGAGGAAAGGAGACAGGGGGGACGAGAGGGGGGTAAGGAGGGAACAGGGCGGGGGGTTATTTAGACTTCAAATACAAAAGAACATGTACAAATCGTATAGCCTCCAGGCACTGTGCTCCCATATTTACAGTCATCGTAACAGGCAGCGGAACCACTCCATGGCGGGACCATCCATTTGAGATATGCAGGTACAAGGGGCTCGCCGGGACGAAACAAAGGCAGCGCTATGAGGTCTGAGATTAAAACCAATGAGAGGGAATAGTGGCGAGGGGGGCGGCGGCAGCCCCCCGGCGCAGGAGCCTGGGGAATAAATCACTGTCGAGAACTACATAATCAGGTTTTACCAATCAGAGAGCACTGTGGAACTCAAAGAGGACCATTCATACTTGGCACGTGGTCAGCGTAACCTACGACTTGGAGCAAAAAAGTGCACTCAATAATACACTTCAGTCTAATATAAATAGATAATAAAATGAACAAATAAATTAGAACAAAATAAAAGCCAGATACTGACTCGGAAATTTGAAATCCGGAGACTCTTATTGTGAAAATCTAAATGGGAACACGCATTAAATGTACACAAACTTGACCCACAGTATATGCAGATACATTCAACAGACATACATGCAACCTGATTGATGTGGACACTCACTCATGCATGTATGCGCGCACACAGACACACACACACACACACACACACACACACACACATTAACATTAATACCAGATTTCTGCGCTTCCTACTCCAGAGTAGTATCTTCGGCGCACTAGGTAGTTGTCTTGTTTCTGTCCCGTGCTGTCGACTACAATCCTAACACTACATTTCCCAGAATTCACAGCACCACATTAAAATTCTTCTGACACATTCTGTGGAGAAAAGCAGCGCAATCAAAAATTCATTTTGAAGGTCCGCACTGCTGCAGCGGCATCGGGCCGCAAGGGGGAGGAAAAAAAAAAATAAAAAAAAAATAAAAAAGGAGGAGAGAAGGCACACTAATGCCGTAATTACTGTCTCCGCTGAAATACCGTGAAATAGCCTTAGGGCATGGATTTTCTTAAGGGGAAAGCAAATGACTAGAAAAAGCAATATTACACCATCACTGAACTTTGGACCAAAACAAAAAAAAACAGCTTTTCATCTGAGGAGCGTTCACAAAAAAAGCCAAGCCTGTTGCATTTTGAAAAAAGACACATCCGTTAGGGTATATTTACATAAAAGCTCTGTAAAATATTATTTTTTTTTGTTCCACCTATGTACAACACATGACAACATCAGAGAGAATAGAGACCGGGAAACGAAAAAAAAAAATCTGAGGCAGGAATGAATAAAAAAAATAATAAAGAAAATTGTTCCTACTCGGTTGTTCCCATGCCTTGAGTCCTACCGGTGGACAGTTACACATCAGGGCTTTTGTGGCATCATTTTTTTCCCCATTATTGACACATAAATAAAACATACATTGTTACAGAACAATATTCAGCGTTTATATAAAATGCTTTTGCTCGTGATGTCATTTTTTTTTTGTTTTCCTGCAACACAAATAGCCCTTCAGAATGCATTTAATCATCAAGTCTTCTTAATAATAATAATAACAATTAATCGCCATCATTTTTTACCCTTGAGTTGTTCCCGCCTCTCATAAGACCCTGTCGTTGCGTTTAAAATCTCAGCTTGAACGCCTCGCGTTAGCCCGATCACCTCGGCTATTGACGGCGTAAAAAGGCTGCTGTAGTGTCGCCGCTCAGGCATGGAAACAGGCGATTGGGTTTAAATAACTGAGGGTCGGCCCATGCGTTTGCAAGTCATATTGGGGGCTGATGTATCACCATATAACTGCATGAAAACAAATTGTGAACAGAAAATAGGGGGGGACAAAAAAAAATACAATCATTGCTCAACAGGCCCATGGTACATTTATGACTCAGGGTGTCTAAAAGGTTGACCCTTCCTCTCTATTTTCTCCCTAGTATTTGTATTTACACATGCCTGTCACTGGGGCATTGTTATAAACAGATATGGTATTTCACTCCGCTATTTTCCAGTGTTGTAGTTTCTCTGGGTTTTGGTCTTGTGATCCGAATGTTCTTTTGGCGGTGACACCCCCACCCCCCTTTTTACGCTTTGCTGTCGTCGGGCTTTGTGTGGATGCTGTTGTCACTGTGCACTTTGATTTCAATCGTATCCGGCTTGAGAGACTCTTTCCCGTTTTCTTCCTTCAGCGGTAGCTTCCTGCGGTCGACAAAGCAGAGGAGAGAGAAAGCACAGGAAGGGATTTACAAATGAACCGCAGGAACTTGAAGCACACATGCGATTAACGTGAACGGGCACAGACTCGTGAGGTGACCACCTAGACGATGTGTTTGCATGAAGCAGGCACACACAATAAACACGACCTAGATTAGATCTGAATTTCTGGTCTTCTCCACACAATGTGTGCTTGTCGCCAGCAGTTAGACCCTTTCAGTTGCCCCCATTGGGATTAATACAGGTGAATTTAACTGAAGTGAAAAGGCAGCAGGGATAGAAAACATAAAAGCCTCCAGAAACAGTATTCATATTCACGTTTCACTTTGACCTGGATGGTTGGACACCACGTTGACACGCAGATATCTGTTGGCTGTGCATGTCTAGTCACGATCGAACATGACTTGGCAGCCGTTTTGCTGGACTCTTTTTAAGGACAAAGAAAGTTTTATATCATTCTGTAGCATTCAAATTTTGGTCAAACTACGTACGTTTTTGCACCAAAAAGGCTATTTTCCCACGTGAACTGATGTAGGTTTCTGCATGATGACGTGTCCGAACCCATTGTCAGTCTACAGTAACTATAATGGTGGTTGGTACACTCCCAGAAAGTCACACAAGAAGACAAACTAACCGGTCGATGCAGCGGTAAACTCCTTTGTTCCACAAGGTAAAATGACTGTTTTTGTCAATGGAGCGTGGTGGCTTTTGAAGGGAGTGATGTAGAGCAACTGCTGTCGGAGACGGCTGACTGACGGCGAGGTAAAGCCGTAAAAATAGTCCAAACATGGCATTAATTTTTTTTAGGCGGCTAAAATCCGTTTTCCTACCGCTCTCATCCACAGCCCTATCTGATGGGGAACTGAAGCCGCTTTCCCCAAAGCCACCAGACTCCATTTAAAAAAACAGTAATTTTACCTCGCAGAGCCTCACTTCAAAAAATCCAAACTAACCCTTTCAGTTATTTCCAAACTTACCACAGCTAACGTTGACTCAGCTCGTGCTAGCATTCACATAATTCCTAATCTTACTGATTAGCTTACGTTGGGAACTTACGACACTGCTTTTGGCTAACGGCTGAAAAGAACATAGATGAAGTAAACCTTTCAACAAATGTCAACTCTATTCCGAACTTTGTTTTTGGATACCAAGTCGCCCCAAAAGTCCCAGGATTACTGCTCACACTCCGGGTCTCCTGGCAAAATATAAGGAAGCTGCTGAGTGCTCCACAGTATTTAAAGTTTAAAGGGGCATTCCACCTATTTTACAGATAAAAACATCCATTTACAAGTCATGAGGAGTGGTACTTAGCCTGTAAAAACTGTTGTATAATGACCTTTTTAACCAGTGGCGTAGAGACAAATTGAAAGACAATTACCAGGCATGAAAACATGTGATTGAGCTGCATTATGGGAGACGTAGGATCCAGTGTTTTTGGAGCACGAAGTCCAGATATCTCGGCATCTCCTTCTTTTATTTTCAACAACTATTTTGTATTCCTTAATGGGAACAGAATGCATTTGGCAAACACATATATTAGCATAAAAATGCAATTTATGAGAGTGTTTATTAGACATGAGCTGCACTATGGATCTAAAATATCAAATTTTAGGCTATTAATGTGATTATTACCGGAGAATCTCAACATTTGATCAGTCCTGGTTGCTCACTGTTCTGGTTGGCTAATTGTTGTTGCCTTTTCAGCACTGCGCTCTCATTTTTCCGCCTATGCCAACCTGAATAACATCCCCGCTGAGTTGGCACATCTCCCATTTGCTTTTGATTCATTTCAAGGAACAAAAAAAAAAAAAAAAGGAAATGAAATATACATTGGTGCGTTATTAAGCACGAGTCACTTCATTGGCTGGCTGCCTCTTCTCAGGCTTGTTCCTCTCATGTGGTGTCAAGGAATACAGCAGCAGGACGTCACAGCTTTATCTTTATGATAATCTAACTAGGATGTGTTTCCAGTGATATGATGTATGAGAGCTTTTATCTGCGTTCGGCACAAAAAAAAACCTGTTAATACAGAGACAGAAGAGAATAATACAGTGACAAAATGTGACTTAAATAGTGGCAATTTCTAATAGAGCTTAGTATGCTTCCTTTTAATGACCCACATTTATATTTTACTTACACTCACACTGCATTTGGACATTCAGTGAATATTTTAAAAAAGCTATATAAATTAGGGCTGCGTACTGGCAAGAATCTGCCGATACGATACGTATCATGATACAGGGGTTACGATTTAATATCAGGTTATATTGCGATGCTGTAAGCAAGGCAATATATTGCAATTTTTCAAAATCTACTTTTAAGAAAACTGTCATAAATAACGCACCATCATATGCATAAAATCGGAGTTAAAAGACTTTCATGCAATCGTTTGCATTTAGCAAATCTCTAACATCTGACATTCCAGCTCCACTTTGAGAGGGCACATCTCAAGTAGGATTAAGTATTGACTGGGTTCATATTTGCATGTAAACAATTAAATAAAAATCAAGAGTGTTTTTGAGAATTGATACAGTTTCACAACACATAGCGATATTGAACATCTTTGATATTTTCTTACACCCCTAATAAAAGTCCTGGTTGTTTACATGATATATCCAATTGCAAAGAGCCAATTTTATTTGCTACAGCCACCAAAATATTAAAGCTTAACCGAAAAAACTATTGAAAAACCAATAGGGACACATATGAACCGTCGTTTCATTTCGGAACTAAAGCCTTGAGCTGAATTTCCAGCAAAGGAGGTCTCAAGGCAATTCGTCCCTCAGCAGAAGCTTGCTCCTATGCCTAAACAATAAAAGACACACAACAATAAACATAGAAAAGTGCAAAATATGTGGAAAATATTGAGTTGCAGCCCTTTTTGCACATCAAAGCATCAAAATCCTTTCTTGTACGGCACATCTTTTGGGATTGGTGCAGATTTAATAAGGGAATCAATAAAGAACTGGGGCTTTTACCTGGCTTCACCTCATCACTCACCCTCACATTCAGCATGTGTTTTAGAGATTTGCAACAAGGGATTGGTTACCAAGCAGAGAAAGCAGATGTAGTCTTAAGATGATCTGTATCGGGCTACCAGCAGACCAGTATTAGCACACTTGAGCTGAATGCTTCACAGTGCTCTGCTTCATATTTTGTTGTATTTCCAGCTCCTGTTAAGCATTCAGGACTTGTTCGTCACCTTGCACAAGAAGCATAAACCATCCACCCATCAACGTAGTTGGACTTGAGGTTCTGCTCTATCCCCTCTTGTAGCCATAAAACAGAAAATAATTTGCATTTTCAAGGTTTTCGGGTGCTCTGACTGAGAACAAACTCAAATATTTAACTGGGTAGCTCAATATATGAGAGCAAATGTCTTTGGATGATTCATACATTGGGTTAAAACTTCCCTAATTTCAGGTTTCACTCTAGCAATGTCTTTAACTTAAATTTTATTGACCTTTAATCAAATATTGGAGAAAATATACGAGATCTAGCTGACATTGGGAGAAGGCGGGGTTCACCCTGGACAGATCGGTAGACTAACACAGGGCTGACACATAGAAACAGACAACCATTCACACTCACATTCACACATACAGGAAAATTTAGCATCAACAGTTAACCTGCATGTCTGGACTGTGGGAGGAAACTGGAGCACCCGGAGAAAACCCACACGGGAAAAACATGCAAACTCAACACAGAACAGACAGCACTAACAACTGCACCGTGGTTATATGAATAAACGTAATTTCATAAACACACCGTCTGCAGTCTGTAAATGCCTGTGTGAGTTAGTCAACAATTAACTTGCATGTCTTTGGACTGTGGGGGGAAACCTGAGCACCCAGAGTAAACCCACAAAGGGGGAGAACATGCAAACTTCTCACAGAAGGGCCGGGTTTGAACCTGTGACCCTCTTGTTGTGAGGCGAGAGTGCTAAGCATTGCATCAATGTACAGCTGCTGGCATTTAGCCTTTCAAAAACATTTTCACTGCGGTCAATAACTGTTTACTCAAAATCATATTTTCCGTATTTTTTAGGGTGAAATCATCATAAAATATGTATGTATAATAAGTATGGGGACATAACTGGTGTGATGGAGCTTCGTTTGTTTATTAAAACATTTATATCTTAATTATTTCTCTATTTAAAGGCCTAAGTTTGCCACATTATCCAATGATTTCACAATATTGTTTTGTTACACAGTGCATAGTTGGTTTTAAAAGGCACACAATAACCCCCAAATAGTCATCCTAGATCTTTAGAACCTCCAAGGGAGTTTTTCAGTGAGATCATGACTGTCAAACAGTAGCCCTGCGTGATACTGTACCTAATAAGCCCAAATATTGCAGTTGGCCAGAGGGGGTTCCCCTTTGGTTGATTGGTGGATGTTAAAGCTCCTGCACAGTGGAGCCAATTTCATGTCCCATTAGCTCCATGCAAACCCAGATTGGACTTCAGTTTTCTCAACATATGGGAAGGCCTTGCTGCTTGATGTTTCCTCTCTCTTGAGTGCCAAATCAAGGGAACCACATATCCATTGACAGAACAAACATATCCATACGGGTCGTCATTAAAAAGTTGATGCACTGGGGAAGTAACTGCTGGGGCATCAATAACCTGAATACAATGCACTTTTTACTTCCCACTGTGTGATATGTCACTCGTGTTTCACTCAACAGATATGTTTCCATTTAATCAAATGTAACACTCCATAGCGACTGTTTTTTTACTCCCACGTTTATAAATTATTGACTGTATCTACAATAATTAATTGAGGTTACAGGCTAGGCAGAGTGACGGGAATGAAATAATTGAATCATAGGTGTTGCCAAAGAGTTTTCTTGCTAGGGTCTAAGATATTTTCAGTATTTATCTGCGGGGCTATACTATACTAACTGAAAGTAAATACATGAATATGTGCAGCATTTGAAAGTAATTTCAAGATCACATGCCGACTACAAACACATCTGTTGATTCAAAAACAAAAATACATGCTGGGCTATATCTTCTGTCTCCCGGCATCTAACATCCTACCTCACTCCCAAAATTGAGGAGCACCAGAAGAGCTATACTAACTGAAAGTAAATACATGAATATGAAAGTACCCTTTTCACTAGTTTCTGGCATTTTTAGCATGCTGCGGCAAGTTGTGGCCGCTGTTGGACCGGATCAAATGGAGAAAGGAAGAAATAAGGCAGAACAGAATGAATTTTACATGTCAAACATCTGAATATGTTTTTTCTGTGACTACTGTAATCCCCACCTGGTACGCCAACTGGGTGGAGTTTGCCTGTTGTCCCCATGTAAGCATGGGTTTTCTCGGGTTCGGGTTCTCCAGCTTCCTCCCACAGTCCAAAGACATGCAGTTTCCCCGTAGATGTAAGTGGGAGCGTGAATGATTGTCTGTCTCTATGTGCCCTGTGATGGACTGGCGACCTGTCCAGGGTGAACCCCGTCTTCGCCCAATGCCAGCTGGGATCGGCTCCAGCCCCCTGCGACCCCTAACGGGATAAGTGGTTGAAGTTGGATAGATGGGTGTTCCACAGGTAGTTTGTCGTCACGGCTGTACGTTCAGCTTTATGACAGCACAGGACTTAAGCCCTGTTTCCAACAAGATGATCCTAGTATTTTTAGGCCCAGGATGACTTAAGGAACTGAAGGGTATCTTTGGTTTCCATAGCAGAAATTTCCTGTACTTTCAGAAAGTATTACCCCAGACCAGAGCCGTTTTGGATGTAAAAAGTCCCTGGAAAATGTCCCTGGAGCTTAATTTAGACCCTGGTCCCTGCAGTGGAAATGCAATGAGTTCCTCAAAAGGTTCCCAGTTAGAAGGGAAAGTTCATGTGGTTGAAAAGGGGCTTTGCAGGTTGTAGTTGGTGTGGCTTGAACAGACAGACAATCCAGTGATGCTAACATTTCACATGTAATGTGAATTCCCAGTTGTACTAAATGATAGCAAACACCAACAGAATCAACAAGTTCCGACTAATTTTATTCCCTACTTTTCAAGGAACTAAAAGGTTCCTTCAGCCTACTGTTGTCTGCGAAGTTCCTGTACTTTTAGAAAGTACTACCCCCAGAGCAGGGCTGTTTTGGAGGTAAAAAGTCCCTGGAAGATGTAATTTAGACCCTGGACCCAATGGTGGAAATGCAATGAGTTCCTCAAAAGGTTCTGGGGGAAAGTTCCTGCAGTCGAAAAGGGGCTTTAGACACCACCATCACTCCAGTGATGCTGATGTGTCACATGAATGTACCAAAAGATAGCAAACACCAAAAGAGTCAAGAGGTTCCTGGGAATTTTTCTACTTTTCCCTCAGACCTTCCTTGTCTGTGTTTCAACACCAGAAAGTTCCTGTACTTAAAGAAAGTACTATCCCCTGACCATGGCCTTAATTTAGACCCTGGCTCCAGCGGTGCAAATGCATCAAAAGGTTCCTAGTTCTGGGGGTCAAAAAGGGGCTTTAGACACCATGATGCGGATTAAGATAGCAAACACTGAAAGCGTCAAAAGACTCTGATGTCTGAGAGGTTTCTTTCTCCACAAATGTCTCACTTTGTTTGTATAGTTTGAACAATATCATAAAGCCGTGATAACGAATTTGGGTCAAAGTCAAAGGGAATCAGAATGTGGATTTGCCCTCAAATGCTGAGGGCAATACTAAACTCATTTTTCTCCAGGATGCAGATGTGTGTTTACAATATGTAAGCTTCTAAGTGACACCAAAGCACAGCAGGGGCAACTTGTTCTTCCCTCTGCCGACGTTAATTATAAACAAAAAGCCATCTACGGCAGGCCATAAAGGCTGACAAGAATCCCTGCTTTTCACAGAGATAAATTAGGTGGCCTGGGGTCTAAACCACACAACGTCGCAGGGGTCTCTGTTTACACTAAATCTTTACGTCTACATACATTTTCTCAGCAAGCCTATTTTATCATAGCTGACATCCAGGATCTTAGAGTGAGCGTAGAAGTGGATGTCTTACTCAAGGACACTTTGACAGGGCTGCTGTTCACACGGGGATTATAGAGACCTTGTTACCTGGCCTGTTGAAGAAATCAGATTGTGTGTATGATTGTGTGGGAATAAGATAAGAAAACTCTTCTCCAAGGCCAAACAGATCTATGTGTTTTTACAAAGTCAGGTGTGCTCTCTCCAAAGCCTTTTAGCTTCTCCAGACATCCAGCTTTGTGTTTGCCCTGGAGTTAAGATGGCGTACTGCAAAATCACCCTTAATTAAATGTCACAAGTCTAGAGGTGAAGAGCTCTCTACATGTCAATAGCACAAACTGTCTTGTCTCCTAAAAAGTTTGCTTTAAAAAAGTCTCTTTATCCCTAAGTTGATGTGTAATTTTTTACTAGCATGACAAAGAAAATGCTCTGGCTTGCATAATAAAATGCAATGTAGCACAAATCAGTAATTACAGTAGGGCATCTAATCTTGGATGACTGACCAAAGCAGTTACAATCCATCAATTTTAATTAATTCACTGTTACTTTAACTTCATTTTCTGCAACACAACACCCCAAAACTAAATGTTTAATGAATGAGAATTCTCCTCATCTTGTTGTGACAGGAATGCATTTCCTCCCATGCAACTGTAATATATGATATAAACCATAAAAACCATCTAAAGGTTCAGTTCCACAAATGAATGAATAGATAATCATCAAAATAACAGCCTAATAACATAAGTGGGTTGTCTGACTGGACAAGCTAACATAGCGCTGCACGCATAGTACTGTTTTAATGCCACAATATAGAAAGGAGGCGGCTAGCTAGCATTAGCATCTGACCCTGTGATTCCAATCATGACAGAATAGCATAGACAGTAACATACAGTAACATACAGTAACATATTTTGGAGGTGGATACTTCATAAGATACGTCGGAATATACAGAATAAAATACGAAGTAACATTTCAACGTAACAGGCATAGCAACATTTTGTAGTAACATACGTGGCAACATTGTGTAGTAAGATACGTAGTAACATGCATAGTAAGATAGGGAGTAACAGGTAGTAAGAAATGTAGTAACATTTCGTAGTGACATATATAGTAACATTTTGAAGTAACATACGTGGGGACATTGTGTAGTAAGATACGTAGTAACATGCATAGTAAGATAGGGAGTAACAGGTAGTAAGATACGTAGTAACATTTCATAGTGACATATATAGTAACATTTTAAAGTAACGTATCCAGTAATGTTTTATAGAAATAGGAAGATACGTAGTAACATTACGTAGTAACATATAGAAGCCTTTAGTAGTAACATGGATAGAATAATTTTGTATCAAGATACGTAGTAACATACGTAGTAACACTTTGTAGTAACAGAAACAATTTGCAGTAATATACATAGTAAGCTACGTGATAAGATAGCATAGTAACATTTGCAGTAACATTTGTATAAAGTTATGTAGTAACTTTCACAATAACATACATAGTAAGATACATTTTGCAGTAACATATGCCATAAAATTTTGTAGTAACATATGTAGTAATATTTTGTAGTACGATACTTTGCAAGATACGTAGTAATATTTTGTAATGACATACAAAATAGCATTTCGTAGTAAGATACATAGTACCATATGTGGTAAGATACTTGGTAAGATACATAGTAATATATGGAGCAACATACGTACTATCATTTCATAGTAAGATACATCATAAACTTTTGCAATAACATATGTAGTCGCATTTTGTAGAAAGATATGTATTAATTGACTTCGTAGCAAGATACGTAGTAACATGTACTATCATACACTGTAACATACGCAGTAAGACTGGGAGTAACATGCATAGTAAGATACGTACGAAGATATGTTGTAAGACGTATAATAACATATTATTGTAACATATGTAGTGAGATATGTAATAAGATATGTAGTAATGTTCTGCAGTAACATGTCGCAAAAAACATACGTAGTACGATACAAAGTAACATTTTGAAGTAACATACATAGTAACATTTCATAGTAACATACATAGTATGTACACTACTGTAACAACATTTTGTAGTAACACACCACGTAATGACTAAAACAATTTTGTAGTAACATCCGAAGTAAGATATACAAAGTGTAGTTAGATACGTAGTAACATTTCACAGTAAGATATGTAGTAGTATTTTGTAGTTTAGATACGTAGTAACATTTCACAGTAAGATACGTGGTAGCATTTTGTAGTTAAGATACGTAGTAATATTTCACAGTAAGATACGTAGTAGCATTGTGTAGTTAAGATACGTAGTAACATTTCACAGTAAGATACGTAGTAGCATTTTGTAGTTAGATACGTAGTAACATTTCACAGTAAGATACGTGGTAGCATTTTGTAGTTAAGATACATAGTAATATTTCACAGTAAGATACGTGGTAGCATTTTGTAGTTAGATACGTAGTAACATTTCACAGTAAGATAGTAGCATTGTGTAGTTACATACGTAGTAACATTTCACAGTAAGATACGTAGTAGCATTTTATAGTTATACTAGTACATTTCCATACTCTCTACATTTTGTAGTTAGATACGTAGTAACATTTCACAGTAAGATACGGTAGCATTTTGTCGTTAGCATACGTAGTAACATTTCACAGTAAGATACGTCGTAGCATTTTGTAGTTAGATACGTAGTAACATTTCACAGTAAGATACGTAGTAGCATTATGTAGTTAGATACGTAGTAACATTTCACAGTAAGATACGCAATAGCATTGTGTAGTTACATACGTAGTAACATTTCACAGTAAGATAAGCAGTAGCATTGTGTAGTTACATACGTAGTAACATTTCACAGTAAGATACGCAGTAGCATTTCGTCGTTAGATACCTAGTAACATTTCACAGTAAGATACGTAGTAGCATTTTGTCGTTAGATACGTAGTAACATTTCACAGTAAGATACGCAATAGTATTGTGTAGTTACATACGTAGTAACATTTCACAGTAAGATAAGCAGTAGCATTGTGTAGTTACATACGTAGTAACATTTCACAGTAAGATACGCAGTAGCATTTTGTCGTTAGATACCTAGTAACATTTTACAGTAAGATACATAGTAGCATTGTGTAGTTAAGATATGTAGTAACATTTCACAGTAAGTAAGTAAGTATTGTGTAGTAACATAAGCAGCAACGTTTCAGTGTAAGATACTGCATGTAGTATTTTGTAATAACATTTCCTGGTAACAAACGAGTATGATATGTAGCAACATTTTGTCGGATACGTCGTAAGTGATATCACAAAACTATTGTGAGTGCCTGCCCACACAGGCCAATCAAATTACAGCACCTGTATTAGTTATTCGGAAACAAAAATTCAACCCCATCGGAAACATGAACGTAGTGGGCGCTGCCACCACAGAAAAAGGAATAAAGCTGAAATTTCATTTCTGTTTTTGGTAGTTAAAACAAATGAGTGCACAAGTCAAAACCAACAGCATGGATGCTGCATATACCTGCTGGATATAATCTTATCTCTATCTCTATAATCTAAAAACAAAAGTGAAATATTCCAGGTTGTGACGCTAATGGGGATGAAGTGCTCTCACAGAGCTTGTTCGGCAGCTGTGTTTGCATTACTAGCTGTTTACACACCGACTTCCTTTCCTTTAAAATACTTTTTTCATTCCGCATATTGTTAGTGGACAAAAAGTGATCCAGCTCTGTATAAACAGTCAAATGTCAAAACAAAATTATCATATAGCAACTCAGAGGATGTGTTTTTGTTTGGCACCGTTGAAATAGAAGAAATTTTTATTTTATTTTCATCTTTGTATCACTGCAGGATACAGGAGCTTAAACAATAATCTCTCATTCTGATTCATATTTCCTGCCGTGACTCATTGGAGTATGAAGACACTCAATAGTCAGTCTCTCTTCGAACAACTCAAGTCTGAATAAACAGCAAACTGACATCATTATTCCATAATATAGTATCATACTGTGTCAATTTATGGATATATTTTATTGGCTGCCGGTGTATGTTTGGGCTAGGAGCTGGATTAGAAATGCAGTTTGCAGCAAAAATGGAAGTGAGGCTTTTACAATTAAAACGCATGTCTTTGGACTGTGGGGGGAAACTGGATCACCCGAGTAAACCCACATTAACACGGGGAGAACACGCAAACGCCTTTGCGTAAGAAGGTGGAAAAATTCACAGCTTAAAAATAGCAGGTGGAGCTGTTGCTGCTCCGTTATCCAGAATCAACATCCCGCCCACCGGGCCCGCTGACTTCACAGCGCCCAGTCAAAAACTTACACTTAACACTCCAAAACTGGGGGCGAGATTTGACTTTTGAAGTCAATGGGGCCACTGCGAACGCCTTTTCAACTTTTCCCGAAGCAATTACAGAGCCCAGCGTGGCCCGACTGATCTTGGCGCATTTCGACAGATTCATAATAGCAAGACACCCTCACATCCTCCATCGTCTGGCGGCCTGCTGGTCCAGCTCTGCCTCAGAGTTAACACTGCACTGCTTCAGTGCTTCAGCACCATGTCGCTGTGTGTGGTATTTATACAAACAGGGTTTTTGATTTTGCGGTTATGTCCATCACCAGTTTCTTTGGCGATGCGGAGAGTTGCAACAGCGCTGCGAACGAGTCTTTGCAAAACTAGTTTTAACAAGGAATTGGACATCTGGCTAGTTCGCGATGTATCAGTGGTCCCGGAGCTCAACAGTTCAAGAGGCCCACATTTTCTGAGTTAAAGGGATAGTTCAGATTTTTTTAAAGCGGGTTGTATGAGGTACAGGAGTAGGTGGTGATCAGCACGCACTTGTTACAGTCGTTCGGATTCACCAAAGTCGCACAATAACACAAACTAACTGGTTGAGGCGGCAGCAGACCAGCAACTCCCTTGTTCTACGAGTTAAATTAATGTCAAAGAAGTCTGGTGGCTTTGACCATAGATAACCGCTCCCCATTGGAAACTGACTGACAGCAAGGTAAAGTGGTGAAAACATTGCAAATATAGCTGATATTAATTTTTTAGGAGTCTGAAATGTGTTTTTCTGCTGCCCCCATCCATACCAGTACATTGCTTTGCTGCAGCGCTGTAACGCCTGTCTGTTTCTTCAAACTGTACAGTAGGTAACACTAACTATGGATAAGTACCTCATACAGCCCAACTTCAAAACATCTGAACTATCCCTTTAAGTTCAGCTGACCAATTTTAATCCAAATGATGCCGTCAGGGTTATCTCTGCATGGGCTAAGACACTACAAATGACTTACAAACTGTGGTTGTATGATTTAAAAGGTGTGGGCATACAGCTGTCAGTTGCATTATGGGAAATGTAGGACATAGTGTTTGTAGCCCTGGCTAGCTAAAAGGTTGAATATCTCTGCTTCTGCTGCATTTAATGCAATTTAATTTTTCATTTATTTACATTTTTAGCTTGTATCATGTGTTTTATTGCACTTTGTGTCAATGCTTTTAATGTTTTATGTTTAATGTAAAGCACTTTGAATTGCCTCGTTGCTGAAATCCATCCATCATCTGTACATGCTTTTACTCAGGGTTGTGGTGGGGTGGAGTCAATCCCAGCTGACACTGAGTGAAAGCGGGATACACCATGGACAAGGCTGACAAATTTTTTTTATAATTGTTAGAGTCAACAATTAACATAACCTGCATGTTTTTAGACTGTGGGAGAAAACCGGACCACCTGGAGAAAACCCGTGTTAACTCCAAGCCCCAAGTCGGGTTTGAACCTGCGACCCTCTTTCTGTGAGGCAACAGTGCTAACCACTGCACCACCGTGGTTAAATTTCTATTATTACCTCTGCCAAGGAGGTTATGTTTTTGCTGGCGTTTATCTGTCTGTTTGTCTGCCTGTGCTCAAGATAACTCAAAAACTTATGGACGGATTTTGATGAAATTTTCAGGGTCTGTCGAAAATCTGAAAAGGAAGAACAGATTTAATTTTGGGGGTGATCCGTTAACATTGGGGTCAATGGGACCCAAAACATTGTTTCTCAATATCTCTGGTAATTGTTGCCCAAAGCTCATGAAATTTGACTCAGGGATTTACAATGTGTACTTCTATCAAATCCCAAAGGCTGATCCAGATCTGATCCAGATGGTGGATTTTATAGCAATTTATATAAAAAAATGGGGGTACTCTTACATTTTGACCTCCTGTATTGCGAGTTTTATGTCGTGTCTTGTATATATGTTCTATGTCTGCCATTGAAAAAATGTAGGATTTTTATTTTGGAGTGAACGAGAATAAAGTCATAACTTAGAATTTTTATTTTTTAATTATTTTTTTTAATTAAAATTTGTATTTATTTATTTTTATCTTATTATTAAATAATTTATTTGAGAATAAAGTCATATTATGAGAAAAGTCAAAATTTAATGAGAATAAAGTCATAATATGAGAAAAAGTCATAATTTAATGAGAATAAAGTCATAATATGAGAAAAAGTCATAATTTTAGTGAGAAAAAGTCATAATTTAATGAGAATAAAGTCAATATGAGAAAAAGCAAATTTTAGTGAGAATAAAGTCATAATATGAGAAAAAGCAATTTAATGAGAATGAAATAAAAAATTATAATATAAAAAAAATTATAATTTTATGAAAATGAAATTATAATATGAAAAAAAATTCATATTTTTAGTGAGAATAAATTCATATTATAAAAAATTCCATATTTTAATGAGAATAAAGTCAATATGAGAAAAAAGTCATAATTTAATGAGAATGAAGTCATAATATAGAAATAAGTCATAATTTAATGAGAATGAAGTCATAATATGAGAAAAAAAGTATAATTTTAGTGAGAATAAAGTCATAAAAAAAAAAAATAATTTTATTAAAAAAAAAAATAAAAATAAAAAAAAAATATAAAAAAAAAAAAAAGTCATAATTTTAGTGAGAATAAAGTCATAATATAAGAAATGTCATAATTTAATGAGAATAAAGTCAATATGAGAAAAACGTCATAATTTTAGTGAGAATAAAGTCATAATATGAGAAAAAAGTCATAATTTAATGAGAATGAAGTCATAATATGAGAAAAAAGTCAAAATTTTAGTGAGAATAAAGTCATAATATGAGAAAAAAAGTCATAATGAGAAAAAAGTCATATAGGGGGAAACTATGGTGCTTGGCGGAGGTCTGCGCTCTCTGAGTGCTTTTCTAGTTTATACTTATATTAATCCTCAACCGGATGCAGTGTGAACTCCATTGCGTCTCAGCATAAAACTGCAGGAGAAACAATCATAACCCAAATGAATGATGGATAAATACCCAGGCTGTAAAGGAAATACAGAGCTATACGACCATTTTGCCCCATTCTGCTATAATTTACGTGAAGGTCAGCGCGCACGTCGGTGACTCTGCTTTGTATTTGTGACGTGATAAATTACCAGCTCTAATACAGCCGTAAAGGAGTTGCGGCGGCGGCGTGTAAATGGCCCATGTGAGTTGCCGCCACAGCGCTGAGGCTCTGTGGATGCTGTGGAGGCAGGCAGGCACTCAGCCCTCCAGCACTGTGAGCTCAGTGACTCAGCACAAGTCAAACCCCCCTTCTCCTTCCTCCTCCTCTCTTTCTCCATCGCCTCCTGCTGCATCCCAGACGCCGGGCTGGCACGATGACAGTGTTGACACTAACATGGCACCGCCTCGGGCCAATGAATCAGACTCTGTGGGCGCAATCTTGCAAAACCTTGGGTTTGCCGAGGACCCTGCATTAAATAACAACCGAATCTGAAAATCTATTGAGCTATGAATTTCACAGGGGTTTCATAGGCTTTTAAACTGCACGCTGCCTGATGAGAGGTAAAAAAAAAAAGGCTCGTCTTGGATGTACATGCACATATTTGCATGCATAATTTACATAAATATACAGAGGCACAAAGCATGAAAGCCCGTCGCTTTGAGATTTTTGCACATGCACGTCAAGAACATGCAAACGAGACACTCGTCACTGCAGACATGAGGCGAACTGATGGCAGTGAGGAAGACATAATCAAGACATACTGTGGTTGAAAAGGCGGTTGGGCGGCTGTTGTAGGTGTACCTACAGTAAATGGTAAAAATAAGTCTCCTTTTCCCGTTCACAGTAAATATGTTTAAGAGGCTTCTAGGCTGCAAAATGACTGAGAGCACAGAGAATGAATACCGATCCGTGACACTTTTTAAATCGTAAAAGTAGGGCTGTCAGTTAACGCGGCGAGATGCAAAATGAATTATTTTATTTTTTAATTAATTTTTTTTTAATTTAAATTTTTATTTAATTATTATTATCTTATTATTACATAATTTAATGAGAATAAAGTCATAATATGATAAAAAGTCCTAATTTAATGAGAATAACGTCCTAATTTAATGAGAATAAAGTCATAATTTAATGAGAATAAAGTCATAATATTATGAGAAAAAAAAATTATAATTTAATGGGAATAAAGTCATGATATTTTGAGAAAAAAGTCAGAATTTAATGAGAAGTAAGTCATAATTTCAAGAAAAAAAAACTCGTTAATTCTCGCAAATTCGTTGTACAGTAACGCAACTTTCAATTTCTTGCAGAATGAGTTATTTTATTTTTAAGTTAAAATCATTGTTATTTTATTATTAAAGTCATAATTTAATACGAATAAAGTCACAATATTACAAAAAAGTAGTATTAAGTAGTAGTATTAGTAGTTAGTAGTATTAGTAGTAATATTACGAGAAAAAGGTCATAATTTAATGAGAATAAAATCATAATATTTCAAGAAAAAGGCGTAATTTAATGAGAGTAAAGTCATAATATGAGAAAGTCCAGTGCTAACATTGAAGAGAAAAAAATCCTAATATTGTCATATGAAGACTTATTGAGAATAAAAAAAGTAATTTCCTCCTCTCCTGCTCTGTTTCCCCTCTAAAATAACAGTTGCTGCCTGTTGGGCTGCATTTTGTTATGTTATGATTGAAGCTTATTTTTAATGCTAAAGTCAGAACCTGTGAGGGTTTCTGGACAATATTCATCATTAATTTGTGTTATAATTGATTTCCAATAATAAACATACACATTCACTTCCATATTGTCCACTCCCAAGTTGACAGGAGTACTAAACACTTGACGAATCTCCCTTTAAGATACATTTTGAACAGATAAAACGAAATTAGCGACTAAATATTTTAACGCTTTAAAATCCCACTCTGTTATTTCTAATGATCATATTCATGTTTTCTCCTGCTTTCAGGAGACATTTTGGGAACTACGCTTATTATCCTTCAGTCATTTGAATGAAATGACAGCCCTACTTAAAAAATTAATTCTCAATTTCTGAGAAATTGAGAAATATTTTATTTTCCTGTAACTTGGTTTATATAACATTTAGGATGCCGACTCTTTGTGTAGATTTGTATCCGTCCATTCAGGTCTCTCAGTTCATTGTTGCACATAATTAGACAGCAAAAACAGTAGTGACCCATGAAGATACACCCACAGCAGATGCTCCCTCTGCAAGCATGAATGACCTGACAGACACTGATACATCCTCACCTGTAGCGGAAATCACAACCTACGACTGAAGGAGCCCCTGGAAGAATATATATATATATATATATATATATATATATATATATATATATATAATGAATACTCACAGATAGGCAGCCTTGCCCTCTTCTATTTCCTTGCCCTTGCCGCTGGTGGCTGTTTTCTTGCTGCACAGGGTTCGCGTGATGCACATCAGCAGGCCGCAGTGCCGCAGGAAGAAGCAGCTGACGTCCACCAGCACCAGCACCAGCAGCAGCGCTCCCAGGCCCAGGCCCACCACCGTGCCCAGCCCGAGGCCGCTGAACAGGGATTCTGCTAAGGCAGTGAAACGCACACCAAGACACACGGGACACAAACACAAGGGGGGGGGGGGGAGACACTGTGAGCAATTTTTATAGAGAGGTCGGGGGGTCGGCTGTCGAGCCGGTGGATATTCATCGTCTCGCCGAAGGACGCGTCCTCGGGCCGGGACAAAGCCTGACCTCCAGCTGAGGGTCGGCCTGCACCTCCCCCTACATGCAACTTTTACCGTGCTTACTTCGGAAAGCACTGGAAGGTCAATGAATTCCTCCGGAGCCAGCTGGAGAGTTTCCAACACCTAGATAAGTCCTAATCCGCAACGCCTGGACTCAACCCTCGGTGGAGGATCTCCATTATTAGCGTGAAATCTCCACCAAAACAAATCAATTTCAGCCTTGCCATATGGAATAAAAGTTGGAAAGACTTTAAATAAATGAGTAAAAAGGAGCACACTGAAGCAGCTTCTCACGATCCGACTGATCCGACGTTTTCAGCCCCGATACCGATACCTGGGCTTCAGGTATCGGTCGATACCGAGTACCGATCCAATTCCAGAGTTCAATTACTCACCTCTTCCTCTTAGCTGTCCCCTACAGTTTTATGACGACTATGATTTTTAGTTGCTCTTGGTCACACTGATGGAAAAAGAATAAATAAAATCAGAGATTTCGTAAGAAGTTATAATATTATGAAAAAAAAAATCATAATTTAATGAGAATAAAGTCAAAATATTTCAGGAAAAATAATCTAAATGTAATTAAAGTCAAAACTTTCTGTAACTGTTCCTCATTTTCATAAAGGCACGTTGCTCTATAAACTAAAATAACATGTAAAAGTACTATTTTATAATAGTAGGAGTCATAATATTACAACTTTTTTCTATTAAACTTGTGACTTTATTCTCATAATATTAGGACTTTTTTTCTTAAACTTGTGACTTTATTCTCATAATATTACGACTTGTTTTGTCGTTTCATAATATTTTGACTTTTTTCACTTAAAAATACATCTATTCTCATAATTTGGATTTTTTGTTATCATAAACTTATGACTTTATTCTTCAAATCTCAAACTTTTCACTCATGTCAGGAAATTTGTCTATATTTTTTCTTAACATTATATTGTTTTACCTGTTTGCCCGAAGCACCTTGAGATTTTGCTGCATTTTAAACTGTGCTATATAAATTAAATGAATTATTATTACCATAATTATAAATGAATAAGCTGTATGCCTCACTGTGTGGAGGTGACTGGGATCGATCTTTTATCAGGCTCAACAAAAACATTGCTTTTTAACGTTGTAAAAACAAAGTTAACACATAAATACATACAGTGCTGTGAAAAGTATTTGCTCCTTCCTGATTTCTTATATTTTTGCATATTTGTCCCACTTTAATGTCTCAAATCATCAAACAAATTTTAACATTAGAGAAAGATAACCAGACTAAATAGAAAATGCAGTTTTTAAATGATGGTTTCACTTTTTAAAGGGTAAAAAACTACCCAAACCTACCTGGATCTGAGTGAAAAAGTAATTTCCCCCTTAACCTAATAACTGGTTGCGTCACCCTTGGCGACAACAACTGAAATCAGACATTTACGATAACTGGCGATGAGTGTTTTACATCGCTGTGGAGGGATTGTGGCCCACTCTTCTTTCAGCCACATTGGAGGATTTGAGCATTAACGGCCTGTTTAAGGTTAAGAGGCCACAGCATCTCAGTCGGATTGAAGTCTGGACTTCGACTAGGCCACTGCAAAACCGTCATTTAGTA